>JAQGDQ010000080.1:0-705755 GCA_030141605.1 Tubiluchus corallicola
GTCGCGCTATGGCGCTATTAGCAGTTACTAAGACAACGTGGTCTGACGCATTGGGGTGATGGCGGACCTTCAGTGGTTATATGAGACAAAAATTTTACTTCAGTGGTTATATAAGACAAAAACTGTTAATTTTTGAAACTATATTATTAAACAATTATAGCAACTAAGTGGACTTTTTTATTGTTAGTGCTGTTTGTGTTCGCCACTGCTGTATTAATTATGGATTCTTTGAAGAGCTTTGATTGTTATTTGCTAGTTATCTTAGCTTTGTTGACTTTTCAGGCTGGCGCATTTGGTAAGTTCCATTTTTTTCATCAAGTCAGGGTATAGCGCTTAACTGGCAGGACATACCTGTGGCGGGAACACAATGATATAAACACATAGTAGGCACCACTTTACAGATTGACTTTGGGAAGGAAGTGTTTCGTCCCAATTAACCGACTGAATCTACATCAGTACATGCAATAAGTATACTATTACTATATTAACAATACTTATTACTTATTAGATAACAGGTGTAGTGCTACTAATGTAGAAGTACTGTCCCCACTCTTCAGCTTAGTGTGTGCATTGCAAAGGCTGCGAAAGCTTTAAATGTAGGGTCTTTAGGCTTATGCCCTAATGCAGGGGTGTGCAAAAGAGATCTTGTGCGGGCCCACGAAGAGGTTTGTCAACGTAATAAAAGTGCGGCCCACGCGATCCAGCTGAAGTCCACGCCACTATCACAAAGATAGTGTGTGTAGTTTTTTCCACTAGATCGGGTGGCATTAGCCCTTACAAGACCGTTGTCACTTAATGTCACTGTCAGACATGATGAAATTTAACGTTGCTCACTTGGAACACAAAAAACGATGTAATCACAGAACAAGCAAATCACGGACGCCACCATTCAAACGCTCAAATGTGCAAAAAATGCGAGAAGCAATCTGATTGGCTGGTAGGAAGACCAATTAGCCAATCTCTACGCATCTGTTATCGGGCCTGTTGATGTGTCCAGTCGTCTTCTTAGTCATAGCAGGTAGAACATTTTGACTTGGGTATTTTACAAAATAAATTATAAATAAAATTATAAAATAACCAAGTCAAAATCATCTACCTGCTATGAACAAGAAGACGACTGGGCAGATCAATTTGTGAGTAGCCAGCAAGCTGAAAAAGTGTGTCACCCCTGATATAGGGGTATTCTCAGATTTTAGTTTCAGCTTAGGCTTAGTAGTACACGCCTCAATTAGTGGCTATTTCATTGTTTCATCAGATGTAGTGTCCTTATAGATAGGAATCATGGATAAGAAAAAGAGGAAGATTGAAAAAGAACAACGAGTCAAGACAGATTAATATGCACTGTACTATACAGACTGTGTGATACACATTACTAATTGGCATTACCACTATATGTCGTGAAAGTAGAAATATACGGTTTTTAATATAAATTTTAATCACTTCTAAAATAGTTTCTTGAGTGTAGTAGTGCAGTAGTAATGATGTGCACAAATCGGATGCAAAAAATCGTTATTATGTACTACTGTACTTTGCTCCTTGACCAAACTGCATGTGGCCCACAGGAATTGTGGGAATGTTTAACGTGGCCCGGCTAGTCAGATAATTTGCTCACCCCGGCCCTAATGCCTTCTTTAGTGATTACATTACAGTGACATCAGGACCTAGAGTTCAACTCGTGTACGGTCCTTTCTCATATTCATTTTAAATTTATCGATAGATGGTACATTTACATTATCAGCTGAGAGTAAGTTCCATGGATGGGTCACACGAGAGGCAAAAGAAATGAGAAAGGATATTGGTTCGGCCATATTCGATGATGAGTTTGGAATCATATAGCCTGGTAGTTCTCTGCATGGTTTTGGGAAGAAATGTTCCTGTTTCACAATTTTATAACAATTCATAATATCAGCAGTATGTCGCCGTTGTGGACGTCACTGCAAGTTCTGATTATGGATTAACCTCATATATCTGTCTTGAGTTTTCTCCAAAGCATCTTTCTGAGTTACGTGCTGCAGTGACCACATCACTGATGTAAATTCCAAAATAACCTGACGAACAACCGCTTTGTGTAAAGGGACTGTAACATTAGCTGATCTTGAAATGACGTAACGTTTAATTATAACGATTTGCCTGCGCTATTATATGATTGACATGGGTGTTCCACTTTAGGTCATTGGATACGTAAAAGCCCAAATCACGTACGATTCATTGAGATCATTTTGTAAAATAAATTGGTTTAAGTCACTCCAGATTGGGCGACAGGGCTTAAGATTATTCACAAATAAAGGAATGTTTTTGTACAAGGAGATATACAATTAACAATAGCATTTATAAATAGAAAAGCAACAAGGCCACTAATGGTACCTTAGGGGATTCCACTAGCTACTGGTTGCCAGCTTGTAGTTATATACCATTCATAGCAATTTGCTGTCTATGATGAGTTAAGAAAAAATCAAACCATTTTAATGAATTACCACGGATTCCTGAAAACTCCATCTTGAGCAGTAGCCATCTTAGAGGCATAGAGACAGAGTCAAATGCTTTTCTAAAGTCCAAGTATAAAATATCAAAATTACTCTTTAGTCCATCCGTTTAAGCAAGAAAGTAAATTAGTTACAACAGAGCGATTTGCTAAAGAGTCATACTGGGTTTTGCAATTACACTCAGAATTAACAAGAAATAGAATTCTGGGCAACAACTGTTGTTAAAGGAATAGTCCTTAAATTATTGCACAAAGGACTTGCTGAAGATTCCTTTGGAATAGGAGTGACACTTGAGTCAAGCCAGTTCAAAGGAACGGAGTTGAGACGTTTCTGTAAAAGCAAAAACAATTTTAAAGCAAGTTGGAGGGCACAGGTTTTGAGAATAAAACCATGACCATTGTCCAGGCCTATGGCTTTAAAAGGTTTCAACTTAATAAGTTTGAGATATACCTCATTTACCGAAAAGGCAATGTTAGTCATACTACTGCAATTCCAACCATAAGACGAGATGGATAATTCTACGTTCTCAGGCTCTTGGGTAAAAAAGGATGCAAAAGTATCATAAATGGTAGAAGCAATTGTGGCAGGATCAGTGACAATCCCTTGTTGTTTATTTAGGATACTGCTTATATAGTTCTAAGGTTTTAAAAAGCATTTGCTATAACAAAAAGATTGTCATTCTAACTGGTTTTACTAGTTAGTTTTTCCTCATACCTGTTTGTGGCATCAAGAATTCATAGATTGTCTCAAACTTTGAGAAGCTAGTGTATATTCGGCTTTCACACTATTTAGAGAAGTTACACACCTTTGATTCCAGACTTTGTTAGCTTTGGCTTTAACCAGAATCCTTTTCCCAAGGGGCGCAAGCATATTTACGATCATTTGAAGAGGATCCCCCTAGGCTGTGCAAAAGTATTTACCGCATAATTGTATTTATTGTAGAGGAAGCTCTAACTACTGGTTACATCATAATAAATTAACTCATTGTACCAATCAGTACTAGCAAAATAATCTCTAATTTGTGGAACAGAGGTTTTGTTATAATCTCTCCAAGGGTGATTAACTTGATATGAATATTGTTGCATATCCTGTGTTGCATTCGACACAGAAGAAAATACTAGTGTCATGGTCACTAGAAGAAAAATCAGGCTTGGCACACAATAAATTTAAATGATCTGGACAGTTTGACAATAAAAATTCAAGAAAATTCCTGTTTCTAGTGTGAAGATTGTCATTATAAAGTATTATTATAAGATTACTATTATTATAAGAACAAAAGGTGTAAAGGGCTACAGGATCAGGATCAGGATGTGGAACAGGATCAGGCCATATCAGGTTTAGAAGATTGAAATCACCACAAACAGTAGTGTCATTATCAAAACCTTTACTTATGTAAGCCCCAGTCATAATTACACAATTATACCAGGTATTGAGGTGAGATAAGTCATCACCAGATTAGTGAAGTCACTGACACAATTGAACTGAAGGTCTTGACAGGAATGTTTTTTTTCGGCGAAAATAAGTATATAGTCTGAAATCTCCTTCACTTCATTATCACAGATTAGAAGATAAAAATCAGGACAATTTCGTTAAGTAGCAAAATTTCTCAAAATTTAAAATTATTTTTTAGACAAAGGAAAATTCTGTGTCCGTTTACTTCTAGTATCAGCTCTTAGTTGCTGTACGATGTCCACACTTGTAAAATCACAAAGAATACTGGCAGATTACTGCCGCTGCATCGGTGGCATAACGGTAACAGTTAACTGATTAAACTTCTTTGAACAAGCAGCACGAGCCTCAAAAAGGAAGCCCCTAGGAAAGCAAAATGCTACCCTAACGTATTTGCATATTATAAATGTAGCGGCTTACAAAGAAAATGGTACTTACCTGCTTCACGTCTATTATAGTGCACAAAAAAAGTAAATATGACATAAATGCAGCAAAAGCTCTTTGATCGCCAAAAATGTCTTATTCTAAGTTTATGAAACAAAAATATTGAGTCAGTATCTGGATCGTGAACGACTGACCTCACAACGGCCAGGTGCTTTAACTGGCCAGTTGCTTATTTAACTGGCCAGTTTTAATTTTCATACTGAACTTTGAACCCAAAGACACTGGAAAACAATCTTATTGCAAATGTATCAATAATTTTATTTTTACAACAACAAGTTCATGTGATGTTAGACTTTTTTCCTATCTGCTCTGTTTATCAGGTAACAATGCTTAATCTTTCACGTAAAACCTTGTCGAATAAGGTTTATAATAAGTTGAATAAAACATAAAGCTCTTGCACATAGCTTGATCAAAAATATTATATACTCTTATTTCTTATAGTCAGGTTGTAAAACAGTAATACATTTTCAGGAATAACTGACATATCAATTTACAAAATGTCCACTCATTTTTCTTGTTTTTTTCCATGTATATGTTCATAGTTATTCTGTTAGGCAGCAGCTGTCTGTCAGCTAGGCGTGCATTGTGCATTTAAACAGTTATTTCAGTATGAGAGTTTTTGCATACAGTATAATACATGCAGACGTTTCTAAGTCAGTTAGGCAACTAATTCTATTAGGTGTTAATTAACCTTTATTAACGTTAATGACCCCAATGTGTCCTACTATGATCAAACATGATCTCCTGCAGTGAGATAATGAACCAGCAGAAGTAGGCTGGCTACCATAGCCTACCTAGTACATATACTATGCTACATCCTATGTGCTATTGTTCATGATAACACTAGGTACAACATGCAAATAGTATACATAATACACCACTGGACCTCATTGTAAGCCGATATGTAAAAGCTACCCATTTTTTTTATTTCATGCAAATATTTTTTAAACGTGATTTTTTAAATGAGCTTGAATTTAATCATCTCATACATAATATAACTATAACAATGTGATTAATTAGTTAGTAAAAGAGATGACCAGGGTAGAGAAAAACCAAATGGTCACAGAGTGTTCACTCTTACTCATAATATCTTAATTAATAATACTATGGCAGTGTTCCTGGCATTAGTATTAAATTCGTAAGAATGTTTATTTAAAACACAAAATAAACACAAAATGAGAAACTAACAGCGATAACATTTGCACCAACAGAAATACAGTAATGATAAAGGTTTGGGAAGCAATTAATGTTGCACCAAACGGATGATCAGTGACAAATTCACCGTATCATAATTATTTTAGGTGTGATTATTTTATTGCTAACTTGTCGAGCTACTGTTTGTAACTCTTGTAGAAGCAGTGTGAAATCGGACTAATGTTTCCGAAAAAATAAATGATTAATTTACATCATTACTTATCGAAGTATAGATTTTCATTATTGAACGAGTTGAATTCGGGCTGGTTGCATTTCATAAATCAACAATTTGAGAAACTTGCAAAATGGTCCATACAGGTGAAGTAAAGGTGAGTTCGAAAGCATTAAAAACCAACGAGAGTAATATCACAAAACAATAATTAACAAGTATTGAAAAACTAAACCAACTATAAGTAACAAAAAATTTATAAAGGGTAAAAAATATCCAAATTAATATTTTTCACATAAGTAAGCTGGAGAATATATTGTATAAGTAACACAATTTGAAGCACTATGCAATAGTAAGTTTAGAGGCTTTGGCCATTAATTGATTTGCCAGTAATTTGTGGAATTTCCATTTAAATTGATCTCCATACTGCTCTGTTGTACAGCCATTCAGTCAATATTTAAGAATAAACAAATTTTAGCTAAGAACAACCTTTAATATCAGTGATGATTCAGCAGTCATTTGTTTGAGTTATTGTTTCGAGTTAATCTTTAGAGTATTAAATTTCACATATTTTGCTTGACTGATGCTTCTACATGTTAAATGTGTAAATTAGACAAGTAAAGACAAAAATGTAATTGGAAAAAATGCAAAGGTGTAAAGCATGCTTAGAACAGCAACTCTAACTTAGCGCAAGTTAAAACGCAGAACAGTCATCTGTGTGATTTCTTGACAAGATTTTGTCTTTGCAGCATGGGATTATAAAATGAAGTTTCGATTTAGTAAACAGTGGATTTTACTAGGTTAAAGCATTATACGGTTAAATTCCAGTCATAGTGGCTACAATAAGCAGCTGGGTTTATTATTACTGAATTTATTAAGCAAATTCTACTGTACTACAGGATGCAGCTTGCACTAGCAGTTGATATGTTTGTGATGTTTTCAGATATTTTGAAAAGTTTGAAATACTTTGAAACTCTTCATGTTAGCTCTATTCATCATCATATAGAAAAAAGAGGAACAAAAGGCAAAGCTGATCATATAAAAGAGCTGAAGTTTAAAGGTCTAGGAAGGTAATAGTAAGTTATGCTGTGTTGTGACTTATGTGTAACAGTGTGTGCTGCTGTTATTTAGCTACTTATCTGTTAACATATTAGTTGTTAACATATTACATATAACATTTTTGTAGCTGTTGCTTACTAATAATGTGCAGCTAGATTAGAGGTAAAATTTACCATTTTTTACTAATTTGGATAATTGACATCACTGTCATCTCCTTATTATTTCCATGTGAGTTTAAACTTTGTGCAAGCATTTGTTCACAACAGGTTCCCTTTATTTCATGCTATCTGTGCATCGATATTTAAGAAAAATAATTTTGTATCTGTTTAACTTTATATATTAACGTGTAGGAACTTTAGGCTCTACTTGAAGCCGACAGTTGGATTGCTGTCTCCAGATTTTAAAGCTTACGCTGTGGATGGGTATGGGAATATGTCATCTGTGTACATTGATCGGGAAACATTCTATTCTGGTCATGTATTCGGTGAGTAAAAATTAGTAATAACACTTTCATAAATAATTTATAAACAGTGAAGACGTCATTTCCGTCTTGTTGTAGCCTATTTGCAAGAATCAGCTGGTACTCGTGTAAACTAACTACTTGTTATTTATTATCATTTTTACAGAATTGATGGATACAGCTTCGCATAGCAAAATATAAAAGACCTTTTGGTAGGCTTATACATTTTGGAATTCTTGTACGTTAAGGCCTGTCAACTCTATCATCATGTGATATAACACGTGTCTAAAGTAGTTTACAATTTGAAATGTTTGTCATTTTGCATGTCTTAATAACTATGTCTTTTCTCTGTGAAAGTGTAGGGGAAAAGCACTCATCAGTATCTGCTCATATAGATGATACAAGTGTACTTACTGCAGCTATTTCAACCTCCAATGATGCTTATTATATTGAGGTATTTTGTCTGTGTATGTGTAGGGTGTCTCAAAAATCGTCATACACTTTGATTCCTAATTTTCTTTTTAAAATTTTCTCCAATCTCAGCAAGCTTTTATGTGAATCGAAAGTGGTTTTTGGCAATTCTTTTCATTTATTTTCTAACCGGAACCCTGTTGCTATGGTGACGACAGTAACATTAGAAATGAGATTGTAAATCAGCCTGGCATGAGGTCCTTTAACCACAATCTAAAGCTCAGTGGAAATTCAGAGCAGACTTAACACTATTTTCTCACTATTAATAATGTATCCCTTCCTCACCACTCATGGGCTGTGAGAGACTTTCTCAATACATGATAGCCAATTTGCCATATGATAAATCTCTAAAGCCCTGAGTCACTGAAGAAGAAAGCGAGAGTAACAATGCCTGCTAGCGCAGTAGTTCTTTTGAGATTTTTGTCTACTTTGAGTAAAAGAATTGCCCAAAGCTTTAGTTCATTTTGCTTTGTTTGTTAAAAATATATAGAAAAGGTAAAGTGTGTAGTTTCTGGGGCACCCTGCTTCTCTTTATTGTAAGCAATTCAATATTGCTGTATTGCAATTCAATTGCTGTATTTGTTAGTGGTTACACTTTAATGTGTATTTATCAGTTGAAATAAACAAAAAAGCTTGAATATTGAAACGTGCTTATTACTAGCTAGGTAGTTTGCATATAGCCAAATTTCATTTTAAAATTATTGTTCCCTTACAAAATTATAATATGCGCTTTTTAAACTTAGTTTTTTTCTACATTTGATGATGACACTAAATTATGCTTGTTGACTTAATAACTATGGCTGTCAATTTTGTAACAGTCTGTGTAGAAAATGAATAACCAAGTATTGTGCAGACTTGTTTAAGAAAATAACTTTAGACAATAGCAAAAAAGGGAGTGGCTCAAGCTACAATAAGTGTGTCATGTTTTCAGTTTAGCCTCATATTTTCTAATTTTGTTTTAGTATAGTTTTTTAGTTTAGCTTCATATATTACTGTATTGTAAAAGGCACACTTATTCTTTTGCCAAATTATCATTTTTTCATCTTAGCCTATGTGGAGACATAATTCTACTGCTGCAAATGATACCATGGTTATGTACAAGGAATCAGACATTGTAAACGAAAATAAAACAGCAAACAGGTGAAAATCACTTTGATAATTTTTCACTCACTGTCTCATTTTGACCCACCTTGCATGTAGCAACTGCAGGACATTCAGTTGTTGTTATATTTAATGAATCAAAATGATTGAAACAGGTTTGCAATAGAAGTGTCTGACTTTTGTCTGTAACACCAAGATCACTGAGCTTTGGTACTAGGCTATGCATACATATACTACATCCAATAATAATCCACATGTGCAATCTTTTCAATTGTAATATATATCATGAACATTTTTTTTCTTTCTATCGCTTTCTATATAGGCACAATTTTCAACTGCATCCAAAATGTCTCACATTAATATTATACTAGCAAAGGCTCCACAAAATATTTTGCATATAAATACACTTATCATCAATAATACGCAAACATCCTACGCAGTCCTCACTTTGCAGCAGCAGCTTTTACTGAATTAAAGCTATAGGCAGAGTATAATGGATGACGTCAGAACAATGGCTTTGCATCAGCAGTTTTCCAAGCGAAAATTGCCGAAAGTAGAAGATCTAATTAACTCGTCGATACTCCTTTTGGTGGACATGTCCTAAAATATAGCTCACATCATCGTGTAGCCCTGGTCTTCCTCTTTCTAAAGAGCCGTATACCTCCCTCCGAGAGTCCCACCAGGCACCACTAGAACATTTTTTCTGCAGGCGGTTTGAC
Organism: Tubiluchus corallicola; assembly: GCA_030141605.1. Lineage (NCBI taxonomy): Eukaryota > Metazoa > Priapulida > Priapulimorpha > Priapulimorphida > Tubiluchidae > Tubiluchus > Tubiluchus corallicola. The sequence goes on from JAQGDQ010000080.1 coordinate 9,550, forward strand.
CAGAGTTGGGTCCGAGAAAATGCCCATTGTGGGACGCCGTGGCCCTCGCGAATTCTAAATATGCCTACTACACCCACCGCTGAATGGGGTATCTATCCATAGCCAGCACCGCCTCGGCCCGTTCCTGTTCTCTAGATCTCAGACGTATAACTTTTGCAAAAAACCGCCGAAAAATGGCCATTTTTGAAGGTTTTTCACCCCCCGTTCCTCGCGGTGGGCCCGATTGGAAAAATAAATCCTCAATGGCATGACACTAGATCGAGACCTTTCGTTTGATGTATAGATCGCCGCAAATGGTGCCGTCGTCCGAGCTGTAGCCTCGAATCTTATATATATATATAAAACATACCAGCAGAATTAATATATAGGTGTAGAATGTGATATGTTGGAATTTAGCTGTGCATGCTCTGTACATGTGTGGTGCCAAAGTTTATTTGAATTTTTTTGATAAGGACTCAAAAATCAGAAGTAAGGATTTAGTAAATATATCTTTTGTCTATGGATTTCATGACCCAAATTGTGTTTTCCAGTTAATTCCAGTGAAAATTAGCTGGTAGATTAACCGCATCAGTACTGAATTTTGTGACTTATTTTTAGTTTGTGTTCCTATCCTCCATATGCATAAAAAACTTTATGTAGTCCAGTGTAGCAGCAGGCAGTTTCATTAAAGGGAAAGCCAAGGGTAAAACAACATTCAGTACGTTTTTATACACAATTAAACATATTAAAGTACTGCACACAGTTTAATACATGTACACAGAAAGTCTTGTTTAAATGTACAAAACAAAATTACAAAAAGTCTTATATACAGCCAAATGAATCCGACTGCATTCGTGCTTATGAGTTATTATGTACGCCTGAACTTCATGACATTTCGTGAGTATGTATCAATAAAATTAATGCAAATTTCTGCAGCTACATTGGGTTCCAGGGATAAAAATTAGATCAGCACTGACAGTTAATCAACTTTTTATTTGATTAGCACTTGCTAGTGAATGCTTTTTTCATATTTGTTTTCAAATTTTTAATTTATCCTAGGTATTGTGTGCGTATGCTGCACATGTACAATAACAGGGTTCAAATTTAAGCAATTTTTTCTACCAGAAATGGGGAGAGGCAGCTAAAAAAAATTTGCCTGTTTCCATTTTCTTAATGCATAGAGAATCCTATGCAACATTAATTTTGTGCAGCAATTTGACAACATTACATAGCATGTTTTTCCTTATACACTGACTTCAGTTTATTCTGATCCATATTTAACGGTAAATTCCTCATTCAACTTATTTTCATAAGACTCGCAAATGACACTGTTTTTATTTTTCGGCTGTTATTCTGTTGTAATACACATACTGTGTGGCTGATAAGAAATTTGTCCAACCCATCTTAAGAAGTGAATAACAGAACTTTGACAAGCAAAAATCAATCTCCACTTTATATTTCGAGTAAAAATATTGAAATATTGATCGCATACATTTTTGTCAAGTATATATGTGTTTCGTCTGTTTCCTTTTATATTTCCACCTTTTTAAAATAGTGCATTCGGTGCTCGAGTAAGCAGAGCAGTTAAGTTTAGCATGGGTCAGAGAGAATTTCATTATCATGGTAGCATCTTCGTAGTAACACATGAGTGAAAACTTTTGTAATTTAACATTTAGATTGGTAGACAACCAGATTACTTTAAATACGCTGTTAACATTACGATTTTATTACATTACATTACACTACATTACTTTACATTACTTAATATTACATTACATTACATTACATTACAACATTACATTACAAGTGGGGACATTGCTAACTTCATACGTCGACTCTGAAAAGATACAATGCAGAAAAGACTCATTAATACAGAGACCTAGCGAACATGACTTGCTTAGTATACCAGCCATGGTACCAGTGTACAGATGTCTTCTGCCTGTCCTAGTGCAGATTTACCAAAATTTCCGGGAGGATCTTAAATTTGTGCCCTGAACATTGAACAGGTCATTATGGCGTGGCCATTTGGGCGCCAGACACTTGGGTGCAAGACATTTGGGCACCTGAATCGATGCACACTATGCTTGAATAGGAAAATAATTTCTGTATTGCACTGCTTACAGGTGCGGTCTGTTAGGCGAAACTTCTTTTGTTTGTTTAATTATTGCTAATTTTTGAAATTTATATAAAGTTTTTGCAAGCAAAAATAATTATTTTCGTGAATAAAGTCATGTAATTGACACTAGAAATAACCAAAACACTCACCACGTGTAGAAAACGCTGCTGTTGAACATTTCACAAGAGATGCCATAAAGAAGCTTAATCTTGAAAGTGACAATTATGCATTAAGCATTTTTTCTCATTAATTGACCTGCTTTATTTTGAGTAGGCCGCTAGCATAAACAACGTAACTTATGGCATATCAAGCACTCAATGAATAGTTACAGGCTAACATTAGCTTATCGTCAGCTCGCTTGGAAAAAAACTGGAAATACTAGGTTGGCTTCTTCTGTTGGTGAACTTTAATTCGCTTTGCTGTTAATGAAAAACTAAATCTCACTGTCCGTGTTACTGACATGCTTTGTTTTTTTTTAAATTACTCATAGGGTAATACTGAAGGTGGAGTAACTGCCGAAAGGCAATGTACTGGTTTTCAATTGTGTTAAACATTAATGGTCGTACCCAAATGGTCTTGCCCAAATGTCATGTGCCTCCTGAAGAGGCCTACAGTTGACATCATTGTTAGCTATCTTGTCAGGGATTCAGTCACTGCTGTTTGTTTCTGAAAACTTTGCTTTTTTATGAAGTGGCTATTAGCTCTTGGCTTTCAGTTTTCCTTCATTGTAAAATAAAAAAAAGTTAATCAAACAATAATCGTAAGGAGTGACTACCTCTGTTGTTATCATAGCAATTCACAAATTGCATATTGCATTATTACACTTGTAAACAAATAGCACATTTGAAAATGAAGAATGACCGAGAATGTTTTAAACTTGTATGTATTTTTTGGGTTTGGTAAAATTAGAATAAACATTCTGTATTACTTTTATCAAACCTTATGCTAGGCAAAATGATAAGTGCAACCCGGAAATATTGCAAATGTATTATCAAATTTTTTGTGAAACTTAATAACATTTTAAGCTGTATGACGTCATTATTCATTCAAGAGTGAGCATGCCCAGGCCTGAAACTCTAAGGTGGTTTTACTAATTACATGCTGAACTTGTTGCACTTTCATTGCTTGAAACATACCAACATTAATCTCAGGTCAAAATAAGCCCCACTTTCTCGGAGCTTTGATTTTTCCTTAATATTATTGTAAGGGAACTTAATTTGGTGTGTATTAACTAACTCCATGAAATGGTCATGTCAATGGGCAAGTGAGCACATCAGCTTAGTCCTCGTTATTCACCTTTTCATTTTATTTATGAAGATATAAAAACTTGTTTGTCGGGTACATTTATATTAACTGTTTATATAAAAACATAGTTTAGTAATATGTGCTCACTAAAGTTTTTTTCATATGCAGATTCTGTGGTTATGTCAACAAGGCTAGTGATGCAAAATACAATTTTAGCAGTAGTGGAAATATCGCAAACAACGAAAATTTCAAGAAATTTGTCAATAATGCAGAACGCCAGAATAAAAGAAGTAAGCGGTCACGCCCAAAGTTACTGCAGCTCAAGTGGACAATGAAAAACCGACTAAGCCGGTGTTCCTTGCTGTTAGTTGCTGATTATAGATTTTTTAGACACATGGGCCAAAGCAGTGCTACAAACAGTATAAACTATATGGTATGTAGCTACTGCAGATTACATTTAATAAATGTGGCTAGAATTTTTTTTAGAATTGTTGAGCCAGGTTCAGTCTTAACTTTTACTTTGAGTAATTATTTTTTAAATGTCTGCAATCTTCCAGCAATTGGAATACTATTTTTGAATTATCTTTTTCACTCGGCAAGACTTAGTGCAAGTCGATGTTTTCATATGAGTCTTTTTGGAGCTCATTTTGGAAATCAAGAATTATACTTCCTAAGAAATCAGAAAGCGGGCATCTTAGGAAGTTGGTTGGAGGGGCATTAGAAAGTTCTTAATATATAGTAATATATAGTCAATTAGAAGAGGAGTACAATTCATTGGAAAGTTCTTAATGTATAATCAATTAGAAGAGGAGTACAATTCATTGGAAAGTTCTTAATATATAATCAATTAGAAGACGAGTACAATTCATTGGAAAGTTCTTAATATATAATCAATTAGAAGAGGAGTACAGTTCATTGGAAAGTTCTTAATATATAGTCAATTAGAAGAGGAGTACAGTTCAGTGGAAAGTTCTTAATATATAGTCAATTAGAAGAGGAGTACAGTTCATTGGAAAGTTCTTAATATATAGTCAATTAGAAGAGGAGTACAGTTCTTCATCTAGTGCCAAGTAAATAATTTGGTAATCTTCTGATCTTCTCATGGAGCTTAAGTATTAACACAGTCTGACATAATTTGTAAAATCACAAAACATCATAAGAGCTAAGTTGTCTGTTTGCTGTATTTATTTATTAAAAGAACAAAAGTAAGATGGTTTTTAGACCATGGCTCACTTGACTTCTAGTTTTCAAATACACATATTTGAGGATCGAGGTGAGGCCCATAGTTCTAGTGGTCACTGCATTGTGCTTGGTGACAGAAAGTAAAGATTACGCTGAGACTGGGCAGAGAATTCAATGAATGGGCGATTGTTGAGTTTGTTACTAACTCTGGAAGCCATTATATTGATTACTGTTGATTATTTTGAAGAGGTAGGATGGTTTACATTCAAATGTGGTTGAGAAACCTATGCCGGTTCAGTGTTTCATTTTACAGGATTATCCTTGATAACAAGTTAATGTCTGGTCTTTTCTTGACTATCAAAATTAAGTAAGATTGGCATTTAATACACCTTGCACAATGCCGAATTGTCAAACTGTGTGTTGTACATCCATCATTTTCAGTACATAATCTTGGAGTAGTTACCATTGATTCATTTTGTGCATTATGAAGCCATGTGGCAAATCTGTGTAGACGTTTTTTTTTGCTCTATGGAAAATTGGCGAAATTAGTAAATTATTAGCCTAAAATTTATCTGAAAAACTTGTACACACATGCGGACTATTGTAACATTTTAATTTTTGGAATTTTTGAATACGAAATTAAAAAGTTCAGCACATTCCTAATTCTATAGCAAGAGAAAAACAGAAAAGTATGATTATATTAATCCAATTATTTCGTAGCTACAATGGTTTCTGAATTAAGTAGAAAACTAAATTCTGGATTCTATAATGTATCCCTTATAAAGTATTACATACAGTGAAAATATTTGACTAATTTTTCAAAGATATTATTTAGATATAATTGCTTGTGGACTAAATAATTTTCATTTATTATAGGCAAATGTCATACAGGTTGTAAATACGATATTCCAAGATACTGTGTGGTCATATGATTTGATGGGCAAGTCATTTTTAATTAAAAAAGTGTTAGTTCATACTGAACCACAGAAAAACCTTGAGGATTATTATGCTGGTTTGCACTACAATATGGAAACGACAGCTCCATGGATTGTCGAACAGTTGTTAAGGGTATTACAGAATTTTACACGTTTTTAATGACAGGGAAACAAATATGTAGTGTGGTTTTTGGAAAGTATGGGGACCTTATGCTGTCATGCAGCATCCGTCTTCCATCCTACCACTTTGAGCTTAAACTGGCTATACATAACCACTTGGTAGTCTTGAGATTTCTGTTATGGGCTTAACTTTTGAAGATGAAGATGGTTTAACAGTTAGAAATGACTTTTTGCTGCACCAATTGAGGAGCGTAGTAAGAGAATCCGAGTCAGCTCAGTGCGAGGAATTAGAGTGACTTGTCGCCTACTAGTGACCCAACATAAACAAAACGAATTTTTGCCCACCATAGAGGGAGAGAGGGCGGATCACAGGTTAGAACAAATGCAGCTATAATGTTATGAAGAGGTTGTGTTATAAAGTTAGTGTTATAGGTTTTGTCTCCCAAAATGTCAGAATGTGAAGAATTAGGGTAACCTGTTACTTACTGACTAGATAGATAGATAGATAGATATTTTATTTCTGAAAATCACATTTCCAACACGAAAATTACAAACTTGACGCACACCTGATGGTTTTATCAGCGGGCAGAGCTCAGGTAATGATTTCCAGATCATACTAACAATTTGACTCAACATAGCTGCACAGGTATACATACAGATATACAAATTTAGTTGTAAACTCCATGAAGCGAAAAAAACCTATTTACTAAGCATTTGTACACATGTATTAAACAAATATTTTACCTATATGATAATCTCCATGATGCGGTTATATATCCACTAACAAAGCTATACTATTTAATTCAAAAATCTATGCATACAGTCGTAAATGAAACTACCTATTGACATTAATTCTCCATCAAATAAATTTGCAATATTACTATAATTTAATGCGTACAGTGATCTATAAAGTGCATTTTCATGGCACTCGCACAAAAAATGCTCTTCTGTCTGAATTTCTCCACAAAGACACAGCCTGCGCTCACGAGGTACATTTGCCCAACGACCTGTTTCTATAGCTAGATTGTGTGATGAGACCCTTATTCTTGTGATGATTATACGTTTGTGCTCAGGTAACTCTGTCTTCCCATACATTGGATGCACAGACAAATTGGGATTTATTTCCAAATAAGTCTTGCATTTAGTACGATTAGAAACTCGGACATGAGTCTTTCGTCTCTCTACATCTGTCTGTACGTGATTCGCTGTAGACATAACATTGTCTAAATATTTGTATCCCTTTGTTCGTGTATCTTTACATAAATTCCATACCAGCATAAACGGGCATAAACTAAATGGGCATACCAGCATAAACTAACCAATGTTGACAAAATTATTTTACTTGCTTCCCCAGGTGAGTGCGAATCCAGGATTTGAGCAATGCAGCTATAAAGCAGGTTTTGACTTGCAAAATGTCACATGTTAGTTGAAGTGTGACAAGTTTTGGGCAATGGCCTGCAATGACCCTGGATTCTAAGGTCACAGGTCCGAAATTCTTAAAATCCTAAAAATGGCCCAAAATGATCTATGTAAGCTCCATGCGAAAAGTACCATCTACTGACAACCCAGCAAAAAATACGTTTTTGTGGTGGCTTTCGATGACATTGCGGAAAGGAACCTAAAAACTACTAAACATGGCCAAAAACATCAGCATTTGCTGAAAGAAATTTATATGTGAAAACCGTTTGACATTGTTTGACCTTGGAAATTGGTTTTTTTGCTTGCCTTTATTGATCTTGAGTAATTGTGACAGCATTTAGCGAAAAAACTGTCAAACGTCACGATCTTCAAGACGTCAGACATGAGAATCTAGAGACCTATGGTATCATTGATCTCTGGTTAACCTATATTCATTATAATTAATGAAGTTATGTGAGTAGATATAAAACAGCTAAAGTTCCAGAGTAGAGTTCATAGTAATTTTTCCAAAAACCTTGGCAAAGAATTCCTGTTCACGTTGTTGGGCCCTTTGTGAGAAGTACCTTTCTCATAATTGTTAGTTTCTGTTTAAAGTGCCGATTTAAACTTGCTTATTCATTTTAAAGGGATTTAAAAATGACATAGACCTTGATTTGATCCACTACACATATAGAAAAGGTGATATGACATTTATAGAAAAGGGATTTTTTTTATGCCTTAGGGCAAATGCAAAGTTCCAATTGATCTAAGATCTGTGAGCTATTAGCAAATAAAAACTTATTATTTCATTATTATTTTATAGCAATTTAGTGTAGAAAACCATAGAGATTATTGTCTGGCACATCTGTTCACTCATCAGAAATTTCATGATGGTATTCTTGGACTTGCATATATTGCATCAGCTCGATTGCCAGGAGGTGGAATTTGCACAGTTGGTAAAAAACACTATGTTGACTTTTTGTAGTTTGAACTAAACTTGTTAGAAACTAACTTGGGCAGGGCTGAGGATAGCAAAAGTAGATGAATGCGTCATTGTCTCACATGACTAACATTTCTAAAGCAAACCCTAGCTAGCATGATCATAATTTCATTTAGATTTCAAACTGTCCAATGTTGCTTCGAATGTAACTTGCGGAAGGCTCAGTAAGTGTTTATTAATGTTTAAGAATCCTGTCAATGCAAAAGGAAGAAGTTAAAACATTTGTCATACTTCCAGCTTTGAACTCTGCTAATAGAAATTATAGATTTCTATCATGTCGCCTCCATACTTTTTGTTTTTATCATTTCTGCCTCTTGCAGCACAGCAGCATGTGTTACCTCTGCTAGCTTAAATTATAAAATAAATTTCTGGTGTCGTCAGAATGAGTTAGCTATACAATAACAATATATATTTGTACTATTTTATTATTGCCATTATTGTTTCAATTTAATAGGCATTTATTTATTTATTTTTATACAGTGTACATGTACAATCCCCATAAATGTGCGTTTTTATTGCACAATTTGCAAAGGTATTACGAAGTAAAATACATTAAATAGTCAATGTAAAAAATAAAGAAATATCATAATTAATGTTAGATTAAAAGCATGGTTGTAAAAGCTTGATTAGAATTAAAAAGAAAATGCAGTACAATGTAGCTAATGACTATTTATAAGTAGTTTCCTTATTTTCTTTTTAACTTTTTCAAATTTTGTAATTTTACTTACCGTATTTTCCCGTGTATAAGAGACCCTTTTTTGCTCAGAATTTTCACTTTAAAAATAGGGGGTCTCTTATACATGGGAGTAAGTCTTTTCAATAAGATGCATAAATTGTGACACTAATGATTTTAAAGAAATAAGTGCTCTACAACTGTTTTGCGTGTCGCGTTCGACTATGAAGCGGTTGTAAGCAATACAAGCATCGTGACACAGGCATTATCTCCTCGTTTTCTCTTTTCCTGTTACAGGTTTGCAGGTACGCACTTTAATATATACCAGTACTCTTTTTCTACAACACATTAACTGGTTTTATTTTGTTTTCAGTACCGCACTGAGTTGAAAAAAGTTGTACTTTACCCTCTAAAAATGTCCGTCTGAAAAAACTTTTTTCCAGAATTTTTGCCTAAAAATTGAAGGGGTCTCTTATACACAAGGGTCTCTTATACACGGGAAAATACGGTAATTCAGTTTTTATTGCACACTGAGACCGTCTTGTACCAGAATTAGAATTGTACCAGTAGACATAATAAGTAAATTTGTCTGTCTAGTGGTCCAAGAGATCATATTACAGTTGAATTTTGTTGATTATAGATGGAAGTTGATTCTTCAGTGACTGATATTTTGTGGGGCAAGCAAAAATCAGCACACTTAGCTAGTTCTTTAACAAATAAAAATTTCAAATTGATGGTGGTGATCGTATTTTTGCTATGACTAGCTGTAAAATTATAATCTTTTGAATTTTGTATAAATGAATATCTGCAACATTACTTTGTGCAGGCAAACACTAAAGCACATGTGAAAATACAAGACTATTCAAAATTCAACAAATGATGTGGTATACAGTTTTTAATATTATTAATGCTAGGAAGTGTTCCAGTGGATTTATTAGAATCAGAGTTTATATGCTCAGCCCAGCTTAAATTCGACGCAAAGGTGACTCCCAAATTACGCTTATTAGCAGCTTGTTGGATTTTGATGTCGAAAAGCTCTAGTGTCACTGAATCTTGTCAAATTTTGCCTGGTGCCATTTATCATAAATTCCCTTTTTTCAGCATTAAGCTTCAGTCCGCTATTGAAATACCAACAGTGCATAGTAGTTAGCACATCCGTGGTATCATTAATTTTAGATTTAGGCATATATGTAGCAGTCAGGGTATCATCTGAAAATTGTACCTAACTGGTTTCAAAACTGTTTAGTAAGCACATAAGTATTAAAATAGTTTCTAAATATATTGAATAGGAATGGGCCTAAACAGCTTTCTTGAAATATTGCTATGTCTTTGTTGAGTTCTTTGGAAATAGTAGACCCAAAGGTTACAGTTTGTGTTTGGCCTGCAAGATATCTTTGAAACCAAACTTGATATTGCTGCAGTTTATTTAACAACGTATTTTGGTTAACAACATCAAAACATTTGCTAAGATAAAATGTGGTAAGCAGAAATATTTCTGATCTATCCATGGAAGGTAAAATATCTGCCATGTAAATTGGGGCAATAGAAGTACTATGGTTCGCTCTAAGAGCATGCTGATAATAATTAAATAAGTGATTGTGTTTGAAATAATTTACCAATTGTTTATAAACTATTTTTTCAGTAATTTTGCAGATAGCTGGTATATTAGTGAATGATCTGTAATTTTAACTATTATTTACAGTTCCCATTTTATGGAAAGATTGTACCACTGACTTCTTTATGTATTGGTGAACAATTAACATTATATTCTGGATAAAATGTCATAACAAATTGTTGCTAAAATGCCTTGTTTATATATGTTAATTTAAAGCACTTGTAGTATGCTAGTTTATTTGCATATTAATGGATGTTCACCATATGTGCATGATTAGCACAGGCTTTGGTATGAATTGTTGATTTACTTTTGCTGCCTACTTTGTCGGGTAATTGAAATTAATTATAAATCTTGACTAAAGAATAAGTATATATTTAGAAATAGAACATTAATCTAAACTGTAATCCTGGTAATCAAAACTATTAACTAATTTTGCTAGTTTACCATTAATTGAACCTATATTTATTATGGTATTACTTAATTACGTAAGAGTAAATTAATTTAAAATGATTTTTTGTTCATGTTGAGCCAGGACTTGTTTGTACCACACTATATTTTTACGCAACAATTTGTAGGCAATTGCAGTTTGTCAGTTTGGGGACAAATATTTTTGAATTGAATTTGTAACTTCCGCATTAGCAGAAGCGTAAGGAAATTGTTATTAAAGAGGTACTCCGGTAGCTTTTTTGTTTTTACATTTTCTAAGTGTTCCATTTAGAAAAAGCTGCCCAAATTTGAACTCAGAGTGTAGAGCTCAGCTCTTTTGCACTATCAAATAAAAATATCTTTTATTTCATGCTTTTATTTCACTAGCTGAATATGATAATGAAAAGCTGATGTGGTACAACACTGGTCTGAGCAGCTCACTGAATTTTGCAGAAAATACAGTATTAAAAAGGCAAGCAAATCTTATCACTGCACATGGTGAGTTATTTATATTATATATATATATATATTTAGTTTATTTAATTTTTTAGTGGAAGCAACAAAAATACTTTGTTTAATATTATACATAGATTAAAAAGTTGAGACATTTAATTATTGTTATTATTAACATTTATTTTGTGCTTATGATATTATATTCATTATAATGCAATAAATACTTTTTTACATTAAAGATATATTTACAAATGTAGAGTCTTACAGACATTAATAGATTAATCATATTAAAATAAAAACTCAAATAATAGAAAGTTACATTAAAGAAAACGATGATGATTTTTCTTGTTCTACCTATTTTGAAATACGGGAGAAAGTATACATATTAGCACCTATAATAAAACGAAACCATTTCTGATCATTAAATAGTAGGTAAAAAGTTAATTAATGGTGGGCGAGCCCATCTAGTGATGGCATTTTAAGCGAACATAATTTTCAATGGCAGAAGCATTCCACGCTTGTGCTGCATGTGTTTGCGAAAGCAAAAATTTAAATACACTGTGCTACTGTAACATATTTAGTGTGACAAAAACTCAGCAAATTTCAAGTTTGAAACTCAAATTTTAAGTTTATCGGTGTGCTCACTCATGAGCTGTCAAATATGTGTGCCATGTTACACCTGAACACCTCTGAACTGAGAGGTACAGCACCTTTCTTTTGTGCAACTAATTTCTGAGGTCCAGTTGTTAGTGCATCTATATAACAGCGAAGAGCTAGCCATGTGAATGCTAAAATCAAGTTTTTGTCGTAATAGTTCTTTCACATAAGCCTCTCTTGGAAAAATAGTGTGTTCCCTTTCAATATTTTATAGGGTAGATTGTTAATTTTGAGCTATAGTTTAAGATTGGGTCCGGTTTTCCTTTAAGTGACTAGCATTGAATAATAAGTCATTTGTTGATATTGCTTACTGATTTTTGCCATGTTTTTGGAGAAAGAGGCATACTGCAGCAAGTATCCAACATTGATTGGCAGATCTATTATTACTGGTGAAAGGTTATGGTTGTAGAATGTACATGTAGCATTTACTAAATCTTTTTGTTATCAAAGATTATCTTGCAAGTTCAGACATTAACACTAGAGACCTATATCTTGGCCTCATTTTCAAGTAAAAACATCTACACTCAGGTTTTCCTGTCTGCACATTATGGCGAATTATGTGGCAATCGTACAATTGTATGTTTTGCACAGGTTTTGTTGATAAAGTATACTACTTCACACATTATTTTTAAATTAGTTAAAATTTTAGTTTGATTCATAATAGTGAAGCTATTTTTGAGTGCACCCACTTACCTAGAAAGTTGTGATAAATGAAAAGTAGTTGGATGTAAAAAGAAATTAAAACATTTTGTTAGCCGACTGTGTAAATATAATTTGATATCAACAATTTTTGTACCCAACATTCATTAAGAATCACCTTTTCATTTAATAGCTGTCAGTCCCTCATTTGAACAAGGGCTTATAACTGACGAAGAGGTGACACTTTAGGCAAGAGATTACACAGCACTTACAAATGTGTTATAAAAGCTAAATGATACAAATTATTCTGTAATGAAACATTATAATGTTATGCAGAACTGGGACACAACTGGGGCAGTGAACATGATCCGGAGACAGAAGAATGTACTCCTGGAGAACCAGATGGTGCCTTTCTAATGTTTACCTATGCAGTTAGTGGATACTACAAGAACAACCATAAATTTTCTCCTTGCAGCAGGCGATCAGTGGGGGCAGTATTACTGTCAAAACATGAAATGTGCTTTATTGGTATGTTCTTACTGTATAATCCACGTATAACATGGTCTTTTTTAAGGGGCCGCTGGTTTTTACGAGTAAATTTGAAAGTCTCGTCGAATATGTGGCTTAAATAATGTATTTAAGAAATTTAGAAAACTAGTTTAGAAAAGCAACTTGCGGCTAGTTTTATGCTGGAATTTAGTGGGATAAAAAAACTGGTCGCTAAACAAGACATTTATTGTTAATTAAGAAAATTGAAAACAATATCAAATACTCAACCCATTGAAAAAACTTCTGCTAAAGCAAGGACTTACTGTATTTTGGCTATGTTCTCTGAAGACTGCAAGTTAAAGTGTTTGATCGAATTCAGTTCAAGATTACGATCAACACTATTTCATCTGTCAAGTTTTATTCTTCTGATGTCACATAATTTTTCAGATCATATGATTGTGTGTTAAAGGTTTTATTTTTTCTAGATACAGTGTCATTCAGTTTAATAATTTGCTGTTCTTGCAGAAGAAAATGTGAGCTTGTGTGGTAACTACCAAGTAGAGGAAGGAGAAGAATGCGACGCTGGTACAATTTATTCGGGAAATGAAGATCCTTGCTGTACATCTGAATGCCGACTCCAACCTAGTGCTAAATGCAGGTAATTATCAATTGCCATGAACTTTTTTAGATATGACAAAGGAGTTGTACAGATTATTACATATGTGGGTTAACGCTCAAGCATCAGTACTGCATACTTCGCAAAAAGCACCAACTTTTGCTACCACTCAATACTTTATTAATTTCGTATTTATTGCATTACTGCGTATGGCATCCTCACTGTATGTCCCAACCAAATATTGTAAGTCCCAGTGCAATAGAGGTGATTCATTAAATAAAAGATGCTACGCAACGCAGCAGAGATTTTCAACATAACAAATTAAGCATGCTTTACAATACACAGCAGAGATTTTCAACATAACAAATTAAGCATGCATTACAATAAACTATGACAGATTTATATACATTAGAACTTTTGTGGCTTTCTGATATATAACTGGTGATGAACATTTTGGTGCTGCTAGCATTTCGCAAAAATTGTTATTCCAGTATAACAATAAAAAATGAAGCAAAAAGTGTTCTGCTTACTGTAATGCAAATAAATATGTAAATAAATAAACATCTGTATGTTAAAGACTGTGCAGTTTGTTTGTTTGTAACAAAAACTTTATTACAAGTGACAAATGCAGTTGTAACAAACTCTCAGTGAAGTAGGGATACTAAAACCAGCAGCCACTAATAACTCAATATAAGTAGTTTCATGCTTAAAATGCATATTGCATACTTTTTAATTTGGTTAAAATGAGTATGCAGTATTTTCTACAACAGTACTTATGCAGTATCCAATATCCCAGTTTACAAGCTGATAATTAAAAACTATTTAAATCGGCTACATGCAAATATGAACTTTTTTATAGGCTTGAATTAGGTCATTATCTTAGTAGCTTCTCGGCATCGTGTAGTTTTTAAGGTGCCACTGTCATTTTTTCTAAAAAATATCTGTAGTCTTGCTTGGTTACTTTTTAGGATCTTGCTTTTCTTGCTAAATTTGCCAAGCTGACCAAGCTGTGTAACATTTATTTTAAAACTATGGATGGCAGACTAAACCCACAATCATTATGGGCTTTTCCACATTATTTCAACATAAACTTGGCTTCAGTAGTTTGATAATTTTGATAGGTGGCTGTGAAGAGCCACCAGCGAGGAAAAAATGTGATTGGTTCTTTTGGCATAAATGTAAATTTTGAACTTGGGCATTTGGATCACAAGTCCAGTTTTGGCCAGACGGATCACACAGGTTATTGTAATTGAGCCATTCTACCTCAAACGTCGTCTAGCATCCACGTGCTTGCTTTTCTTATAATACACTCGTGTTTGCACTAAATTTTTATTTTCATGAAAGTTTAAATACTAAATTCACATTATGTGTGATTCATCTGCAGATTGCAGTATTGATTAATTTAGTAACATTAAGTACATATTTCAGTGATAAGAACTCACCTTGCTGTAAAAATTGTCAGATTGTGCCAGCTGGACAGCTATGTAGAAGTGCTTTCAAAATGGATGCTGTATGTGAGGGCGATGCCACATGTGATGGAATTCATGCCTCATGTCCATCCTCACCTGATGCAGAAAATGGAACAACGTGTTTGGATGATGGACAGTGCTGGGGTGGTGTTTGTTTGCCTTTCTGCGAAATTCCTCTAGTTGGAAAGAAATCTTGTCTTTGCGAAGGAGGTATCAAAGACTACATTTAGTTCAAATTACTTCTGTTGTGTGAGAGTTGTAGTGTTAAGTCATGCGTGATACTTTCTGGCATAACGACATCTTATCAGTTCGTTATTATGTAAAAGCACTAATACTTGTACAAAGATTAGCTATATATAAAAGCGTTTATGTTTTTTGGGCATTTTGGATCAGCACTTTTACAAGTGCATGTTCATGCCAATAATGTGAAATTGTGGGTAGGCAAGAAGCTATTTAATTTTGCTGTTTTGCGTGTAGTAGTTAATTAACAACTTTTCATTTCTTACATTACTTTCATTAACAACATATTTAAAGCTTAAAAATGATAGAAAGTCAGGAAAATCATCTGGGAATAGTACTTAAAAACTGGAAATGGCATTTAACTTGTTTTCTTGAAATAGTCTACAGGGTGAATAAATTAATTTAGTGGAATAGAGTGATTAAAATAATAATGATTTTGTTAAATATAATATAGTGATTTTCCTTATTGTAGTCAGTATGAAAAATTCAGCAGTTACAAGAAACTGGTAAGTCACATTTAATAGAAAAAGAAAATATAATGAGACTAGCCGTAATGCCACTAGAAATTGTGCGTATTGGCTACATCTCAGCTTCTTTATGCATTTATTTACTTGATCATTAGGCCTTAATGTCAGCCTTTTTTAGGGCTAGAGTGCTCTTAGAAGTGCTCAAATATTTTATGCTATGAACTCCTGTAGAGTTTTTTAGGGCTAAGGCTTCACTAAGCATACTGATTAGATCTTTTTTTTCTTAACAGATACTTTAGAGAGAGTTGATTACAAGCATTTTTGTAATGTTGTTCTCATAGATGAAAGCCAGCAGCACCATGAGTTCAAATCTGAAAGACTCAGGTTTTCTGACTATTCTAGTAAAATTCTTAATGCTATTGCTAGTGTTAGGTGAAGGCTAGCCTTGGACAAATATTGAGTGGTGATATTTAGCAGGTTGGAGTTTTTGGGTCTCCAAAAATCTAAAAGAAAAACTGAAACTAATGAGAAGCTGAAGTGTGTACAGCTTATGTTAAAATTTGCACTTGTTTGGTTTTCAGAAGATGCGTGCAAACGTTGCTGCCGAGATATAAACTCCGCAAAATGTGTGAAATACGCTAATGATCAACAGGTTTTTGGCATTTCTCTAGAGCCAGGTCAGCCTTGTTACCGTGGCACTTGTGATGCAGAGGTTTGTCCTTAAATTCTTAATGTCTTATATATAATTATATATGTATGAGTGAAATACATGTGTGTCTTTTTTACACAAATTTTGTGTAGAAAGGAGATGCAGTTAAAATTTCATATATTCTTTGCAAATTAATGTATAATTTCTTTTATTAGCAGTTTTAATGTTTATTATTTTTGAGCATTTACTTCTGGACATTTTATCCAGTAAATTTGCTTTGATATTTCGACATTAATGTTTATCATCTGGCAGATGGAATGTCACATTTAACAAAACAGAATCAAAATGTGTGATTTCATTAAAATGAAAAAATGTAGCACCTGACAATTTAGTATAGTTACTCGTACTATATGTACTTTTCTCAGTTAACATTATTAATTATTTCAGGGTTTTTTTATGAATCAGGCATTATGATGTCAGGTATTAAAATTGTTATAGTGTATTTACACAATTATTTACAAGCATGCATTTTCTGAATCACTGCGCTAACAGGAATTGTTTGGATAATCGTCCAAAAAGCTGACACATGAAAAACTATGTAGACAAAACATATATTCTTTGCCGACATGCTATACAGCATATAATTCACTTTGCTTCTTTAGGGGATTTGTTTGTCTGCAGGAGGCGATCTCATTCAGCGATTTTGGGATGTAATTGAATCAATTGACATTGACTATATAAGTAAGTTGCATATTGTGTTTGGCATACAAATTCTAGATTTGCGCTGAATGGTGTGCGTGTGCACTGTGATTAATCTCATTTGTGCTGGAATTTCTTGCTATCCATAGTGTAACAGTGCTGATTTGTATTATATTATAAATGAATATCTACATAGTGAATCTTGTTTTTAGTTTCGTAAAGCAGGCTTAATTTAAACAGTTCTTGGGTGTAATTTTTATCCGTGAACATCGTGGAACTAAGAGGACTCGTACAATGATTTTTAATTCTTCTTATTGTTATAGTTAACGTTAGGCGTCCAGTTTTCTTTTAAACCAGGATCATGAAAATCGAAGGTCAAACACCTGGGACAGGGGCGCAAACAATGGTTTTGGGAATGATGACCGCGGTTAAAGAGTCAATGACATATGAAATCATTCAGTTCGAGTGGTTGCCTGACCACTGATCTGTTGCTACTAATGCTACTCACCCAACAATGATCAATGGCGCACACACTTTCTAGATAGTACCTGACATTTTGTTAGAAAATTTAAAATGCAAAACTTATATTATAGCGATGTGCACAATCAGCTTCACTCAAATGTTATGATAGGAAATTAGTAGAAATCATTATTGGCCTCTAATTCTAATTCTGAATGTATTACTGATAACATATGGAAAATGTTGATGCTCCTGTCAAATATTTATGTTGAAAACTGTTATGAATATACCTCCTGTAGAAGAAACAGAATGGACAAAGAGAAGAAGGAAAAAATAGCAGGAAAAAACATAGTGATCATGTGAGATTTTCCTTCGACTGCATTTGGTCAGTTGGATCATGGCATGGTTTAAATAACACAGAGACAGAAAACTTTTTATTAATTGTGTTTTCTTGCCTTTCTATCATATAGAGAAGCAGAATCCAACTTTTTGCTTTCCTCAATAAATTAGTATCATTGTGTGAGTATGAGTTTTTGTAGTCTGTATGGCAGTATGTTATAAGGCTTTTCGATGTTCTTGGTTGGTTGTCAAATGTTTACTTACAATAATAGGCAGAAAACATTTTGCCACTCTTCATTGCTGGTTTAATAGTTTTTGTGATTTTTAATTGATTATTTGCATTAATGACTGAAGCTCTCTTTTATACCTTATAGTCTCTTATATAATTATTGTCTTGTTACTTTGTAGGTAAATACTTGTGTTTTTCTTGCGAGTGTCATGTAATGCAATTACCAAATGTAATGTTAACTTGCGAAGGTAGCTATGTCCGCTTGTTATAAATCTCCATAGTGTTTTTCCAGATTTGCTTTGTTAGCGCTTATGATGAACTGAGTTGTGAATGTTTTATACAGTTCACAAAAACTGTTTTCCAGAAGTCTTTGTTCACAATAACATAGTCAGTTTGATACTTGTTGTATCGCTGATAGTTTGGGTTCCCACAAGCTGCTATATAAACTACAGAGATAACGAACAGAAAAGAATACTATGTAAAACAGCAAGGTGGAAAATGCCAAATGTAAGTACATTGTTCTCTGAATATTTTGGAAGGAGTAATTTAGAAAAAATATTTATCTTAAAATTTCACTATAGACAGAATAAAATTTAAATGATAACAAAATTGGAGGTTTAAATGCAAACGATCATCTGAAACGTAGCAAGTAGAAATATTTTTGATTTGTTCGCTTGTGAAGTAACTCTATGTAGCATGATGCCCATCTCGTTCTCATTTGCTGTTCATGCAATAAGTTTGAGCCACTTTTTATATTGTCACCTAGCAATATAGTGTCTGACATATTCCAAGTTTTTATGAAAAAACGAATTCCGTAACAAAGATAAATGGCATTCTAAATGACATAGCCAAATAATACAGTGCTTCATATCCTGGACTAGTTACTGTATAAGAATAAGCAATCATTTAGCATATTTTAGCATCCGAAATTTCAACTAGACAACTCTGTGTGTGAATTTACTGCATACAGCTTTTCTTGCCCTCTAATTTTTAACCTAACGTGTATGCGTGGCAGTACTTGCATCATTTTGTACATGTACCATTTTTTATAACTGTTTGTTATAGAACCGTGATATATGTTTGGATGATGATAATACGTCAATACGAAACTTTGGTTTAAGAACAGTGAATTCGTTACGAAGTAGAAAGCTTTCAACATTCTGTAAAGTGACTGAAATATTCCCTAAACGAAACATTCCTGTAGACGAAAGAAGTGCCATTTCTTCAGGTGCTGCAGGAAGTTCATCAAGTTCTCGAGTGACCATAGATGGCAATGATAGCATAGTGGACAACGAAACCGTTGATTCATTAAGTTACAGAGAAAGTTTAACAATTTCACAAACTTCAGAAGCAGATGCTAAGCGGAGCTGCAGTTCAGATGTTGCAAATACATAAACGTTATTATGTCATTTGTTATAATTGAGTATGTCATGTTATGTTTTTTAAAGAAGTTATTGTGTGATACAGGAAGGCAGAAATAACCAAGTTTTAACCAGCTTTTTCTATTTGTTCAATGATTTGTTCTAACGAAAGCTGACTCCAATGAAAAAAGTTAAACTACCTCCCGGCTCTCTACCAGTGTCTCAACACTTTATATGATTTACTGTATCTTCAAAGCTACTGATGCCAAATCAATCAATGAAGCATGTGCATGGGTAGTACTATATAATAGGTACTTGTAATATACTTGACCTCAACTTTAATCTAAGATAAGTATTATGCTGCTGATGCATAATTGCATATCTGTGTAACTTTTAGGGAAGATTAACGTATTTTGAATGTAATACTCATGCGAAAATCGGAATATTTTTTTGTATACAAATTATTGGAATAGTGGTATCACTGTATGTGTACGTGTGTATGTGTATCCTTTTAAGTGACGTGTAATACAATATTGAGGAGTACCAAAATCTTAAATAATTGTGATATGCAATAAATAGATACTTATATTTAGCTTACAATTCATTATTAATTTTTAGTTGAATTGTTATGAATGCAGTTTTGCATAATTCCTGTCAGATAAGTATAGCTGCAAAAGTTTCATAAAACATAATAAATAATTCACTTAATATGACAAACAAAATTCTCAAAACTCAAATATGTAATCTGTTTTATCATTCACTTACAAATAATTGAATAGAAATTTTGTGCCGATGATGAAAATATCTGATGTGCTTGATGTTTTTCAGTGTAAACAGCTAACTTCGATGTTTTCAGTAGTTACCAAATTACATTGTAGAGGTTCATATGAATTTGTTTTTGCCACAGCTTCATTTTATGACATTTTATTACTGTGTTGTCACGCAGTGTCAGATATGATTTTTAAATCGACATTTTTTATGTTTGGTCCAATTCTAGTATTGTTGTATTGCTTAAAGTATTATTTAATTTAATTTAATATGGATATATATATTTGTTTCAATTCATAAGTTTTCTTGTATTATACTGTCAAAGTTCGGTTAGTGTTTTAACATAATTATAATTTTAAACAATTTATTTATTGTACAGAATGTGTTAAAATTTATTTAGTATGTGAGGTAGTAGATGTTTCACAAAGAAAGTTTGCAAGAGTTCTAGAACCTTAGAATAGGCTTTTGCCACAGTAGCATTTTATTAAAACACAAACATAGTGTGTTTTACCACATTCACCAGTGTCAGCAATAGTTTTTATATCGTTTTTTAGTTTTTGTCAAATTTTAATACTGTTGTATTGCTAATTTAATATATTATTTAATTAACTGTGGATATTTATGTATTACTGTATTTTAATTTATAAATTTCCATAGGCTTAATTTATATATATATTAAATATGTATACTGTCAACGTTTGGTTAGTATTTAATATTTTACAATTCAGAATAATTTATATAAAATTTATTCATCATGTTTTTGGCTGCATTTAATTTTTTGTTGTCATTTAATTTATGTGTTACATTATAGGTATAATTTATTATTTAATTATTTATTTAAATTATTCACTCCCTTTTTCCCTGTTGACCATTACTTTCATCATTCTCTTAGGTACTTTCTCCAGATGTTGCACAAGCCTCTAATCACCGAGTGGATCAGCTTGGTTCTGATGCCCAGAAAACCAAGTGTCTTCAGGAGATCATCATTGGCGTCACCTGATTGGCTTGTACTTCAGGGCTTTGTCCCTGCACCTAGCCCTGGGCGAGTTGATCTTTCCTGCTGCCGAGATGGTCAGATCGATAACATATGTCTGACCATCCTTGGTCGCCAGGATGTCGGGATGAAACCTGGTTCTGTTGACCTCGAACCATAGTTCCCTGACGACTGTGAAGCTCGTTTTCGGGAGGGCTTCGGCGAGCACATCGCACGGTGCATTATGCTGTCGAGATACTGCACTTTGTATGGTGATGCACTGTTGAACCTGACTCTCTGCATGTCTTCCGCACTTACGGCATCTCCTGATTGCATTGGGTACTCATCGAGTGAAGTTAACCCTGCTCAGGAGTGTGCTGCTACGTAGGTAGTGAGTACTCAATGTGTTAGCAGACACGGCTGCAAAAGCCTGCCCATGTGCTTTCGCAACAAACGAGTTTATATGGTTCCGGGCGATCTCTCTTTTAGCATGGTTGATATCATGCCCATTGCTGTAGACTTCGAGGCTCGTGACCCTCTTGGCCCACTCCAGCTCTTTGTTCCACATCGGAGCCGATGCACTCTCAGAACGCATTCGGAACATCCTTCGCCAGGTGAAGGGTGCGTTTTAGGCTGTTCGTATTAGCCTATCTGCTCCCTTGAGGCCATTCATGTCAACCTTGCATATACGAAAGCAGTATGTCAGACATGGGATCACATATTGTCTGATCATATCCACCTGCTGAGGTTAAAGTGGTGCCCCCTCCACTCTTAGCAACCATGCTGTGAGAGAATCTATGCCAATGGTGGGCCGCCCTCTTATGCCAAAGGGTATTCCGAGATATTTGTAGGTCTCGGCGACTCCCAGCATCTGGATAGGAATCTGGCTGATGGTCCGTGTGGCCTTTCGTAGCGTTTCGTTGGTATGCCTTGACTTAGTCGCATGGCTTTGCACTTTTTCGCGTTATGTGCCATGCGTGTGCTGTCTTCACTAAATTGTCCATACCATGCTTGGTGTTGGAGATCAAGACTAAGTCATCGGCAAAACCAATTATAGCCACTTGGTGATCTTCGATTTCATAGCCAGTTCTACCAACCAGTTCTACGAAAATAAATTCTTTGTCAGAGAGAATTTTTAGGATCAGTTGTCTCGACTTTCAAATAAATTAGAATACTTCATTTTTTTAACTTAACATCTCTCATCATTTGCGATAGTTAGATTTGTAAGCTGTAGTTCTCCTGTGTTTGTCACTTGTAATAATACTTGTCTAATAATGGTAATTTCAGCAATTATTTTAAGCATGTACACACTTTGTACATAGTTTATACTGTGCGCAACACTGATGTTCATCCAGAATCTTTTATTAGATTAACAACTAGAGCTTAATTTAAATTTCATTTTGTTGATCAGGTTCACCAAGTTTTTAAATCGCACAAATGTCGTACATGTTACATGGAATGTGATTAGATTCTCATTTTTCTACAGTTGCCATTCAGATCTTTATAAGTTGTTTATCTCATTTAATAAACAAAGTGATTATAGTAAATGTATTTATGTATATTGTATGAACGTTCTTCAAGTATGGAATGCAGCCAGTTTACATTGTTTCACTGGCATTTGACTTGGTAAGCATTTATGCTTCTTCTGGTATTAATTATAATTTGTGTAGGTTGTTTGTTGTTTAAATTATTTTTAAATAAACTGCAAGATTCTTATGAATAATTATGTTAGTATAATACTGTGCTTCATCAATAATACCATAACAAGGACTCTAATATTAACAATGCAAAATTAACAATAATAACAGCACAGCCTCAACGTTATCAACATCAGTAATGAGAGCAGCTGCAATAAAGACGTCGTATCTGGCGTTAATGTTCACATAGCAGATAGTTGGCCAACGTTTGGATTGTCTGTAGTTTTAAAAGGCGACAAAATACTTTGTTTCTTATCATCGTTGTCATCCATCCATCCAGTGAATAAATCCCTTTTATATTAGGGTGGTGGCAATGAATGTTGTACTGCGGTGCTGCTAATTTAGACTTATTAATGTGCAAAAATATATTTTTACACAAACAAATAATAAGCTGCAGCCACATTAGATTTATAGAGATGTTTTTTCATTATTTTTTACACAATGCTTAACATTACATCTTTCAATTGCTTTATATTTTCTGTTTAAGTTAAGCTTTCATGATACTTCTTGTTTTTACCATTATATCCTTCAGCAAGCCATCTGAAACTCTTCGTCAGTTTCTCATTGCCAGAAGAGTTTGTTTCTTTCCTGCGCATAAAATTCACAACTTGATATTACATGCTCTGCAGTTTTGGTATCATTAGGTAGTCCCTTCACAGAGTATTTTTCCCAAGCAGAAATTCCACCTTACAAGCATAGAAAGAAATTATCTAACAATTTTAGTGCATCAACCTTAGCTTTAACTAGCATTTCAGCTCCCCATGTATTGTTCAACCAGGACTCAAATGCTAAACCATTTTTGCAATACTGCGATATTGTGATTTTTGCTATTTTTGGACAGTTTGACCACGCAGCATTTAGATACTTTAAATTTTCACCCACATTTTTAATCCTTTTCAGCTACAACTTTGTCTGTATGCACATCCCTTGCTTTTTCTCCCAATTCTTTGTCATAAATTTCATTCAGATCTAACTCATTTAGTTCCCCAAATACCAAAATATTGCCAAGTATCCCAAAATTATCACCCTATGCTTCTCATTCTTCAAATAACGAAAAACTAGCTTCACCCTAATAGCAGTGCCTCTGTATCTTTTTACTTTCCAGAGAATCTTATCAATTCTTCTTGTGCACTCTTATGCCATCAACTTCTTTTTGACTGAATGTTCTACTCACACAACCAAACATTATTGTTAGAACTATCATTGCCTTCTAGCCCGTTCTCCTTATTTCCAATATTGCTTCTCACTGCATTGCTGCAAATGTTACTGCACTCTACAATTTTTCTAATATCTGGTATTCTGTCCTTTCAACCTCTCATCCGCTACTGTTTTTAAAATTATCCCAAGGTATTTTTCTCTTTTGGGTGCATCTATAGTAGTCTCGCCAACCTCAAAACTTTTATTAGTATTACCTCAACAAAGTAGCATTGATGCACTCTTGATTTCACTGAATTTCATGCCAAACTCTCCCACAATCCTCATCAATCTTCAACAACTCAAACATGTCATTTTTGAATTCTGAAATTAGCAGGCCTACAGTATCATCAGCAAGTGCCAATGTACTAGTTCTCGTCTATCTTATATCTGTTTTCTCATCCAGTTATTTCTTTTAAAATTTTGTTATGCATAGCGAAAATAATGCAGAGCTAGGACATATATAGGGTCGCCTTGTTTGATGCCGAATGTTACGATTACTCTCTCAGTTCTAACCAGGAGCGTCCCTAGGGTTGGTGCACCCATGAGCTCATATACTGCATCTTACAAAATTCTTTAGTAGTGTCTTATGAATGTTGCTACATGGTGGTTAGGAGAAATATCATCTAGACAACATCGTTTTGTTTCAATCCTACTGAGCTAAAGTGCTAAGAACACATTCATGAAACTTAATATTTTAAATTTTTTATATAACATATTTAAACATTGAAACAATACTTTTAATCATATCTAAATACACTGCTTAGTTGAAATATCAACTTCTATTTGTATTTACTAATTATATGTCAACAATCAGAACTTTCCTTTCCTGGACTTTGTGTACTCTGTGCTGCTCCAAAGAAGGCATGTTAGGATCAATGTATTTTTCTGGATGATTTTGCCAGTGTTTATCTAAATGACCCTTGAATTGAGTTAAACTGGTGGACTCGACGGCATGAGAAGGCAGGTTATTCCAAGGGTTAACTACTGTATGGGTGAATTAAATTTTCCTTTTGTTCTATCTTCCATGCAGTCTTGTTTCGAGCAGTTTAAATGGGTGTACGTTTGTTCTTTGTGTGTCCTATATGTTTATATGTCTATCCAAATGTAGTCTGTCTATCCCAGGCAGTGTTCTATGTACCTGTCCACATCTGCATAGTCAATTAGTCAGTAGATTTGTGCAGCTTCAATAACATGAGTAAGTTTAAATACTTGAAATTCCTTTTTTGAGTATTAGCCTTTGATGTGCTATGTTTGTGATAAATGCTATACGTTGTTTAAAATCAAGGTTACAAACAATTATCATGCCGAGATCCCTTTCTTTGGATGATCTACTTATCTCCTTTTATTATTTTTTACTTATTATTTATCAAATATATCCACAACAATCATTAAAGCACTTAAAAGAATTTAATAACATATTTATTTTTATGTACGCAAGATGCCAAGCTGCAAATGACCTGTGGGGTACTCAAGAAGCAATTACTTGTTGAGAACACTCCAAATGAATGTGGATTGAGTGAAGTAGAAAAGAGCAGTAAAGGAGCAGAAAAGAAAAGTTAGTAGAGAATAGAAAGAAAGAAAAAGATGTGATGTCATCTGTATGAAGTAAGGCGAATTGTATAAATAGAGAAATCGACATAGCCAGCAACTTGATGGATTCGGATAGGGACAGCAGCGTAATTAGTCAAATTTATTTATTCTATGTAATTAGAAAAGATTTCACTTTTAAATTTTCTTTTGAAGTTATTTATAGATAAATTGTTCCTAATTTCCGTGATTGTGGCACGGTTTTGGTTATGATAACAGTATTAAGGTCATTTTTATCATTTCCCTTGCTTCAGTTGAACTGCTCTTGGAAACAGCGCGGTGTTGATCACTGCTTCTATGTTTGACCTAGGAGTTCTTCTATTGCTAGTTTAGTTTCGTAGAAAGTGAAAAATTATAATTGAAGAAAGTGAAATTTTTTCTTACTACAGCTGCCAAGGTGTGAACCACCTTTTACCTGAAACATTAGGTAAAATTTTTAGCAAAATATTCTATATGCTAGTGTAATTGCAACATGGTAGTAGCGGTTTGGCGCACTATTCCATATACCACACTCGCTATTGCGTCATCATCTCCATCTGCCCTTACCTTAGTCCTCACATATGATTTATTGTAGACATTGGTTTGCCAAGATTCTAAAGTAAAAGAATTGTGTCCTATAACAGGTACACAGTGCATTGCTGCTCAAATACTGCAAAACAGAAGCTAAACAACACACGTAGTCGTACAGGTGGGCACACCACATGCTTCACATGCATATCTTTCTTACTTCTTACTGTTGAAGATATGTGGACGAATTTTCACAATGTATACATGTCAGTTTATATGAATTCGTGCATAGCCTTTATCCAAGTTCTTGTAATAATGATACCGGATCTCGGTCTCTTTTGTTAACTAAACTGTTTTTTGACGGGCAGCGACAAAGAATTAGACTTTTCTGAATGTATTCTGCCAGGTGAAATGTTGTGTAAAACCGTCTCACTGCTGCAAAGAAAGATACGAGCATATCCTTGTTTGTAATTGCAAGAGTAATTCTAAGGTATTTTGACAGTATATGGATGCGTTTTTGGTCACCAAAGTCTTGAATTCATTCATTGAAGAATTCTCAAGAGTATTCTGGCCTCTCATTCAGAAGGCAAGGCACAAATCACAAAGACTATGAAGTAACCACAGTACAACAATACCCTGATATAAGTTTAATATTTGTATAAGATGTGTTGCTGCAGAATTTTAATGTAAAAAACATGTTCCAAATAGTTATCAAATGCGTATCTGCTATAATATTTTGCTGGTTATCTGTTACCTGCACAATGAAAGTTGCAGGTTACTCTTATTCATAAAAAGGGGCTAAGTCGGGTCCATCAAACTACAGAGAAATTAGCTTGTTAAACGAGATTGACAAGTTGAGGAAGACAATGAGTACCCGACTGTTGCAGTGTTAATTATTGAGAGTACGCTGTACTTAACATTGCACAGTTACTTTAGCTAGTGACTTCATGTTTAGAATCACAGTGTTAATGCACTGCAGGTTTATATATTGCAGTTCCAATTAAAGTATACAATTACAATTAAATGGTTTGGGCAAAACCTTGTTCAGATTGACTGCTTGTTGACCGCTGATCCTGATCTGGACCTCGAACACCCCTAAAGGGCACAAATAACCAAATACAACATTTTTTCTTGTACAGTGTCAGAGATGCCTTGCGATGTAAAAACAGCAACATCTGTAAGTTTGTTTAAATTGAAATTGTGTGAATACTATCAAGATCATCGATTAAAATCTAATCATCATGTCTATATAGAATAACGAGGATATTGGATTACATGTTATTCACATATCACATAAAACACATACAGCAACATGCAAGAAAATTATAAAACATATTGCAGATGATGAGGGCACACGCACTTATCCAACATACAGCAAAACCAAGATTTTGCATGTTCTACTGGATGCTAGACAAGCAAAATCTATAGATGGTATCTGTTTTTGTTAAAAATAAGTTCATTTAAAAGTTTAGATCAGGACAGCTGCAGTACAGTCTGCAATATAGATGTTCCTAGATCTATACACCTATTATTATTATAACTAATTTAATAATTTGATTTTTGTCTGCATTATTGCAAATTATATAATCAATGCTCTTTTTTGTGTCATTGTAAGTGTACACGAAGCAACTGATCACCGGAAACGTGAATGCAGTTGTCATCTGCCATCTTGATTTTTCTCAAGTAAGCTATCAAAAGCTTTCCACCGGCATACAAGTATAATTATAAAAATTATTGTCAACTAAGACTACAGTTTGGCCATCATGCCAGTGTACGATCTCAGTTTGTTAAGCGGATGCAAACGATATCATCTGCTTAGCCTTATTCTTCTTAATTGGCTCCGAATATAAGAGATTAAAACATCATAAATCTCCTCATTCTCTTCTCTTTTTGCTGCTGTTAGCATGCTCAAGTGTAGTGCAGGAAGTAGATTTTGCATGATGCATGCTGGATCAAGAGTGTTACTGGCCTAATCAGGTGAAATATTGATAGTTAGTCTTCATCATTTGTCACTTTTACTGCATCATATCCATTTGACTAATAACTATGACTTCATTATTCACTTTTACTAGTTCTTGTCAATTGACTAATAACTGGGACTTCAATATTCACTTTTATTACACCTTGTCAATTTGACTAATAACTGGGACTTCAATATTCCTGTAATTTGTGCAACCTTGCGTTACATGTTTTTACATAGTTATTCACAGTGCAATGCGGGATCGAGCACTTAGTAGCAGCACCTGTTGAGTGTTAATGATTGTGTGGCAGGACTGGAACTTTCTTCATTATTAAAGCTACTTTCTGAGATTAGACATTGAACTGGCAGATATGCCAATGTCAGACTTGTATATCTACATTTTTCCTTGTTTGATTTACTAATCAGGCCCGGTGTTCTTAACTTTGCTATACCATAACTACTCAGCTATTTCTCATGCATCAGCTGGAATGCTGTTCTTAACAAGGTATAAAGTTTATGATTCATTTTTGATCAAACTGAAAAAAAATAGCTAATGGACTATGTTTTAATGCTTAGCAATGTACGTCAATCAAAACTTTCCACAATTTCTTTATTTTGGCTCTGCGCAATGCAATTGCACAGAAAAAAACTAGGCTGCTTTATTTAAGACATCATTTTGCAATGTGGCTATTAGCGTGTTCTTTCCTGCATTTTAATGATATTTGCTGGTGCTATTTAATTCTTGTAGCTTAAGTGCATTAAATATCTACACTACACTTCTGCAGTGAATATGAAGAAAACAGATAAAGGTACGAAATAAATATGTCCAACAACAGAAGTGGTAAATTTTCATATAACGGTTACTGTAGCAGTTCTTGCTAACTTATATATGGACCAACTTTTTGATGGTTTACTATCTCATCGTAGAAGGACTAAACCTAATATCTTGGATAACTTGGCTATGCTATTTAACACTGGACCCTGGTATGAAGTGTATAAAAAGTGTGGTGCAAATTTTAATAATAATTTTAACACAGGCTCACAGCATCATTATTGGCATCTGTATCAATAGAGGCACTTAGAAGGTAGGGATCTAGGGTAAAAAAATTTTTTAGTATTTTTTGTTGTGTTATGCTTTGTGAAAAACAAGGACTTTGGACACTTAACATTTTTAGTGAAGTTGGAAGTTAGACAGTCTTGTTAATATCATTTAATCTGCTGTGGTTAGTCAATGGAGACGAAAAATTCGGTATATATACTAAAATGAAGTGTCAAATATGTCTTGTTTTTTCACTGATTTTAGTCGATTTTGGGTTAATATCTCTGTGTAATAGATAAAAACTGGTGGTATTTTGCCTAGTTTGGCCCACTGAGGCCTAGTTTACTTGTATGGTTGTTGGATTTTGGATTTGTGACAAGCATTATCAAGTTTTAATGCTTGTAGGTTGGCTAGAACAGCTGTATTATATTTCATTCCAGAAGTGATTTATTTAGAGACTAAAAAGTTAAAATTTCAGTGGATATGTATGGATTATGTGTACATTGTATGAGGCGAGTGCTTCTTATTATTATTGGAGGAAACCAAACTTAATTGATACAAATAGATTTGACAAGTACTATCATAATTATGCCTTTTTCAAAAGGGATACAGCAAAGTGCTTGTAATAAATTTTACACCTAAACAAACTGAAATTTTCAACACGTTAAATCTGATATATTACGTACAATCATAAATGTATTAAAATTTTGAAATCTAGTTTGTTTATTCAAAAAATGGACTTTGGCACTAGGTGATCAAGTTTCACGTAGTAATTGATTTTATAGTTAGCAGAGAGTTCTGTAGCTCTTATAGTACTTCCAAACTTGCTGTAGTTATCATATACTATATGTAACAAGACAGAATGAATTCAGGCGATACCTGGTTGAGTGTGGTTTGTCCCACAATACCTAAATACTTAAAAAAACTGACTTTAACTTGAAGGTCTAGGAGAAATTGAATGACAATAATAAAACTGACTGATGTCCAGTGTACTTGACCATTTGACTGAGGTCACTGTGCACTATACCATTTTCAAGACCTTACCTCGGGTATATAACCTGCAGATTTCACAATTATAACCTTTTGTGTTTGGTGGTTAGTATGGATTAAAGCTCAGTTCCCTGAGTCTTGTCTTGAGTCCTTAAACAATTCCATCCTTTTTAACTGTACCGTTGCCTGAGCCCCTATCCCTAGTATCTACCCTGCAAGTTGCATGACTCTTGTTACCACAGTTTTAGTTTTATTCAATCTTGTGCATTTTGGCTCCTACCACAGGCACTTAAAGATTCACAGCTTTTTAAAAGCCCAAATACATAGCTACCTTATAATATTTAAATATGTGTGAAAAAATTTTAATTTAACTCAAAGTCTCAGGAGGTTGAAAAACTGTTCAACGACCAGAATCACACTTGTGAAAAAAATTGAATTCAACTCACGGCCATAGGAGGAGTTGAATTGTATTGAAAAAGTGTCCAGCTCCTTGACCATGTGACAAAGGTCAAGGCGCCACTTTCAGGGCTCCTACCACAGGTATCTACACAGTAGGTTTCATGATTCTAGCCATCTGCATTTACCAGTTAACATGAATTAAAAAGTGGAATACTGAATGGCTAACATGATGAAATGATGATGAAAAAATCAGCGTCTGGGTTCTCCTAAAAAGTGCAACTATTGTACTGTATTTGACATTTAAGATACGTTGTACATTTAAAACTCAATTAACAAGTAAATTGAATACAACGTGCAACACCAAACTTGCACTAAGTAATTACTACCTATAAAGTAAAGAAGGCTATTATGATTTATGCCAAGTAAAGAATGTTGTGACTCATGGTCAGGTGAATAGGTGGCTCTTTCTAAACTTCTGTGGCTTGAAGAATGCTGTACAAGCAGCAGAATTTGCTGTGATCGTTTTTGTTGGACTGCAAATTGTAAAACCATGAAATCTCTCTTTTGGCGTTTGCTAAAAAAATAAATCAAATTGTTAAAATTTGACTAATGATTTTAGAAATTAGTAAACATTAATGTATGTTTAAATGGGCCGCTAGTCATCTTGTATGTTTACAACTGTCTTAAAAGCTATATAGTTGCATCTATATAGAAAATCATTCTATGGGATTAATGTGAAAGTAATTAATTTCAGCTAGGGTTTTAGCTACCCTATTATTGTTGTTGTTTAATTGTTTCACAAGTTGAATTTTGATTACAACATTTAATGATAGAGCATTTCATCGGGTGTGCCAAAAATGAGTGCATTTAAATATGCCTTAAATCCTCGCTTTTTTGGTTTCAATGCAAAAACGTCCACCAGTATTACAAAAAGGAGTCACACCAAAGTGTCAAAGTTCATCTTCATTGCTGTAATGTTTAAATCAGTAGGTCGTCAAATAAAGAGAATTTAAAATGGAAAGTTTATTTCAAAGCAGTCTGTTACACAAAGTTATAAATTAATCATCTATTATGCAAATTCCCTCAAATTTATTGAGACGACATATTGACTAAGCCTATTTTAAATAAACTAGGTGCACAGCACACTTTATTCTAAAAACTGTGCTTGTGTGTTTTGCTTTTTTCTCTTTAGTTTTTGCTTTTCTTTAGTTTTTACTAAAATTGTTTACATTCTCTTACCTTACTCTTTTTTATGCTAGTATTGTCTTTATTTATTTATGTCTTTTTTACTTATTGTATTTTTTACTTTAGTTTTATTTTAACTTTGTCTTCCTTACTTTTTGTATTTGGTTTATTTACTTTCGCCTTTTTTCACTGTCTTTTTGCCACCCCTTTCTTCTGTTGTTTTTTAACTTTTACCATGTGATGCCAAGTCTAAGCTGGCACCATTCTAATTTGTTGTACCACATAATCATACTGTACTTGTAGAAGCACTACAGTAAATATGTACAAACGCAGAACTATCAGGTATAGCTGTGAGGAAATTTCCCATAAACCGAACCTGCTGCAGCGGCTGACAAAATGCAGCTAACCCGTAAGAGTCCCCCCCCCCCCTCGTGTGCGGTTTGTTAACCTGTACAGTAGCTATGTTTTGGTGTACAGTTGAAAACAAGTTTTCGAAAATACAGCGGTATAACAGTGGTACTTCCCGTTCACTACTGCAGGCTAAACTGAACTGTACTATTCTTCATAGTGATCTTATCAAAAGCTTTACGGAACCTATGAATATAAGTTATTGTTCACTAGGACAAATTGTAATTCTACATTCATTGCACTGAAATCGCAATGTATGTGTGTCGCGAATAGTGAATGATTTGTAGTAGCTGCATATTGTATAGTGATTCATTTGTAGACCACTGAACTAGGATGGGGTCATTGCCTTACAACTGCTTTAAAACATATAGGAAATGTATTGTAGTTTTTGAGTTTTACTGAACTGCTCCTACTCTTAACAAGTTATGTGCACGTTGTTCTGGGCATTTTGGCAGCACATGTTATACATGTTAACAAAGAATTTTTTTTCAACATTTGCTTTTCACGTTTTTTAGAAAGCGAACTATTGCAGCTGTTATTGGTGAATGAAATTATTAAATGTGTAAGCTATCTGCTAGGATTGAATCTAAAATAGATTTACAGTTTATATATTTTAATTTTTAACTTGTAGCATTTTTTGAATTTGCTTAGATGAACTCAAATATACAAATGATTGTAGCTGCTTTATGAAAAGCTTTTTATGCATGCAAAGATGTGCTTAAATGATTATAGTATGCATACTTTTTCTTAAGGGAAAACTGTTAAATGTTAGTCTAGTATGGACAGAGGGCAGTGCCATATCGGCCTAGATCAGTCACTTAAAATCGAGCTAAATTCAGTTTTCATGTGTGTTGTATGGACAGTGTACTTCTTCCGTACGAAAAATGCCAAAATAATTATGAGAAACAATAAATGAAATACCGGTTTTTAATAATTTTCAGCTTTGAAAGTAAAAGGTTAGCTGAATTCGAAGGACTTAATCCCTGTGAAAGACAAAAAGTCAAAAAGATCGATCTCTGTCCTGTAGTTTGAATCGGGTATAGTAAATTATCGTTCGCCACCCATCTACCCGCTTCATCTTGAGAAATACTGGTTTAGCATATCATGAAGCTGTTAATTCTTGGTTGCAATTTAGAAAGTAATGTTGTTACAAAAAACGTTTGTGGAAGGTTCAACCTAAAATACAGCTTCGTAGAGTAATCTGTTTTTGTAGGTTTCCTGGACAATCTTTTGCTAACTCGCTTTTCATTTGGCTCATCCAGAGCCTTTAGTTTGGACAAAATAGGAATGTTAATAGATATCTTTGAGGGTCACTAACAAATTAGAGTTTAGTTAAAAATTCTGTTTTTCTGAATCTGTATTTGCATTTTCATTTCTTTACAGTAGCTCATTACACTGAGTGGGCACTGGCATTGTTTTCTATTTCAGGCCAACTTCACTGATTTAAAAGTTTCTATGTGATAGATACAGATGCACTTTTTGGGGTTAAATTGGATGTGATAACATAATTTTAATATCTTAAGTGACTCGAATGTCATGTCGGGATTCTGCTTCACTGTTTGGATTGCTTGTCTTCATATAGTCTTTCTACCTATGTTATAGATCAGTGGTTCTCAACCTTTTGTTGATGGCGACCCCTTTCCAGAACCCTGCATCATATTGCGACCCCATGAAGAACATAATCATATGTCTATTACACATCATTATTGTTCGCATTTATTAATTTTAACTTACTATTCGACAAATTATTGAACGATGAGTGATTGTTTCATTAATTCATTCATGTGATGGTTGCATCTCAGCGACCAATATTGCAATGCAATAGGTATCTAAGAAGATCCGACATAAAATGGAACAACACGCATTTTCATTTTCCCGGAAAATCAAGCACTGATATTTAGAGTGGAAAACCCAGTTTCACCTTCCAGAACAACATGATGTAATGAGAGACTGAGGAAACAAGACTTACTTACATACTTTAAATACTTTTACAAGACTTTTTAAAAAATAGTTTTTGGACTAGCCCGCGACCCTACGTAAAGTGCTTGGTGACTCCAATTGGGGTCGCGACCCCAAGGTTGGGAACCCATGATATAGATTCTCATCTGATGGAAATTATCTGCTAGAGTTTTTTGCTCTTTAATCCTGATGAAAATATTGGTAAGGTACTCCTTCATGTTGGTTGTTCGGGTCATTCAACGATGATAAACATTTGTCATCATTGTCCTCATCAAATGTTTTATTAGGTTATGATGACTGGGTTGGGAAGTTGGGGATGTAAACAATTGTGGAACGACATGATTTTTCAGCTAATCCAGCTTACCAATTCTGTGCGTATGTTAGACCAACAAAACTATATTGTGACAAGCTATACAAGTTATATAAGCTATACAGACTAAGTTTTACTGCGAGTTTTTGGGCAACTGGATTTATTGTAGTTTGTGCCATAGCAGCGCTGTGACGTTATGATTGGCAACTGCATTGTTAGCGTCTGAGACTCCTTATTGCCCAAAGAAATAAAACGTGTTTACTAGTGCTCAAAGATGACTTGTTTTTGACTGCCTTTTATCTGGTGAAAAATTAACAACCATTGGTCTTCACTTAATATACTGATAATTTCATAAATTTATATTAGATGAAATTTCTGTGCCTGTGGGCTGTCAGCAAAATGATGTTAAAGCCGAATGTACATGCATTGTGGACTATATATCACTGTTATTGAAAACTGAACGTCAACTTGAACAGTTACGGTCAGTTAAAGAAGTTAAGCACTCACGCGTAAATGACATGTGAAGGAATTTTGATACAAGTTGACAGTTTATACACTTTTATAATAAACGTTTTAAACACTTTCTGGGAGCCACCTTCTCAAACTAGTATGTTGCATCTCGTTTTCCCTGCAACAATTTCGTTTTGAACAAATTTTTGGCTTGGTTAATTATGTCAATTTTGGTGTGACAGCTCGCTACCATGGAAACGTAATTACTGTGCTTTGTAGAATACAGTCTATGTAAATTCTCATAAACTTCCTTGACAGGTGCAATTGAGACTGGTTAAATAAAAGCTGCTTTTACTGGATTCTGTATAATAGTAGTTATACATAACACATGAACATACGCCACTACGTATGACAAGAATATCCTGTCTTTCAGGCATTTATATTGATTATCTGTTTCGTTATTAATTGTTTGTAATTCGGCTATACAATAAGCAAGTGTGTACACAAAATGGTGCGGCATATCCTAAAAAAGTAGAGTGCATTTCACCAACCATAGGTGAAGAAGTTTATACAGGCTTGTGTACGTAATTATGATAATTTTTTGCCTACCTCTTTTTGATATGATGGTAGACTTGACAGGTCGTAGAATTTTCCTGGCAGATGTCATATATTCTATGAGTTAGAAGATTTTAAAAGCACTTTGGTTATACAAATTACAGTCGTATTGCTCTTCGTCTAGGGTTTTTTCCGGATCTGCTAAAATTAGCAAACGCTATGCCCATTTATAAAAAATGAAAACAGTTGATTAGTAATTACGTATCCATCTCCCATTTTGCCAGCTGTTTCAGGTGTCCTAGTAAAAACAATGTTTAGTTATCTTTTTCATTATTTTGCCAGTAACAAACTGTTATATTCAGCTCAGTTTGATTTTAGACCTCAACACCCTCGACAGATTTAGCAACACAATATAATTTGGAAATGATGTGTTAGAAGCTATTGTATCTGGGAATACCCCTGTCGGATTTTTCTGGATTTAACCAAATCTTTTGACTCTTTAGGTCACGATATTCTTCTTTACAAATTTAACAATATGGTTTAAATGAGCATGTAAAAGTACTGTTAGAAAGTTATTTAAGAAATCACAAGCAATATGTTGTATATGATGAGCATTCATCTGATGTTCTCCCGATAAATACAGGTGTCCTTCCAAGGATCAATTTTTAGTCAACATTTGTTTATTATTTTTTTAAATAACATGTGCTTTAGAATACTTTAAATGCGTATTCTATGCGGATGATAAATTGTTTTTTGCCATTTCAGTCTTACATTAAGGTAAATGTTAGGTAAATGAATACTTTAGTGATTTGGTAAGCGTAGAACTGCATAAATTAATAAATGGAAATGGTAACAACGTCTACTACTGCTACTGTCGCTGCTACTGCTACCGCTACTAAAATCACTACCAATACTACTACTGCTGCTGTTACCACCACCACCACTAGTCCTAAGAAAGAGTTTGGACACAGCATTGGATAATAGGTAACTTGGCCATTTGTGGGATGTGGAGTCATGGTCATGTAAGTAATTTTTACTAGCTATTTTGGACATAGCTTGGGCAAATGATCACAGAAACTGGGCGCATTTATTTAATTAAACAGTTTGATTTTGTTTTGAAGTCATGCTATTATTCTTGTAGGTCTAGGTCTAGTCTGTTCATTATATGCATTCTTATATGGGAGTCACTTAAAGAGACAGTGCTTCGCGGCTTGCTTCAGTCCGCAAGACAGGTTTGCCTTGCTACGAGCGGGAAGCATTGGCCTGGGTGAAAGTTCACTCACCTTGTAGTCGTTTCTATTCGATGATTGGTTAATATCGATCACGTGGCAGCAAAGTGCAAGTAACTCAGGCCTGGTTAGAGAACTGTGTAGTTATTTTATTTGTGTACTTTGTTGTTTTGCGTTGTAATATTTTCGTCCTGATATTATTTCGTCTTAAAAGTACTGTGAAGTTGTTATTTATTATACTGCTGACATTTAGAAAGTTGTGCGTAGAAAAATAAGAGGGTTGTTGCGTAACGAACAGCTGTGTTTGGCTGATTAGCATTCATTTATTAGCGGCGCCTGTTTTGTGCTTGTTACGAGTCTCTTGCGGACATAAAATTTATCACAATAAACGTGGCTTAGGCCTCTTAACATCACGGATTTTATCAGTAAGACACTTTTGTCGTTCGTGTTTTTTTTTATAAATGCAATCGAAAATTAACGGTTTAAGCTTTTGAATATTAAATAACCAAGATGCTTTATTAAACAGTAAGTCATTTTTGCTCCACATTTCATTAAAGTTTATAAATTTTTTAATAAAAGATTAAAAATGTCTTACTGGTTTCGCTTTCAATTGAAATATCATCTTTTAGACATTATTATACTTGTGACTATTGGTCTCATTGTCAATATGATGCTGTTACAATATTGTACTACAATTTTGTCTTCTATACAGGCCAGTTCAAGTATGTTAGCCTGTAGTACTTCATTTGCAACAATGTCGTACTTAAAGCATTTTTTTGTAATTTTTATATTTTATGTTTTGTTTTCATTTCAGAAGTAAGGAGACATATCTTTTGGGAGACAGATAACACAAGAAGTAATTCAGAGTTTACTTTATGTAGTTGTACTTTGGAAAATAATTGAAGTGTGTTTGTGGGTAAGTTAATTTTTTAGGCCTAGCAATAATAATTTTGTTGAACTAAGACTGCACAAGTACAGGGTATTGTTTGTCAGTTGGTGTTAATTTAATTGTCGATATTTGAATATTTTTGGCTCTTTTACTCATTGTTTGATAAACTGATATGCATTCAGAAAACCAAAAGAACTGAACAGAACTGATTGGTTAGAAATTTGTGCATAGTCTCGTTGTAATATATTTAGTAATTATTTACTGATTTAACTAAGGTGCGTCCTGAAATTTGCATACTAAATATTTCAGGGAATCTGAAAGTGGATAAAAAATATGGTTTTATAGAATTGGTACCAATGGAGATATTGGTACATTTTTCTTTTCCTGTAAAGCATTAACTTTATAATAATTTTATTATTTATAAACTGCTCAGCACAAAATTTTTAAGCCATGTACCATGAATCTGACTGCTGAATAATTTGATTTAAATGTTGATAGTGTTGTTAGATATGGTCCATGTTTTGAAGTTATGTGCTTTACTATAAAATTTAGAAAAACAAATAAATTAATAAGAGTTTTTTATACAAACTGCTTTGACAAGGCTAGTGGCCACCCAGGAAGGTGTTGATTGAATGACATTTAATGTGTTTATGTATGAATCTAACAAACACTGATGTACACCTATTACTAAGTGACTAAATTACCTTTTTTTGTTACCGCTATTCTTTGTCATTACTTTGATCATGATTATAGATCTCCCCGAGCTCTCTTGTTAAGTGATACCCAACTAGATGCCTTGTGGTCGGGTATTGGTTGTCATGGAAACAGCTGCTTCTTTTTTCCTTGTACATATAACTAGCAAATGTTAGGCGTATGTTGCATGATGTGTCTAATTATTAATGTCGTCAGAGAGCTCTTCTTATCTAAACATTATTTATTATTATTTTACATTATGGCAAGAATGAAAGTCTAAAATTAAAATGTATCTATTCTACAATTTGTAAGTGAAAGTAGCTTTGAAATAATTGAAGGGGCATTTAGGGTGGAAGTAGGGCTACATTAAATGCGTGTATTGAACACTTGGTATAATGTGTCCATTAAGAGCCTATACTTTTTCAACCTCTTTTACAAATACATGTATATTAATAAAACTGCACCTTATATTTTTTAAAGAGTTGTTGAATGTGTGTTTTAAGATTGAGCAGTGCATGTTTGACAGTGTTACAGAATTTGTGTTAGTGTTGCGAAAATTCGTAATGCATTAGGACGTAGACAGTAACGTCCACTTCGTGTCCCATCTATTGCTTTCAAGTTTTCGACACACTGGTTGTACTAGTAATTGGGTTTTTATTAAATTAAAATTAAACCTATACGTTGGTATTTCTTTAATACGAAGAAATGCATTTATTGTTTTCAAAAAACTAAGTAGATGAATAAAATGCAAGTATGTAGTGCAATCTGAGAAGTGAGCAAATTGTTTTTGTTCTGCATGCTTTAAAATCTTCCAGTTCTTGCTTTCTTCATTCATCACAGAGTTCTTTTTCTTGTAAAATAGAATCACAACATTGAGTAACATTAAGGCAGAACCACAGTATGAGTGTAAAGGACATGAAAATGTACAGAGATCCATTAGTGTGCTATAGAAAGTGCATTTTTAGTGTTGGGCAGCAAGCTGGCATATACATCATGCTGTTCACAAAACTGGATCAACAACCTAGTACTAAGTGTCGTTGACTTTACAGGCTGCATAGCTTCATATTGCTTTCTAGGGGGATCCATGAGATGATACTGTTAGGCAAGCCTGGCAAGGCACTACATGGAAAGCGCACACATTATTGATTATTGAAATCAGCAGTTCTTGTACTGGTTATGAAAATATACAGAGAATTTTTTGAGTATGAAAGTGAAAAAAGAAATGTCTAGAATTTTTTAACTGGGGTAGTTTAGTGCAAAAGTTACTGAACTGTATTTTTACTGTGGCGTTTAGGCTATAATGAGACGCTTAATGAAATTGCTTATTTGCCAATGTTTTTATTGTAAAACTTTTTTACTTTTTTATTATCTAATTTATTCAATTTTTACCTGCTAATTTTTGTAACAGGTATTAACAGTGTTTTGTTATTTTTTTGCTTTTTTTGCTCATGCTTTCCCTTTTTTTACCTATCACGTTGCCTAAAAGCTGCCCTTTACTATTGCTTTTTTAACCTATTTACCTTTAACTTTTTATCTAGCACTTTTACATTTAACTTAGTTACTTTTTTCTTTTTAATTATTGACGTTTCTATCTCATCTTTTATCTAGATGTTATCTTTATCTGTGCCATGTTATGTATTTTATCTTTGTGAGTTTGTAATGTGACCTATCTTTTTTTACCTATGTTTTTTGTCATTTGCTTTTTTTTGGTTTTTCTTTGGTGCTTTTATTTGCCTTTCCTCATCATTATGAACTTTTTTCTTAAAATTTAAGTTTTTTGCAGGTTTAAATAATAAATGTATTTGCAGACCTGTAGTGTTTAAAGCAAATTTCATTATTTTGCATTTCTGTTTCAGGTACCATAACTCTTGGAACCTAATATTTAGCTTACTCAGATTGATCATTTTGAATGGTTTACCAACAACTGTAAGAGGATGATTTTGTGTAAGTTCATTGCATTATAGGATGCTGATTAATAAAGATTTTGGCTCAACTTGCCATTGTAATTTTTTGGTCATATTTCAATTTCTTATTTTAATTATATAAAAACATTGATTTTTTTCAAGTTGTTATTTCACTTTTTTCTCATGCTGAGTAAGCCCTTTTGAGATACAATCCATACTTCCAGAAAACGGTCTTTATTTTGAATGATAGGGTTTTTTCATTAGGCATTAGTTGGTATTAATTTCTTTCCCTCTAACACTGAATTCGTTGAAAGTTTTCTAGTATTGTATCTGGATCAGTTGGCTGTAGTTGATGCATTATGTGATTATTTTAGTCAGTCAAAATAGTGAAGAAGTGACCAACTGAATAGAAACCCACATCACACACACTTTCTTTACTAATGCCTGGTTTCAGATATCCACGTCAAGCAATTTTTCTGGGTTTTCCATCTTGGTGAAATTTAGGATGCACTTTGATCATCATCTTATTTTGTTTGGCAAAATGTTTAGCCATGCCGTGCCTCTCTAGAGAAGCTGACCTCTAGGAACGTGACTAGGTCCATCCAACATTAATTAATATAGTTGGTCGCCTGTGTTTAAGTGCTCGATACAGGCTTGCTGGGCATCGGAGTTGCACATGAAAAAAATGATCAAATAGACAGTCGAAAATAAATTATAATATATGAAATCCTTCATTTGCACTTGAGTTTGAGCAACAAGAAGCTTGCAGGTTTCAACTCTTTAGTATGTCAATTTCACACTCACTTGCTCACATGCATAATTTTTCACTTGTTCGGGAATGTTTGGGATTTTTTCTGGTGATGCGCTATAGTTTAAATATGATGGCCAGATTTAATTTTTATTGGTTGTCCGGTTTCGTTTTCAATTGAAATTTGCTGCATCTAGTAGGTTTGAGAGTTCTAGTAAGAATGAGCATGAGTTCAGTAGGTGATGTAGGTCCACGGGTGTGCTCCAGTCATAGTCAGCGCATTTACAGAAATGTGAATAGGAAATGTTTATATTTTTATGGATAATTTTTTTCTAAGTATATTACTCAATTATATTACTAGGCATATTACTCAATGCGACTCGTAGAGGTTTAAATAATTATATTACATATTACGCCTCGTAAACATTTAAATAACTGTACGTGTAAAGACAATGTTTGCCTATAGGTATGTATGTGTGCAAAAGCACCTAGAGATTAGGCTATGCCATACCTGCTATAGAATTAATAGTCACTGCTAATGATGAAGCTAGTGCACTGCCCAGAGTACCGCTATAACAACGTTTTTAACGTCACGGTTAAAGGGAAGTTCACTGGCCCACTTTTGTGAGCATGCTCAATCGGAACTTTTCTAAAACTGGTTCGGGTGAGAGAGTACTGCGACTACTGTCTGCTTGTATGCTCAAACCGCAGCCGATTCATTTACCATCGCTACTCCCCCGCAAACTTATTTGCTGAAATCCTACAAACGTTGTTTGTTTTGGTAATCCTGGGATGGAGTATTTCTGTAAAATTTTTAGGAGGACTTACCTACGATTGTAAACTGATTAGGGTTCTTGTGTTCACTTCAGTTCAAATTAAGCAGCACTGGTCTTACAAGCATAGAGTGTGAATGCTGTGAATCAATGTTAAAAAAAAGAGTTTTCTCTCGTGATTTTGATTCGCTTAAAGCACAAGAGAACCCTTCATAAACATAAAGCTTAAAAATTCGTTTTGAAATTTTATGCCACTTACATACTGCCTTTTTTGCGTGCAGGACTTCAATTGGCAGTCACGCTGTATAAAACATGTAAATTTAAACACTGTTAACGACATTTTCACGACAGGTCATTTGAAACAAGTTTAGATAACATTTTTTAAAGTTTGAAAAAATTATCCGAGCATTCGGTAGCGCACAAGTCACTAACTAAATAAAATTTAAAATTACTGTATTTTGTCAATAAGGTTAAAAATACGTTTTTTGTTTAGTGAATGGTGCACCCTAGAGGGTGAGTCAGTGACATTTTACCAATTTGTGAAACCATTTTAAATAATTAATAATTTTCTTTTCTAGTTACATAAGTCTTTCTATCAGGTAAGCGAAAATCTAAGTAATATAGATTTGCACGGAAAGTCTTTTGAGACATAATTTAACCTTGCCTTTTCTTCCCTTGATTTACGTTTGGTATATGACATCGTGTAATGGCGACTTCGGAACAGTATTGCGGGAGATTTAAAATGAAAACAAACTAAAATTTCTTTCAGTGCGAGTAAGATATATGCATAAAATTGCTATAAAGTAATATTATTTTTAAGGCGATTTTTCTGAAACCTACATCAGGTACCCCTTTTCTTGTCATTTAAGATGCGTCAATTTCCTTAAAACTGGCTAAGCAAAAAAGTGTCACAAGGAAGTAGTGCTAATAAAAATGGTGCATTTAGGTATGATAATTGCAAAACTCGAATTCTTTGCAAAATAAAGTAAAAGGAAAGAGCCATTAATTAATAATTATATGTGAGAAGTATTGCATCTGGTGATACGGATGGCTGAATTGTTCTTAAGAGTGGTGATGTTTTATGTATTTTATTATGATCACCTAGTCTAGTGATTTCTAATGTTCTTCTGCACTGTAGGAGTGGTAACAACTACTGTGGTCACAAGTGATATAAAGTGTGAGATTTTCATATTCCCATTGTGTAGCCAGATCCGGGACTTACAGGTCTGGGGACTATCATACTTACCGTATTCCCTGAATTAGACCTGTTGTCATATAGTGCTCGTTGTCAGTCCACAATCTGAGTTAAAGCCTGTTATTGTAACTAAATCGCTCGGGTAGCTTTGAGTTTTTTCTTATCTGGTAACTTTGGGACAAGATAATGGTCAAGGCTAACTCTATCATGACCTTATTCTGAACAGTGACAAATGGTTAGAAATGTCCATAAATACTGCAGGTTTTGTCTCATGTAACCCAGCAAAATGTGTGGTGTACTTGACACCCACAGACAACTAAGGGTGAGCATTCTCTACCAGAAGACAAATTCAAATTGAAATGAGTTTGTGACATTCGAATCGAAATAAATTTGAGTGAGTTTGAAAGATTTTCGAATAAGTTTTCAAACCACCAGTAAAAAGCAGTCTTAAAAAGACCCTGCATTTACTCGATTTTTTTTCTACAGTGAAACTACTAATAATTTGTTTAAAAACAGTGCATAGAAATCTCAGCTACACTGTGCCAATTCCATGATGTTTCTATCGTTTTAATGATAAAGAACGTATATTAGTCTAGTCCCATTTTCAGCAAAGTGGAACCTTAGAGGTGTTTTTTGCTGTTGCCAGCTCAAGAAGTAGCAGAAAGGAGTTTAAAGTGCAAAAAACAAAGTGGCCAGTAATT
Source organism: Tubiluchus corallicola (assembly GCA_030141605.1). NCBI lineage: Eukaryota > Metazoa > Priapulida > Priapulimorpha > Priapulimorphida > Tubiluchidae > Tubiluchus > Tubiluchus corallicola. Next base: position 53,121 of record JAQGDQ010000080.1, read on the forward strand.
TACGTTGTACAGACAACGTAAATTAACATTAAGACACCAATATGACATCTATTCTAGGGTAGCTGGACCCGAGGAACGCACATTTCTGTCATTTCCATTTCAAAAATGGCTACCGTTTTCAGAGTGGCTGCCACGCGATAGCGCAGTAATGCCGATCATGCAGTTACATTAACCGTTTCATCATTAGATTCATTATACAAACAAAAAACAATCAACTGGATCTTCGTGAAGCCAGAAAGCTGCTGCTAGCTCCAAGACAATGCAGATTCAAATAGCTCAATAAGTAAAAAACAAAATGGTCGACGGGATGCCGACATAATTGTTTAGCAGAATTCTGAAAAACCTGGTCTTTTCGCTTAAGTTAAGAAACTTTGTACAATGTCTAAAACCAACCAAGGTGATTAATTTTGGATGTTTGGCCAATTGAATTCATCCAATGTGGCTGCCATTGTCAAAATGGCTGACAAGATCGATGTCTGTACTTGGTAGTTTTGAAAGCCATATCCTAACTGTTGGCGCAGTTAATATGGCAACTTTGGTGTCAAAGTATATGTTAGATTTTCAATTTCCTGGAATCTTTTTCTAATGCCGAGGAACATCTATGACATCACTTCAGTTAGGATTTCAAGTTAGCTGCAAAATGCTTGTAGCTGCTTTTGTAATATATTAGCTATATTGCCCAACCTAAGGTAAATAGAACAATGATATTAGTATCTATATGTAAGCTTTAAAGGTCAAGGATTAGGATAGTATCAATATGACCAATATTTTAAAAAGGTAGCTGTTGCTAGCTTATAAAAACCTTGTCTTGCACCATATGAAAATGTGGATGCCTTCAGTTCTGAAAAAATCAGCTCTGTAAGCAATTCATGTCAATACTGTTTGCGATCATGCTTTAGTTTTTACAAAAAGAGGAAAAAAGATGGCTTTGTCATATGACAGAAGCATTTGCATCTTTAAGAAAACACTACTAGAGCAAAGCTATTGACTGAACTCATGCCTGTGCTGAAACGTTTTTTGTATCAAAAAAAGCTGGCACATTGACATCAGTTTGCAAAGCATGTAAAGGCTTGTTCAATAGAAAGGAAAGGTTTCTTTTGTGACAATTTCTCCAACGCATAGGGCATTGGGGCACACAAGAGGAGTGGTATATTGGGCAGGTACTGTTGGTCTAGGCATTGATCACTGCTTAGCACCAGATGTGGATTCCTTGATAAACTACATTTATTCACCAAAATCACCATCTTATCTGCTTTGACAACTGTGTTGTTGCCTTTATCTGATGCTAGCTCAGAAATCTTGAAACCGTGAAAGTGGCAGCCTCATTGGATACGAATCTATAGCTTTTACTTTTAAAGCCCTATATCTAGATACTAGAATTATCATCATATCTGCCTTAGAACGTGCAATCTAGGTAATGTATTACAGTAGCTGTTGCAGCCGTCTTGGCAGCCACTTGAAATTTAATATAATAAAAATAATATCTTGTAGAATGGCAAAAAACTTGTTCACTTCGTCTAAAAGTTACAACACTTTGCGCAAAGCTAAAGCCATCAAAGTGATTAATTTTGGATATGAGGCCAAAAACCAAAATCATACAAATTTGCTGCCATTTCAGAATGGCCTAAAAGATCGAAGGCTGTTGCTAGTTTTTTAAAGCTATATCTTAGCACATAAGTTAGTTACGGGTTGTTTAAAATCAATATTTAGACACCAAAATCATCATCTTATCTGTTCTAATAGTTAAGATATACGTTTTATATGCTACCAAGCCATCTTGAAAGTGGCGCCTACATTGGAGGACTTTTTATCCAAAAGTAATCACCTCGACATTCTAGCATTGTGCTAAATTTCATAAATTTTAGACGAAATGAGCAATTTTTAACGATTCTGCTGGACTATATGTCGGTGACACGACGGCGGCCAGTTACTTTTTTGCTTATTTCTTATTACTTTAGTTATTAATCTAGCAGTATTTACATTCAACAAGGTCGAATTAATAAAAATGACTTGCTTTTTGTCTTTATAATAAATTTTTATTTGAAACACATAATATAGCTGATATGCATAATTTCTTTTTGTGGCAATTTTTGTAACAAAAGTATCAGAAATGGATTCAAACGCCCTGGAATACATGTCATCATCGCTTCATAATATCATTTCTTCTGGAAATTTGTTTTGATTTACATTGTGTGTACGAAGATTTTGCAGCCATTTTGTGTTTTTGCTTTTTTAACCCCGTTCCGCTAATTTTTCGAGCTGGCAACAGCTTTTTTGGATTCAGGCTATGTTGCCCACTTTTAGAAAAAAGTGCCTCTAGAACTTTGTAAAAGCACTGTTCAGGATTTGGGCCTAGACTATGTGGTTGAAGTGCTGAATTATTCGAATTTGCAGTTTTAGGTCCCAATTGAATTCCAACGTTCGATGCGCATCCCCTACCGACAATCAAACACAAATACTTAATTCATCTTTTAACAATAACAACTATATCGTCCCAGAAAAATGAGGTCAAACATCACAGGGAAAATACTGGGTAAATGAAGTAGAATAAATATACTGTATATAAAAAACAGCATTGCTAGACAGATCGTATCACGACTTCACGAGCTAACACATCGACTTGGTAGCCAGCTATATATGAGTGCGTCGAGAAGCAGTACAACTCTACAAGCGAACCTACAAATGCAAAAAATAGTATTTATATTTGCTTATTATCGTTTTTGTAAGTAATTGAATTTCATGGGTCTGATTGAAATTATGCCGATTTAATGTTTTCGTATTGTGCAAAAATGAAAAGTAAAATGGAGACGTAACATTGTTAAACGGTCGAGCGCAATAATATCATTGGCTTGGGGAGTGATGATTTACACCGTAATAGCCGTGCAGGCTAGCAGGAGCTAGGCAGCCATGATTGCTCGTGTTTAGTGTTTTAGCATACAGCTACAACTTATGCTGACCGCGATTCTACTTTTCCGTAGAGAAGATTTGGGTGCCTAGCTGAAACGTCGTCGTAGGCGTGTCAGTTGACAAAGTAAACTTTGGGGTACATAGAAGCATCTTCTGCAAATTGTTGTGGAGGCATGTTACAGCAGGACGAATACGCGAAATTGTATACGTTAGTAAATTGTTGTGGTGACTTGCGAGTCTAGTTATGTACAACAGAAATTCTATTTTAGCGTTAACTGGTATCGTGTTTAGCACATTATCCAAAGCTGAAAACTCATGCAGCACTTTATGAAGTAACTGAGAATAGTGATAACGTTTTAGACAAGTTTGAAAATTCTTTGACTTGATTGTGTGAAGTATTAGAAAATTTGGGGTGACAAAGTATAAAAGAAACACTGCTGAAGTCTCTGCAGATAGTACACCAAACAATAACTAGATCTATGAAACTTTAAAAGTGCCATATGACTTTCTGTAAGTTTACTTTCTATTAATTAATGTTAAACTGGTAAAAGTTAATCTATTTATTTCTTTAATTATGATGTTCTGTAATAACTCAGTATACTGTATAGTATTAATCGTGTACAAAGTTTGCTTGCCAATGCTTGATTAATATGTAAAATTTTCAGTTCATTGTCACTTATCCAGTATGCCGAATACCCTGGTCAAAATGGTGCTAGTTTCAAAATAACATTAGTTTGATCTTATTCTGCAGTTTGCGCACTTACAAGTGCTTAGACATTAACAGGACATGAACACTTAGTGGGTGTACATCATAGTGACCACAAAAGGCAAATTTTTATGAATTTCTGATATGAATACCGTTAGTATACGTATCATATTTGAAATAATTTTGATGCTGAAAATGTTACACCTCTGGTATTTCTGTGTTTTGAGTTTAATATGTATCATAGTCGAAATAATTGTCATGCTGAAAATGTTACACCGTCGATATTTCTTTGTTTTGAGTTTAATATGTTTAATGTACAATACAATACTGAATAATTGTGCGCTAGTGACATGTTACATAATATCTCATGCACTATGGTTTTGCTAATTCAGCAATTTCACGCTGTGTTGATGTTGTTAGAGTTTGCTGTGGAAGATGTAAAATGTGACCACAAGGTTTTTGTTGCAAGTGCTGAAAAGCCTGAAATTTGTTAAATTTGTGTAATACCATGAGTGGTTCTCAGAGTATCAGTCTCAATATAATTATAGCTATTATTCAAACAGTACTGGCTACCCCATAATATTCATCATTTATGTATTGTGACTCGTGAGTAGTCATTAAGTCATGTCTTAAAGCTTGTCGTATCAGCTTGGTATCAACCACCAGGAAAATTTTCGAAGCCATATGGGCCTGCTAAACACTTGACTGTTGACTCTGCTGGATAATAATAACCTTCTTGCGTGATGTGTAATATTACTTTTCGTTCTTCTTGCTTTACTGCTGATGTTCTCTCCCTAATTTTGAACAACCTTAATGTGGCATAGGTGGCTGTATGTCACACTACTCAAGCTTCTGTGTTCGCCTCTGTTGTCAATGATGTGTTAGCTAGTAGCTACACTGGCTACACGTAGTTGCCATTTGCAACTTCAATTAAATGTGCTTCACGTTTGAAAGAGATGTTGGATTTGCTTCTTGGAACTTGAGCTGAAATTGGTTTGTTAGTTTTGGGTCAAAGAACTGGAAGAATGCAGACTTTGCATCCTATCCTTGAGATATCAATATTACACTCTGTCTACCTTGCATTGCTTTCTACCTTTTTCTTTCAGTCTTACACATGTTTGCTTGCTAGATTACATTGACTTAATGCTAGATTAAAGCGATCAAAACTCTTGTACCTGGCTGTTTGATTTTGCAGGGTACCTGAGTATTGCTGCCACATGTAGGTTGGGCCTAAGCCTGTTGTCTCGACTCATTTAAGGAAAAATTTTGCAATGTCGCTTCCTGCAATATTGTGCTTATCGAGGTAATATTGCTACATAAAGCCACTTTACATGGAAGGTCTTTTGGGATCATTGTTCATTAGTTGTCAACTCTTTGGTCAAGGCTACTCGTTTTGTTGCTGTTCATATTTTTCCCCTTGTGCCGCTTACCCATGGTATTCTTTACCTGATACTAGTACTATCTTGTAAATTACAATCACATTTGGTTCATGGTCAACATTGAACAGATATTTCTTATTACTAACAAATTAGATGCAAGAATTCTGTTTTTCTAGTCCTGTATTTTATTTTCACTTTCTAGTCTTTAACTGTAGGCCTTTGTGTAGCTTAATCCATTGGAATTGATTCATAGTTATTCTCAACACTGTAGAAGTTATAAATTATGGAATGACTGATAGTGATGGGGTTATTGCACTTGGAAGGCTTAGACACTAGCAGTTAATAAAGTTACATTATGGTCATCCTTCGGCCGTTTCTTGTACATTCAAATGGTTTTCAAATGGATTTCGTACACCTACCGGTTTTTGCGATTCAGCAACGCTTTCTGTCCCGTGTGCTGTTGATTATAATTTCTTGAACATGCAACGGTCGCTAACGATTTCACTTGCCTGTCGAAACGAATATCGCACGATGAGCTTGATAAAATCGCCCATACGTTTGTAATAAGTGAAAATGATCATAAACATTTTTGTAGCTAAATTTAACGTTAATGTTATGCATGTAATGTTAGTAAAATATTATAGTAAATATTTCATTACTCTATAGTTACACTTTACCTTTAATGTTGACGTTCAACTACATTTTTGGTTGTAAATCCTCTAAATTGCCCAGTCAAGGTCGACCAGTATAGTCATTCTAAAGCCTTTTGATTAATTACTGCTCTGTGCGTATGTGCAAGAGGCTATAAGTGTAGATTGCAGATGGATCTACTGACACGTTGTTATTGATTTCCAATGAACGCAGTATATCACGTTTGTTTTTACCTATTTTAGCGCCTAACGGGACATGCAACCTTCGCCTGGTCTTCAGGTGGTCGACCTTTGCAGACTTGCTTTGTTGAGACAGTGTTCCTATCTAATAACTTGGCTGAGCATTGATTGGTTGCGTCCATAGTGCAATGCACTTTCTCTATTGATAATGGAAAATTTCTCGCTTCTTGCAATATATGCAGGCATTTATTTGGCTAGGTGTCCGCGCTGGAATGTATTATTTAATAAAAAATAGTCCTTTTGCATTAGTGTTGCAGCCGTTTATGTCGCCAGAGCTTGATTTTGGTTTGTAATATGGGCGATTTTATGCACCGTATTTGGAGAACTAGTTGTCGAGTTTCAGGACTTGTAAAACTTAAATGATGAGAATCACTGATTCGGCATGTATTCTGTTTAACTACGTCTCGTATACGTTTTTGTTGCCCAGCTGCCTAGGATAGCTCTTGCAAAGCAAAAGAGAGGTTGCTGGTTGCAGAATGCACTTGTATGGAATGCAGGCTGCTTACTTGGTAAGAAAGTGAGATGCTGCACGTGTGCGTATCAGTTTCGAAAATTTGAAGCAACACTCTTGAGACAATAAGTTATTTGACCAGTGGTCGTAATATTTTGTTGATGAATATATATTACGTGTACATAAGCATATCCTTTAGAATGAAAATAAATACAAGCAAATATCTATAATCTTTTAAGTAAATCTAGAGAATACTGCACTCGTTTATGCCTTACCTTCCATTTCTTTAACATTTAGTAATAATAACTGGATACCCGTGTTAAGTGAAAGTGAATGTTTGGTGTTAGAAATGTCTTGCTTATATTCGCGGAACGAAGTTCACTTGATGCTGATTTGCGTGCTTGTTGCTGCACTCCAATCACACGTCTTTAGTTTTCTATCTATTGGTAGGTATTGTAGATATAATTAGTCAGACAGGAAAGCCAGTGACCAATATGTGGTTTGTTAGAAGAGTTCCGGCTGTACCGAGACTATTATACTATAACACTTCGTGAACCTTAACAATATCCCAGATCCTGGCATGTTCATTCCGTCCTGTGGCACAGTTTCACGTCCGCCTGCTGTGTGCTATCCATACGGTATATTTACTGGTATTTCATTGGACGAAAACCAGAGTAAGATAAACGATGGCGAAACATCGACCGTGTGTGTTCGATGGCTACAGCTGCTTTTGGAGAAAGATAAAGCTGATGTCTGATAGAGCCGTGCTACTGCTAGTCCTTCCGTAAATATACCCATAGAAACTTTGACACATTGTAAAAGTCATTTAATGTTGAAAGTAAAGCTGTTACGTAAATTGAAAATAAAATGTGGCTAACAGGCTTGCAACTCTAAGGGTGCAACTTGCAGGTTGTACATTCTCTTGTGAATGCAAAAGGTATATAGCATGTATTTCCTGGCCTTTTTAATTAATCGACTTTGATCTAGTTATTCAACAAATTTCAAGCTGATTTCATATTACATTAGCACTTTCGTTAATTCACGTTCTGCACACAATAATGATAATGATAGTGTTATTTATTCTTTCAACTGGCCGCCAGTGGTGTGTCTTAATTAATGAGGAACAGGATGTACGCTTTTGTAGAGATGAAAATGGTCGCAATAATTGCTCACGGCTTACTCTTGCAGCATCTGTGTGCATTGTAAAAACAGCTGACCTAAAACTTTTGCCCTCGTTGTCCTAAATTTCGTTCGCAATGGTTGGAATCGCATAGATTGACAACTGTGAATATAGCCGCAGGTTGAACGAATTGATAATGTTAAAGCTATTTGGTTTTGTATTCTCATTATCACACGGACTGTATAATATAATGTATTAAACAAAACAGCACCAGTCCGCCTGAAGGCAAGTACAGTCTTAACGTTTTTCAGAGATGTTTTTCTTAGCTGAGATTTGCCGTGGGATTAGGGTTTGGTTATGCTGTATGTTGTAGCATTTTTGAAACTAGGCATTTAGATGAATGTATGCAAAAGTAGTAAAATTACTACTGTATATTGAAATGATTGACTGTATTGACATCGAATCTATAGTGTTGCGTTTCTGTTGTAGATACGAATCGTGCAGTCGTCATACATGTATCAGTATATTACAGTTACATTTTAGACTTCAATATTTTGGTGTAGAAGTCTCTAAGAAATCTGCTTTAATCTTGATTTTTACCTTCGATAGTTTCTGAACTTATAACATTGTGATTGTAGTTGCAAAGACGTTTAACTAAATGTTATGACCATATGAAGGGATGAGTAGTGCCTAATAATCATTGTGAGTCGTTCTTTGCGTTATCATCTTTTGTCCGCCCATAATAATGTTGTTTTTGTCGTTACCTTGACGGCATGTCAAAGGTTATCAAGTACTTTATTTCACCCTTTCTATTATTTAGTGTTATGCATGCCGTTTCTATGTAAAGGAGTTAAAAGCAAAGAAAATCAATGATGAACATTCGCCCCTGAGTTTGTCAAAGAGAATCTCAAATGTTTTTAAGCTTTTAATTGGCTTACTCTAATGTTCCAAATGCACGCGAAAATAAAATAACGAATTATGTACGTACGGGTTACACATACAAAAATTATATCCTTTTGTTGAGAAAAATATAAACTTTACTTTTAGAAAGCGCCTTGTAATTTTTTTTTGAAGTAAATATCCTTTTTAATGCTGTTTATAAAAAACGGGAATTTTTGCAGCATGACTTTTTTATTAAAAAGCTCTAGAGTATTTTGTAAAGCTCACCCGAAAATGTGCATAAAGTTACAGTTACAAAGTCAAATAATGTGTGCTTCACGGATTTAAAGAGCTCCTGTCGTGATAACATCATTATGATTATGATTGCCTGTTGTCTTTGGCTGTAAAAGACTGCGTCTTGCATATTACTAATCTGTGAGCATCCAAAATTGTAGGCAGTTAAAGTACCATGACAAACTCAGTACTTCGGATTTACTATTTGTAAAAGTTGCGTTAGTGGTTTCTTCTATTTTAATCGGATTTTTTTACTGTTTAAAGAGTGTAAACTTGTAAATACAGCTAAGGGTGTTCAAAGTGAGTACTCCTGTAGCTGAAATGCCAGGTATCTGTTTGATTGCCAGCGATTTGTACTTGCGCTACACAAAATTCGTATTCCGCTGACGAATATATTATCTGATATAACACAATGACTTAAACGCCTGAAGCATGACTAAACTAACAGCGTTAGCGGCACTGGGAGGTTCCCAATGAGGAGAATGGGAAGCCTTTGTTGCATGTTTCTGTACTGCATGGTACTTTGGACTGCTCAGTGCTTATGCCTTTTCTAAGGTAATCATTCCTAAGAGCCCTATTCCTCTTGTAGTCAATGTAATACAAACTTATAATCGAACAAATGCAAAAAGATATTCCTTTGCCCAGTAAAAATTATATTTTAGACAATGTAATGCCGTATGCTGGTTTTACTTGCCATGTATACGGTTTTTCAAATATTCATTTGCGTTTGCTGCATTACATGTACAAAATTATCATGCTGCCGAACTTATCTGTCTGAGTTATTTCTGCAGGTAAGCTTCCTTATCACTATCGGCTACCACTGTGACTGTGCCTAGTAAATGTAAATACATCAGCTAATATACTAGAAATACGAAAGATGAAAGTTTGCACATAAAATGACATTCAAATTCAATAAATTGTCAACACAACCAGGGACTTTTTGGGATACAGGACAACAACCTATTGCTCTGGCATTGCCGTTGCCTTTGTAACCGCCATAAGTGAGTTTACTGGTAATGACAGACTCCTTGTCAATGACATTTATTGGTGAATGACATTTTCTGCAGATATCTAATAAGGTTAGAATAAAAAATAATTTTCAAACATTCAGAGCACGTACAGTTTTCAGTGGTGTACAGATACTGTATTTCGACGCAGACATTGCAATACAGGATGCCTCGCCCGAAAACATTTGGACACATAGATCATTTGAACACAAGGTACTTCGGACACAGATAGTTTCAGAGCACGTAGTTAAACTGAGTTACGCTGTAGCAGTGTGTGTGCGTGCGTGAAAGTGTTGTTACAGACCCAGAAAAGATTTTTTGCATCCTAGCCGGGTGTCTGTTTTCAGGACACATTACTTTCAAAGCTAAGTGAATGTTTTGAACTTGGCAATAGACATTGTCAGGCTGCTCTACTAGCCTGCATACTTGCGCTGATTAAACGATGTTCTCAGCTTCACTAAATTCACTCTGACGCGATTATACAGCTCTTAAAACTGCTTCCATCCGTCTAGTACCGTTGATGTTCATTTATTATAAGATGCACGCGCCACGTAGCGTGTTCTTTTAAATGTGCAGTTCTTGCAAGTACTCGGTTTACAGGATGTCGCTCTTTTGTATCATATTGTTTCTTGCAGCTAAATAAGCAGCTACAATAATAAGACATTTCACATTTTTAAAGAGATACAAGTTAGTAAATGAAGTGTGACTGTATTTATTTGAAATGCTGTGTAGCTGAGTAATTATTGAGCGCTTAGTGGTTGGATTCTGCTAAACGGAACTCGTTCATGATGTAACTGATGAACACTTTTTTGAATTTTTCGTCATATTCGAATGTATGGTCCATGTGTAATTTATGCAATAATTTTTCCGAAGGCGTCAGAAGCAAAAATGTAAAAATAGTAATGGTGGTTTGTCTTATGAGATATGTAGTTTAATTCAGTAGCGTTCTGAACTGAGCTAATGTCCTACAGAGTACAGACTATAATCTACTTCTTCCTAGCAGAGATGCACAATGTTGTAATGCTGACGTCACAACATGAATGAGAGGCTATATGGCCGCTGGCTACTGTAATGGTCTGCATCGTTATTGTCTCCAGTGTTATCGTTGCCTAATGTAAGTAGCAAATCTGTAAAAGAAAAAGGAAAGTTGCACTGTACAACAAATATACTTTGCATGTACAGTATTTGAAAATTGCATGATCTTCAGTACTTGTAATGGACAACTGGACGTGATATTTCTTAACAGACGTGGGTAAATTTATGGGAATGCTCAAATATTAGTTGGTTATTTACTGTCTACTCTGACTAAGTAAATTAAACAACAATTTTACTCCTTTCACGGAAGAGGTACTTTACAAAATGCCAACGTCGTTATTGTTAATACAAGACTTTTAAATGCTTAAAAAAGGTGTTTGCTGTATAATATATAAGAACTATTAATTAGGCAGTTATTTAGTTAGCTGGGAATACATATTTGATTAATCAACTGCCGTACTGAGTAAGCATGTGTCAGCAGAAACAATATAAATAGGTAATGCAAATTCATGTATAAAAATCTATGAATAAGGTGAATTAATAAATGTTGTATGCCCCGTACAATCGTACATTGCAATATTTAGCCTTAAGATGGTTAGTTTGGTGCCAATCATAGATTCAGCTTGAGACTTACTACTGTTTGTGATCAAATAAATAAGTTAAGCCGCTGAGATTAATGCCATAAAATAATCATTTATCGCTAACAATTTGTAGGCCATTGTATGTTTAATATTCTCGGGCTTTTGTATTGATATGAAAAAATCTTTTTAGCTGTGCTGTCTTGTATTTATTTGCACTCAACTTGTTTGTACATTTTACTAAGTAAAGATTTATACGTGTATTGCACTGACATTTCCACACGAATGTGGACATTTTCAACATGCAGTGAATGATTTAATCCCCGCATTATTGACTGAGTTAGCTGCACTATTTTATTACTATGGGGACTAGAGCAGCAGCTGTTGGCGAGGCATCATGCACTGTATCGTGCATACATGTGGTGGCTGTGACCTAGTTGTGTCAGAAGTTCTTTGCTATATGAATGCGGGCATGAATGCACTTCATAGCTCATACTGAACCTGCGTCAGTTTTTTAGGCTGTGCTTAAGTGGAGAGTTATGAGGCGATGCTGCGCCATAGATATAATTGTAGAATTGCCAATCTTTCCATGTTTTTCACCTAACCTGAAGTTTTTCTGGCATAACATTATCTTAATTCTTGATGGAACGAGGAGCTTATATTACCAACACATGTATTAAGTGTAGTATTAAAGCTGTGATTGCAATTATAGAATGCCAATTTCACCTGTATTGTTTTTCTGTGTGTGACATGTGCTTAAGAACTCATGATAGGGTTAAATGAAAAAAAGTATATATGCAGGGTGTTATGATTGACGTGAAGTATAGTGGCTGATAGGCGTATTTAAGTTATAATTTGCTTGTGTTGAGACTGCGTTTCATTGTACAGAGTACAGTTTCCAGTTTATGATCCCATATAGTTAGTTTCCAGTTTATAATCCCATCTGCACTGCGAGATTGTATTATTACACCTCTATGCTATGATGCCTTTTCGTTTAGAAATGGGGTTAGTTTTTTATTAGTAGAACTTGTTTGAAAATGTTTAAAAGTTTATAGTATAGCCTTTCCATTTTTTCAATAACTGGACATTTTAACAACATTAAGACGAGCTGTCATCTTCTATGATGAATGTTGGGTTAAAAATCGTACATATTGAAATTCATTTAAAGAGGTATACGAATTTATTGTCAAGACTTGCATGATCGTCGATAGTCCTCATCACTGCGTAAAAACTGAGCTTTTGTATCTTGCTTCTACAGATCCAGTTCGTGACCTTTTTATGTTTCTTAGATTTCAGATTTACGTTATTTGAGCTAGAATTTGGTTTCCCAAAATTCCAAAACCTTATTGGCGATAGTGCCAGATCATGATTACATGATCCGTGTTACATGACACGGATTTGTGTCGCGTAAATAACTAGTTTCTTTATGAATTACTGTTATACATATCCAATCCATAAAGTCAAACTGGGTTTGTCAAATTGTGTTCTGGTCTGAGTTACGGCATGCCTGCTTTATATAATGAATGCGTGATGGGTTCATAATTTAACCTTTCCTGCCTGACCCGCCGATTGCCCTGTGAGTTGCGATTTGTCTGCGTACCAGCGCGTACCACAGCTTCGCTTTCACTGCTCATGCGAAATTGCGAATGTGTGCTGATAGTCTGGCTTCTTGTGAAAGCAGGTCACTCCATGGTCGGTGCTGTCGATGTCTGCCTCCAGTTTCTATTGCTGATGCCATTTCATATTATTTTTTTGTTATAGAGTGCAGAGAAAGTGTCGTTGTTGAAAGTAGGTTGAATTTTATTAGTAGTTCACGTATCATTTTCGCGAGCACACGGCGTTTGTTTTGTAAGTGAATATCACGAATTAGTGTTCTGTTTGATGACTAAAAGCCGACGAAGAGTCAAATTGAATTTAGCACTCCGTGCACTGTTATGTAAGCATTCTTGACATGATTACCATGCTCTTTACTTTAGTTGCTTTCCTGCGTGTGTGTGTGTGCGTGCGCGCGTGATACTTTCTGGTTTTTAATTTACAATCAGGTATACATAGCTGGCTCAGAAATTTTTTGTTTGCATGCTTTTATTACTATTTATGTCTAATTTATTTAGTGATAGATAAAATAGTGCTAACTAAAATTTGCAACCATGTCGATGCGAAATTTACCAATTACCATCCAGACTTTTCATATTCATTAGATTTGTTATGATTTGGAAAGCTGGATGTATTACTTTTAAGCGCCAGTGTAAATGAGTAAATCTAGTTCAATAGGCAGAACAAATATTATTTCACTATGCAAAATGTCGTATTTCAAACTTTCCTAAGAACGAGAGATTTTTTTCTTATTTATGCCGGTCGGATTTTCTTAATTAGAACAGAATGAATTACAAAAGCAATATAAAACGTGTAATATTAACAAATTGTTTGTGCAGAGCACAATTTTAAATTATCCTTCTGACGTGTTTCAACTGTTTTACAGTATTCCAACGTTAAGCATTTGTTGATGTTTTAGCAACTGACGAAGAACCCGATGCGTGTTGCCCGTACAAATTTCAGGCTTTTAGCAACCCTCAAATACATGGCTTCATCATTACAGTCTTATGGCATTGACGTCATAATATTAGCTGCAAAGAGGAACGCGACTGAAATCCAAACGCATAATTAGCCAAGCTTGACGTCCTGCGTGCGACAACTGACGCAAAATTACACAAACGCTTACAAGATATTGTAAAAGTTCCAAGTCTGATATTGTATTTGGCTTGATAAGCAAACTTGAGATTTTAGTCCTTATAACGGTAAATTTCCATTGTGGCTGCCTAGTGTTATTATTACGAACGAAGAGCCTTGTACGGGTCAATAAATTACTTTATTATTGGAATACTTGTGATTGATTTGACCATATGTTTTATATATCAAGAGAACAACTGGGGTTATTTACATAAGTATTGCGGTTTATTTGTTTAGAGTGAGTGTCTATACGTTGATTCTTTTAAAAGAATAATGGACTGTTGATAATATCATAATAACCATGACGGTGATGATATTGGTGTTGACGATAGCAGCGATGGAAGATCACCAAAATCATCATGGATTATGTGAACCATTGAGCTTAGCCTTCTGCTTGTTATGTTTGGGTTGACATACTTTTGTTTCTCATATAAAGATTTTGGGAGTGATTTCAGGCATGTTTTGACAGTTTGGGAATTTTATGGTACAGTGTATGTCCAAAGAAGCGCATGTTGGCGAAGGCCTGGGAATGAATGCATAAAGGTCTTAAGGTCTTGTGTATTTAGTGATTTATTGCTTTTCACTTGGTTCGTGTTTTCTACCGTTTTTATTGAGTTTCTTAGATGTTTGCATCAGTCCATCTAGGTCTCAGGTCTGTTCAAAGGTTGAACGAAGATGTCTCTTTCAGCCATTGCTATTACTACTGATGTTACTCATGATTTCACATATTCGTGCAAGTGTTAGTAACTTTCATTAGCACGTTATTTAAGTTATTAATTAGTGTTCTCTTTTTTGGTAGTTTTTAATCTAGTGACAAAGCACAGTAGGAGTTGTATTGCAAACAATGTGTAGTTTGCTAGTATTGTGGGTTTTCTACCATTTTTGTATTAACTGCGTGCAAACATTCACTGTCCTCTTTTTTGTACAGTCTATGTAGTCACTCTTGAATTTCACTGTCTAAAGTAGGTCATTATGGGAAATGAAGCGGATCTAGGAGGCTTATCTGTGAAACATTTCTGCTTTCACCGCTGCAGTTTAAACTCTGAATTCTATAATAAGCATGGATTAAGAAAATCTAAGTGTAACATCCTATGAAGCTATTAGAGCAAAGAATAAATGTTTTGTGCTTGGTTCCTGTGACTAGGAATCGTGATTGCTGCCCATACGAAAGTTTGTTAGATAATATGATAGCCTGTTCTCATTTCTTCCCAAGCATTGACTTTTTGTCACCGTAGGATAATGTTATTAAATTTGTTGTTATAACTCTAGCCTGTTACCTTGTATTTCAAGCTATAATATGCTCAGATTTAATTGGGCTATCTGCTAAGTGGTCATAGTTTTCTGAACAACTACTAAGTTTTATATCTAGCTTCACTCTTTCCCACGTTAATACTTTGGTTTTGAAGTGTAAATAGATTTTTTGCTGCTGCTTGACACCATGTACATTGTGGACTGAAGTGATTGTTTTGCTGTGAAGTACTGCTTTGCAGTAATTTAATTGTATTTGCCTATGCGGACATGCCTGTGAAGTAAGTTGACAAGTTATGCTTTCTTCTGTTATAGGTGAGCTCAACTGTGGAACTGGTATAGCCCACTCAAATGTTGGGCCAGGAGTGTTAGTAAGATGAGCTTAACGGGAATACCCACTTCACGAAAGCGCCAGAAGTCTACAGAGTTAACTAGTCCAGAAACTCTGTGAGTATTGATTTTTAGTTTAAATCTTGGGTAATTGTTTGGCTTTACAAAAAGGGACAAATTGTCCAAGATTATAGTAATGCCATCCAAATAGTATATGTGGCCCTATATTTAACTCTTTACTTTTTATGGATTAATGAGAGTTACACGCCTGATGTGGTGGAGTTGTGCTCAGCCTGGTCCTCTGGTATATGTACTAGACTATATAACATCCAATACCTGGTCTAACCTGAACAACTCAGTAACTCTGTTCAGTAGATTATAAAGGTAGAATACCGAATTCATTCTCATAGCTGCTGTTGATTCATTATCACTGTCTCTGATTGAAGAACATGGACCTGATGGAAATATTGAGCTGCTGCAACAATAAATGTCCTGAAGCCACGGAAGCAAGTACGCACTATGCACTATAGTGAACAGATCCGATGATAACAGAGGTTGATTAGATTTGAGTTTGACAGTAAGAACTTAAGAAATTAAAGTTGTATTTAAGCAGATGTTTCTCTGAACAGTATTTAGATGTCATTGTTTTCTGTTACAGAGAGAAGTGCCTTAAGGACAAACAACGCAGTGAGCAAGAAAACAGCTACATTGAGGAGCTGGCAGAGCTGATATCTGCCAGCATTAGTGATATGAACACTTTCCCCATTAAACCTGACAAGTGTGCAGTACTGCAGGAAACTGTAAAACAAATAAGGCGAATAAAGGATCAGCAAGGTAAACTAAATATTTACAATTACGTTAATAAGTCACTGTAGTCAAATGTGTTTTCTACTATAATTCCCATTTTCAAATTTGTAGCTATACATCAACGAATCATATGAATACTTATATGATGAATGCAAAAAGAACTTAAATGAAAGGAAAAATCATTGCCATCAATTATGGCTTTTGTAAAGATTCATAAAATGTCCGGACCTATGTGGCCTTTGATCAGCTATTTAAATCGATTTTTATAATTGTGACCAGCAATTGCCTTGCCAAGTAAGTTCAAATTTCACATTGTGACTGAGTCTGAGCTTTGTTACACAAGTTTGTAGTTAGAGCAAGAGGCTTTTAGCGGTATTTGGGGATGATTCGAGGCAGATTCTGACTTGGTTTAATTTTTTTGTAATCATATTAGCAAGTATTTATCTAACATTGCTATTTTTCTATGGTCTGCTATTTTGTGCAAGCTATTTAGCTTTAGTTGGGGAAAATAGTAGTTTAAAGTCCAATACAATTTCATGTACTGGATTCTGCTGCCCTAGTATGTTACAGTTTTGCTTAGGAAATAATAAATTCAGCATAGTGGCTTGAAAGCGAATTAATTCATAATGCCCAGATTATATCACACATTTTACATTAGTCCTTTGGCCTTTGGATTAGCAAACAGGTACAGCTTCAATTCTCTATCAGTAATTTTTAATCTTGGTAGCATTGACTTAGCTAATTTTGTTGTTTAGTTAAATGATAGATGTATTTATTTTACCCTGCTGATACTCCAGATAACATCTAACACAGTCTTATTTGATGGATATTACTGTACTTGTGGTATAATAAGCGATATTAAATTTTCTATGCTCGTCTGTTGGCTTATTGACAAAGATGAATGTTTGTGCCTACCCTAGGATTACATAATTAATGTTTGTTGTAGTATAATAGTCAGCCTGTTTATTATGCATGCCCTGCTAAATGTGATGGATGGGTCCTGCTACAAAACATTTCTTGCATAGGATGACAATGCTATTGTCCTCGATTTTAGTTTTCAGCGCCACAGGCATCAATCATGATTTAAGGCAAAAGTTTTTTTTGAACAGTGCAAAGTGATTTTAGATTTGATGTATTTTTGTAGTAAAAATTGTTGATGCAGGTGTTAATTTCAAGAGAGCGTTGCCCTCTGATTAACTACATTGCATCTTACTGTAACAAAGCTTTTAGCTCTGACACACACCTGTCTTGCAGAGCTCAATTTGCATTTTCCAGTGGTACATAAAGGAAAATTGTTGACTTTGTTAAAGATATTTTTGGTAATAATGTTGTTACAATGGGCACTGTGTTTTAGGGAATGGTTGAATAAAGAGATATTGATTGTTTGCATTAGTAATATTGCATAAGCTTTAAAAATTGATGTATTCTTTAACATTAAATTACAATTTTAACACTTGGGTGACAAAAGTGATTTTACTTTTGTATGTTTCAGTGTGGATATTGATGATCAGTTTACCCATTCAAAGTTTATAGCAGTTTTCAGTAGCAAATTACTTTGTCAACTGATACTTAAATACTCGTAGTTTTCATATGGTGGCAAGGTGTTCAAACTTATGTGAAATGAGCGAAGTGAGTTACTGGCAGTGTTGTCTTCAGTCACATCTCACTCTATGTTAGCTTGCGTGCAATTATGTACATACTTTTGATGATTTATGACTAAATTCAATGATTTTATATCATTATTTTCTTCCCTACCAGTCCAGGCATGGACTTGGGTGGGAACGTTATATTCGCATCTTCATTGACTTTGGAGTTCGTGTGGAGTAGATGTCTGCATTTCTCATTATGATTTTTGGTCATTTTATGTAAATGTTTTTTTTGCTAATACATTTATTTTTAAGGTTTGCATTATTGTTCTAAGTGTTACTGTTACTTTTTCAGTGGGCAGTGGGAGTAGTGATGCTGTGCAAGAGAGTGACGTCTCTTCTAGCAAACGCCCCATCCTGGCCAACGATGTGTTAGGGCCTCTACTTTTAGAGGTAAATATTACATTGTGCCCAGAATTCTTCCAATTTTGCAAGCCTTTCAGTTTTATTACGTGCCATTTTGATTGGTGATGTGTTTTATAAGAAATGTAGTTTGGTTTCTGTCAAGAATGCGGCACTGCACATTTTTTAGCTAAAATTATAATCATCAGTTGTTTTACAGAATTGCTACAGTTGTTGGTTTTGCATGTAAGAGCACTGAGATCTACCTATAACATTTCTTGGTCAAAAGTGCGCTTCATTTTAAAATTGTAATTGTGAAATGGTTGTTATAGCCTTTTTAATGTTGAAAACGAATTTTTGTACAGAAACGTAGACAGTCAGTTTAATAAGAGAGCACTTAGATGCTTTGGCGGCTATTAGTTGCTTAAATTTGTTTCAGACAGTGTCTTTTGTAGTACTGTATGTTATTTTTTCAGGCCCTTAATGGTTTCCTGTTTGTCGTGAATAGTGAATGTAGGATTGAGTTTGTATCTGACAACGTGATCTCATTCCTCAAGTTTACCCAGGTAAAGTACATTGATTGTGCTTTAATTGGTGTAAAATGAAATATTGCTGTTGATATTTTTTGCTTGGCATTTTGTAGTTAGCTAATGTGGTAGCCTGGTAAAACTAATGACTGCAATAATTAATAATAATAATAATAATAATAATAATAATAATAATAATAATAATAATAATAATATTATTATTATTATTATTATTATTATTCAATGTGGAAAAGACTGCTGCTGTATTATCTGTTTGAAGTACAAAAAGATGTAGTATATTAGTATATTATTAAAACTACTTCCTTTTTTGCAGGATGAGTTGGTAGGAAAGAGTGTGTACAGCATCATCCATCCTGCTGACCGAAGCTTGTTCGACAACAGTTTACTTTCTTTATCTATAGGCATGTTTCCATTTTTAATAAGTGTGGCAGTTATAATCCCATTTGATGTCTCCACAACAATTTGTTGGCAACTACCTGTTTGTTTCAGGAAAAGGTTACAAATACATAAGCACATTTTTGGAAATTATGCTGCTTGAATCATGGAAATGTATTAGCAGCTGATGTTAATGTGCAATACAAAAAACCCAAAAATCTTTTCGTGTCATTCAAAGATAAAGATATCTGAAGTAGATACCAAATACTGCGATATAAGAATGTAAGAGTTTTCAGAGATTCCGAACAAGTGTTCTTTGTTACACAGGCATCTTTAACAAAGGTCTTGAATTTTCATTTACATTTTTATGACTAAATGAGAAGTAGTTTGCCTACACGTTTGCCACGGATTTTTTGCTCCCTCGAATATTTTCACTATGAAAATCGCACGCAAGGACTTATTTTTATTCTTTTTGTTTCCGCACTGTTTAGACAGTGTATCGGCAAATGTTGTTACATTTGTAATGTTATACACTGTTATTGTTAATACACTATTAAATTGTGGAAAACATACCAAAATGTTTTTAGTCTGTTTTTCTAGTATATCCTTTTGCTCCTTTCAGGTAAGAAGTGGCTTTCCGGTGATTCTGGAGGTAACAAGAGTCAATCTTTCAATGGCCGCTTGTTGTTACGGCCCGATGTTGCTGACACGAATAAAGAGGGTGCAGAATTGCAACTGAATCCAGGTTCTCCACATAATTATGAGAGCATGCAAATTTCAGCAGTTCCACTACCTTATCCTGGAGACAAGACTGATGAGATTGAACTAAATGGTAGGTTTATGAAATACTTAGCTGACACAAGAGCTGCACTGTGTTTGTGGAATGTTCTTAAGCCCTAGTCGTTTAATAGTATTTTTTTACGCGGCTTAGCCAGACTGTCTTTTGGGCGACCAAGTCACTAGGAAGATGTGTAATTAATCTGAACAGCCGGAATATGCCTTACACATATATTGAACAATAACTTAGAAACTTTTATAATGGTGACGCGATGGACAAACCTTCTACAATACAAACATACACATGCATTGAACAACATCCAAATCGATTTGCATCATCGAAAAAGCATCACTTACAGGTGTCCCAGTTTGCAGATTTGAACCTGGATGTGACATAGCTTTTTTGGCGTACTAGGATTTAGGTACTAGAATCTAGTACAATAACAGAATCTAGGTACTGCTGTAATGTAGGGTACTGCAGAACAGTTTGGTTTAAAGCAAAGAAAAATTTGACTTAATGCTGTCTAAAATAAAATGTGTGAATCAGATTTGTGACCTACAAATGTGTTTTAACTTTTTGTAATTTACTGGCACTTTCTAGTATCTAATGACTAAGTAAGGTTAGTGGACATATACTCCATTGGCCTCTGAAATACCTTGTTGTCGAATGTGTCAAGATGCAGGTATTGTTAGTGATGTTGAAAAGACAATGTAAAGACCAAACTTGGCTGCAAACATGTGCAAGAAATGAGTCCGGTTTTTGATTCTTTGTGCCATACCCAGACCCCTAGATTTTGGACTTGCAGCACTCCCTATTCTGAAATCCCAGTAAAGTCCTTGGTGCCATGGAATTTTATTTATTTTGATACACTACTAATGACTTTGGTAATTTCAGATAATTCACAGTCATGCTTAGTCTGTGTAGCTCGTCAGATTCCTCCAAACGAAAAGATCGAGTTGACCCGACCCTTAGGTGTGGAACAGTTTACTACTAGAGAAGATATGAGTGGCAAGATTTTGGATTTTGATGCCATCAAAGTCACGTCTAATCAATATTTGATCAAGGGTCTTGTTGGAAAGAAAATTCAAGACTTGTATCACCAGAGTGATTTACCTAAATTATTAGTACACCATCAAACAGGTATGTATTCAGTGTAACATGTATATATATATATATCGGATGATGCAGAAAAAATGTGCTGAAGTTTAGACTACAATAATATTAGAAGCAAGTGTCCTACAAAATTAAAACTTTACAGTGTGGTATTATAATATGCCAATTTTTTGCTGCAAAAATTACAAGTTTATAGTTATAGTGGTTCTTGAGTTATGGCAAAAAAACTTGGATGTTAGAAAAATGTTGGAACAGTGTCAGCTATAGTCACCATCTGAAAAACTGTCACATTGGGATATAAAGCAGTTAATAGATGGCAGCAAAATAATAAAAAAATCAACCAGTTTACATCATGGTCTTCACTACAGAAAATAAAACACTGATAAAGATTTGTTACCGAGAAAAAATGGGAGTTCTATGAATTACGGTATCTAGAATTCCCTTAAAGAGTAAGTGGACAAATGTCACACACAGCTGTTTGATGCAACTAAGACAAAAACTGTTGAGTGCTTGGGCCAAATACCCCTTAACGAAGTGAAAACCTGTCGGCTGTTGGACAAAATGTATTTGTCTAGCTTACAGTGAAAATGGTGGGCAGTAGAGCACTTGCCATAAATTTTAGCAATTGTAACAAAATTTTTTCCGACATTTCTTAGCTTGTTGATTTAAATTAAAACTTTTATATCTTTTGACAAATCTAAGGGCGTGACCTAAGATTTTTGTGTGTATACATGAACGTTTGTAACATCAGAGTGATAATTTTCAAGCAACACTATTCTTTTCTGCTTGTAATGTTGTGATCAAATTTAGGCACATTTTTTGTGCTATCTAATATATATGTTTATATACGCAGTTTTGTGTAAGTAAAATGCATCAAAACTACGATCTCTTCAATACTTGCGAAGTAAAGTGTCCTGCATGACTTTGGTAGCACTTTGCTTGTGGCTATCATAATATCCAAATAATAATTTGTTAAGCAGTTTTAATTAATACTTTATTGTGAACTCATTTCATGTACGTTTTTCAGTAAATCACAGGAAACAAGAAACTAGTAGCTACTAGTAGTCTCAGTCTTTTAAATCTTTTATAACAATATAGATGTGAGTAAGCTTGGTACATACACAGGAATTAGTACTTCCCAGCAGAATGAAGCTTACGTGATGTAAGCATTAAGACTTTGTTCGTTATTAAGATAGTCCTAGATTAAACATTGAATCAATTGACTCATTCCCCGCAATGAGGTAAATAGTCCAGTGCAATATGTCACATGAGGCAATAGTCTCACTGGTCACCCATTTGTTTTCTAACTAGGCTTAGTATTATTTAACTTCACAGCAAAAAACATACATGCTGTGTGACCACCCAGCTGTTGACTCCATTCCTCTGTTTGTAACCATTGGTCATGTTACATGATTACTTATTATGACTAAATTTGTGTGTTTGCTATAAGTGTTAATTTGTTAATTTTCTTGATTTGCAGTGCTGCAGACTGGGAAGAGTTCCAGTGGCTTATATAGATTCAGAGTTGCTGAAGACAAATATGTGTTTGTACAGACTAACAGCAAATTGAGTAGAAATCCGCATACTGGAGAACAAGTTTGCGTGTCCACTCATTCTATCATCAGGTATGCTGATATATAGCTTTGATAATTATCTAGTAACTTTCTTATATTGTGCAACAATTATGTATTGCAGAAAACAAATATTTATTTTTTGTGTCAGGCTTGTCATGCTAGATTCTAGTTTTGTAAACGAAAAATTCACAATCTTGCAGGGATTCGGATGTGCCAGTTTCGATGCAGAAACAGGTGTCTGGTCCAAAAATGGCTCCTCCAATGACGGCTAAGTCATCTGCACCTGAATATGAAAGTCCTTTTTCACGCTGGCATCAACAGCAAAGTTATATTGAAGATCTGCGCACTAGTATGGATGAACTGCGTACTTCTGCTGGTTATAGAGACAGTAGTGCTGAAATTAATGCTCCTATTGTTAGTGTACATGGACAAATTCCAAATACATCCATGGCACCTGCATCAGACTTTAGTGCTGCAGAATTTGATCTCAATTTTTTAAACAGCCCCGTGTATGGAGAGAACACCAATGCTCGGGTGCCTAGCAGAGATGGCAGCCGCCCTAATAAAAGTCCACATGATATGATATCTCCGGGTAATGTAAGTACAGATGGACTAGAAAAAAACAGTGCAGAGAGTAACAGAATGATGCACATGTTTTTACATAGCAGTAATGAAAGTGTTTGTAAAGAAAATACATTTAGCTGTAATCCAAGCAGAACAATGATATCACCTGGCACAGAGAGTAGTGACAAAACACCTCCAAGTAATACTATTTTAAAAGAGTTGTTGAATCAAGAAGATGAGGAGAGTAATGAATCGCGGGAGCAACCAATGCGACCACCATCATCACGTAGTGATGCAAATCCTAGTTCCAGTCGACCAGCTAGTCGTGCCAGTACATGTGCTGGTGGAATTGTTGTTAGCGATGATGATAAGGGAAAATCGAATAATAACCCTTTGTTGAAAGTAAGTTGTAATTTTAAATGATTTCCAAATTTATTTAATTGAATTTTATCGCATTTGAAATCAAAAATTTTAATAGTTACTTAATGATTTCCACTGCAACAGACTTCAGCCTGGACTCCATTGCTTAGTGGTAGCCTTGTAGGACCTAATTCGAACTGCAGTATCTTGGACACATTGGAATTTACAAATACCCTCAATGAGGTACATAGCCTGAGGCTGTAACACAGAAAACCCGCTGAAGAACGGTTTGCCCTAGCAATCGCCAGCCATTTGCTGACGAGGCCTGGCTCCTCATTCCTATTTTTACCCAAGCATATACTGTAATTGTTCTGTTACTGCTACTTGTTAATGGAAGTATAATATGTTCCTTTAACAAACTTTCCTTATTTGTCAAAATTTTCTAAATTCAAGGAATCCTTAAATACAACAGCTTCATTTTGTTTAACTTTTCCTGGATTATTACAGAGATGTGTCTTGTAAAATAAATCATAGCACATTTCTTAATGCATAATAATTTGTGCTATTTGAGAGCTAGAAGACTATGCAAAATGTGTAAATTTTTAATATGAGTTCATTGCTGCAGTCAGAAACATCTGTCCAGCTTTTAGATGATTATAATCCAGCAATTAGTTTTTTTTGTTCAATATAATCTCAGCAAATTGAAAAAAAATGTTGATTAATGAAGTTGGCTTAAAGATGTCTGAGGCATGCTAATAGTGAATTAAATATAATTAACTAGACTGTCTAGTTGAGTTTCACATGCGTTTCATATGGAGTTTCGTATTTCCGATTCTTGACAGTAATTTTTAGATATCGAAACTATTGTAGCTTTTTATCTATTTCTAGACATGTACTTTTTGTAGAGGCAATGCACGCAGGTTCATAATATTGACAGGTCACAGAGGGCTTTGACCTTTTGTATGTCTTCACATAAGTTGATATCACTATTAATGTTGTTTTCATAGCAATTGCTGAGTGAAAAAACAGAGGATGACGAGGAACCCAAACCTTATGAATCCTTGCTCAATCAACTTATTAATGAACCGCAAGGTTCGGATGGAAATGTTCCTATAGGCAGGGTATGAAGCAGCTATGTTTCCTAGATGTCATTAGTTTCATCATTGCAAAATAACTGGAATCGTCACAACAGCATTTACATGCATGGAGTTTTTGTTGCGTGTTATAGAATAGATAAATAAAATTAGCTTGAAAATTTGTGTAGGTATTAAGAAATTTTGAGAAGCCATTGGAGATTGCTTATGACTGGGTTTGGCTTTGGTTGTGTAGAGTGTAGTTAGTACTGTTTTGGTTGTGTGCTAAGCAGTTTGGTATGTCTGTCCATGTGTCGTGTTGTCGAACATTGAGATGTGAAGTGAAAGATATTATTCAGTTATTGTTGTTTGTCTTTAGGATTCTGCTGATGGTGCAGGCCCTCAAATGACAAATGTTAGAAGATCCTCCTCTACATCATCTGTGCCACACGAGGGCGATTCGTCTTTTTTAAATTCTATACTGGTTGGTGTGGTTGGTGAAAGTTCACACGAGTCTGATGTGATGGCTGCTCATGGGCAAGGTCTTAAAAGAAAACACGACGGTGGCAACGAAGCTGAACCATCTGCGCAGTCGCAGAAAGTGTCTCACCCTAGTAAGGTGCTTCAGAAAAATCAGATTTTGACGAAGTTGTTGTCACAACCTTACAAACAGTTACCAAGTGTTGCAACAACTATAGCTGCACCACGTCCGACTGATCTACCACATAGCAAACTACCAAAGGATCTACGGGAGAAATTAGTACAAAAGGGGGTTCCTCCTGGACTTCCTTCCGGCAATCCCCCATCGCCTGGTTCTACAGTTCCCACCACTACAACTCATCCCGGTACGGTAACCTCATCAACTCTTCGTCCCGACCATCCGAGTCAAGCACCTCCTCAATCTTCTCCATCTCAGTATGCACAGTCTCAGAATTCTTCACTCATGGAAAAACTGCTGGAGAATAATAACAAACCTCGTGACGGTATGAGACAACCATCTGGCATAGGCACAACGGTGGCTACTCCAGATCAGAGTAACAAGCCCATGGAATCAGAATGGGTTGTGTCAGAAGTTGCAGACTCTTCGTCGGGTGATGTGTTAGTTCAAGCAATTGTTCAAGAAGTGTTGGAATTGCAGCAGAAAATGAATGTAGATACTCAGTCTTCACATTTAGGATCATCGTTAGGATCACAATTGGACTTTTTACAAGTACGCATAATAAATGATTTTCTACCTGTTGAAGATGCTTTTCAGTTTCATGCTGGCAGAAGGACAAATTTAGGAAAAATGTCAACAACATTTAATTATCTTATCGTCAAAAAAAATTCAATAATTTTTATTGAAGTTCTGCGTTGCCTAATGTAATCTATGATGTAATTGAATCATGAATTTCGACTAAATGTTTCAGTTCATCTAATTTGATTCAGGATGGAAGCATTGTTTTAAGTAAAATGCTTTAAGTTTCTATCAAACGAAAAGTATAAAATGTTGCCACTTCTTTTTTTGTGTTTAACTGTTTCTTTTCTATAAATTGTGCTTATTTATAATCTTGTTCTATTTCTGCTGTTGAACTAATTCACTTTGGGATATTTTTTGATTGTTTTGACTGTTCCTGTTGATCAACAGACAGATTACTTTTCTCAAGCGTGTTACACCTATTGAACTTTATATTGGCTGTTAAGATAGCCTTTCTGCAGTCACACGCCTGCCTGCTCAATAATCAACCTGATATGTTGTTAGTTTGCCAATGTTTGCATGATAACTGATCAGCTTAAAAATGATCATTTTGATTTTTTTCAGGAAATAAAAAAATTAGTAAGAGGTAGTGAAGAAAATGCTGGGAGTATAAAGACTGAAGCTGATACGTCTGGGTTACCCGGCCTCGAGGCTGAACCATTTTCGGTAATTTATTTATGTGTTTGAAGAAACTGAGAATTTATGCTTGTTATTATGCAAATTGTAAATTAGTCTTTTTATTGTAATTGAGTTATAACTTTCTTGGAGCAGATTACCCTAGTCAGTTTGCATGCTACCTGTGCATTATGCATTACATTAAGGTTTTTCTGACATTCTGGTATTTCCAGAATGGTTATATATTTTTAATATTCCATTCTGTTGAACAGAGTGGATCCCCTTGTAAACTGTTTTTTGAAGAGTTTGAAGAGGAAGTATGATGCTATGAATAAGATTTGTTTAAATGTTTTACATTTTATACTTGATAAAACACTTTTTTAATATGGTTTTTCAGTCTATTGGACCAACATCACAGTATCAGACTCCTCCACAATATGGCATGCCACCAGCATACTCAGCAGCAAACAGCTTCACTCCACAACAACAACAACAACAACAACAACAACAGCAGGCGAGATTCCAGAACCAGCAGGTTGTGCAAGGATTTGCTCATCCGCCACAGACTCCGCAGACACCAACTACTCCACATCAAATGCAAGGCTTTTCTCAAGGTGAATAACATTTTTGTTTTCATTATTGTCAGGCAAAATGAGTATGCCAGGTTCTAATAGTTATAGATATTAAAAAAATCAAAGATGTAGTTTTTGAGTGTGATTCATCTTTATTTGAAGTAGTTTCTCACCAAGAGGTCTTTACAATTTTTAAATGTTTAATCACATTAGGTGTATTAATAATACAAACAGTTTGGTTTATTGATAGCTTGAAGAATTGCCAGAAAAATCTCATTTCTTTCTTATTGTTGTCTTGCTTGTAAAATTCAATTCCAAATTTGATTTTGCAGATGTTATGTCCCAATCTCCTGGTGCCATGCCAACTCGTCATCCTTTGATGATGCCACACAAACGACAAGGACCTACGCAAGCCTGGCCACAGGTTATCATGGGTGCGAATCAGCCGCGTCCACCTCAGTACAGTCAGCATGGTGGCCCAGAGCACGTACAGTATTCTGCAGAAATGCTGGACCTTATGAATCTAAATCAAGTTGCACCGCCAAATGTAACACTGCAGGTGATTATTTCCATTTTATTTATTTCAGCCAATTGTTCTCTTTATTATGCTATTCGGCTTCTCTGTACAGCTTGTAGGGTATTGTTTTATTATAGATTATCATAGTTATTATTTGCAGACATGCCGCTCTCAATTCTGGGATACCAAAATTTATTTCTTGAAACTTGAGCCTTGTTATTTTTTAGTAAATTATTATTTTAGCTGTTAATATTGTGTTACCAGCTATGCTAAGCACTTTGTTTTATTCGGAAAAGCATTTATACAGCTTTAGTATTTATGAAGGTTGTATTCTTTTTTCCGGTCATTTGATTTTTGGGAACTTAAATATTTAAAATACATGATCATTGGATCTTAAAAATGTTTTTAAAAAAATCAGAAATGCAAGTGCACCCTTCTGAATAATAAATGCTGTCATATTGCAATATTTTTTATGCATTATGATAACCCGTCTTTCGATAATTTAATTATCTAACAATTATTTGTGACTCAAGCATTATGCATAAAGCTTTTTACTGTTTTGTTCCAGCATTCGAGCAGTCTCCCAAATTTTGCGAATCAACCATCTCACCCTCCCAGCAGTCAACCCCATCAGTACCCACCTTATTCTCAACCCCATAGCCAGATGGGCCAGCACTTTCCTGGCCAGCATGCCCAGCAGGTAGGCGCTTAGTTTATTGTGCACCAGGCATGTTTGATTTCTACAGTATATTTCACTTCATCTTATATAAGTTATATTGCTCTTAATTTTCCCCACATATTTTTGTCATTTTGCCTACATTGTAATTTATTGCTTATTCTTGCATATTTCAAATATTATTTTTGTGATAAGTGTTATCACACATATTTGTAATGATTGCACTTATTTCTAATGCATTTTATGACAACTTGCCATTTCAGCCAGTATTTTTTTCTATCATCTGGTGTGGAGAAAGTTTTTATTGCACTGTAGTTTTCTTATTAGTTGCAAGGGAATGACCGTATAGAAAGTTTGGTTACACTTGCATGTTAAATTTGCTTAACTTCAAGGGAGATTTCTCATATAATTAAAACGTTTTCTGAGAATTTAAACAGAAAATAATTTTCTCTTGGAGTTTGGCACACATGTAGTACGAACTTTATTGGTGTTTGGGCTTCTTTGCATTAGTCTTATTTCTGGCAGGTGTCCACCCAGGCGCCGCATGCGCTGCAGCAGTATTGGAACATGAGATCTCCTCAGATTAGTCCCACACAGGTACTCGTTCTCATGGTTACCATAACTTTTGTGTTGAGCTGCATGGCTAAATTGTTTCAAACTGATTTGTATTACACCTCTTTAATTTGCAGTGTTCTGTTTATCACAGTAACTATTTTAGCACAGATAATAGTTTTAAATTCCTTGCACAACTGTTTGAGTAGACACTCAAATACATACGTGGCTAGGTGCATGGTAAAAATGAAAACAACAGTTCAACATTTTTTAACGGTGCAGCTGGGGAAGTCTGTTTTTTGCATGAGTTTTACCACTAACTACTTTTTATGATAAGCTGTCTGCTTATCATAAATACAATACAGTATTTATACACTAGTAATACAATTGTTTGTGATTACTTGTGAACAAGGAAAAAATGATTTCCTGACAAGGTAAAAGATATGTATTCTAGAATTGGCCGTATGTGTGTGGCAAGTTGTCAAATTTGTTGTGTACAATGGCTTGAGCTGTTATTGACAGTCTTGTTATTATTGACAGGCTTGACAATCTTGTTATTATAAAAAATTAAGTTATTTTTGTCACAAGATCTAATTGTAAAATTGAGCCTCATTTCAAGGCTTCTGTTATATTTATCTGCTGAGGTGAGAAAAGTTGTCAGTGTTTTAATATTTAATCATTAGTATGGTGATGATGGGTGCATGGTCAACTCTGCTGTGCCTTTCAATTTTGATTTAAATTTTGCCTTATTAACTCTCATCATTAGCCCATGTTGAGTTGAAATGGTATTTTTACAAATTCACTGTTAACTAAGTTAAGAGAATTTCTTTGTAGTATGGTAGCGGTAATCCTATGGCTCGTCAAAGAGCATTTTCTGCTGGCGGTGTACAAGGGATTCGTGGACATCCTCCTTTTCCAGAGCAGCAGCAGTGTCCACCTGCAAGTATGCCTGGAAATATGTATCCTCCAGGAATGATGCAAGCACCTAGAATTGCGCGTAATCTTAGTGTTCCTGGTAATATTCAAGATTTTGTTGTTGTTTTCGAAATCTATATCTGTAATTTCTAAAGATTAAGAGATTTTTGGCATCTCTAATTCAACTTTAAATTTTTGATATTAGAAGTCAATATCAGTAATTTCTAAAGATTCAGGAGGGATTTTTGACACTCAACTTTCGAATTATTGATGTTACAGATGTATTGTTCATTTGTAGTGTAATAAATTTGGCTATTTTGTAATCTAGGACGAACGACTTCCCCCCGTGGTTCACAGCAAGTTACAGCTGGTCAGTTTCCCGGTGGCCCTGAACCACTTATGTCTCCTGGTCCTCAACAACCCAGTCAAGCTCCAATTCATTCTGCACCACCATACAGCATGCAGCTCGATGGACGGCATTTTAATTTTGAGGGAAACCAGCAGAACTTCCAGTTGTATAATCAGCATCCCAATATTGATAGAGGGTAAAGAATCTTCTTCCGTATTAACATTGGCAAAATTTATAGTACACATATTTTACTCAGTTTATTTTTGATAAAATATGGCCCACTGCAACCTGCAGTCGAGCGCTTAATGACACAATGGGATGACATACTTGTGTTGTATCATTGTTAAAGATAAGAGTCTAGGATATGTCAAGGGTAATTCTCTAAAGTGAGACTCTGAGTTGACAGACAATTCTCTGTCATATTTGGATCTATAGTATACATCATCATTCGGCAAGATATATCTATGCCCATTCTTATCCAGTGGCGTAGTGACATCATTGACTAGGACAAATTTCTTAAAAACTGTATGCAGTAATATCTTCATTATTATGCATATTGAGACTATTGTGTAATTTGTCTATTAACTTGCGTGCAATTTTTTTAGGAATCAGCAAAGAATTCCATCGAACAATAATGCACAGACTGCACAGTTGGGATCAAAATCAGAGTATGTGCGTCAAGAACTAAGAGCATTGTGTAACACTCGAACACAGCAACAACAGCAGCAGTATACTCAACAACAGACTCAACCCTCCAGTCAACCGCCAACGCCCGTTCCACAACAACCACCAACTCCTGGTCAGGCTGAACCACAAACACCACAGACACCTACATCTCAACATCAGCAATTCCATCATCATCAGCAGCACCACCAACAGCAGCAACAGGCTGTCGGAGATTTAGATTTAGATTCTATACTTCGTGACTTGAATGAGTCATTTGGTAAGTTGTGTAAGATCAAAGGAGGTTTTCCATTCATATCCGTCTAAGTCTTCTAGATTCTATATCATGGAAAACCTTAATTTCTTGTCCGAGATCTCAATGATATAGTCATTAGGCTAAGTGATTATTTATATTTCAGCAATGGAACCGCCAGTGAGCAATGAGAGTCCAGCTGTTGTTCAGGCTCGCAATGAGGCTAAACAACGTTATGCTCAATTTCTTCAACTCTCAGGTATGGTACTCGATGCTTAAATATCTATAACATGTACTTTTACACATGTAACACTTGTTGCAAAAATGACGTAAATTTTTTGTTTGTGAAATGTTTTAGGTTGTAGTTGTAATTTTTGGTTGTATTTGCTCATTAATAATTAAATCATTTATTTTTGAAAGTAGCTCATTAAAAATGTCTAGAGATGGTATGTTTTTTTTAAAATTTGATTGTTTGACAATAAAATTTCTATGTTCATTAATAACATAGACAAATTTTTTACACTCTCATAACTGCGTAAAACTGAATAATTATTTAACTCATAATGCTTACCACATATTATCAAAGAAAGTATTGCTACATTTGCTATATTGATATACAGTTCGATTCTTGCTTCCAGTTTAGTGTTTTTAACTTTGCTCAATATTTTCTTTATTTTGCCTTTAGGTGGAGGCAGTATGCCAGGGTTTTCTGCCCAGCAACCGCTTCCACAACAACCTCAGCCAGCATATCCTAGCGCACAACAAGTACAGGTAACCACACCTCCTATCAGTGATGACCCTGAAGTGAAGGCATCTAATCTGTTCCGGAATCAGTTGCTTTCATCAGAACCCCCTGGGAGTAGTACAAAGCCAATACATCGGCTATCTGATGGAAATGTTATGACACAAGTTAGGATACAGCAAACGGGAGAGAATCCTAGGGTTTGTATTGCATTTTTCTACAGTTATATTTACTGATAGTATGTATTTGCTATTGCTTATTCAAACAAAGTGTGTTTGTTTATGAAATGTGATGAAGATGTTTGTGCATGCATATTTATTTGGTATGCAACAATTTTTACAGATAGTACATGTTTAATTGCAGCCTGTACCAGATGAAAAACATCATCCAGAGGTCAAAAAAAGTTTATTGCAAAAACTGCTGAGCGATTGAAGAGACATTTGACATCCGAATTGTCATATTTACTGCCATATGGTAGACAGGAATCAACACCATTCAAGTTGATGTGAATCCTTCCCACAATGGCAACTGATTATATTGTTGTTTTGTAAAAAGTTATATTATATAGGATTTAGTGATATAGTTGTGTATCCATGTGTATAATGTGTGGATAATCAACTAAGCATAAAATTTTGTTAATTCAGTGTGTGGTGTAGTTTTTGCTTGAGATTAGGAAGCATTTATATTAAAATAATGCACATAGTATAGATGTGCGAAAAGAGAGATGTTGTCAAAAATTCGACTTCTGTTTATCTATAATTTTCCAGAATGGGAAAGCATTTATGTGAAACATAACTGCATGTATAAACTGCTGTTCAAACTGCGATTAAGACGGGTTTATATTTTATACTTTTACTACAAATTTTTAGTAATGAAATTTTCATAAACGAGTGGCTTGTCACCATTTCCTTTTTCTTCAATGCTGTTTTTCTGTTTTTAGCCTTCCTGCTTTAATCATCACTTGTTATTTTGTTTGCAGTGTTCAATTTGTGAAAGATCATACCGGAACAACTTGTCAGTGGCTAAATAAGTACAATGCTTTTTTTGTTTGGCTGATTTGTAAGAAGTCTAGTTACTATAATTTTGCCTATCACATCCAATGAATGGAGAAATTTACTTCTAAAAAATGTTGGATTTTTCATGGAATAAAATTCTGTTTGGCTAGTTGTTATGATTAGGCATTTTGGGTTGGTTCAAATGATTTTGGTGAGTTGTTAATACAGTTTTTGTTGTTTGGTGTTTGGACGTTGTTTTGGATTTTTCTCATTTGTGGATGACAGACTTCAACAAAAACTTATTCACCCTCTGAGAGGTTTAAATTTTGATATTTTATATCAAGGCTAATAAAAATTAATGTTTAATCGAGCTGATTTCGTTAATTTAACTTGCAGTTACTTGTGACAAACATTTTAAACCTTAGCTGCATTTACTATTTTTCTTCTAATGAAACATATTTTTACTGCAAATTGTTTTCTTACTGTAAGAATCCCACTGTTTTGCGACATCTTGCAAAATTTTTATTCAAATGATATGTGGTATCAACAGTTTTAAGGTGATTGTAGTTTTGATATGTGAATTATGTGTTTGTTGATTTGTTGTAAGTATTTATTACAAAAACATTGATATTGTTATGGATTTTTTAAAATTTATATAAATTTTACTTGGCAAGCATTTTTATTAACTTGATTTATACTTACTCGTGGTGGCACTATTGCATCATTTGTTCAGAATTATGGTAACCTCTTTTTTGATGCCTAAAACTAAACTGAATATCTTTATAGATTTTTTGGACATTTCAAGTGGGAATATGATTATGGTATTCTAAGAAAAGACTGTTGTACTATTATCTTGTCACATAGATGAACCAAATTATTAAAAATGTTTGTGCTTTTTGTGAATCAATGTTTGTTAGTGGTTTCTTCTGTTAAAGCTTTAATTCTTTTCTTGTGGACTGTTGTATTGGTAGTGGCATAATGGAAGCTAGTGAAAGTAGATTAGTATGAGTTGTTTTTGGACAGCCCTATGCTTGCTGTTTCTCTTGTAAAGGACAGTGATGTGATCTTATATTTACTGTACTATTGGCTCGGGGAAACCATTAGGACATTTGTTTCTAAGTTATTAAACTTGGTCTGTGCAATTATAGTCAAATCTGAAAATTCACTTACCCACAGCAGTTAAAATATTGTACATTTGTAAATTTGTTATGAACAATTACTGGTATGATAGTGAATAGGATGTTATAATTTTAATAATCAGTGGTGCAGTATTGTACTTATTCCACTGAGACAAGCTAATTTTTATTAACAAATAATTTGATTTTCAAATGAATTTTATATTGTTTGGAACAATATCGTGTTATGGTTACCCAATGTTGTAAGTCTTTGGTAGTGAAACTACCAGTTGATTAAGAGGTCTGAGATTGATCTGACGTTGGAATTTTGTTGTGTGCAATATACTTTAACATGTCTAGAAAAAAATTATATTGTTACCAGAAAATGTGAGAATTGATTTGGTTGTTATATAGACCTACTTTCTACTGAGTTTATGTATCTAGACGAAGCAGAAATCTTAAAATAAATTGTTGTATATTATTATTAGTATTATCAAAGTATATATAAAAGTTTGTTTTCTACCATACCTACAAAAATTAAGGAATTTGGTTTAACATTTTGTAGGTATTCTGATTCATATGTAAATGTCGCATTCTGTGTAACCACAATGATTTTTCTCCTTCCTTTTGATTTTGTTAATCCGAATGAGCTTGGTGTTTGGGAATAATTCTATGAAAGTAGGACAGATGGCTTATTATTTCTATAAATTAAGTGCAGATACAAAGATCATTTAAAATCTGATGAAAGCGTTTTCGAAATTTGTGAATCTTTTGCTCTTCAGGAGGCAGATGTTCTTTATCAAACTCTAAGCATTTTAACATCATGACAGTGTTTAAAATGATGTAGTTTGGAATTTTTCGGCTCTGAAATTGTACATATTATTTATATTCTTAATTTTCAGATTATTGATTAATAATGGATGAGCCAGCAATTAATGAATTTTTGAAGCAAAACTTGATACTGGACTGAAAGAAAGAAAACGTGAAGAAGTTTTAACTTAGACTGCCAGCTTATTTTCACATTTTCTTCATTTTGGATATCCTTGGTGTGAAAAATTCAATGATGTTGTTTCATCCTGTCATTGTACATACATTACTAGTAAAAATTTTAGTCATTTTTTTAATTTCTTGCTTGGTACTGTAATTATTTCCCCATGACGTTGAATAGATGGGTGATAGCATAACTGCTCAGACATAAAGGAATAGTTATACTAGTTGTGTAGGCAGCTCTTGTTAAATGTAGATGTGGCATTGCTGATTTGTCTATGTAGATATGATAAACTGATTAATGGATAATATAAATTCTTGTAAATTAATATCTTGGTTTGATCGCTGGAGTGGCTGTTTTGTCAGTCAAGTCAGTCAGTTACTCGCCAGTCTGTTAATGCCACCGCTTTTTGTAATATATGGATACTTCTTTTTTTGTAGTTTGCTTTCTTTTTTGTCTGATCAGATGAAAGCATTTATCCAGGTGATTGTTTTTGAATGCTTTGTGGTAATGTAAGCATTTTGTCTGATGTTAAATTTGTTTAATATTTGGTGTAAATAATAGATTTGATTCTTTATTATTAGATAGTTTCCTCCATAAATGTTATATATCTGTGGTATAAGATGGAACGACCTGTGTGGATTTGCTCAAGGTGTAGAAGGCACTTAGCTGGTAGCTCCATCTTTTGTTTGGGAGCAAAAGTAATGCAGCAGGTGTGTTTGTAAAGATGTAATATTTTAGTAAAATACATGTTTATTTGGACAGGTGTTGCACTTAGAAATTGGGTATAAAATATAAATATATTAGAAAATAAAAATGTTTGTTTGTAGATTTTGACTGCATATGTAAATTGTAGGAAATTGACGGTTCTGCAGTATTCTTTCCATTGCTTATTTCAAGACAAACAATTTTAGGTTCATATGTCACCATAAGGCTCTGCAATAGTAAATGTTTGTTTGTAGATTTTGACTGCGTATGGGAACTGTAGGAAACTGACGGTTCTGTATTACTCTTTCCATTGCTTATTTTGAGACAAAGAATTTTAGTTTAATGTGTCACCAACTTAAGGCTCTGCAATTGTTAGAATTGCAAGTTCATGCTCTTTTAAATGAGAGTATTGTTTCCATACATCAGAATTCATAAAAACCACAAAAGCAATTTTTGGCATTGGTCGTCCATTTATTATACAAATCTCACGGTTTAATTATTTACAAAGTATTTACAGTTTTGCTCATGTAACTATAGCAATAAATATATCGTCTCAGCAATTTTTACAATATTAAGCATACAAAGTCTAACAAACTGAATGTGTCATTACTAAATTGTCTGCTGTTTTATTTCCGTCTTCTCGATAATCGATACACTTATTCATTCTTTCTTGCATATGATTTCCAATTTCAAGTGATTGATTATATGACATAATAAAAACTTACAATAAACTTCATTTGGATCATGCTGCAGTACTACACGATTTTACAAAATGTAAATATTTACATGCTTTTTCTTTTGTCTGCTAACTTCAAACTGACAACAGGATTTCTATAAAGTAGTGCAACGCCATTTAGTAACATTCCTTTGTAGCCAATTTCGTGTAAATTACATGTACCAATTAACCATGTATATTTGTTACATATATGATTTTGAAATAATCTGATAAAATCTAATCCATGCAAACAGTTGTCATGACTAGTATAACCAAATCTTTTGTGTAGCAATATACAATTACAGGCCTAATAATAATTATAGTAGTAAGAGTGAAGTTTCACAATGATTATCATTACTTCAAATATTTTTTGTTAGTTTTTCAAAATGAAAGCAAGATCTGATATGAGATTCTATTTCAATCTCAAAATGTACAGAAAAACTTGTTAATAGGAATATATATATTTTAAAATGGATAAAATAAATCGTTTTGTACAAAATATAGAACCATGAAACACTATTTACACATAAGAAAAAGATATTTAAAATTAATTTACAGTTTGTAATAAATGGCGTGTAAATAGCACAAGGGCGTAAAACAGCACAATAATTTAAAGCCTTTGAGTGAATCAACTAGCAGCTTTATATACAGCAACTCTTGCTTACATAATTAATAATAGTTATTAATTTACTAGTCAGAATAATAAAAACGTGGCAGCATTTAGTCTTTTAAGCTAACATTTTGTGTTATGCTAATTTGCATCTGTGTAAGCTAATATCTGGTTAAAAAATTAATCTGACTAAATTTAATTTCCTTTTTTTACATTCCTAAAGCACTATGCCCTAACAGGCAACAAGAACTTCATCTATATTCAGTCATATTTAATCATGTACGAAAGAATGTTTAGAAAATCACAGTAGATGTAGTGTTCAGTGGCTATGATAAATATAGTAATGAATTTAGTAGCAATTTAATTGTTAATAATAAAAATATGAGGAGAGAGTGTTGAGCAGAGGATACAGCAGCCATATTGAAATAGGCTCCAGCTTCTGGTGAAACTTCATTACTTGAAATTTCAACTTCTGAAATAAAAACACAAATATACCAGAAAAAATATGGATTCAGCTAGATAAAAATCTAATTTTATATTAATTTTGCAACGAATCTTCTATTTTTTGGACTTAAAGAAAAGACTGATTTTATACACAAGTGCGTACCTTACCAAGCCTTATTCAAATTTTATCATTACTTATAAGCATTAAGCATTAATTACTATCATTACTGTTATACTATCAGTTTGTGTTATTAACTGATGGTTTATTCTGCATAATTTAACTTATTAACAAAGTTGCCTCATTCGGCACGAGAGTCGTAGTGAGTGCGTTGTTGTGTGCAGATACTGTGAAGTATAGTAGAAAATTATTTATAGTCATAGCAGTCTAGCAGAAGAAAGATGGCGAAAAACGTAGTAAAGTTTATTTTTGCATTTAATGGTTAATAAAGCAGTTAAACCATAATGATTGAGTTATTTTTTAGTTTGTGATGAAACACAAAAGTTAGCGAAAGGATAATAGATGGCAGCATGAAACAGTTGAGAAATGTTACATTTGTGTATGTTGTATTGGATAATGGAACAACAATGATCACCATAATATCACAAATCGTGATAAACGCCATCATAAACCTATTTTGTGCCAGTCCTCATCGACTTGTACAGACTCATATACATGCAAATAACTTCACAAAGAACAAAAAATATCAGAAATTTAAATAAAACTAATTTTAGTCAAAATTAAGTAAAATGCAGCCAAAGGCCATTTTTGATTGATGATAAGTTTGCCAAGACTAACATTTGAAAAACTACAGTAGGCCTACCAAAAATAAATCTTAAATGTTACTTAGTAGCTCAACTGTGAAAATGTGGACAATAAGCAATATGGAACAATTTGTGCTATGTATTATAGCTACATAACCACACCTTGTTGTAAAAAACAACTATTCTAAATTTCAGACAATTGAAATTAAAACAACAAAGCAGTTATGTTTGCATAGAAGATAAAATTATTGATTAAAACAGCTGCTTGTCAGTATTTAACAACTTTTTGTCTCTTGAACTTGTGAGCTTTTGGCCTAACAGAAATAATAGGCTACTCTCAATTGAATCCACGGATAGGCCAAATATTTTTATTTGTATTTACACCAATGTTCTGCTCTGGGAAATGTCTGTCTACAAGTTGCTTCTACATCTTTTACATCTACTAAAGGCTCAATTGACGAAGATTTGTCTGCTTAACAAAGTAATGTAGGTGGACAGGATGTAGTTGTGAGGGAATTTCCATTCGTAGTTGAAATTGCTATACATAGAAATGAAGGCTTATGTGGAGAAGTCCTCCTCAATGACATATGGGTATTGACAGGAACTCATTGTTTTTGTAACGTTGATTAACTAGGAGAACACTTGAAAATATTTTTTGGAAGCAACAATCTATTTGAGTCAACCGTCAAACATTGCCTATAACAGTGCCTATGATATAACTCAACTGTTAGCTCCGAGCACATCTTTCATCATGGTCTACAGTTCGTAGTAAACTTTGGTGAATCAGGAGGACCATGGATTTCAGTTAGGAAGGTGTTATAAAACCTTCTGAAACATCTAATTCTACATCTAACAGAGCTCCATTACCTGACACAGTAACGATAATTAATGTTTGTATAATTACTTTGTACTGCTGGGTTGCCTTTCGATGTGGTAATGTAAATGAAAAAAAAAATAAAAAAATTGTCAACTATAATGCTTAAAATTGTGTCTTACAGTTTTGAAGTGAAAATCTATGAAGATTGGCTGATTGATACTTTTTGACGTAACATGAAAAGTGTCTAGCTGGGTTAAAATAAAAACATTGCAAAATGATGTTGGGTTATAAAACCAACTAGATCTTCACAGACCTATACAGACTATCGTTTCTTTATATACCTAAAAAGAAATCTTACAGATTTTCTTTGTGGGTGGGGTGGGGGTGGGGGGGGGGTGCGTGACAAGCACAGCCTAAACTGCATTATCTTATTATCAGCAGAACAAAACAAGTAGAAGAAGCAGTAATTACCATGATGGTACTTATTTTTACTATTTTCTGTTTTTTGGGGAAGTGGAGCAGTTGTGATATCCTTTATAGGTGCATCTGTTGCTGCTCCAATGTGAACATCTTTGCTGTGCTTTTGATGCCTGATACGGTGCGTCTGACGTGGTTGATCAGCTTCCATGTCTGACACACTTGCTGTTAAAAAACAATTTTTAGTTACAAAAACTGAAATATTTTTATTGATGCTGTGGCACTAGTAATCTACATTGCTGTCTCATTTAGATGGTCCAAAGTTCAAACAAGTCCAAATTCTAAAGATATTAAAACATTTAAAAACACATAAGGTAAAAAGCACTATTAAAGATGCCTGCTACTAGTACTTACAAGAGGAACTACAGCAAACTTTAAAGATGAGCCTCATGCTATATTCTCTGCAGCTTCCACCACTGAGGTTGTTTAAACCATCATCAGTACCACTGGATGTCGCTACAACAACAACAAATATACTGCAGTGTATTCAATACAAGCATAATGAACAGAGCAGTTCAGGTGAATGATGAAGTTATAGCACTTTTTCAATGAACGACAGCGCACTGTTGGTATAACCAAATCAGGTACATACAGAAAATATTAGTAAATATTTGTAGGAACATTGGGTGAAGCCCTTGGCTTGACATACAATTAACAGGTATAGAAACAAGAAAAATTAGGTGGAATTTAACTGACCCAAATATATAAGAAAAGGAAAATTAATGATGATGGTGATGCTGATGATGATGATGATGACGATAATGATGATGATAACGGTGATGATGATGATAGTGATGCTGTGGTGGTGATGACAAAGATGGTATCAAAATAAAGATAACGATGACAATGATGACGTTGTTGATCAGCTTCCATGTCTGACACACTTACTGTTAAAAAACAATAATTTTTAGTTACAAAAACAGTATGTACTATACATAATTGGAGAATATTAAAATTTAATGTCTCTGACAAAAAACCACAATTTAAATCCCGTCACACAAACAAAAGACCTAACCATGAGTTTAAGAATTAGCCAGGCCTCCATCAGATTACAGCAAGGTCTTCTAGTCCTTGATAACAGCAGAGGTGAAATGGTTAGAGATGCATTATGTTGTTGATGATGATGATGATAAAGAGCAGGACAATGTTGATGATGATGATGACGATGGTGATAATGACAGTGATAAAACAAATAAGAAACGAGGGAAATTAGCAGTACTCACATATATAGTAGTAATCTCGACCCCTTTTAAACTCTAAGCCTTTTGGTATGGGCGTAAACTCTCTAAACGTAACCGTGTAGAATTGTTTCTCAAATGGTTGGTCGCAGGTCAAGATCTGACGGGTCATCTTTGAACCGAGCATGTTTATTCTACATGCATCATATTCTTCTTTTGTTACCTGCAATACAAAAAAGCACAATATTAAATCAGTTAGATGAGTGTCCGTTTTAAATACAACAGATCAGTTACATTAACACTTGTGTCACCATTATCTTAGATGAAAACTCAAACAAAAGGAAACACAATTTGTGTGCATCTATGCGGTTAATGACAATTTTGTTCTTTTAAGTAGACAGATGTATATTTTGGGTTTTGGTGTTCTCGGGGTTCGTGTTTTATTGCGTATATATATTTTTACCAGCGTCAAACTGTAACGTAGATTGTGGGGCATTTATTGATTAATGTAGGCCAGGGAGAAGAGGCGTGAAAATTCGATTTGATAAAGTAATGGAAACTTATTGAAACAGCTGCAAAAACAGTAATAATTAAATTGATTTTCATTTTGCAAATCGATCGCCTAATGTAATTTCTTTGGCGAGAAGCGAATGAGAATGGTAATTAATTGACTTGGACTGAAATGACATGAAAGATAAAGAGAAATTTCTCAAAACTTTTGTGCTGTAAACAAGTGCGCTGCTTATGCTTTTTCG
This sequence comes from Tubiluchus corallicola, assembly GCA_030141605.1. Classification (NCBI taxonomy): domain Eukaryota; kingdom Metazoa; phylum Priapulida; class Priapulimorpha; order Priapulimorphida; family Tubiluchidae; genus Tubiluchus; species Tubiluchus corallicola. The sequence goes on from JAQGDQ010000080.1 coordinate 94,507, forward strand.
AATTAAAGTCAGGCCGTCAATGATGATGTAGGTCCCCTGAAGAAAAATTGTATAATATTGTGAAAAATGGTGGTGACCCTGAGTGGGGTAAAATTTCGCAGTGTCAAGAACATACACTATAATGGTTCTGTAAGTTGTATTTGTTTCAAAATTGATATAACGAGATTGCAAAAAGCTCTATAGTACATACTCTATAATACAAAAAATTCAAAACCGCTTTACAGAAATACACACAGGTCAGCAAATAACAGTGAAATGTACACAATTGAAGTTCTTATCATTATTGCTGTGAGACGAAAAGTAACTATTGGAGTAAGTAACAGCATGAGTGAATGGTAAACAATTATGTAAGTGAGTAAGCAAGTAGTTTCAAAAACCTAATTAGTTATTTTACGAAAAGGAAACCTCCATTCCTGTGACCTTAACGTTTTTGTTGCGATGCTCTTTCTTTGACCTCTGACATTTTCATGAATTTTGTGAACCCACCTCCCCGTAAGCTTCAATTTGCTATAATTTTTACACAATTGTTTGCGACATTCCCTTTAGATGCCACGTGGGTGAACCCAGAATCCAGATGGCCCAAATTTTTGACCTTGGTCATTCAGTTTGACATCTATTTTATTTTATTATGCAAACGTTACTGCACAGCAAAAATCTAAGACAAAGGACAAAAGGTTTTGGCAAATAAAGATAATTAAAGCATTTGTCAATGGCGCTCAGTGTTTTAATGAAGCATGTCAAACCGCCTCGTCATAAGCGTTATTTGAATATCTTACACAATATGTTTGACATATTCCCTGTAGATGCCCCAGCTGGGCCAAAATGTGGCAGTGTCAAACACATCTCACCCTAAGCTTTAATTTGATATATTACACAATATGTTTCAGAGATTCCCAGAAGATGACCTTTAGGTGACCCCAATTGGGCCAACATTTTGGTAGTGCCAAAAACTCTAGCAGCATTACAATGTTTTCTGTATGTTGCATCTGTTTGGCCTCAAAATCGTCAAAGAATATGCACTTTATCTGTTTTGGAAGAAATGATCAATTTTACACCCCAGGTACAATCAAATTAAGACCTTGTACACCATAGCAACCACTGGACTTTTGAAAGGTCATATAATCTACTGTCCAAAATTGCTATAAAACATTTTGTTTGCCGCATACATCATGTAGATTTTTAGCAAAATGTCCAAAATCCCACATAACTTGAAAATTCACGATCCTCTGGATTGCAACCTTTCAATCCTAGGTCATTCGTTTTGACACATGACATGCACCTTAAACAAGGTTTCTGCACACCAAAAATCAATGACCTGAGACAAAAGCATTTGACTAATTATAGAAAAATTAAGTCAAGTGTGGACGACGCTCGACGCTTGACAGACACCGCATGACGGCAATAGGTCCCCTTACGGACTAAAGTCAGGGGACCTAAAAATTACAGACTGCATTAAAATATTTAACAAGATTTAAGTTGTTATAGCTTATGCAAACCTTAATACAAGTCTTTTGTAAGGATTATCCTACACATGTCATGCAAAAGATCCAAGATGAGTTAGAATTTTTAGGGATGAAAAAAACTGGCAACTTCTCTGAAAAAAGCACGTTTGCTGCTTATCACATTTGACAAAGGACTGAAAGGAGTACCATGTTCAGTAATATATTACGGAAACCTATATTGATCTGCCTTTCTAGCAAAACTGGTGTGTGGCTTTCTAGCAAAATACCGAACCGAGCAGGAAATGAAACGCAAAATAATTGTGTGCGATTTATTTTCATAATAACTGCTTAACAACAGTAAGTTGTCAATTACACTTGCTGTTAAACCAGTAAGTACAAAGAAAGCTTGCTTTTGTTTTTATTTTCACAAAAGATTTGTGTTTCAAACGTAACAAGCGTTTGCGTATAAAAGATTACCACGAAGCAAAGGTAGCACAACAAAACTTTTTTTGCTAACTACTCGTTTGAATCAGCCGAATCAGTGATAATCAATACTATCCATCATCAGTTATAATTGTAATTACTATTAGCTAAATGTTAACGTTACATTACCAAGACCAATATAGTTCATTTAAACAAACTATATTAATACTAATCTTCCAACTAACAGTTGTTATATGTACAGTCCAGTCAGCTTAGCTCGTTATCATATGTTTTCATATTAGTACAGAAAAATGGGCTGATTTGTATACTAAAAATGTACCACACACAGGTTGGTGGAAAACCCTCAAAAACTGCCAGGAGTGCCAGCCATTACAAAAAACAACAACAACAGAAATGTTGGTATAACTCAGCCAAAATGTCTATTGATATTATTGTCTATTAATGTAAAGCCGACCCATAGGTGATACATTTGCGTAATGAGCGTCTTGTTTTACCTGATAAATAACATGTTTTTCTGCTAACTCTTTTGGAAAATCTGGCGGATATCTTGGACAAAGTAAGTCGACTCGATCTCCTATCTTCACATCCATCACGTGATCAGTGTTACTTGTGTGAAATCTAAAAATTTCCAAAACTACATTAGTAATTCAGTAATTATTTTTATTGCCTAAACTAAAGACATGTAGGTTACTTAACTTAAGAACGTGTGCATAATGCTGTGTACATATAGGCCTAGAATGGTGTTCGTGTAGCATGCGGATGCGTTTTAATGCGGACAGCCTGCGGATAAAAATCAATAGGAAATAGCACAGGAAAGAATAACGCATACGCAAGCTGCATAAATGGGTGCATTGAAAACATGGTATAAACTGATTTTATCTATTCCGCACATCCCAAAACGCATCCGCATGCTACATAAATCACATTTAAGCTTACAGATATGTTACAGATACCGCCACAATTATTTTTTTTTTGAATTTTGAAAACGCCAGAAAATGCATATCTGCATGTTACTCAGTAAAAACAAAAACCTTTAACAGGTGTCTTGTTAGAATGTTTTTTAATTAATCTCAATAATATGGTTTCCCTATAATTATATACAAGTATAAGTATGTATACAATACCAACGTGTATAAATATTTTGTTTTCTTGCCACACCATTCTTGCTATTCGATGTCCTATGGACACTCACTGCACTTATTTGGAAATCGTTTAAATCAGGTCAGGGACATTTTTGGATATTTTCAGGGCGAATTGTTTCAGCCTTGCGAAACTTCCTCCGATACGCTTATGAAAGGTTTCATAGTACGATGAACGCTTTCAAAAATTACATCCTCAGTTTTACAAACAAATTCCGCATTCCCAAGATGACATTAATAATGCATATCTGCGGATATTTCAATGTAAACAGATAAAACAATGGCTAAATGACACGTATGGGAATTTAGCATGATGCGTACAGTTGTAATCTGACTTATAATTAATTTACGCAAAGTGATAAGAAATACTGCACTGTAGTCTAATCTAAAGTGTAGTCAGCAAACAGACTCACAACTAGAAATCCGAATCAGTCTCTGTACTTCTGCAATAAAACGTACACAAACAAATGCATTTTCCTTGTTAAAAGTTATCTGATTGAGAATTGTTTCTTTTCGTCCAACAGTTTAAACGCACAATTAATGTCTATCAGCTATTTTGATACTTTTAATTTTGAAAATCCACACTATTGCTAAATTGTTCTAAATTATTCAGAACTTTTGTCATCAACTTGCCTTATTAACACATAATTTGAAAATTTTCCGAACGCTTCATTATGGAATATGGACGCGCGACGCTTTCTGAAAACAGCTTAACTTTACACGTATATTTCTAGTTTGTCACCAAAACAGTTGTAAAATTATAAAATCTCATAGCAAACACATCATACAAGTGATCGTAGGTGACAAAAATTTCATCTTTCACCAAACAGTTTGTAAAGCTGAAAACAAATGTGTGTAATTAAAATCAGGTATATAAACCTTTTCACAGTTTCGTTGCGCGCACGCGTAAGTGCTGCGGGTCAAAGGTTAAGCGTACCACACACAAGACAGCAACGCGTCTTAACTACAACCGTCACATGACATGTGGGTAAAGCAAAGCGTCTGCCGTATCAGTTTAGCAACTTAGTTGTTTTACGTGGAGTTTACTTAATTATGCATTAGTCTGTGCGCAGAGTAATTTACTAGCAGGATCTTGCTTGGGAACAAGAAAAAAATCAACTAGGTAAGGTTCTAGCTAGCTGTTAAAACTGTTAGTATTAGAATAGCGTGAGCTTCGAGGCGTTGTTAAGTGTACAGAAACGGGTGGCTGGTACACTTAACCTTTGACCTTTTCATGATCATCATCAATTGCTAGAACTGTGAAAAGGTTTATTAATTAAAGAGAATTAGGCCCTACAGCTGATTTTAGAATAAAACTACCTTATAACTATAGTTATAGTTATTCAAGTTATTGTTTCTTAAAGTTTAATAGTGTATATTATGAAGCTCCTATTCATTAATTGAGTAGCTGCTTATTTAAGACAACAACCTAATTTAATTGGTTTCTCTTTGAACGCCAGATTTTAAGAGAACCGTGTGAGATTAAACGTAATGAGGCTTGCCACGAACACCAGACATCTCCAAAACCACATCATGCTGTCACAGCACCCTTCATTAAGCGAGGGGAGCGTGGCGCACAGACCACTTAACACTTTCAAGCACCCTTACATCCACATGCTCACAATGGGATATTCTCTCTATATTTTCCCTTTGGCTGGCTTTCTATAGTTCATCCTGTTACGAACAGGTGTGGTAGGATGATTTGTTTCCAGCTTGAAAAGCATAACATCACATTGTTTCTCAGTGTCCGGGGTTGCCTCGGACGGGTCAGCCATTGTCCTTACCTGAGATAAGGCTAATCCATTTATGGCTGGCGGGTTCAGACAATGGGATTAAATGTGCCCCAGGAATATTCTCTAAGTTATAACGACAATCGGCTTGAGTTACGCAATTAAGATAATGGTGTGTCCTATTAGATGAGGTTATAAATTTTAGAACAAAAACGGCTTCTGAACTAACGGTGTAATGGACTGTTAAGGAAATTTGTGATAATTAGAGGCGCTTTTTGCTATTGTTTCCGTGCACGCGTCCGTCCACGTTTTAGCACAATGGAAGACCATGGCCTTAACTCTATTTGTGACCTAAAAGAGGATAATGATTTGATAACCCGGCTGAGTACCAGAATACCGAACGATGCAGAGAATGTAAACAAAACAGCGAAGTGGGAAAAATAATCTGAAATACAAAGGGTGTTGTGTTACGCATGGTTCAAAACAGAAAACAGACATAGCTAAGAACATCTCTGATTAATTTTCACCAGTTCGCCTGAATATGCACGCCTAAGTCTGTGAGCAGGTAGATTAATAATTTTTCATCATACGTTATATAAGCTGCTCAGCCTGCAGTTACTGATCTTCTTCACATGTAATGTAGAACAGAATACAAGACTCATAAAAGAGGGTGGACGGTTGCTTGACAAGTAGCATGCTGAATTAAGTCGAAAGAAAGCCAAATGAACGTATTTGGCAACAATTTTTTTCACTTCACTTACGTATCAAATCGAGCGCTATAACAGTTAAAGCTCAAATTTGTCTGAAAGGTTCGTTATTCAGACAGCTAGGAATAGACCCTTTGCGTCATTATTTGTGCAGAAAAGCAACAATAGTGTGAAACGTGACAAGAGAACAGGACACTGTTTTCCCATTCACATGTCTGTTGATGAAAATACTATAATGTTACACACAAAGGGACATAGTTTATTGTACGCAGCACATAATGTTGGTTAGCAACAGGTATCACCGCTCCCATTTAAATTTTAACGAACGTGAGGGTACCCCTGCATGTGCTGCACACAATGCGAACGTAAAGATAGCATATATAAATATATAGCGAGGAGAATATATATATCACATTCTTTTATGAAACGAGGAAGGATAATTAGTTGCTGATAGAAAGTAAGGAGATGGTGTTATCTGGTTTTATTTTGACTAAATCTGGTTGAACGAACAGGTGACTGTTGAGTGAAACCATTTTATTAGAGCAGAATTATCTTAATTAACACCATAAACCGATTATGTAATCAGGATTATGTAACTGCGTGTATCCTTACAAATGGCTGCCTTATTTAATTTCAGTTTAAAAAGCTTTTGGTAGTAAACAACTGAAGGTCTCTTTAATGCATTATTGATGTTCTACGCTTTCTTCTGGAAATAACCAAACTTCAAATAAATAAGTTCATACTTACTAAATGCATAGCTTGGTGGTAATTATGTCGCGGAAACGGTAATTATAGTGCGCAATATTATTATTTTTAACAATGAAATTACACCGGTGTATTTCGTTGCTCTGCATGATATGCTTGTTTCTAAGATGACAGGTTAAATACGTTATTAAACGGTTTGTCCTTTTTGCGCATTATACAGGTATATGGAAAAAACATCGGTGGTTACACTTACTTTTGCAAGTAATTATACAGGTTTGCAATTAATATGAAAGAGGATGTTCAGAAATGAATGCTGCTGTACGTGTCCCTTCTTTTCATTGAAAAGCTACAAAAAAGTTACATAAAATAATATGGAAAAATTGTATTAATCTATGGTTTACAGCAAGTTGAACTTAAAATACTAATTAGTTAATGGAAGCCAAGTGCTGTGGCAGATGAAGTCAATCAAACAGACACAATTCGCACAGCATGAGAAGTGCTTTGTTCAATTTCAATTTTCTATAAAATATTATTACTCTTTATCGTGTATTAATAAAATAGCAAAGAAAAAGTTGCTTTTTGTCTGGTTGCCTAGTAAAAGCAGGCAGTTTGAAATAGTTGAATGAATGACTGAATTGGAACTGCAGGGAAACCAGACAGTCGTCAATAGTGTAACGCCTCATTCATGAGTTTAGCTCGAAAACCACGGAGGGCTGTTTATTCAGCATGAAGTATTTATCAAAAATTCCCTTGGGCGTCAACAGAACAATATTGTGCAGCTACAAGAGCTCACATTGTAACCCAGAGCAGCGAAAACAGACGTGACTAGACCCAAAACAAAATATTCTTTCTATGGACACAATACGAGACTGATCAAACATTAAGACACAAAAGCCACTAACAGGGAAACTTCTAAATATTAAAAAAAGAAAAAAATTTGGTGATTTCGACGACATCTGTAATCCAAAGGAAATGCAAGAGCAGTAATGGCCAGAGATAGAGCATCATTGCTTTAAACCATGAGCTGGAAGACAGTCTGCGTTGACAAAAACTGCTACTTTTTAAAAGGTAAGTAATCTGACTTTACAGCATCGAAAACCAAAAATTTCATGCTTCTAAATTTGATGACTATATTCTCAGGGGAGTAGAGTGTCTCGAAGTATTAACAAATTTTAACAAAACTTGCCTGACAAGTTCACAGTGTATTTCAAATTCAAGCTACTTTGTTTACTAAAGGGATTATGATGAAAGACATCTTTGTTCAACTGTGATAGGGTTACTGCGGCAACTTTAACTGTGCCGCAGCGGCTACATTGTTTGATTTTGAACAGAATGAACGGATAACAGTCAAACATTAGAGACAGGTAGAAAAAGCCCGAGGAGAGGAAGTAAAAGCATGCTTCAAAAGCGCTGTATAAACGTATAAACCCCTTCAAAAATAATTTAACTAGAATGTAAATTTCATTCGAGAACATATACATATATTGGCTAGTAGCTGCAAGACTTGTGAGTGTTCTCGCATACAGGAGAGTAGTAACATAAATATATAAAACCATGCACATATTCACATTCACGGCAACCTTATTTTACTGCCTGCACTGCCCATAAAAGTTCAATTTTCCAAGCGCAGGATGTACATGTAATCTTCATATGTAAATTAGAATACGGAAAATGAAGAATACAATCTAATCGCCTTCCCATGCCCTCAGGTATAAAATGTTCTCAAATGCAATCTGCGTCCTGATAATAAAGTAATGAAAGCTGCGAATTGGGTTTTGCTTGTTTAAGAAGTTAGAAGCCAGAATGGCAGCAAAATAATTAAAAAGTCATGAAACTACTAAAGGCTGGAATACTTGCAGACATGAACTGTCTTCTCGCTCTAAGTATTTAATTAATAGGGCTTGATCAAAATTTTCGTTTTATACATTTCGCTAGGTTTACGCAATTACATTGTGTGAACTACAGTCACCTTTTGTTAATTCGCCTATAGACTCATTACAGAAATTATTGTTGCTAATATATATACATACGCACGCACGCACGCTCGCACGCACCCACACACGCACGCACGCTCGCGCACACACACACACACATATATATCTTCGATTACACGTACACGCAGCAACAGTAGTGTCACGTGATTAGGGCATGAATTAAATGACAAATGACAATTCACCAACAAGGAACAACGAAAAAGAAAGTTCGCACTCTGATATTGGTTAAGCCCAGCTCACCAACTTTTATGAACAACCCGAGGAAATACTTATGGCTGTGACGCAATATAACGAGGTGCTTCGCTTTTCTTCACCAGCAATTAACTTGCGCTGCCATAATTCATTATAAATGAGAATCATAATGCTGACGCAGACCAGTGAAAATAGCAAAACAAATCCGCAGAGAAGCTGTCTTGCGTCTCAGTTAAACTACCTAGTTACTAATTAATGACTTTGAGTGATGCTTCGTGGTAGAGAGTCAGAAAAGAAACTACGTTAAATGAAAACCGAACGATTGATCAGACTCAATCTCATCTTAATTTACTTTCCAAAATATACATTTTCTTACCTATAAAAGTTAGCAATTGTTTCTTATATTTGAATAATTAGCTTAGAATGTTAATTAACGGCAACCGAACACAGCTATTGCTTACGTCAGAAGCTAATCACAGTTTGTGCAATGCTAGTCATCCTCCCTCGCGCATCAAGCACGTTTGCATAAGTGTTACTGCTTAAACGCGTGACGTCACGAAAATGGGCTCTACGTCATATGACGTCAGAAACTAACACTGGAGTTCATGATCATGGTTATCACGGTACCGCCTTCGATTTGTCGGCCATGCGAATGTGACAAAAAGGCGCTGTTGCCAATTTTAGTAGATTGAACCGCGCGTAGCTCTGAAAGTTTAACGAAATTTGAGTATCCGAGGTAATTATTATTTAACCTAAGCTTTAATTTAAAAAAAAACAATTGTAGTTTTCAATACTTTAGAGCATTCTTTATTCTAAAGTAATGTTTACACATTCAAGTATCGTGAAAGGTTTGAAAAGTTGAAACAATGGCATAGCTTCTACCAAGACTTTGACCACCATTAGATAACGGTTAAACATTTTCTAACATAATTCGTTATGTCCAACTGCAGCTATGGCTTACAGACTCTCATATTAAATTTGCTGAGATTTGTTGACATGAACGGTTGCTGAACGTTGCTCCCCGCAGGAAATTTGTGATTTCTCGCCAAGAAATAGAAATTATAGAGCGATAAATTATCTGTCAATATCGTGTACAAAGATTATAGAGGCGTTATTGACTTGGCAATTTCGGAAAACACGATTTACCACTTAGGTAATGAGGAACAAGCTTTGGTAACTCTTCGCCAGCAGTTTTCAATGCCGTGAAGGCTTGTCAGAATTATATAAGACATCCGCTGGTTTCTCGAATGACTTCCTATTGCATTTTGTGCCGATTTTTAAAGATGTCTGACAAACTACTACCATGTTGATGCAATGTAACGCAATGTATCGTATAATAATTGGTCAGTGTTACTCAAGCAGTGCATTCGAAGTTTTGACATTAAGATTTTATTTACTTTAGTTATGTGCGAAATAAAACACCTCACACAGCAAGGGTTGCAGGATTATATGTATGCCCAGTAGTATTAATTACCAATAGTGAGTATTTTCGGAAATAATGCCACGCAGTATGGCTTTGCACAATGACTGCTCATTCCGTATTTTCCGTATGAGCCTTATTTTTAATAAGAAAACCAATGTTTCTTCGACTATAGATATTACTTTTGGAAAAAAACAGTAACAATCGAACTAGACAGCAAAAGAGTAACAAGCGAACTAAGCAGCAAGCTATAGGAATTCTTGGTTGCAGAGATTCTTTACGCTTTGAATTTAAAACAAAAGCAGATTTTACGACTACTAATATATATAGATGTTTGGAATGAAATAAACCTGTTGAAACCTGCAAAGCCTGTGCTGCTACAATTAACCCCTCCTTCAAATTGAAAATTTTGCTGCCAGTGGCTCTTTGTCAATAATCTCCGCATATTATTAGGTGTGTCATTCTTTTAAAGGGTTTCATCCGTGTAGTTATTGTTATGTCAAAACGAGTGATAAGCATCACTGAGAAGTGTGAAAACTGTTAGCATGCTTTTTTGCCAATCACATTGAGTAATCTGAGTTTTCACTTATATATTAATCACCAACATACTGTGACTAAACTAAGAAGTAGGCACCAAGACAGACTAAGTGGAACTTCCGTGTCTTACAAAAACCATCGACATCTTCGGAATAACAACGAACTGTTTAAAACACTTGAAAATCTTTCAAACCAACAGCTGCCGAATTCCTAAACAGGACGCGTGCAGTCTTGTTATAGACAATCACTTAAATAACCTCGGCAGGCAAATGCCACCATATCTTGGCATTGCAGAAAAAATGGTCTGGAAAGAAAAGATCTTGCACAGATCAGTACCAGTAGGAAGACTATTAGACGTCTGTTAATGGCAAATAATAGTCGTCAACGCTTCTAACTAAACCCCGCATTTTTATGATTACTGCTTAATATTAGTTCATCAGTGGACACAGATCCACAATCTGGACGTTGCACAGTTATCATGGCTTCCTTTAGCTGACTTTGCTGCGGAACTAGCAACAATATCTCGTAATAATGCCAATCGACAATTTAAAAATGAGCGTCTGTGGAAAAGGGCAGCGCTGTTTTGCACAAATGACACACAGATAATTATATCAAAGGAGTGGAAGTCTGGAAGAATAGAAAGCAAATGAGTGTAGTGTTCATTACAGTCTCGGTGAAATCCGTCGGTTACAAGACAAAGATATTACTGCTGCAGGAAGCCACATTCCGAGTGTAATTTTAAAGGCAGGTATTGCTTCGCGCAGGATAACCGGCTTCTTAAGATACAATTTCATTTAACACTCTCCTTTTACCTGCATGCTTACTAACTGGTTGCGATCTGGTAACAAAACGGCAAAATAAACGCACGTGTGCCAGTTCTAAAAAATAGTCATAATTGGTAGCGAAGATTGCAAGATGTTCTTAATTAGATAATTAGATTTTTAAATACTCCAGGTTTAATTTTACATGAGGTTTACGGTAGGTAATTTTACCTGGACACACAGCTCCACAGTAATGCGTCGACTGTTTTTTAAGTAGCTTAACTAGTTGTTTATTTTTAGCGTTGGGATCTTTTTATACAGTACACTGTTGTTAAAGAAATTCTTCTATGAGAGAGGTTCTGAGAAAGAGCTATACATAGTTTATACGCTATTTAATGAGACTTCATTAAGCAGAAAGCAGAGCTGGGATTACAAAGCAAAAGGACCTTCGCAGACGTATCAAAGAGTCTTTGATGTTTTTGAGAATCACAGAAACAGCAACCTATTTGTATATGGACGCTGAAATCGTTAAAGTAATGGGAAGGAATAAAGGCAGGGCGATATTAAAAAAGGTCGTCAGACAAACGGCGTACTTTGAAGGTATTTCATTATAACTGTAAACTGTAATGTTGCATTTCAGAACTAGAAATGCGGGCACTGGGCAAAACTTGCGTTTGTCTTTGACATCGTGACCTTGTTCCTTAACTATCTGAAATAGAAATCAAAGGGTTTCAAGATGTTGCTCTGACCTATCCGCTTGTCAAGTTTGGGGATTATAGCTTCGTCTGTTTGATGTTGTGATCTTGACTTTTCACCCTTTGAACTTAAAATCAAAGGGGTGTCAACTCTTGCCCAGACATATCCCTGTGCCAGGATTGGTGACTGATTATAGATTCATCCGTTTTCATTTTACTGTGCGAAGAGACGCACACAGACAGACAAACAAACAGAAAGAGAGACAGACAGACACGCACGCACGCACGCACACACACACACACACACACACACACACACGCACACACACACACAAACACATTATGGGGAACATTCTACTTAGTTATTCCACCACTTTCGATCTGTAGATAAAAGTTAGTTTCTTATTTTTTTTCATAATATTTGGTGACTTTATCTTTTATTCCCAGCTCCAAGAGGTGCTGAACATGAAAGCATCAAGGCAATCCCGCAACCTCGAAGGCCCATGCAAGAACTTTCTAAGCTTGCTGCAACAAGCGACAAAATATAACTCTTCCTAAACTACAGAAAGTAAAACCCAGGGCTCAAGTAACACGAATCAAGCTTATGGCATACATGGCATACACTTTTTGGTTTTTGCGGGTAGTTTTTCCACGTCGACTAGGAAATAATGCCGCCGCTCAACGTTTCATGTTTACAAACAAACATCGTCACCCATTAGCACAGATAAACCAGCAAGAGAAACTGCATACACCCTACTGAATTAAGCATTAAACAGACATGATTAGGCAACATGTGGGTGAAGACTTTGGTTGTTTGTTATGTCTTTAGAAAGCCGATATGGCGCTAGGCTTTGGGTTATGAAAGGCTGTGCCTAGGAACACAGTGGCCCCTCAAGGTTCAGCTTAGCGGGATTTCGTGTTACACAAGGAATACCTTGTGAAAATGTTGCAGGATGCTTTAGGTTCCCCATATTAGCATCTGGTAAACCTGCCGTGAGTGTATGGGAGTGAGAGTTTACATTTGGAACATCTAGATCTGGATGAGATCATGAAAACAGTTAAAGGACAAGAAAACGCTTTACTTACATAAACTTTAAAAAATTCGCTTTGAAATTTCGTATCATCCATATACAGCCTCATTGCGCACAGAGCTTACATTAGCAGCGACCCGACGCGACGCTGTAAAACTGAAGTTCCTGCCAGTCCTGCGATGACCGTTAGGTCGCAGTTATTTCAACGGTAGGTAGTTTTAAACAAGTTTACATAACATTGCCTACAGTTTGAAAAAATAATCGGAGCATTATTGACGCACACTGTACTAACTATACAAAAGCATAAAATTACTTTATCTTGTCAATAAGATTAATATAATGATTTTGTTGAGTCAATGACGCACACTAGGAAGGTGAGTCAGTGAAGCTTTATTAGATGGCGCGAATATTTTAAATTATTAAGAATTTTCTATTTCTGTTATGTAAGTCTTTCAAACAGGTAATGCAAGGTAATATAACTTCGTATGGAAAGTGTTTTTGGGATATCCTTTAATTAAAATGACATTTTCTTCCCCTTTAAAGGAAAGCTTTCTGCTTTTTTGCTTTTTTCAGAAATCCCAAAATCGGCAGTAAAGGCAACAAGCGCCTGGGTGGGATCATGGGGTGGGGGCTCAAAATAAGCACCAAATGTTTAACCAAAATCAACCGAATGAACAAGTAAATACAGTACACTTAATGTGAAATAAAATATAAAATTTAACACACTTAATGCGAAATAAAATAAAAATAAAATAAACAATTTTTTTTGAGCTATCAAGATAGCTAGATATAAAGTGCCGCACTCTAATAGAGCCTTGACTGAGTAAACGAGCAAACGTTTTAGTGTGAACATGCTGTACCGCACGCCAAAAAAAGAAAAAGCAATTAATGCACACTTTCATCTAATATTAGTCGCTTGAGAAATAATATAGTGGATACCTCTAGTTTGAGGTTCTATTACACAGCATGTCACCACACAATTTTGACTTAGTCCAAACGAAACTAGTTTTACTCAGCGTGAGAGCCACGGCATTATGGTAACCGAGCACATTATTGGCTCTAATGAATACAGCTTTCTGAGCTTCTGTCGTGTTGCCTCAACTTGCACACGAGCGCTTCACTGATTTACCGCACTAATAATGTCTAGATTAGTCTAATCCTACTTTAATCTTACCCCACGGGCTGGACACGTCCGGCTTTGAAGTTCGTGGCGAGAAAAACAGACACATTTTCAGACCTATGCAGTCGCAGAAGATGCAATGATTTCAACATACCGACATTTATTGATGATTAAGAATTAGGAACTCTAGATTCTAGGGACTGAGTGATTGCTCAAACACTGAACCAAAAATTTGTTATTTGAGATCCTATTAATTCACGGTAGCAAACACTTGTAGGGGGAGGGTTGGGGGATAGCAGAATGACTGGTCAGGTCAGCGACCGAACTTAACCAATGCAAAGTCTGGTTAGTAAAAGGATGTGCGATAGCTAGGAAAAGTACTGGGCGTTTCACGCTGAAACACAGGGCGTCATACTGCCGCCGACTATTTATCCCGTCAAGGGAAGGTGTACAAGCTTGTCTTGACGACGCTTTTGTCAGTTTAGTCTCTATCTCACATTACCACAAACACAACTATTAATCGTTATCCTTAAACTTTAAAGCTTACAAGGCTTCTCATTTGGCTGTATCACGCACATTGTTCCCGATCCAAAATCCTCGTTCTTGCACGTGTTCATGTATCTTCACTGACATAATTGTTAAGGAAGCCAACGATCATTTGCTCCCTAATGATCTCTGGAAGAGAAGAAATCAAATGGCATGCTTTGTATATCGCATGAAAACCTATCTAAACTGCCTAACTTATTGATCCCTATTATGTGTTCAAGCGAGTATATTCTTAAAATAAAGATCTGCTGTAGTAAAATCGTTTACTTTGCAAAAATCATTGTATAATCATTTACGTGCTCTTCGTCGTTGCAATTGTTACAAATGAGATACGGTCCATGTAATTAGAAGACAGACTTTGAATCTTGATGTTATCGGCGACATTACTAAAGTCTATCCTCTGTCTAGTATTATACTGTTACCTTACTAAAGTCTATCCCCTGTCTATTATTATCTGCCCAATTTGACGTCCAATCATTGCCGACTGAAATGTGTTGAACTGACATTTGAGTAAATGTCATCCACTCAACGTCACCGTTTATACAATCAAAGATTGTCCCCCGTCTGGCGTAGAAGCTTAGTTGTCTAATGCGTTGAAGTTTTTGAGGTTGAGTGATCACCATGTTTAAGTCACAGTTCCTTGTCTTATACTACACAGAAGAACCCAAAGCTTGCTTGCCAAACTCTACTTTTTTGAGTTGCAAGTTTCTGTAGTTTTAGCGCTGACTCAGAGATTCACAGGGAGAAGCCTAAGAAAATGTACGTGTCTAGGTGAAAATTCTGAATTGAGTGCTGTTTATTTTTTTTGCAGTACACTGATGTCTGTCGCCTTTCGAGCAATTTCAGATTCATTTGGATGTAACTGTAGGGTCCCCAGTTACATTTTCTCCCGAGCATCTCGAAATGAAACTATAAAACGAGGCTTAGGAAATGAAAAGCACCATGGTATCTTACTACTCTAAATTACGAAGAAAAGACTGTTGGGTGGGTACGTAGTCTTCATTTTAACTATACCATATGAGAGATCTGAGAAATGGAAATCTTTGTACATTTGAGTGCCTTGAGAATGAATATAGGTCTATACGCTGGTTGCTCAATTTCAGCAATCAGTAGTTTTGATTATTTGGACTTAGCATACAGAGGGCGGAGAATATACACTGTTCGCAAAACAAACTTTTCCTTGCTGCGATTGTTACAAACGAGATTGTCCTAGTACAAAGAATGCATAATATTGTGGATTGATCTGAATTTAGTGTATTAAATTTTAAGTTGTTGAAACCGAGTAACCAACAAACTCGTTTTACAAGCACTGAATCTGAGCAGCAAATTACATTGTCAGGATGCCTTCATATTTGACTTTGGAAGTTGGTAAACTGAAATAAATTTCAAATTATGGTGTGTGAGTAACTAACAAAGTACTTACTTTTTAAATTTTTAAATTTGTAGCAGAGTGTATAAAAAGTGTGTATGCTGGGTGTAGAAATGAATGCTAAAACTACATGCACACAGCATCACTTCTGAATTCAGATCGTGTAGGTCATTCTTACATAAAAGAAAAATGACGATTCGTTTCTATCTTGCAAGAAAACACCAGCTGGGTGGGCAGTTTTCCAAAAACTTTCAGATTATTTCCTCCTTTTATTATAAAGCAGATATTAATGAAGTTTCTCCGCTTGACAATGTCAGTGTAAATAATTTTCTCTGAAAACAACTGAGTGCACCACAACGAATTTTGTCAGAAGGATACTGCCTAATTTGATTTGGCTTCATCGGAGTGTACCAACGTGGATTTGCGAAGCCATGTGTTAAATTGGAAACTGATATGCCCTAACAAGTTCCAAGTGATGATGCTGCGAGAAAATGATGGTGATTAAGATCCTATGAAGAAAGGACACGACACGGTTATGTCGTTTGTGTTCTCTTTTAACACAAGGTGGATATCCATTACAAATAGTTGTAGAGAGTGTGTTTTCGGTTGTTACGTTGTAACACAGGTCAGATGAGGATCAATAGCTAACGTGAACAGAAAGAGCAGCTAATTGATTTCAATTTATGAAAATTTTGAAAACTGGGATAGTCTTGTGGGTAGAAAATGTAAGGAATTTGCTACCTGAATATGCAAAATGTAAAAGTCCAAAAACTTTAGTGTTTATGTAAATCGATTTCTAAGCTATCAGAGTTAGAAATGTAAAAGGTTAATTTATCATTATAAGCTGGTTTCATTTAAGTTCACTCAAGGCGCAAAATGTAGGCAATTAATAATAATATTTAAAAGAGGCATTTACTATATGACCTGCAGCAATACTACTATGTTACTATTCTGCCGTTGTAACATAAGTCTTTTGACTAGATTCAGGTAGGATATGTCTTACAAAGAAACTGTCGGACGAAAAATTCTGCGAGAATTTTACATTACTTTGGTGACCGAATCTGTTGGCATCATCATAGCATCACGCATTCAGCGCAGTAATTACGTAATCAGCGTGAAATTGAAAGTGAATGTACAGTTGCGAACTGCGGCTTTTACAGAAATGAAGCGGGATTCCAGTCCGCTCGAGCAGATAATGTGTATTAGTGTAAATATACTCGACGACATCCTCTACGATTTTTCTCCACGCACTGAGCTGCGTATTCTTGTGTATCTTTATTCAGCAGGGATTGTTCTTTTCAGAGACGAAATAAAACATATGGTAAGCTAATCAAATAAATGAAGAAACCCATTAGCTTTGTGAATATATAGTTTAACTGGCTTCAGTAGCCTTGAATGGAACCAGCGCGTGCATCTACATATATATATATATATATATATATATATTACAATGTATATAAAAAATAACCAAATAACCAGAGCATTCGTAGTACACGCTTCACTAATAAAGTAAAAGAATAGATTGCTTTATCTTGTCAGTAGCATTAATAATATGAATAATATGGTTTTTGGTAAGCCAGTGATGTTTATTGTATAATATAACTTTGTATGGAAGTTTTTTTGGATATACTTGAAAATTTCCTTTTGCTTTTTTACAGAACAGCGTAAATATATATAAATATAATGTTCAGTAATATAACTTTGTATAGAAAGTTTTTATACATACACTTTAAAATCCCTTTTTTCTTACAGAACAACATATAAATATTTATTTATGCTGTTCTGTAGGAAGAAAAGGGAATTGTAAAGTATGTCCAAAAAAATCTTTTATACAAAGTTATATTACATTCGTTTATCAGTTAAAGATATAAACATAAGTTGAAAAGAAAATTCGTAGTAGTTAAAAATATTGGCGCCAAATAGTAAAACGTCACTGGGTCACTATCCCAGTGTACGAAAAAACATCAATGGCTCACCTGAAACAACATACTTTTAATCTCTCTGACAATATAAAGCAATTTATACTTGAACTTAGTTAATGTGCACTGCGAATGCTCTGATTATTTTTTCCGAACTTCACACAATGTTATCTGAACTTGCTTAAATTTTTTACTCAACGACTAACCGTTAAAACAGCCGCAACTACTTTCTTGTCCTTTAAAGCAAATCATATCTGAAAAATGTAGTTGCTCCTGGTATACCTAATTCGCATATAATGTTCTTGACAGAAAATTTTGCGCGTAGCATTGCTTTCCATTATTTTCAGTTATTCATGGAACTAGGTATTCTTTTGAATAACGTATTCCATTTTAAAATCACCGAGTAGACTACATAATTCACCGAATGCCACTCAGCTTAAAATTAAATCACATTTTCTTAAAAATGGGAAAAATCGTGCCTCTTAAAACATAATACGCTAAGCATGGGGTGCTGTAATTGTTTTAATTTTAGGAAGAAAGCGATTACTTTAGCCACCAGCCATTCTGAGAAGAGGATTAGCGAAATTAAGGTCTTTGCTAATCCCACGTATATTTGTGCTAAGGATAAGCAAACGTACGACTCTTATTATATCAGAGGTTCCAATCTTACAAAAACAAACACACCTTGTGAAATTCTTGATTTCTTGAGTGAAAAGGAACAACGCTTAAGCCGTCGAGTGTTTTTCTCTACTTCCTACACCCGTCAGTCACTCACTTTGTGCATGTTTTCTTTCCTAAGCTTTTAAACCAGTTAAGAGGGTTGAATTCTGCGTGCATCTGCGACCCTAATGGGGTGTGTGTACCGAAACATTCCATTCGACTTATATACCTTCGCGCAATTAAGTTAACAAGTACATTGATTTCGAAAGCTCTGGTCTCGAAATAAAGGAATGGAATCATTTTGCTTTGATATGCGGTGGCCAATCTCGCATAATTTAGTATGGTGACATAGGCTTAAACGGTAACATAGACGGATACAACTTATAGGATTTTTACCAATGCTTGTCCCTACGGTAGTACGCGTATTTTTAGACACGGTCCACGGAGCTTACGTATGATTGAATCACCAACAGTAACAATAAAGTCATGCAGTCATAAATGGCGTAATACAATTATTGCACAACTGAAATCCAATTCAGATCACGAGTCAGATGTATTATTCCATTTGTGCGTTTACAACGTCGCAAAATGGCAAGCAAACATACAGTCTATGAGATTATAATATACATGTATTTGTATTGATTATAGGTAATAAATAATATTTTCTAGCGTTGGGAAAACATACAATCCGTGAAGCCACATCGAGCAATATATCACTTACATGTATTGAATAAAGGACATTTTACTGGACTATGACTCATGATAAAAAAGATCGACTTTATGTGGGTAATTAAGCCAATTGTCGGTTAATAACAGGCTTTTCATGGAACTCATATACCTTGCAGCCACGAAATAATGAGTTAACAGTCGGACAGCGCTGGTTACATGAGTTAATAAAAATCTGGCTAATCCTGATATTGCCTCATAAGTTGCAATAATTAGTCATCTATCGTACTTGCTTAATTAGCCGTGAAATGAATTCGCTCTGTCATATTTTGGGCAAAAATAGGCCAACAGAAAAAAGCCTGGATTGACCTTACCTGGATTTGAATTATTTTTAAAAATGATCCAAACAAGAGGATACACTTCAACAAACATATACAAATATTAATGCATTTGTTGAAATAGTATCGAAAATATTATTTAATTAAAAGAAAACATTGTTATTTGCTTCCATTTTTATTAATCAAGCGTTATTTTTATTGTTTTAAACAGGTAAACGACGAAAGTTCGACGAAAATGTAAAACAGAAACCCCAAAAAAGTGTTAAACTGACAAATGAGAATTGCCTCTATAAAAGACAGTGTGTATCAATGTGTCAGTTGATGTGTCATTGTGGTAATGTATTTTTGGACTACAGTTTTTTTCTGGTTACCCAATATTATAGTGTATTGGTCTGAATTATGTAGAAATATAGTCAATGAACTAACTAACTATCAACAATTTTATCACACCATTGTCTTGTGCAGTGGCTTTTGCTGCATAATAATATTCCAATAAACTGTACATGCATCGCTTAACGACGTAAGCGTTAATATATATTCATGTAAGCAGTTACTAATAAAAACCGTATATATTACATTAGAAAATGCTAATCGCACTTTTCCATAATATTGCAACATGTCGACAACATTGTGAAGCAAATGTGATATTGTAAATGACGCGGTAATAAGTAAGACATAAAATTTTATGAGTTTGTTGATGAAAAGTGTAACTCTGATAATTCTGTAAGCGTTGTATAATATGAAATATAATATAGCCGAACTGCTCCGATTACCATTGCTGAGTTATGTGTTTTGCAATATCTTGCAATTACAGACAGGGCTTACTTATGATGTGCCTGTAGCAGAACAGGAACATAGATCAAGAATAAACTTCTGAGATATGATACTGAACGGGCATCGACAAGCACATGTTTCCTAGCCACATTCAATATCTTCACTTAATGACAGAAATACGCAAAAGTAGTATTTCAGGTGGAACTACCCAAAAGTGATTTTCTAAATTTCTTAGCGGTCACCCTACGATTTACCAACTAGCATTAGCATTGCATAACTAGGGTCATTAAGCCGTAGTTCACTGAGACTATTCAGCTATTCATCCTGTTGTCATAGATACACTGTTCCTGTATATGTAGCTGATTAGCTGTTTTTTCAGTATCAGAGTGTATAAGTCTATAAGTCGCTAGAACTACAAGCAGGATCAGATTGGCGTCTTCAGTTACTTTTTATACGCTTGTGCATGAAGTTGTGATCTTGCTAATAAAATGTGTAACAAATGCGGATAAATGAATAATTCATAATATTATTTTGGCTTAAAGATTCTGCTGCCAATTATTGTCTTCTTTCCGCCATGCATAATATTTTGACACTAATGGGTCAAGAAGGGGAATATCTTTAACTAAGACAGCTTATTCTCCCTGGCACACCAACTGCATCACCCACATTTATGACGACGTCTGTGATCGGAAATACCGTTGTGACAAAATGGTTTTTACCGTTATATATCGCGTGAAAGCTGCATGTAGCTGGTGTGTAATAAAGACGAATGTTTATACATTAAGTAGTGGGAAAACTACCATGTTTTCAAAACACGGTTATAACTACCGAGAGAATACCACTGCTTTCAACATCTTACACACAATGAATGTTAGCCTAGATGAGCGCTTTGAGTTGAAAGTACATCGACTGGAAAAAAGTAGTGCAACGCCAAGAAAATTATTGTTTACTTTTTGACGCAGATGTAGCCAATGATAATCATAACAGCATCAAGCCATGGCAGAGTTTTGAAGACTGCGCTACACTTGTGATGAGGTTTCCATATGTTTACTAAAAGCACGTTTTTCATGGCGGCACAGGTGTATATTGCAGCGCGCTCATCCAGTGATGCGCGAAAGACAATAACAGAAAGGATAAAAGACCGCAAGGTCACGTTGGACATTTTAACAAGTTACCACACATCAGATTGCGAGGTGATGTCCACTTCGTATGAATTTACACTACTAATCATTACAACTGAATTGGTACAAGCTACGCTATCAATAATATTTAAAATCGCTACGATATTTACAAAAGTGTGTTCGCTTTATTGTACAATGTTAAAGACTGAATAATACGTGGACAAACGTGCGCACTTGAGCTGTATATACAGCATCAGACGCTCGTCGTTGCAGTACATTTTTACTGTTAATGACTTAATGTAAGCTATTGAATTTTGGGAAAATGAAATGGATGAACTCGGCGACTTAACCGCGCTTAACTAATCAAGAGAGTTGAGTCAATTCATACATTTTCAAAATTAGTGTGAGGCAGTACTGATTTCTTCATCAGTACATTTTATCCAGTTTATTTAGCGTAACTGTATAACACAAAACTGCCTTAGCTGTGCCAAAAGGTGTGTAGTGATTTATGTACAAGTACTGTCATTCTATCACACCATGTTGTCAAATTAAAAAAAAACTTCCTGTACATCCACATCAATTTGCCTGGTTTTCCACACAAACTAGAGATACTGCAGAAGAGAAACACAGTTGGTCCAACGAATACTTTAAAACTACCACAAAGATATATTTTCAGAATTGACAATTTTTTTTATTTTAAAAATGAAGCTAAATTTCTGTGGAAAAGTAGCTACGTAGTTAAGTTTACAATTGGATACAGAAGAACTGGAAGGTTAATTTTTAATATAAAAAAACTTTAAACGTGTCCGAGTTGCAATGTGCGAGGGTGTAAAACTTTGCAACAAAACTTTGTTATACGTGATTCTTCAAAAAATTTCAAAAAAATAAATCTGCGCCAGTTGACCTTAACATTTACAGACTCCGAGCTTGAACCATGGCCTATAATTGTACGAAGTATCAACTTTTTATATTACTCCAGGGCCAAGAAAAAGTGGCAACTGACGGACGGACAGACGGAATTGATAATTCCATATTCTATCGTTGGGGTAACTGTAATCCCATGATTACCAAAATGAGCTGAACATGGAATTTGCATCAGCTTGTCCCTGTTGTGCATTTTGCCTGTTTACTCATCTGAATATTTAGCTAATGACATAGAGGCCGTTACTAAATACCATGAAATTAGCGCCACTATTTTCAGAGAGAGCGACGAATACATACTGGAAACAAGATACTCAAAATGAAAAAGTTCAAGTTGTTCTTTAGCGAAACGATTTGTTTTGCTTCACCTACTTAAGTTAACTTTCAAAGAGGATAACGTAAAACTTCATTTGTGAGATTCAGTGTTTAAAGTCAGTACTTTGGTACTGATTTTCTTAGAATGTGCACGTTGATTCCTCAACTGTGCACGTTGAAAACTCAATTGAGTAATTAAACAACTTTGTAGAAAACTCATTTTCTAGCCAACGTGGGTATATCTTCACGCCCCAAGGCGCTCAGTATTTGGGTTTGGCGACACGAGACGTTAAGAACGTTTGTTATTAAAATCCAAGTATAATTTTTACTTTATTAGTAGGAATCAGTTAAGTATATAAAGGCACGGAGACTTTTGTAAATGAAAATTGTGTCTTTTGTATGAAAACAACTAACATACTTTAATTACTCAGTAAGTGACCTAAGGATCATTATAAAATCCTTTGCAGGAGTGAAAAAAATCCGATGCATTTGACAGGTGGATGCGTTTACAGACACGTGTGGTATGGTCAGACCGACCCTTCCAAATGAATCGCACCGATCAAATTTTATGCTTCCCTTCCAAGAGTGAAGAGATCTCTAACTTAGAAACGTGAAAATCTTTAAAATAAATGCAAATTCATTTTCTAAGTTGTAATAGTAAGTTACGAAGCTGGATTGAAAATACTGATGCTGTGTTAAAGCCTTTATGTCCATAAAAATCTACCAAACCATAATGAGCTCAGTTTTTAATATATAAGCAATATATCACGTTAATGAATTGACGATGAATACAGCCAGCAAGGGGGAACTGCAATCTTTCACTAAATACTGCACCAGGGAGAGCAATCCATAATCTTGGAAAGTTTGCTGATTTAGCGTACACCACATAGCCACAAGTATGAAGAAAACGATGGTTTTAAAAAAATTATATTCTTGAAGATATCTCGATACAGAAACATCTTATGAGATGAGCATGCAGGTAGACTGCTGTTTACTTTGGCTATTGCCGAAAATGTCACAGCGGATGAAAAAGATAATATGCCAATGATTAAAGTTGCCACATATGGTATTTTTTAAGAAAGGGAAACAGCCAAATTGGCACCAGCTATATCAGAAGATCACAAAGGTCAAAGAGCCCACGTGGCACCGAATCCCACAGGATGGTAATTCCAAAGTGGGCACATTCCCGAACCTCTCCCGGTGATCATTTGTCCCGCCCTGACACATGAAGTTAATAAGGACAGTGTGCCTATATATGTTGGCCAGACTCCTTTTTACAGCAGAATCACGAAAAAATACAGTTTAGAAGTTTAAATGATTATTTCGAGCATTCAAATTGATTTAAATACTGTTTACAGTTGTCAGGTATTCCAAATTATTATCTGATACAAAATTATACAATGGATTTGTGGACAAACACACAAGTCTGAAGTATTGCAAAGCTGTATTGTATCAGAGTATTAGCAAACTTTATGATTAATACTCGGGAAAACATAAAGTCTTACGAATTTTAGAGTGAGTGATGTGAGGCAGCATGATGAGACAAACGTCGGCAACACGTTGTTACAAATTGAAAAGAAAATGAAGAATTTTTCTGCACAGATGTACCCGAAAATGTTTTTGAAGGTTCTGCAGCAAATTCTACTGAAAAAAAATTTGAAAAATAATTTTGAACGTGATGCGGAATTTGCATAAAATGTTTGCGCTAATCCGATTACCTCTTTTTTCATTGAAGGGTTTCACTTTTACACTCATTTTGTAAGTTAATAGTTTTCTTTTGAAGCAGAATGCGTTGTACATGTTTCTGCAAACGCATCCACCTACCTTTAGGACAACGGATCTAATGGAAAAGCTTTTCAAAAATGACTCGCTAGAAGTTCAAACAACGCAGAGCTGTTATGGTAAGGTGTGTTGTGGATAAACGAGTAATTAAATCAGGCTTTTGCGTTGCTCCTGCCACTCTGTAAAAGCAGCAAAGCGAGCAGAGATGTTGTTACTAATTACATTTAGCGTTTGATGTGTTGCTCACAGACGGCACACCACAGTAAAGTGCAGCACAAAACATTGTATTTTAGTGAGTAATTGGCACGCCAAACATCCAATTTGCTGAAGAATTTCAGATAAATTTTTGCAAAATCTGTTTCCATAGCTAACTTATACAGCCCGAAGTTATAATCAGGTCAATTTATGAAGTGTTACTATGTTCGAGTTCCATGAGCGTAGCTCCGATTTTGGCTTGTTACATTGTTTTAACACTGAACAAAATGGGAAACTTGAAACCAGTTTTACAGGAAATGAATACTTGTGATTCAAAGTTAGGTCTGACGATATCACAGAGCAAATACAGCCAAATGTAATTATAAAAAATCGGCCGAATCAGCCGATTCAGTGTCTCGTCTTAAGGGATTACTCTTGAGCTAGATTCTTGTCTCGCCACAGCTATCCATAGTACATAAAAGACATTAAAAATTTAGACTGAGACAGCTTTTGCTGCTTTTACTCTATATGTTTCTTTTTCATGGAATTGGTAACCCGTTCGCGGGTTGATTGAAACACGAATCCTTTTTTAAAATCAAAATCGGAAGTTTTCTGCTGTTTTCCTTAAGATTAATCAGTGTCATTAATTCTGATCTGCAGGTTTAATAACCTGGCTTTACGTAAGCCACGAAAAAGCTCTTTCGTTGAATGCATTTAGTCATTTTTCGCCAATAACCAAATTTCCTTACGCTGTCTATACAAATCATTAGCACGAACCCTTAATTTTGACGAACTCAGCAAATTTTCTGCTTCTACAAAAATGAGACGTTGGATGTTGTGCTCCAGCGGCATACGCGCATCTAACAGAAAGGCCGTAAAGAATTTGTGAATGATTGCAACAAAACCCAGTGTGTTGTACGCTCTTTCAATCAAGAACATGTGCAAAACATGTGCAAGGGGGCATTTGGGTTAGCCGCTGGAGGCTCAGCGTGCAACTCATTTCACTGGCAGCCAAAATAAGATTGAACATGATTATGTAGATGGACGCGTTCATTTCTCTAGGCAGTAACCCGCTGCACGTGTGTAAATCTGACGTACACATGGGGAAAGGGTGCTGGTTGACCTGAGTGGCACACTTGACTATATCATAACACACCTCGCTTTCGCAGTCTTTCGTAATTTTTATTTACACCAGTTTGGCTCGGTACCGCACGGTGGCTTGTATGTTCAATAGTTTCAAAGCTCATCAATATTTTTAACACTATTTCTAATCTGTTACTAAAACCCCATATGTAACATTATTGCAATTTCTAAATTGTGGTTATTTGGCGTTCTGTGTGGCAAAACTAGTTTAGCGTAAGAATCATTATTATAAAGAAGCAGAAATCAGACAAATCACTCCGTTTACGACTTCATGATCCACTATTGTCTAATGAATTGCACCTCGAAATCTGAGGCAGTTGATGATCTAATTTGCTTAATTCTTGAAGCTGACACATTTTTTTATATTATGAATAAGATATGTCTACAATAGAGTGCATACTATAGAAACGGATCAAGTTCAATTAGATGTACTAATTTTTAAACTGGAAGACCAACTGCACAGGCGCATACCTTTTACGATGCAATGTAATATGAATGTATACAAAGTCGTGAAACATGTGCTTACTACGGCTTATTTTAGTGCAAAAATAGTACGGAATGCAGTTCCAACAATGGTAATGACTGCAATTATTTAGCCTTGTGATGGTGTTTTAGCTCACTGCATGTTGGGTATTATGGCAGAAAACTAAAGTATTTTCCAATATACGCCTATAAAAATCCTACCCAGCAACCGTGCATTAACCGTTTTCAATTTGTCATTGAATAATATTTACAATCGAACTAAGTATACCTTTTCAAGCTCAACAATGTAAAGCAAAAAAGTTAGTTGTTCTCAGCGAAAAATCCGAAGTGTAAACTACATACATATAAAAGTGCACATCAAAAATCAAAAGTACATAACAAAAATCTAAAATGCACAACAATCAAACGGTTAGCAAAAAATTAAAAGTGCACGGCTATTGGCTTTGAGGTGACCGCATACATAAAACAATTGCTCAATTATTTTAGTCACCAAGAGATTCTTGGCATCACACTGTCAAATTAAACCTAAATTTCTAAATTTAGCCAATTCTAAATTTCTGAGCAATTTAATATTTTTGTTAACGAAAGTCTGGATGTATAAGTGCAACCCGGACTGCCACAGTGTTGAACTACTCTGTTGCACCAGGTTTTGACTTCACATAAAGCTCAGCAGAATATTGTTCTTAACAACAGTTTGCAAAACACTATATACATATATTAAAACTGTAGTGCAAGTGCAATCTTGATTTTCTGTCGCATTCTTTTAGTCATTGCACTTTTTTATTTTTAGTTGAGAACAATGGATATATTTCTCTACACTATATGGGAATAATTAAAAACGCAAATTTTTTTACTGCCCAAAAGTCATGTTTTCAAACAATGTTATACCATGTAACTTCAATATAATGTTGGCTTTTTCTCTTAGAAAAAAGAGTAAGTAAAACGCTTTTTGTCTTGCAAATTATATAAGGCAACAAGCAAAGGCAAGTTGCAGAAAGAATACATTTTAAGCGCAACGTAAATGGGCAATGAAACCTCACAATCGCACAGATTTCTATTTTGCTAAACACGAACAGGTGTCTGATGAAAGATTTTAGTGATAATCAGTTTAAGTAACAAACAAAGGCTGAACTGAGGCTGTAAGAGTGTGGGCATATCATCACCATCATCATTACGCATTCATGGCAGCAATGATGTAATAAGCTAAACGAACTGATTCAGAATAATCACATGATGGATATGCAGATTGGACAATAATTATTAGCGCTAAACAAGAAAGATATCATAATGCTAATGATTATAATAGTAATGATTAAACAGAAAGAGATGAATGTGTACCGGTGACAATAGCTATTAGCTGGAGCATTTATTTGTTGTGCCATGAGCGGCACATATGGCAAATGTTAAGAAAACGAAGAATGCTTGGAATATGACGTAAGGACGTAACCAAACCTAAAGTGCCTAAAATATGCTTTTAAAATTTATTGGTCTTTTCACACAGAAAATTCTTACTTTCGTTAACAACTGACGGGTTGAGTATAGACGTCCTACAAAACTTTACTATATTAACAAGCATACTTGTGCTCTGGGTTCTTTGTGTCTATAGATTTGAGGAATAGTGACAGACATTGGCAGAAAAGCAGCCCCAGGTTATAGTTTTAAAAAGCATATTTTTCTGCACGTCTAACTATATTACTGGAACGAACTTCACACAACTTTTTTACACTCGAAATCAACGTGTTACAGACATTTTACAAAAATACAAATTTTACAACTAGTCTAACTGTTTTAAAAGAAGCCAATCAAGGAAATCGCGAAAAAAAACTCTTCATAAGTTGTTAACGACAGTAAAATGATGTTTGTTAAGTCAGTGAGTTTAGTTTTGTAGACCACCTTCAATGTACATATCGTGGTTTACTGCTTTTCTCAGTTTCATGTAACATATCGTCGAAGGGGTGGGTGGGGTAGTTTACCCAATGCACTCATTAATCATGTAAATTGTGAATATAATGTGCCGCCTTAATTGCAACACATAGTATTTGCAACAGCATACTGCAAAGAAAAGCTTTGTAATATAAGGGTTCGTTATGCTAGAAGTTCACACCAAATAAGGCATTATAAATGTCTCATTAAGTCACGTTTTTGAAATGAAATTAAGTCTGTTGTTTTCAGGTATGTGTGCAAATGAGCGGTTGCAATTTGACTCTTTGCTAACGGCAATAATTATTAGAGAGATTGCGATAATGAGCAATTAAGACATTTTACGCAAAAATTATCATTATAAAAGATATCGTCTGAATCTCAAATATATGAAAACAACGCGTACTAAATCACTGATTCTGAAAAATTAGCGTAATTTTTGTTGGTATTAATGCATTAAGCCCAGAAAGCTGTAATCATATATCACACTGGCGTTTCAACAACATTCGCTCATTTTAAGCTTGCCAGCTTATAGTTTTATAAGCGGATTTCATTATTTTTAGCTCTGTGCAGCACTGCACAGCGTTTATAATCTGAACATATATCGCATAAAGGCGTACATATCTTATATACGGGCTTTAAGCTTATTTCCACCCAAAAATCATTTTATTTTTCATTTTGCCAACAGCCACTGCTTAGTCATAAAGCTATGGAATACACAAGAGAGGCCTAATGCACTCTAAACCTCTTTTCTTGCTTATTAGTATTTTAATCTTCTTACTCGTCAGGTACGTATCTGTAACCCCTTCACGTGGCAACAACAGCTACATCTAATCAAACAAGGTTCTTATGATTAAGAGTGGGGAGGTACAGAATTCACTCATGCTACACAATGAAAAGTACCTATATGCGTTTTTAGGAGACCTTAATTTAATTTCCATACTACAACTCCCATGTAAATCAGTGCAGCCGGTTCAACAAATTTCAAACTTAGGTAAACGAAGTGTGGCTATTTTTAAACTGTAGAATTTCATATATTGAATGTCCATAATTACCCTATCATTTGGTATAACTATAACTTTTCGAAATTAGTGCTAGATTTAGATTACGTTTTAGCATTTTATTATACAGTCCAATTAAAAGAAATTTCATTATTTTAAAAAGTAGTTTTTGCTCATTCCCCTAACAGTGATTTCAGTTCAACAAACTCTATGGGGTTCAGCCCAGTTGGCTAGTTTAGGTAGACAATTTAGGTACTGTTAAATAAAGATTTGAAATTGATTCCGTTTAAACGGATTTACTCATTTTTTTAAATTGCAGTCCTGCTGACTTTTTTTCTAGAGTTAAAACGTCTGATACATTTACTTCTATACATTATATATATATCTGAAATAGACACATAACTAACACTCTGTTACTTTGCGTGTACACAAATACGTACACTGTATACGCATAGTTTATATGGCTATATATATTGTGGCATATAAATACATAATATGTATGTCTAGGAGAATAAATTGCTTATATATTTATTCTGTAACATATTGACATGTAGCACAAGATACGTATCAAAATACTTCTGCCCCAAATCATTACTCACGCGTTGAATAATCCTAATTAGGCTTTTTATAGATTTCTCTGAATCTACTTTGTTATACACCCAAGACGAACTTACGCGTGATTCTGAATGGGCAGCACACAAATAATTTGTTATACATACCTTATTGATCGAACGACTTCGCGCGCTCATTATAACAAACGTGGCTGATTTACCTTAATTAACATCGATTAACTTCCTACATCATAATCACAGGGAAATAACTGATCCAAACTAGGTAGGCTTCTTTTACAGTGCGCTAAATGGCGAGAGAAAGGAAAAGAGGAAATACTGTAGCAATTCCAGGTAGACAGCGAAGCACTAATACTACTAAAATAACAATAAGAAAATAATTCACATATGTAACTATGTTTTAACGGTCATTGGTGATAATGACAATCGATTATACTAAGGCGATTCATTATCATCTCTTGACTTGAGATCGTTATTCATGTAATGCTGGACCGACGGTTTATTTCTAGGGCTGTACACACACGATAGTTAGGTCGCAGGTGGCCGATAGCGAACACATGATTACTTTGCAGAATTTACCTCATCAATACATATCAGCACAATCGGCGGTTGAGTCCTCATGGTTGCGTTCCATGCTCTGCATATAAATGTAATATGGAGGATGGGTGTGTGGTGTTAACTTGTCATAGTAATTATCATGATAATAAAAGTATTGTTATCTGGTATGACGCATTTATGGCTTTCATTATCAGAACAATCAAATGATAAGCGAAAAAGCAGAAGGGAAAGAGGTGCAAAGTGCAGCCAAGAAGGGAAATTATGCGTATTCTTATCGAAGCCATCGAAAGAGGCGGTTTATACGATTCAATTTTTAAATACCTCGTATGTACAAACATTACTTGCAAAATACACTGCTGCAAAACTTGCGAAAAACATTACCAGCGGCGATTCAAAAATAAATGCTACAGGCTACTCCAATAAAAAATTAAGGGACTGTGACCATTATCAAGCGATACGACGTATAATAGTTAAATCTTGCAGAGACGAGGTGATTTAAAATTAGGTCCTACACCAGTTTTTCGGATGCGCCTCTATAAATTCCGAAAAATCTCACGTTTGGATCAACAAGGTATAACCTCACCTGCAATGTGCGGAATGAAGTCATTAAAATAACAATCTGATAAGGGAAACCAATGATGTGTACGTAAACAGATAACTGATGAGTCATTGAAGAGAAATTAACATAATTTTTTGCCAAACGCATTTTATATTCACTGCATGCTACGGCTTTGCGGTGGTCCATTAGCTTTAAACAAATGGTCGTGTTGCAGCCAACTGACAGCCACCGAGTGATAGTGGCCAGGCTTATAGAGAGTTAATCAGCAAACTGGGGCACTGATTTGGCTGCTAACAAATCAATAAAATCATGTCAAGCTAAACAAAACATTTGCTTCGAATGCACGTCAATTTGTTCGTGCCATAAGCATAACATTCAGAAATTAAAAGCGACGGTTGCTATAACACGATTGCGACGAAATGCACGACAGAGTTATACACCACTGTAAATACAAGTGCTACTCACTATAAGGAGAAAGAAATGCTGCGTTAAACACTGGTTATTACGAAGTTTTAAACAGGGAGTTGCCACAAGGGCTTCAGGCCAGGACAGAATTAGGCAGTAGAAAAGTTCTGAATCTGCAGCATATCTGAATATTTAATATTTTTATTAAAACGATGTTTTCTGTGCTGTGGAGGGGAATTACGTATCCTACATGTAGCAGCTATAAAAAATTAACATGTATGACAAATAAAGTGGACAGAGAAGTCAAATAACTTATATGAATACTAATGGACATAATACTGAATGATTATGGGGAATTCTTCAGGTTTAACTAGCTGAAACGCATTTTGTTTGCCATGTTACTATCACATACTAGCTAGCTTAGCAACTAACAGCCTAATCATAAACTCTTGGAAAATCTTTATTTTGATATACATACAAACCTATAATATATATGAAAGAGCAGCAGTGGCGCCTTGGGGAATCTTACTAGGCACCAGCGATCGATGGCAGGAGTTAAAATGTTTTAGGTTCTTTGCATGCGTGTATCCACCAAACCATTCACCTTTTGTGATTCATCCATTGGTGTTGTAGGTCGTCGGTCATACAATATCACGTTAATGATGATCTCAATTTCCATGACAGATTCTAGAATTTGTCGGCAGTGAAACAACGTACCCTGCATCAAGCAAATCATACTGCTAAGACCAGCTAAAACACTTTGCTAGGGCAAATTAGATTTGAATTAATAAAAAGGAAATGCATTGTTGGATACCAATACATTCAATCAAAAAGCAGATTCATGTAAATTAAAGCGTGACTCATGCCCCAAACATGACAGAAGATAAACAAGTCGGAGTAGTTATTGACTGTAATGAGTGTAATGACAAGCTCAGTAAGTTCATATCACGCTTATTCCATTCAAAAAGCATAAGTATAACCAGATGATAATCGAAACTTATGCCAAATCGAAGATGCAGTAAAAACAAGTTCTTCGGCGGTTGATTTTTACTTACCTGATTGGAAAATCTGGTTGAAGAACTTGTTGATAATATTAGTAAAAAATATAGAAGTGATCCGTGAATACCACAAAAATCCAGAGTGGAGGGCCCATAGAGGGCAATTCGAGGCGGTGACGGACAATCGTAAAAGAGTTTCTGTTTTACATCTCAGACTCTAAAGTTTCACATATTTTGTCAACGCCAGCGATGCAGATAGGCTGTTTACACAAGGACACGGCTCAAACACAAATATTATTATGGAAACTTTCTAAAGGAACACTTGGGGCATATCTCTATTCAGCATGTACCAGCAGGGTATAGAACCGAACGTCAAAAACTGAAATGCGAATATTTGTACAAACTCAAGTTCCTTGTAGCAACAATTAGACTATGCGTCCACAAACATCAGAAATGCACTAGCTTTTTCTGTATGTGTTTGACGGAGGGCTTTGTTCAAAGACGGTTGTATTTCAATGTGTGAACAGTGATACTGTGAAGTCTGTTAAACAGTGACATAAAACTTCTGAAACTTATAAAATCCTTGACAAGAAACTACCTAACTCTTATAAAAGATGTTACGCTTGCTCGCAATTCAGAAACAAAGTGTGTTTAAAATAATTGGATTACGGTCACCAAACATTATCAAAAATATTACAACTGTTAAAACATAACAGTCCAAGAGCCCCTTGAAGAAATTATCTCCTCAACATTATTTTTGACCACGCATACCGTAGGTTTGGGTGTGGCATTTTACAAATGACTACCCGTTCATCATGGGAGCGGAGCTTTCAGGGGGTATACACCTCACGGGAGCTAGGTTTTCGGGAAGGCGTTTAGCATGAAGTATGCTTGACCTCGTTAGTGTTCGGCGAAATTGTGATTTAATCTAATCTAATTCTAGGGTATGTCAATATGTGATAATGTGAGGATGTTGTGTTTTAATTAATGCAAGCTTCGTGCCTACGATATTTATATGCAGTGGTCAAAAACCATGTTCGTGATGATTATATATGCCTTTTGGAAGGGTACCTACTTTAGAGTGTATTCTCTGAAAACCCCAATCCCATGACAAACGGGTAGTCATTTGTGGAATGCAAGATTCATACCTACAATATGCAGTGGCTGAAAATCGGGTTTCTGATGAGGCGGTTATTTCGTCCCGTGCTCTTAGGCCATTAGGAAACTATTGTGCAGGATTATACATCTTAACAGAACGCAAGACATTATACTAGGCGGATTTATAATAACAGATAGTATACTTTACTTCGTTACCGTGTAACATTATGCAGTTAGCTGATTTAATTAAATTAAGAATTGTAGTGTTTATGTATCAATGCAATAATAGACTATTTCCTAAGTTTTTTTGCAAATCCAGTAAAATTAGCATCTAAGAGACATAATACGAGATATAATCAATACATTGTGCCGTTATGTAGAACCAACATAACTAAACATTTTAAATTTCAATGACCATAGTCTGGAATGAGATTTGTTAATCTACAAAAATAGCAGATTCATTACTACATTTAAAAATACTAAAAAATTAAATTTTGAGTAAATACTATTGAGTAGTCAAAGTTTCTATCAGTATCCATTTTCACAGTAGCTGCAAAACAGTCCAGGTATCGCGTGTGCCTAATATTACGACAAATATTCTAACAAATAATAGTCTTTCTCTCTTTTATATCATCCCATATATGAGCTTCATTCATTGTATCATTCCTAAATGTTTTTCTTTGTCACGTGATTCGCCTCATAATTTTTAGCTTATATTCATTACTTTCTTTTTACTTTCACAGGGTGGGGCAATCTAACAAGCCCTGCTTTTTGAATGCCCTGCAACACATTTACATTTATTATAGGCAAACATGTGAGGTTTTTCTTTTTCAGAAACAATAAAAAATTAAATTGTACTATGTTCACCGTAGGCCCTTTCACCTTTGTTTTGAACACAAAATTGTTGTAAAGGCGTTATATGAAATAAATGACTTATGACTCATAGAATTCTCAAATAGTTTAACACTCAGGTCCACCCTATATTTCATGTCGTCAAAGTTTCACCGAAATTAAATTGTTGTTTCAATTTTAAAATTTTATCATGTTTCAGCGCTGGAGTGTTAGTCACTATAAAGCTGACACATTAAAATGGTTGCTTAATCTTTCTAAAAGCGTCAGGCCCTCAGAGACACTAATAGTGCACTTAATTATTTAACATCCGTTAAGACAAGAAAAGTTCTTTTTTCTCATGTGGTTTGAAGAGCGGAACAATGGGTCAGACCAATTTTTACAACATCCCACCTACTAAATCGCTTTCTCCTAATCAGGGAATGGAAAGCAGCTTTCTACCATCACTTTGACATGGATTTTATTTATATTTAAGCGTTTATGAATGAAAGAGGTGTAAAAAAGATTTTTGTGCCACATTATTTAGTAGATCGCCAAATCGTGCGTTAAAAATGCTCACTTTCCACGACCAATACTCCAAGAAACTTAACCTTTTCCTACGACAACTCTGCTGTCTTTTACACGTGTAACATTTCATTTCTACACATAGTTTTCTAAGAAAACATTCAAGTTCTGAGGCGGAAATCTCTGAAATTGCTTTGATGTGGTGCAGACAAATATTTTGACAAGTTTATCGAGATAAAATACATGATAAAATTAAAGCCAATACGCGTTGTCTTTGAGCTCTGACAAATACATGAACTGTGTGAAATCGATCAATCATTTATTGATAATCAGTCAAAACGTTATTTTTTAATTTTTGGCTAATTTATTTGTACCGATTATATACCAGGTGATTATACTAGACGCGCACATAAAATTTATCAAAGATTTCTCTTAAGTAAACAAAAGGTCAAAAACAAATCGTGATTACACGAAATGTGCTAATTTGCTCGCAAAAGACTGTTGCAAAGTTTAATCTTAAAAGTTTTGGTTAACAACTTCGCAAAAATTGCTACATGAAATTAGGTCTGGATGGAAAAAAAATCGTGATTATATGAAATTTGCTAATTTGTTCGCCAAAACTATTGCAAAGTTCAATCTTAAAAGTTTTGGTTAACAAATTCGCAACATTTGCGACATGAAATTAGGTCTGGATGGAAAAAATGATTATTTTGTGCTTATCTTCACACTTTTATTCTTCTAGTATCCGGATTTTGCTTTTTTGCCAAAATTCTGATGATACAACCTTGGAAAATTCGGCCTGACACAAATCACACGACCTTGCGAGCCGACCTTTTTCTGTCACATTTCTTTCAAATTGTATGTATAAGATCTTAATACAGCTTTCAATAGAAGATTTCACACTTGAGCATGCTGTTGCTCTGTAGCTTCCTGTGTGGTAAACTACTTTCAGATTTGCCTTAAACATTGTTGCTGCGTGTCGAAATTAATTTATAAAGGTTGTAACTATATATACAAGGTTTTGCAAGGATGCTTATAAGACTATTTTGCAAAACAATTGTTTTTCTGTCGCCCCAGGTTAGAGGCTTCTAAAACTACTAGTGTTTAATAATTGTGATTGTTCATATCCATTACAACTTGCTGCCACACTAATTTATACAGTTTTATTGACATTTTACTAACTTACTGGGAACTGAGACATATGTTTTAGTCTTTCACATTCCGAACGTTGACTCGTGGGAACACTGGCCACCTGGTAAAGTGTCACAGTGTCTCAGATTGTTAGACATTTTTCTTTATGTCCTGCATGATTGAATACGAAGACATTTTTCGAAAATTGTTAAAATATGTCGCATAGTTAGGAGGGTTTTAGTCGCTTTCATTCTTATTTTACTTATTCTGCTGTTATTTGAATATTTCCCCAGTTTTACGATTTTAAATGATTTAGGGTGAGCAGTCACGGCGTGTGCTTAACGAAGTTAAATTACATGAAAACACTCTTCATAAATAAAGCTTAAAAATTCGTCTTGAAATTTTGTATCGTTGATATGGTGTTCTTACAGCATACAGAACTTGCATTAGCAGTAAAGCTGTGTGAAACATGTAATTTAAAAACCCGCAATGACCGTTGGTGAGCTTATTGCACATTTAAGAATCACAGTGAGTGATACCCATGATACCCATGATTAAAAAGTGATTGATCCCGGCTTGCAGAATGTCGAGCCGTATACAAGGTAATAAAAAGGCGGCTGTTGAATACCTATATTGTCATAAAAGTGCTCATTCATTATAAAGTACAGCACTATACATTGATTGCATTTACAGTATACTATTAGCAAATCGACATTTCTTTGATTTTTAACAAAAACGTAATTTATTGTCAGTGTGTAGGTGTACTCTGTAAACGTGAAGGTCTATTCACTGCATAGAATCATCAGACTGATTATATTGTTACATGCATTAAATTAGGCAATTTTGGCTAATATCATACAGTGGCTAATGTCGGACAATGGCTTCACGCTTTATTAAAAAAGTAAAAATAACAAAGTAGTATAACACTATTTTTCTTTAATAATAGAAGGAGAAGAAAAAAATTAGTCAGTGTACGACATTAGCCCATTTTACTTTATATACCCAATGTTCAAGCATTTCATGTACAAGAAGCCATTTGTTCACATATTTGAAATGTAAAGATTTACTTAGAAATGAACGACTGATATTACGTTGTTTTGTTTAATGATAACAATTGCAATAGATGGCTTTCCTTAGAACACAAGGTATTATGACCATAATCAACGCAACGGTAGTATAGAACAAAGTATATAAAGGAATAAGTAATATCGAGGTTTTTTGTGACAAACTGGCAATAGTAAGTAAAGCTTTTATTGCAAGCATTGCTCATATAACAACAGTTAGTATAACAATATAACATAATACAATACAATAACAGCTAGTATACAAGACAATAATTACAATAACACAATTACTATTTACAAATAGTAGATTTAATTGTTTGTTATGTATAGCTTTGAATAAAACAAACAGTCACTATTTACAATACCGCTCAACAATTGTAGCTTTTTTAGTCTCTGTCACTGCTATTGTGATATGTATGCATGTGCATGTGTGTGTGATCAAAGCGCACTTTTGTCTAGAAGGCACTATATTGTTGTAACGTAGATAAATCCGTCTTAAGTAATTCTTATTTATTGAAAAGAGAAGCTAGGCTATGGAAAGCTGAAAAAAACTCACAGATTGGCTTTGCGCAGGAATTCAATCAAGCATCAGATAAAATCAATGAGGTTGCTATCAAGACTGCCGACAAGAAACGTGTTACGCAGAACTACAGGCAAAAAGTTTAATTGCCCATATAACGGGGCAAGGCAGAAGAACGAGAATTATTTCAAGAGAATTTTTTAAATGTGCAATAAAAAATCGTATGGGCAATAAAACTGAATGAAGCTGACGATGCTGCAGCTGCTGCCCGAGCTGCTCGCCTGTAAAATTAAATGTTTAATAGCTGGTGGACAAAGTTGGATGATGCTAATTGGTAATTTAACTGCTTGTTTTACGAGAAAGTTTTCGCTGCATGTTAACTGTTATCGAATCAAAAGTCAAGTCTACCGCAGGGCATTTCAAAAATGGTATAGGAAGTTACTCTGATACTAAAGGTCAAACACTTTCAAACAGAAACTTTGACAAAAGGAAAAAAGTAAGAGGTAAGGCAGTTCGCACATGCAATTTCAAATTCACTCAACTGCTTATATATCAATTAATATTTTACGGTGCTTCATGTTTCGCGTTAGTTTTTATAAGCCACTGATCCGGTTATTTTTTTAAAACGTTTCATATTTGAATTAGCAAAAGCACAAACCTCTTATTGGTAAAGTTTTGACAAGTGGTAAGTGCTGTTCAAATAGCCGTAAAAGTTGCTGTGCTGTAAAAGTTAAACTTACATTAAGCATTTCTGTGAGCCTGAAGAGTGTATTCTACAGAGATTATGACGTAACTTTGACAAAGAAAACCAGTCGTTTTGCAGGTGAATGTATAATAATTTCAACGTAACAAAAGAAACCTATTGCAGCAGAAAAAAACACTAGACAACTAAAGAATTGCTAAAATAATACATCGCAAATATGTTGATTTCTCATAACTGCCACAAGTACCATTGTCCAATAATGTATCACTAGCATAGGTATCGCAAAACTGCATAAGAATCTTTTATAGAATTGATTAGAAATTTGCTGAATCATATACGCGCTGCGTCAAGGTAAACGATGTTAACAAAATATTACTAGTAGCCTGTGAAAGATTAAGACAATATAATATAAATACGTAAGTGATTTCGAATATTACGCCTTGATCATCGGCCTGCAAATATAGGCTTAGAAAGCACAAATGTAACCGGACGCCATTGCATTTCTTGCGGGTTTTGGAGCTCGCTTGTGCTCATTCTATTGCTGTCTTTTCTAGATGTGGTGTCATCCTCATCAGTTTACCTTTGTAACCCTTGTGCACGTCGGGGCGAAATGCAATGACGTCCGGTTTCTCAAACTGCGGTTGTAAACATAGTAACGAAGTTAACAGGGAGAGAGCAAAAGCAAAAATGCCAAAAATCATAGCCGTACAAATTAGTTATGTTGCTAATAGGATCCAGATTTAAGTATTCTAGTTTCTTGGAGTATTTGATTCTGTGCAGTTTCTAATTAGAGACGAACCATAATCAACTCTCGTCCATGATTAGTACTGATTACTCAGATGTTGGCCGATTCATTATAATGTTTGCAAATGCACGTGAGCCTGTTTAGTTGAGTACACAGAACAGAGTCATATTATCCAGACTACAATAGGTTTCCAATGCCCACAATTGACAGATTTCGGGAGAAATATTTGCTTAGCTTTCCAGTACGCTGATTAAATTTTCTATAAGTTACACCTGTCGACTTTTCCATGGACCCTTGGCATCCGCTTTCAAAACCCAGAGCCTCCTATTCTTAGCATGGCAAACCTTTCTAGTGTCTTATAAAGCATGTTGGGGTGCATCCTGCCTTAGGCTACAATTTATAGCCAAACTTAAAAGTGGTGTACATCAAGCTTTTATTACCGGCACTGAGGTGTGGACAAAGCCATAATTTATAGCATGTTAAAGCACCTGTCAACAGAAAGCTAAAAATACATAAATTGTGTGTGTTAATGAAGAAAACGCAAAACAAGTGCGTGTAGCAGCCATTTGGTATGAGCGTCTACGGATTTCTGTATTTTCTCTAATTACGAAGTATTTCAGTTATAAGACACCTGCTCAGTTGGTTGTCAGGGGCAACAATGATGCAACGCTAAGGCAGCTCGATAACGCTTGTTTCCAGTTTCACATTAAAATCTAGCTAGAAGTTCGTTTAACAGATATCACATATCTATAAGTAAAAGCTAACAAATAGTAACGCATTAATTTTGTAATGAAAATTTAGTTTTTGAAGGACGTTCAAATAATGTTGTATTGCATCTGATCAGTGTTTGTTCAACCTTTTCTAATTTTACTGAGGGCTTCATGTTTTATACAGACGAAAGGTATTTTAAAATCTGCTTACCGGTCGCTAAAACCCCTAACAAAACCATTTGCACAAAGCTGTGAGTGACGATAGGCCGCTTTAGCTAAACGAAATAGCATACCATTGTGACAAACAGCACGAAGGGACAAAATATTGTTGAGAGACTGAGTGAAGTAGAGAGGTTATGAAGTTTAAGTAGAGAAATGCAGTGTTAGATCATAAGATGCACTGCAACATGAAAAGCATTGAATGGTGCAAAAGCAAACACGTTAATTTTATTGTAGTAGTATCATAAACGGGTGTGTTAACATGATACATAGCATAATTCAGATATTCACTATGTCTTGTACTTTGTTGTACAAGCTTACGGCATTTGACCTCTGTTCAACTTTGTTGTACAAGCTTACGGCATTTGACCTCTGTTCAACGTCATCCACCGTAAAACAGCGTACAACCACTAAGCGGGAAAATTCAACGTGGTTCTGCTAGCGGAGAAAAAAACGAAAGCAGACCTGTGCCACTTACTGAAGAAAAACTCGCCAGTGTTCATGAACGTCGAACCACGACTTTGACAGAAAATCGGTGAAGCACAGATGCCGGTCGTGATAAGAGACGCTCGACTTCTGCTTAATGTCACCGAGTCGTGAGATTGAAGTTTACACTTGCCTTTTGTTATAGGCAATTAGGCTTTCTTACGTCGAACTTTTTAAAAAACAAACTCTTAAAAATGATTTCTGTTTAATATCTGTTTTTAGATAAATATTATACTTTTACGAGTTTAACGTTTGGAAGTCCAAACGAACCCTACCTTAAGAGATTCAGTTCGATTAAAACGTTATTTACTTGAACGACGACTCTTGTTTCTCCATGCAAAGATAACGTACACATGATAATAGACCATGATTAAATTCCAATTACTTCCTCATACTAATAATTATTATTTCGCTGCGGCAGGCAAATAGCTCAAGCAAGACCGTGAAGTGAAAAATATTTACGGTCTAATGGCTCGTTGGTTACTGAAAGAAAGCTCCTCTAATATGGCTGTATTTAAGAATTTGTCACACGTTGCATACATGCGAGCAAACAACATTTGCTAAGAACGTATGGTGCTCAGGCGTTCTTGCTATTTTATAATATGAATGACAAATTATTGAATTATCAGAGTTTCAAAATGTTATGAATACAGCACATGTTCATAAAGCTAAAAGAAACAGCTTATCCAATAAAACAAAGAACTCTTGTTTTTAACTATTGGAAAGTCATTAAGGACTTGTTTATTAACATGCCATACAGTAACAGTTGAAAGATTACTATCATTAGTTGAATTTCACAGTTGTGTCAACGTGTAAGCAAATGGAGGAAAATAATAAACACCAGAGAGGGACTGAAATGCCGTACAATCATCAATCAAAAGCATCTGCTGGTATTTCTCTCCTGACACACTGATCAAATTATAAAGCCTGGTATGATATCATGAATCACGTGCAATTATCTTCACCCATTGTGGATGACGTCATATACATGACTACATGCATGGCTTCAGTTTTTTACACGCGGTAGCAACTTTGCCTCTCAGCCAAACGGGCTTCTTTTCTTTAATTACGGTTACGACGGCAACCGCTCCCCTTTCATTCTATTTATTTGTCTTCATTGCTTTCGGCGGAGGTTAAAACAGTTAGGCTGATTATACAGACCTAGAGGGAATCGGCTGTAATTTATTACAGCTGAAGCATTGATTTACAGTCTTTACAATTTGAGGGATTTTGTTACAAGTGGCACGACTGAGTGGATTTTGTCCGCTCGTTGAATGCGATTACTCAATAAATTAGCAATTGCAGAAATGTCTTGAAAATTTATTGCCGCATGCATATGGAAGCAAGAATAGCAAATAAAGACGTTGAACAGATGAGTTTACAAAAAGCCCATTTCACAAGAAATTAGTTCACTTCTTCTGGAAATTAGTTCACTTCCCAGAAGAGAATTTGGTGTAGAGTGTGCATGACAGCGTGTCTAAGAAAGGGTTAGATATTTGTTAAGATGTTTTGCCAAGCAGTCCCGCTGTCACGAGTTATACTTTGATTGACCAAAATATAGTAAAAATTAGCATATGAGTTCGTGTAAGACAGTATGAACAATGCTTTAGGTTTTTTCTCCTTATTTTTCTAGGAATACGATTACCCAAACAACAGGATTTTAAATAATAATAATAATAAACAAGAGATTGTATTATTTTCGATTCTCACAGAAAAGAAACTATGCCGGTGAATGAAATTCTTTTGTAGACAAACACGTAGCAAAGCAATAATGGTTAACGTGACAATATAGAAATGGTTCACATAGTCAATTCAAATGTTTCAAAAATCAACTGGATAAATCAAACGTATATAATTTAACATTGACTCAACTATACAATGGCTGGGCTCAGTAGAACTGTTAAGGGAGATGGATACCGTCAGCAATGCTCCTACTACGTACTCCCTCACGTATCGTACCACGCTTCCCACCACGTGCCAAATCACGTTTCCTATCACGTATCCAATATGGCTTCCAGGACACGTCTGCCAAAACCATCGGCTCCTATGTCTCCCAAAAATGCTAACCGACTCCTCCAGACGGCACTGGACTGGATAATGTGATCCAGCAACTAAACTGGAACTCCATAAGAGGAAGAGTTTAAAGACAAGCATTCAGTATCGAAAACAACAGAGATGTTCTATACTGCATGGCTTCCATTAGCGTTACCATCAAGAAACACAATCGGAGATTTCTTGAATAAGCAAACTTGCTCCAAAGCCTCTCTAACCAATAACCAAATAGCCCATGAGGTGGCTTTCACTTTCGAGGCTTAAAAACACATGTTAAAAACAGAAAACTTGCTTTCAACAAAAATTAGCACTTTTACCTTGAGCTGCAAAACCAGATAGACAACAAAACTAGGCCAATACCAGGCCAGGCAGGTAAATTTGATCATGTGACCCAGGCTCTGGTCACTCAGGCCTGCAAAGTGCTTCCATCTAATGTTACAAAAACGTCAAAGGCGACAAAAATCACAAGTCGAATAAAAAATATTAACAATAATGGCAGCAATCAATGTTATACCAACAATAGCAATAAATTTTGGATTATCATAAAAAATAAATTAATAGAGAATAAGTCAACCAATTATTAGTAGCGCATCCGCGCTAGACAGCTTAGGTCGCCACAGTGTGAAACACAGAAAAAAAATAAAAATTAAGGGAACTCATGCTGTCATATGTGCAGTAAATCAGAACACTTTCTCAACAGAAATGCTAGCTTGAACCTTAAAGGAAAACAGGCTGATTTTTCATTTCTTACCCCGTTTGAAGTACGGCAAAAAGTATACATTTTAAGGGCTACAATAGTGCCAATGTTCTGGTTATTAAATAGTAGGTTAAAGGCTTAATTAATGGCCAGTGATGGCATCATAACTGAACATAATTTCCAACAGCACAAGCGTACTATGACTGTGTTGCACGTGTTTGTGAAAGCGAAAATTGAAGTACAGTGCTAAACTACAATATTTAGTATGTCATACAAAAACTTGGCAAATTTTCAGTTTAAAATTCAAATTTCAAGTTTATCAGTGTGCTCACGCATTAGCTTTCGAAAATGTGCACTTCGTCACAAATGAACACTTCTGCAATGAGAGGTACAGCTCCGGTTTTTTGTGCAATGCGTTTCTGAGATGCACGTGCTGGT
This sequence comes from Tubiluchus corallicola, assembly GCA_030141605.1. Classification (NCBI taxonomy): domain Eukaryota; kingdom Metazoa; phylum Priapulida; class Priapulimorpha; order Priapulimorphida; family Tubiluchidae; genus Tubiluchus; species Tubiluchus corallicola. The sequence continues at coordinate 137,882 of JAQGDQ010000080.1, forward strand.
GCGTATCTAACAAGCGAATGGCAAAATGCTAACAGCGCAGAATTAGCAGCGCGCGAACGCGAAATTACCATTTCATGTTCACGTAAGTTTTTCTTGAAAAAACACTGTGTTCCCTTTCAATATTTCGCAGGATAGATCATTAATCGGGTGAGCTTCGGTGATGAGTTGCAGTGAGCTCTCACTTCTGACCAAATGAAGAACAAGATTTTTTTGCCCTTTTACCTGCGCGTTTTTTTAAAAAAATAGGAAAAATTTATTTTGCCCAACCACTAGATCATATGCTTGACTTGATTCGCATGTCCATAAAATTTATTATTTTTGTCTTTATGCGTTAAGTTACCTTAGCTAACCATTCGGTTGAACATAATTTATCTAATTTGGACCATTGTAACCATATTTGTCATACCTTAACAAATGTTTGGACTTACAGATTCATATAAGATCGTAGGTATGTATGTTTTAGTGATTTTAATTCTTTAGTTGAGCGGACGAAAACACAGGGGTCAAATCATGTTGTCTTTTTCGCGCAATACCATTGCACACTTGGTTCACTGACTGCAATGACACTTCGTTCACCCGGCGTTGAGTTAGCCAGGGATTCTGACTTTAGGCTGAACAGACTTCCTGGCAAAGGACTATAGACATCTAGTGAGACAGGCTGTGCGTGTTTAGTTAACAGCCAGCTGTTACAATCATCCCCTAAACCCTCTCCCCACTTCAAAGCTGCACTAAATGGCCAGGCCAGAGTGGGCGAAAAACCATATCCCATTCTCTGATGAGCAATTAGCACATGTTATGTCCACGTTTGCGTGTTTATTGTTTGTGTACCAATTCATTATGACAACAGAGCCGAGCAAAATTAGGTCAAAATCAAGTAAGCTCACATGATAAACTTATAGTGCCACCCTAAATATTTCTGAGGCGGCAAAGTATTTATAAATTGAATCCCGGTTCCAAATTTCACAGTGACTTTTATTCTTCAGTTCAGTCTTTCTGTTAAAGAAAACCACAGTAGCTTTTTGAAATTTAAGTATCAAGAATACTCTTATCAAGTTGTGCAACAAGTCGTCGAATATTCAACGTACAATAAATATGCTAAAAGTATCGTAATACAAAGACAGTGGATAAAATCTGCACATTAATTAACCTGATGTGCACCGAGTGCTGACAGCATTTTCGAAATTCGCATTAAATTTTACTATAAATGCATCAGCAAGGCTTCCCATGAGAATGGAATTTACTTTGGGTTGAGAGACGTGCTGTTTGGCGCTGCTCGGATTTACAGAAGAAAATGAAAACGACAAAATTTGCATTTTCAGAATATCATTCCTCATACCATTCAAATTAGTTTTCTAACATTGTGCGTTGCCTGGATTTTACAGCTACTGCGGCATCGCTATATGCACTGTTTAAAATACCACGCAGGCTAAGTAATTCGAAAATTTCGAAGAGCTAAAACCAAAAGAAAAAGTAGTTCTATCTATATGTTCATTCTTTTTATTATTATTTTTTGCGAATTTGTTGATTTGAAAAAAGACAATAGACTGATTATATGTCCCATCCAATAAAGTCAATTGCAATCGCAATTTTATAGTGATTGGCGGATAAGCAACTAAATTTATTATCTTGTGATTTCGGTCTGATTTCGAGCTTCTTTACATTAGATTTAGAAATATACAGGAATATATAAAATGAAAGATTATATTATGTGGTAGTAAGAGAAATAAAATTATTAAACAATTTGTTACTCGAATTTGAGTCAATGCCGTAACAGCAGCTGCTGTCTTCATCTACAAAATTCAGCATTACGTTAAAGTTAATTATAATCACGACAGTCAACCATGGATGCAAAATTCTGGCAATTGCAACAGCGAGATTTGTTTTCGCACATCTTGCAGAATGTAAGAATGCTCTTTATGTACATTTCATTACAGCCGAGAGATTCCATGTGTACTCAATGTAATGATGTCTCGGTTATAAACCAGATTAATGTTCAAGAATCGTACATGCGTCGAGAGACTGAAACTGAAGACAAAGTGCTTGAAGACATGGAAAGAATGTCGGGTGCTTTGATGACGCATGGTCACTAGGGGCAAGAAGGGAAGGTGTGAAAACCAAGAGTGCACTTTGCACTTGGCGAAGTAACTCAGTAAATTAAGCAACAAAGTAAAAGGAGTTGGTATTCGTAAGGGGTATTAAAAAGATGTTTTTAGATTTTTTGGCTCAATAAGGTATTCAAATGCGTATCAATGATGCATTTTCGTTTTTGGGAATAGGCTATGATTTATAACAGAAGCGGAAGGCAAAAGCTGAAAAGGAATTACTGAATTTACAAGAAAAGTAGCTCAAGTGTTAACCTCCTCTTTTCTGCATCTGCTGGTGCTAAGTATATGCCGTATTAATGCCAGAGAAGAGGTTATGCATTTCTTTAAGTCTTGTGCCAGGTGTCCATAATTGGAAAGTAAACCAGCTAGTATGCTGTGTTACTTCAGAATATGAGTTACACTTGAAGTGGAAAGGAAAGAATATATGACACCAACATTGTTAAAGTAAATGTATTATTTCTGTTAAACAATTAGTTGTGTCACATAACTTACCACGATATAATCAAACCAGTTTCGACGTATACTTAACAGCGCTGGTAACCATAGCCTCCGTAACCAGGGTGTTCAATGTTTACAAGTCTTGCCTACTGAATAATAGGTGTATTGAACAGGACGAGGTAAATATTTCCAATGCTTCTGTAAATTTGTCCTCAGACCAATTCAACTTTACTGATGAAGGGTCACATTCATGATGCTAGCAATCTCGAATTACCACTGGTAATTTGGTTTATTACAGCTTTGAATGGTCAGTTCTCAGACCAGCTCACGCGTGCAGCAAAGTGAACAGCTGCAGCAGCTTGTTCAGTATCGAATGTGAAAACAAAAAATCCAATTTTTGCAACTGTCAGTTTTGGTTGGACATAGAACAGTACTGATTCACCGAAATAATGTCATGCAGCATGCAAAATTCCATATTATACACTTGAGAAGTTCAGACTAAAATTTACTACACGATTCCTTTGCTTTGTACATAGTAATAGTTATAGTTAAGCAACTTTACAATACGTGTCTTTGTAGCAGTGTATTGTGAGTGTATGCAGAATGCAATAAAGAAACGAACAAAGTCACAATCGAGAACTTAGGAAAATTCGACCGATTTCAGTGATCTGCATTAGCTGACATAGTTCCACAAAGAACAGCCGCATAGAGAACTCATTTAGACCATCCGTCACAATGGACCACATGGAGTAAAAATACCCCTTAGGTTTATCAGTCACTAGCAATTTTCTGCTTCTTTGGGTAAAACCTAATTGACCAATCAGTTGATTCAACGGCCTATGACAACGACAAATGGACGCACATGCAAACCTTTCACAGAAGGCGATCCATTTACTACACATCGCAGACAAATTCAATTGATTCCTCATGCCGATACTTTTACGTTTTCTGACCTTGACTCCCGTGACAAACTCCGTACAAGCTTTGACATCAGAATAAAAATCTCGTTAGAAATTAGAAAGGCTAATGGTTAATCGATTGTTCGCCACATGCAGTACAGTATTTATTTAACAAATGTGAGCTTCTCATATTATACTTATACTAAAAATTATGCTGTAACATACATTGTCAAGTTAGTAGACAATATCTCAATGCCCTGCCAAACACAAGCATTACAATGAGGTTTGTGTCTAAGCTAAACAAAAACCGTATTAACATTTTCTGGTCATTTTCAATTAGATAAATCATTGATTATTTGCCTTTACTAAAAACTCAAAGATAGTTAGCAGAGCAAAGCTAATAAAACCGAATTGTTCAGCAAGATGGTACTTATCTATTTAATCACACACTTTGTCATACTCAACAGCTACATGAGGTACTGCTATGAGCGCCTAAATGGTTGTTGCGAACGGGAATTTGCTCAAGGATAGCTCTATCCACGATCAAGATAAGCCACAGGCAGAATTTTACATTGCCAGGGGCAGTGTGATAGATAAAACCGCTCAAAAAGCCATTTTCCTTTTGGTCACCAATCTATTTACTCATCAAGCTCGGAGCTGCCTAATTAAAGCCACCCTCATATACCGTGGCCACACACTGTTCCTCTCGCTCCATCTATAAACTATTGAATAAAAACCGCCTTAAAACCTAGAACAACAGCTAAACGAAAGCGTAATTTATGCAAATAGTTTTACATTTATTGCGTAACTGCACAATGGGCAAATAAAGATGCTAAATAAACAAATTTAATCAACAAATCTTTTATTTAGATGTTTAATGAAACGTCCGGAGAAAATTAATTTATTCATGTATTTTAGTCATTTGTCATCTTGACGATTTAATGAATGAGTCATTCCACTCAAACTCGAGTTCAAGCAATTAAATTTGGGCATTGCACCACAGATCGGTTTGTGTAAAACAGAAATAAATTGAGTAAATGTGGTGGCCGTTGGTATTTTTTGCCCGAGCTTATGTCCCAGAATGAATTATTGGCTTTTAATTTTTAATTTTTATGTTTGTTAATTGGCAATTTCTTACTTCTGCTTCTTCCCTTGAAGTAATTACCAATAATTATACTTTACGAATGACACTTAACTTTAACGGTTACTGACGAAACATGTGCCAAGCATGGAAAACACGCGTATCCAACATTGCTTACGTTGTACTAAACATAATGGGTGAAGATAGGACATTTGTGGTCTTTGTGATATATGAAGAGCAGGAAACTCAAACTACTACTGCACTAGATTAGAGTAACGAATACCAGCCGTGCACGCACAAGTTACAAGTTGTTGAAAGCTACACCCGACGTTATACGCACACAGTGATCATGGTTTACAACTCTGCTGCCGCAACACCAAGTGTCTCCCTGTGAAGAGTTGAGTTTATGACATGCTAATGACTTCAACATCAAAGCTCTTTTCAGTCTCCTGCTCTGTTCTGCACATCAAAGCGGTGATCTTCCTCGCATCTAATGACGTCATAAACTATGTACCAGTAATAATTAGCAAGTAAAACACGCCATGATAATAAAGAGGAAGCGGTTCTTTCGGATGTGGTCCACCTGCTAGAAGACCACCAAGTTACTGCAAATATACGAACGCTTTTCTCTCGATAAGGTCAAGATATGCGAATGAATTCCTAAACCTGCAATATTTTCCAGTGTGGAATCCCGAATTTTTGTGAATTTAAAAAAGACAGGACAATAATCGCGGCACTGGTCGAAATCCTGTCCGAATCGGCATCTTAAAGGCTATTAAAGAGACTCGGATTCAAGTGGTGTGAAGTTATTATGTCTCTAAAATTTTAACAAGAATCTTTCTGGATTGTGAAGGTTGCTGACGTGCCAGTTAGACGTGATGAGACTGGCACAAAACTGATACAAATGTTTACTTCCTGGGGGAGATTAAGGTTATGCTAGACCACAGAAGCAAACCGTTATAAGCAGCAATTGCCCTGATGGAAATTTTATTAGGCAATCACACGATTACGTCCAACGTCATTCTTGCATTTTTCATTGGTTGTTGTTGGTGAGCATGGGGGTCTGACGATGGAGTATTGCTACTGTAGAGGAATGCAAAAAAGAGAAACGCTCAAGCAGTGATGAAATCTGTTTTATGAAAACATGTGGATGATGACGGTGATGATCATATACTTACCACATATAACAACAAATTTATTTATATTTTGTTTAAATAGTTGGTTAGAATTAGCGTCGATAGAGTGTAAAAAATCGACATCCCCGATTTGTTGAGCTATTAGTTAATTTTCATTTTGTACGATGGCTCAAAACTTGCAGTTGTGAAAGATGAAAATATCCTATATAGCAGCAGATGAAATTTTCTAGGCTTCCTTGTTTTCATGGAATGTAATTACTTTGTTCACGCCACGTACGTGACAATAACAGGTGAATGCGCGTATATATACAGCAACAGCAGTATAATAGCTCAAAATAGTGAACGATCGATGGTAAGTTACACTGTGCGTAATCGCGTTTTATCAGTTTCTACGTCGGAGAGTCATTACTACTGCGAGAACAAAAAATTGTACACGAAGATTCTAGCAGAAAGAGCTTATAACTTTTGAACAATTATTTTCCAAGCTAACGTCAACAAAGTAAAGTTTATAATTTTACTACTACTGATACTTTACCCGACAAGGACTGGACTTTCTGTAGAACGAAACTAATGAAATAATGAAGTAGTGATATAGTAATGAAAATTTCTTCCAAACCCTTCCTGTCTTTAAGGGAAAAGTGAGGACTATGAGAAGGGAGGTTTTAAATTTTATTGCACATTAAGAAGTTATTGCATATATGCTTCTTAGTCATAAAATCCATGCGTATAATAAATCGCAAAGATTTAAAATTTATATAACCGTATAGTATCACATATCTATCGATATAAATTAATAACACACACTTAATGCATATCATATTAATCACACTGTCGTAAATTCTTAAAGTCACGAATTTCTGCCTTATATATTCTTGTTATGGGCATTTATTGGACTCGTAAGCTTGCCTTATGGTAAATGGTGGCAGAGTTTCTAAAAACGCAGTAGACTCTGTTTTTGCTGATTTATTCTATGCATGGATTTTATGAGTAAGAAGCATACATGTATTAACTTTTTAATATGCAATGAAAATTCAAACCTCCCTTCCCACAGTTTACCACCAATCCCGTGAGTATGCAAAGAGGTAAAAAGCAATGCGTTTTGTGCTATTTTGTAAGCTCAGCGGGCTCTGGCATCTGCTGTTTCTATTGTACAATTAGGCCTGCTCTCTAGCATAGCATTTACATGAAAATAATTACATTGTTCACAGGATCAACAGCCTGCGATAAAAATCAACAACGACACCACGCAGCAGTTGAGTTACGACCCTGGACAGAGGAAAAAAGCTAACAAAGAACCGAGGTGTTAACAGCAATGTAACAGGCGATTGACACATAAATGTGTCAAAATGAACATTAGATTTGAAAAATAATCAATATAAACTAAATAATATATAAGTCCATGACTTGAGTTTTTTGACACTTCACTAAATAGTTCATAGATTACACATGCCTGATTCATCCATTAATACGTGTAAATATCAAGTAATCCATTCCTATATATAACAATTAAATGAAATTTTAAAATACTACTACTAATTTTACTATAAAAATTATCTATCTAGCCAATAATCAACAAAAATCAATCAGCAAAATTTCAATCAAAATTTTTAGTCGTCTAATAATTTGGTTTCACGGCTAACAAAATTGGCTTATACTTTCACTGACAAATGTGGCTATGGTTGGGTCCTGGTGACACATCTACTATTTTTGTTGCACTAGAATAACTCGGTGACAAAATCGATAGTTGTCAGTTCAATGTGCGAAGCATAAATCTTTAGCTTACACTAAAATCTCGACTTTCATACTAATCTTTTATTAAATAAATGGAAAGAACAAACAAAAATCATGTATCATGTGTTGTAATTTATTACATACTGCAGTTTTCTGATTGTAGTATACATATATATTATTTACTGTACATGATGAATATAATTTTATTCACCTGCCTGTCTGAGTACAACGAGTATAATGAATTTATGTGTCGCCCGTAAATATTTTCTCAGTAAAGTTTAGCGTGCGCGTGCACAACGAAATAATGGCGTACTGTCGTCTGCAAGGTGAGAAATGGCCAGCGTCTGAACAGTTGTGTCTTCCCTCGACCCATCAATGAGGCAGCCATACGTAAATCACGGCTTCATATTGATAATGGATGCAACCTGTCAGAAAGTGCAGTTCACTGGCTTCTTTCTCAACATAATTAAGGGCTTCACCGATAAGAACAAAGGAGGGCTCCCAGCCAGGACCATTAATAATTGTATAATAGTTACTGTGTGATTGGCTATCATTCTTAAAACAGATGTCGCAATGAAGTCTAAGCGTCCACAAATTGAAATTAAAATTTTCGTCTTTTGAGTATGTCTGCATACTTGCTGAATTAGACGGGTTATCACTATCAGTTAGTCGAGGGCTAAATTCAGAGAATTCAAGTAGCGTTACTGACGAGTGAAAATGGCTATTAATGTATCAGATATCACATTTTAAAGTACAATCATTTATGAAAATCTAGTCAAGGAGAAGTTTATTTTTTTCAGTATCTTGCATATTATAAGCACAAAAGCCACAGAGCTTATATTTAAACAGCATAAAGGCGTAAAGCGCTTCCTATTAGGCAAAATGAAATTTTATCAGTATGCCATTAGCACATCCAGGTATCCTGCAGGGTCAATCTCTTAAAGCATGCTCCCTTATGCTCCCTATCTTGACATCTGCCTGTCGTGCAAATTACCAGGTGAATTAACGCACGTCAATAAAGATGGAGAAAGATTTTACTATTAGATTTGCATCTCAGCGTGATTCGCGGAGTAATGGACAAAGTATAGAGCAAAATCTCCTGCAGAGAGATAAGAGTGGTGATTTCACACAGTCCCTGCCCATTATACGCACGGGTCGTAAAATGGGAAAACTCAAGATGGAAAAATAAATAATAGAGAGACTAAAATTAAGGGTGGATACAAGTGCGCCGTGTAAAACTCTAACTCCGTGGGAAATTTATTGTTGGGTTGTTAACTTCAGAGAAGTATACTTAGCACGTGGATGACAATGCACGAATTTTTTTCAATCCTGAACTGTGGAACAGTTTGAGAAAATACTACTTTGTCGCAACTGTTAGTGATCGAATTGCTTGTGAGAAAGGAGTTTGTTCAACTTTCGACCAGCAACACTGTGCAAATAGACGCCGGCGATATTTACCATTGTGAAAAAGCGTAAAAGTGTTAGCTGACTACTCAAATTACGGGTGTTGCTTGAGAGCCATTCACTATAAAATACGACTTCAAACGTTAACCAGAAAGAAGGAACTACTAGGCTTAGAACATTTTTGATGTTGAGTAGTGTGAGTGGCATTAGATAGTAAAAGCACACTACAGAAACAAACATCGGAATTTGGGCGAATTGAGCAGTCAAATTTAAACAGTATACACACTTTATAAATAAAAGAATCTGTTATAAAGGAATACACGTTATAATAATCCAGTGATGTTAATCGCTGAGGATTATGCATAGATGTAAAAACCATAAAAAATGTAACGATAAACCAATGACAAAAACAAACAGTTTTCGAATAAGTTTTCCACATGAAAAAGGAGGTACTTGGATGGATTCGCTTACCAAAGAAGCCCCAGGCAAACCTGCCACGGCATAAATGTCATATAGATCCCCCATTTCAAATGACGTATACTAGATCTATGCTAGTAATTTAAAATTCTGTATGCATTGTACTGCGTTTATATTTGACATCAAAGCCAGAGGCAATAATGTGAGAATGATGGAGATGCACGAGCAGGGTTTCTTGAAGGATGGAAAGGATGGAACGTCGCTAAAGCTTTTGAGATCTCCAATTATGAAAGCTGCTTTTTCGTTACTAATAAGCATTAAGCAATTATGCATTGCTTATAATTCTACTAAAACTGAGCAAAATGTTTGGTTAATATAAAATGTGACGTTTATGGAACTAGCAGTTGAAAATGTAATAATTGCGTGCAAGCTTAAAAAAACGGCCACTTCCTGAAAAAGCGGCTCAACTTGAGTCTTCATATCATTTTAAAATTAAGCGAGCTTAGCCGACATTCCGTAAGAAAAGTGAGAATTCCTCAAATGTGTTCAATACCGAACTTTGAAATATTTGTGAAAAGAGTCGCAATGGCAGCCGTTTAGGTAAGTGTTATCAGGTTAGTATTTAATGGCGCACAAAGAAAGGCTAGCCAACCGAAATAATCCGTTAGATGTTACACGCCATGCCTACAAATAAGTGGTATGTATGCGTGCTGTACAAGTTGGCCTTAAAAACTAAGCTGTCTAATAGCAGCAATGTAATTGAATCGAGGATAAAGCAGTGAAGGAATTAGCTTGCAAATGTTGGGAAATTAATTAACCTTAGTCTGTCATTTTGTTAAGAAATCGAATGCGGGTAATGTAATATAACAGGTTTTTACGCTTGCAACATAATTCTTTATTTTCAAATAAAAAATTTGTTAGGCGTATTTTATATAAATTATTTTACAAGCAAAAAGATCACAAAGTTGGTTCTTAATAAGTGCAAGCTTCCCTTTTGAACCGTGGACCAGTGATTTCCCATGGCAGCGTGAAACACTATGATATATGAAAAATCACTGACCCGCAGTTTGAAAGGGAGCTTGTGCCTATTAATTAACTGCATTAACTGGTCAATTAACATTATAATTTTTATTTTATTTATTTCGCATACAATGCAAAGTTTACAATAAAACGAATAGAGCATGAGAGAAGGAATAGCAAAATAATTACAAGCCTACATGTACTGCTTCATACACTTGTGAGAACGTGACGTGCAGAGCTTTTTACGTTGAAATTAAACGTTGACTTACAATCTTACTTACTTTCTTCCCTCTTTTTAAAAAGTCAAAAGCAATTGTTTACTACGACACTGTGACGATAAAGTAAGTTGAGCTTCAACAGGAAGCCAAGGTACGTAACCACAAGGGACGGTCGAACATTTTGGCAGGTTAGCCAGTTCACCACACCTATTAGCGGAAAGTGAAGTTTTATTTCACATGAATGATATTTTAGATTAGGGAAACGCATCCGCTTTTCGTGCGAGTGTCTGCGGTTCATGGGTGAGCGAAGTATTAGCCTTTTTTTACTGTTTGTAACTCTTAGTGGAGGAGATACGTCGTTGGTTTAGGTATTGACACCGGCATGCGCAGTGAACAAATCACAATTCTATCGCTGTGAGAAGGAAGAGAAGAAATTAATCCTGTCTCACATTTATAAGTAAAATGATCTTCACGTAACAAAAACATTTTCCTCGTGATAAAAAATGTACTTGCGGCTACGAGTTGCATATCTTTATTTCAATGATTTCAATGCAGCTTCTACAGTATATTGAGAGTCCAGGAAGTTTTAACAAATGAGAGTTGGAATTATCCTTGCAGCCACAGTGGGCAGGATATTAAGTTTCTATTGAAGAAAGCTGTAGTAAGACTCGAATGAATCCTGTACAAACATTGAAGAGTTTCTGTAATCCTGACGATGATTTAAAGTTGCAATTTGGAAAGTTTTCTTCGACACAGACACTGAAATGCCTTGAATGAAACCCCGGAAGCAATTGCAACGAGCCTACGAGCAAGAAAGCAGATAATTCCGTCAGTTATGCAGTAACCAGTTCCAAATGAACAGAAAAGGCGGGCTTTTGACTTACAGGCTTCTTTCATCTAAACGAAGTATTTGTATTACCTAAAGAGCAACTGACCAGTTTGCAATTCTGAAAGTAAAACCTGACGCTGAAAATAAGTAACTAAGACAGCAGACGCATTTAGAACTAACTACTTTCTTCTGCAGTGATAGTTACTGCACAGACATCAGCAAATCTGCGATTAATTCGAGCTGCATAAGTGGGAAAAGGTTCATGTTAACAGTATTTGTGGTAAGAGATTTATCAACCCTTATGTAAATGCGATGATCACTAAGGTATTGTTGTGAAAAATATGAGGCTAACCTTAAAACTTTAATTCAATTTTCATAAAGCACTTGTATAAATTATTCAGTGAGTTTCAGCAGATATGGTAGGTAATTTATGCATGCCGCAGTGTGCTGTAGGTGCGCCGGTAGGACTACTGGAAGCCAACGCAGCTGCATCATTTATTAGACGGTTGAGCTGACTGAATGGGAAGTTCCATGGGAATGAAAAATGATTTTCTGGCATTTTCCCGTTTCATGTTAAAGTGCTCGCTCAGAGAGATTTTGTTATCAGCATCACTGTAATACCGAAGTCTTTTATCAAAGGCAGCAGCACACTGTACATGAAGTTTTTAAAATTGGCGGCTTATACGACTATTCTTGTTGTCAAGAGTTTTTATAGTTAACTATGCTTTGTTTAATAGCATTTTAATTAGAGTCTTGCAAAGAGAGCTTACAGAATTTACCATCTAAGCCAATTATACACATTGCAAAGTTAAATGATACAACAGTTCATTAAAACACCCTTAAGAGCTCATCATGCACGTCCATAAAGAATGAATGCATATTTGCACAATTAATTGAATGTGTGAGCCATTAAAAGATTCACTGAAAGAGCGGTTTCATAGTGTCGAGATGATGGAGTTTACTGTTGCTTAGACGTTGTTAACATCGTGCACGTAATTTTTAATGTAAAACGATTAAGAATTTCAGGCCACCTTTGTTGGCTTTTCTCTGAGAACTGTTTCGGATTTATTCTAGATCAACATCAACACAATTTTTGTTTCTTGGAACCTAGAAAACAAAACTGCTAAAGATATTTAATTTAAATACTCTTTAAATTAGCTTTAGGTTTAATAGTATTATGCAGAGAATATCCTAACCCGAACACATTTATAAATTCTCACAAAGCAAATATTGCAGCATCAGCATAATTTCCCCATAGTAAAATTAATTTCTAATTCATTGTGATTACCTGTCAGTATTCACAGTGAAGTGAATCCAGGCTTTGAGACAAACTGATAAATAATTAGTGAAGACTGAAAAGGTTTGGAAATATGCCATGCATATGCTTAGCCATTATATCTGACGGAGGAGGAGGTTATGTGGATTTACTGTGGGTGGCAGTAAATCAATGCAAAGAATCCACTTTTGGTGACTGCTGTGTTTATTATAAAATATTGCTTGGGTGAAAGGTTTGATAAATTTAAAAAACTATGACGTCTATTGCAAAGCGACCAGCCAAAAAGCTGGGATTTGCTTTTCGCGAGATTCGGGTACTGATTTTTGGGAATACAGAGCTCAGTATCAACAATGGCGCATATAAAGCAAATGAAAAGCAGTCGAATCTATATTGGTAAACAAAATGCATAAGAACTAAAAAGCATGAACTTTTTTGTATTGTTTCAGTAACAAAATCAGAAAAATACAATGTTTTTTACATAAACTGAGAGTGGGTCTAACAGAGAGCGACGTCATAAAGAATTTTGTTAAAGCTCAATATTCATGAATATTGTCATTCCTCAGAAAAATAGTTGGGTGTGACTCTGGACATTTGTTATCTGATACAGTAAAATACGATAACTACTGAAGAAACTCCCTGCAAAGCGAATACAACCCTCAATAAGATTCTCTAGAAAGAACACAATTACTTGCACCCTCGTGTATTATTTCCTTTTGAGTTCTATTTCAACCTTTCATGCTCGTAGCCATCAACAAAGAATGCAACATGATTATTAAGCAGATTCGTGGGAAAAATCTCGCTGATATTATCACTTTAAAAGCAGGTTTGTTAAAATTTAACTGAAGCGGATTTGTGTATCGAGTTACCATTGTGTTAAGTAGACGGAGTGGTGCTGCAAAGAAGAGTTAAAATGTTTTCTGTAAGCGATTAAGGTATACCGCTCATTATGTTTCCGTGTTAGTACTCATCGTACATCAGTTTAGAAGCCCATACTCATCACTGTTTTTTAATTAATTTGGGCAATAAAAACATCTAATTTAATTTTGTAACATAACCAATGAAAGCGCTCATTCTCAAAGGATCATTAAAAACAACAAACCTTATTCGCGCAGTACATAACGTTGAAAACTTGTGTTTAAAAGGCAAGCCTTTACTTGCACATAAAAAGAATACTGAGGGCAACTGGCTAACCTTACAACTTGTTTGAATCGTGTTTATACAAAGAAAAATGGGTATTCAAAAATCGATAAAATTTACATCAAACTACATGACTGCACACAAATGCGAACAGAGAATTCTGTACTATTTCATGTGCTAGAATGTGCTGAAGCAAGAGAGAAAAAGCCGAATGCTGACGCTCCGCTACAAAGTTAAGGAGCATTGGCCTTTGTTAGTAAATGGATGGGTGAGTGCTCGGAAAACAGCTTCTGGGAGTTTTATTTACTATATACTGCGTACAGCTATTTCTCTTGTTGAGGGGGGACAAGCACATATGCGAACGCGGCTAAAACACTTACAGGGCGATTTAATGTCTCGAGGAGGATTGTCCTTGATAATGAGACAGGTTCCTGGTACCGCCATAGTATGTCGAATTGTAGAAAGAAAATGCGAGTTGAACAAAATTAACAAAAACCGAAACTACTTAAAAAATAGAACGTTTTTTTCAGATGGCATAAAAAACTGCCCTTATGGTCTGTAATGAAATACAAAAATGGATAACCGCCATAATTCAAAAGGACATGCATGTCAAAATCAAGGATGACTGCCGGTGAAAACAGTTACAGCCTGAGTCCAGTGGAGAGTTATCAGTCATTTCTCACTGAGCAAGTGATCTTTCTATTGAAAAAAATCTATTAGCTTACTCCGAAATGACAAAAGGCACTTCAAAAATGTGAAATTAATGACAAGACACGACTTCAGCTTCGGGCTAAAGACGTTTTTGAAGAAACATTGGCTGTCAAATTAGAAAAATGTCGCATGTTTTAGCAAGAGTCCAGACAGAAGCTAAGCTAGCGCTAAAGTTGAATCCAAATGTACTTGTTGCTATGTACTGAAGATATGCTGCGAGTTATCGTAAAAGTACTGTGAGAATTTGCCATGAGAATTAACTGTACACCTGTGGTAGAAAATCTTACAAACGTCCTAAGGACTAAAACTTGGTGTTCCAGTTATAGACCTAGTCCAGAAACAATTACAGAAGCATTTAGGATCGAGGTAGTTGCAGGAGGCAGGGTGTGCAGCAAGGAGCACAAAGATTTGAAAAGCTGGACTTTGAAAATTGATGTCAATTTTGTTAGAATTTTCACCACTTACATATATTTCCATTGGCAACACAAATGCTGTCTCCAAACAACATTTCAGTTATTGTTATACCAAGCACACATGGAGATATGTAAGTGATTTACAACTGTAATGCTTCGAAAATTAATTTTACCTTATGTTAGGCACTGTTCCTCAAAATTTTTTAAATCTATACTAAAAGAAAGGAGCCCTAGATTTTTTAGCTAAGAAACTATGCAATATTCGACCGACAACTGATTGATCGAGTGACTAATCGACCAATCGACAACGTTGAAGCTATTAGTGTCGCCAAATGCATCACTTTATAATACCTACAGTGATTCATTTATAAACAAATGGTTGCTAGGAGACAACTTGAAAACAATCGTTCTGCAAAATATCTTATCCACCTAGGTGTTTTTTATGTCTGATGATGCTTAACTACTGAAGGAAGTATTTTTGAGTGTCATAATTAAACTGTGAAGTTTTTAAGATTCCATAAGCATGTTACCACATAACCTCAGTGACCTGTACTGGTAGTGATTAGGAGGCAATG
This sequence comes from Tubiluchus corallicola, assembly GCA_030141605.1. NCBI lineage: Eukaryota > Metazoa > Priapulida > Priapulimorpha > Priapulimorphida > Tubiluchidae > Tubiluchus > Tubiluchus corallicola. The sequence goes on from JAQGDQ010000080.1 coordinate 153,272, forward strand.
CTAATGTTACGGTAACTTTAATAGTATAATTAGAAACCAACTACAAATCAATGAGCCAGCAGTAACTGTTACGTAGTGAAATTTTAGTAATGGAGATTGCTAGGGCTTAAAAGGCTACAAAAGTCAATATAAAAATTATCACAACTTCATATTTATAGAGCGAGATCGACAAGAAACGTCATCTGGTTAAAATTAACAATAAATTTAGTGTTTTGGAGCAGTGTTTCTTTCTTTAAAAAAAATAGCATGCTATATCAGTTTACAATACTTATTATACACATAGTTTGTTTTAAATATTAAACCCAAATTGTCCTCGAAATCTTTCGTAACAACTTTACTCAGGTCCATCATATAAATACATATAAATAAGACCATGTTAGGCCTTGATCGCACATGTGCGCCAGAATCAACATTAACCTAACATTAATCTTATAAATGAGTTGTTCGTGCAAGAAATGACAACCCTATAATGGGATTCAACAAATCCCAGAACGTACATTAGATTTGTTTTGCAGACTTATTCTCAAGCTTCTGTCTGTTCAATAAGACACAGAGGTTTTGTCCTGGCATGCACTAAAACCATATCAAATTGCGCGGAGCAGGATGGTGACCACTAAGCCGGATTTACCACAAGGAACGGACTGGGCATGGAATTTCAGAACGTATTTAGCCGTCGGTGAGTGACCAAACTGACCATTCACTAACTATATGTGTATACTGCTGCAGTGGTATACGCTGTCAATTAGTAACTCAGTCACTGACCTAAGCGTCGAAAGCTGGAAAACTGGATTACTAGTAGCTACACTCATGATAAATCTTGGCTTTGCTTGCTGGAATTATATTTTCAAAATGAGCTTTAAATACAATATACATACTTGCTTCAGCAGTTCCACGTTTTGATGTGACCATTGCTCTCTACAGAATGAGCATGTAAGTACAATAAGGTAAAATGAAATGAAACAAAATAATAACATGATATAGGTTATCAGAAAAAGTCATTGAGTCACAAATTTTTGTTTCTTTGCTTAGTTTGGTGATGACTTTTGGGTGACTTTTGAATTCATCATGGAATGTCACATGTGTCAGACTCCCACTGTAGCAAAAATATTACGGTTTTTTAGTTGATGATCTTCAAAATAGATAATCTGTGACATTACGTCGGTGACATAAGCGCTTGCAGGTTGCAATTGTGTGTTTTTAAAATCGACCTAAAATAAATGTTTATCTTATGTTATCTTAAGTGTGCCTTTTTCGGCGATAATTTACGCGTCCACAAGTAGGTATTGTTTACGTCACCGACTCCCTCTCACTCGAAGTTTTTCTTTTTGTACACATTTTCTATTGCGACTTATTGGTGACTTCTGACCTCTTTTAGTGCCCAGACGTTCTCCTGCTCTTCATTTGCTGTGTTTTAGACACATGCACCTTTTAACCTTGAATTTCAAGAAATTTAATAGCGATCATCGCAACATTGGTTGATACCAAGTTACCAACAGCAAAAGCACTATACTGAAATCACTAACAACATGTCATTGCTAAGCGCAATGCAACAACATGATAACAGCGAAGGACTAGTAAGAAAAGTTTATTCTTTCTATCTCGAGACTCGCGAATGACCTGACCAGATTTAAGTTTATTGTAACCTTTTGCAGTGGAAAAAAGCCATCATGAAGGGCAACTGGTTTAAAAAGCCAGGAATGAAATACTGGTGTAGGAAAGAAATATAGGCAATTTTATTGACTACATAGGCGAGATATAATTTGTCCGGCGCTATACAATTTAAATAATATGAAAGATATCGGAGGTTATTTTTGCAGACAAATGTATACTAACTATGACGAACGATTGACACTGTGGTAATGTAATACAAATACTCACATTGGATTTGATATGTTCCAGTATATTGGTGGCAGGAAAGAGCTTTTCACAGATTCCAATCCAGTAATCTTGCCAAAAATGAACAGAATGGTTAGTGTCAGTATACGATATAGGCCGAGCGGTGGCATAGTTATCTTGTCCATAAACATCTTTGGTTAACGTAACTTCTCAGTAATTATAGGCTCGAGTTTGTAATGCACCCTGGTGCTCAATATAGAATTGTGTTCAGTGGCGTAACAAGTTCTTAGTGGCGAATAAAATTAAGTAACTTGCACCGAGTCGCGTACTAAGTCCCCGACAACATTTTTTTATAATAATCCTAACAGCATTATCTAGGGTTAATTCAGACTACGCACGTATGACACTTCATAAGCAAATAATAATTTCAGCAGCTGCTTTGCACACTGTATTGCAAATTAGTTACTAAGTAAACACTAGCTAAAGGTGTTAGAAACGTGAATTAACTTCAAGACGTAAATGCCAACGCCTCACGCAAGCTTTCCATCGCCGTCTGCTACTGATGCGGAAAGTGGGGACTGTCAGGTGCTCACCGCTTTAGAGGTGGCGCTGTGGCTTGTCAATATTTGTGCACGTGACCACGAACAGGCGGGTCTATGACTCTGTACTGCTGATCTACTATTATAAGTAATGCAACGACTGTGATTGAAGTCTGTTCTCAAAAATGCCGACTTCGCTAGTTGCATCCCAACAGTTATAATTTTAAAACTATATATAATCTCACCAGCTATCGTTTTGCTAGTGCATCATTTCGTCAGTCTATCTTTTCGCCGGTGCTTCATTTCGCTAGTCTGTCTTTTTGTCAGTACACTATTTCACCAGTCTATCGTTGCGCTAGCTTATTGTATCGTCATGTATCATTTCGCCAGTTTATCCTTTCACTAATACGTAATTTCTCCATTGGATATTAGAAATAGTACAACACATATTTAAACAGTGCTACACTTTGCCAGTGCATCATTTCGCCAGTGTATTATTCCGTCAGTTGTAGTTAGAAATTATAATAAGAAATACTGTAGTGAAATACATGTAAATAGTGTACTTCGTCATGGTTATTGGGAATAGTGCAATAAGCATTTAAATAATACGACACTTTCCGTATGCACTACTTCGCCATATCCAGATTAGTGTAGCAGCCCTTGGCGGGTGACAGCTGTGTGGCACATTGTTGGGTAGACAATTGATTGGACTATCGTCACCTGCTGCCATCTGAGTAGGCGGTTGCTAGTCTGGAGTAGGCCTAATAGTTTATTGACTTGATATGCCTAGTGCAGGCCTTTACTGTGTGCCACCCATACACTTAAGGATTGACCTTCTAGGAAGATATAGTTCTCGAAGACAGTGTAAGTTATTTGGATACTGTTTATCGCCTAAGAACTGTAAATCTTATTAAGACGAAATTTTACCAGTGGATAGCTAGAATACCGGACATCACTGGCCATTAACTAGAAGTATTCCATTATTTGGCAGCAGGAGGAATAAAAGCCTCATTATGTCATTTGCGTAGAAGACGGAAATAGCCATCTTGAACAGCCGTTTGCCTATAAAACAAGAACCGCTGCCTGGCTAGTAGATAACCAGTAATACTACTACTACTACTACTACTACTACTACTACTACTGCTACTACTACTACTACTGCTACTGCTACTGCCTACTGCTACTGCCTACTGCTGCTGCTGCTGCTTCTGCTGCTAATAATCTTTATTTAAAGTCGGCTTTTAGGATGAATAATTAGCATAAGCTCCAAAGAGCTTTTGGGCCGACTGTAAATAACAGTCTACAACTACGTAACTGAGACTATTATTACCCCACTTTTATCCTAAATACCACGCTCCAGGCAGGGCAACAGTAGGCACCATTTTAAGTCTTTGGTATTACCCGGCCGCTTTATCGAACTCACAACCTTTCAGACGGAAAGTGGGTGCGTTACCATTAGACTAAACTGTCTGGTGGACATTACTAACCATTAATAAGACGTTGTAACCCCGTATTATTTGGCCGCAACGAAAATAAAATACTCACTAACCAATACTTCAGTGACCTGTTAGGTCAGCATCACGCGCCTTGGAGGGCTCAAGAGGGTAAATATAGCTCATGCAGAAAAGGTGAAGTTCTTATAGATTAAAAAGGTTAAAAACTAAGCACAGCTTGTGACCAGGACCTTTTGTACAGTGGGCGCCAAAAAAAAACTTTATACATGCATGACGTTTTTAGGCTCATAACTCTGGCGGGTTGACCACCAATGACCAGTGATCACAGTGCCAGGTAACCTTAACTTTCCTACATGCACAACAAATTTAGTCACGTAGGGCTTTCTAATTTTTGAGTTAAGTTTTTTTTCGGAAACCAAGCATCGTAGAACGAAAAGAACACCAGATTCTAAATGCTTCCATTTTGGGTATCTACAGTCCTGCTTATCGCCACTTTCTGGCTGAACGAAACCCGACTCGCAATTTAGTTTTTTGACATGGCTGATATGATATTGGCGCATCTGATTTTACGTTTCACGGGAAATGATCGATGTATGCAAAGTTTCTGTTCGATTTATACCTTCTGTTCACAAAGGATTTAAAAGAAACCATATATTAAATATGGAATTGATCAAGGTACTGGACTGCAAAAAAAAAAAACAGCTGAAACATGGTAACCATTCTTAGGTACTGTGTGGCACAGGGTAAGATATACAATTCAATAGATTATCACCGATAGCCGCCACTTTGGCAAGTAACAAATTCTGCCCTAGCAAAGTGACATACAGTCCTCAAAAACACCAAATGTTATGTTCCTAGTTAATGTAGCAGTGTCAAATTAGCAAAAATTCACACTGTTTGCAAATGAATTTTTGTATTAATAAATGCAATTAAAGCTAGACGACAACGTTCCATAGATATTAGTACTAATAAGTTTAAATCTAAGTCAATAAAAAAATTCAAACCGTTCAACTGTGACTGTAGTGATTTATTTATTGTTTTGAATCTAACAAGCAGTAAAAGGAGCACAGAGAATACAAAAAAAAACTTGAATAAGATCTAAAAATGAAAGTACTTTTTAGAGCACCAATTACAATAATTAATAAAAATAAACAATCATGGTAAATATTATTTATTTTTATTGTTAGCACTTAGTGAAGGTTTGCTACATTCATATTATATCTACTGAAATTAAACCAAGACTGTCGCAAATTAACTAAAAAGAATCAACAATCATGACATTTTAAGAGCAAATTATCAAAATAAATATTGATAATGCAACAAAGCCAGTTTAGGAGTTTAATACTGTACATCATATTTCGTGAAAAGGGTATATAATGTCTATAAAATATATAATGTCAATTATATCTACTGAAATTAAACCAAGACTGTCGCAAATTAACTAAAAAGAATCAACAATCATGACATTTTAAGAGCAAATTATCAAAATAAATAAATTTAATACTGTACATCATATTTCGTGAAAAGGGTATATAATGTCTATAAAAATGCTAAGGATAGACTTTCCAAATACGTATTTAAGTCGTACAGTATTAACAAAGTACTGTACTAACTATTAAGCACTTTAAGAAAATCTTAATATGTCACAGATATCAACTTGTTAACATATACCGATTTCGTGACTGTCGTTGTTCACTACAGAAATCAAAATTACACGAAATGCACAGAGAAAATCATTTATCGCTGCAGACTAGCTGGATAAAATAGAAAAAAATTCAACCTTCAACTATAAACTAAACAAACTTGACAGCTGTCTCATGACATGTGTTTCACAAACTTTAACAACATTTACCAACACAAATAACATGTAAATTGCATAATAAAAACCGTTTATACCATTACTTATCGTTAGATAAATATTAACAAACAGATCTGTTCTCAAGTGATGCATATATTAATACATAAATTATTTACACAGTTCCACAAGTGCACATACATTTCAAAATTCGATTTTTAATTACTGACGAAATTGATTATTATTCAGCAGCTAAGCAAGAAATTGTAATTGACATCTTTGCAAATGTAAAGTTTCAAATAATGTATACTATATTATTACAGTTGACAAACTTTTCAAATATTAAAATTTAGTAAGATACAAACTACAATGCTTCAGCAAACAATTACATAAGTTAAATTTTTATTATCACAGCAGCTAACAGTATAATTTATTAGGCTGTTACAAACTATAAGCAAATCAACAACGTTTAGTTTGTTTTATCGAAACTACGCTAATAAATAAATACAAGCACTGGCAAAAGCCATTGGCCAAAAACTGAAAAATTACACACTCATCTGAAAGCTGCACAGTTGCCGTCCACAACCTGAGTTTATCAATCACTGCTATAATATTATCATTATCACACTTACATAACTCAAGAGAACTGATTGGTAATTAACTCCCAGTTTGTTGGCACAAAAAAACTTTTTTACAACTTAGGCTAAATATACAAAATATTTTTTACAGTCAAAAAGGTCGTGGGTGTAAAACTGAAAACTGAGAGGATTTAATTACTAAGGAAAAGTGGCTTAATGAATATAAAGAATGTCAAAGAAATGCAAAACTGATTCAAAATTGTAGTGAAAAGCAAAACTAAAATTAGGCAAGCAAAATTCCAAAGGTCACTGATGTTCATTTCCTTTTGTTTTTGAACAAAGGTGAGCTTGATCATAAGATTTACCAGATCGTAGCAAACACAGTTCATTCTTCTTACAGGTTTCGTCACAATCAGGTGGTTGCAATTTGTAACTGTATCTAAAAAAAGTTGAAATTGTTACTCGAGTAATTAGTGCTGGCACCTATAGGCGAAATATATACTTATCAGAAGTTATCAATGATTTACAATGCCAAATAATAGAGCTCAAATGAATCTAAATGACTCTCATATAAAAATTACAGCAAGATAACATTATAGAACAAACAAATGCAAAAGATTTGAGAAAAAAATTGCAGTTTATCATAGTAGTAAATTGCGATACAATAACAGCAGAGTTCTAATTTCAGTTTGATTGCTCCACATGTAAACAAAATGTATAAAGCAGAAAAAATTTAGAAATGAATTTAAACAAATCAAAACATAGGAATTCAGCATGAATAATGGCACTCACTCTCTAATCCCTTGCTTCCGAATGAAAAAGATTTAGCAAAGCATGTCTTTTTTGCCAACTGATTTTTATAACTTGTAAAAAATTACAACATCGCAATAGAAAATTAGATTGAGCAAGTGTGAGTTCAGGGTACCTAGCTATTTTAGTTTAACAGTGTCTACATATCAGGTGCTTCATTCCAGGTCTAGAGTTTAAAAACCCACCCAATCACAAATTGTTAAAATAGTAGTCTCTAACTCAAGTTTGAATAAAATAATAAAATAGAAAGAAAACAACAAAAACACAGGAATTTCAAAATCGAACCTGTAAAATTTCTGGAACAGCTCATCATCGGTCTCCATTCTAACAATGAGTTCATTCCAATCAGTGGGAAGGAGGCTCTTCATCTGATAAGCATTCTTGGCTGTATACTCATCTAACCACCTGAATTTATCTGTGAGATTTATATCAGTTAGATTGAGCACATGTGTTTTGTGGTCCAGCACAACATGCGTGCTGTCTTCGTAGTCACCATCGATATTGTATATTCTATAGGCTAAATTCATGTTGGGATACGTAGTAACACTTGGAGCGATGTATGCGATACTTGTAGCACGACTATTATCTTCCACATCATAAAAAACCTCAAAGTGGTCTCGATGAGTATGTCCAAAAAACTGTGCTCTTACAGTACTTTCATATCTGAAATAAAGTATATATATATATATATATATATATATATATATAAAGTAGAATCAGTTTCTTGGCTCTTTAAAAGCAACACTAACATTGGCTTTTAAGGAAGACAAAAATCTTGAAAATCTCAAAAGCAGTGCATTATATTGGAATTATATTGATTTGCCTCAAGTCAATTTATATCTGTTAATCCGTATTGTTGCAATAAATATGAAGAGGATTGCTGCTCTATAGCTCGAGGAAGAGAAGTTTGTGAAAGTAACCTATAGTAGCTTTCCTGTATAAGATTTTCATAAGTTTAAAATGTGTCCAATAAGGGTGCACGGGGTTCGTATTTGCCACACTACTAAGGCAAAAGCTATTGAAAACCTACAAATGTCTCATGAAGTGTAAACAAATATCTTTAGTTCTTTAGTCTGTAGTATTGGTACCAAATTTTGAGAAAACTGTCACTGTGCATTTGGAAAGCAGAGGCTTTATAAGGCATCTATAACACCAACCAAAGATTGAACTCTCCGATTCCATCAGGGCATGTTTTAGTAACTAAGCCTAAGGAGCGTCTTTTGCCACAAAGGCCCAAAAGTGGGAGTTCTTTGCTCGTAGTTCACTGAGTTGCCAACATAGGAAAAACAAAGCATTAACAAGAAAAGTTTACATAAAGAAACATTTTTCAATGTATGAACAGTTCAGCATGAGGGAACTGTAGTAAGAAATTAAATATACAGTAACTCCTTGCTTAACAATGCTAATGTGTTCCAACAAAATGCGATGTTAAGCAAAACATCGTTAAACAAAACCAAAACTTCCATAGGAAGTAATGTAAACGAAATGTGATACGTTCCAGAATCAAAAATCAATTCATCAATGCTGCATAAATCGTATAAATTAACATATACATATTCATATTCATATTTCTACAGATTAATTTCTTTCTGTTTGCTTGAAATCACCTATCTTTCTTATCAGTATCTAGCTAGACTTGCTGTTTAAACACAGCGTGTTAAAAACTACATAGTGAAAGCCAAGATCTGCATGGAGTGACTTTGAGACAATTTCATGTAGTACTAATCTGGCTGTTATAGCAACAGGTTACAGACAAAATTCCTTGGCATAAATTTAAACTTGGGCGTTGCTTGATACAAATGACTAGAATTTAGTATGTAGTCAGTCGGGAAGCAAAAACATTATAATTGCACTATTTAGGCTACTAATGCATTTTTAGAACAGAATAATGCAGTATGTACCGTTTTAATGCTTCAAAATAGGTAAGAAAAGTTGATGACAAAATAAAAAATGGCTGAGCAAAGTAAAAAATTGTCATTAAAATGAAATGGTGAGTCACTAAGTGAGAAAAAGGCGTCAAATGTTCAGCATCGTTAAAACGAAACATCGTTAAATGGGGAGTCGTTAAGCGAGGACTTAATGTACGTCCACATACACATGCACATGCACACACAATGAAAGGTGTGCTAAATGGTTTCACAAACCTGTTGATTATTTTGTAGTAGTTAGCACTCCAAGCCTTCAAGCAGTCCGCATAACCAGGAGGAATGTGCCCAATAATATGAACCTGAAAAGAAAGAAACATCTTACAAAACAGCTTACATGACTTGCTAAACTAGTCCTACATTTGTTCTACTTTTCTAAAATCGTACTTATGCTTTTTTAAAATGATTTGGCGATTAAGAAAGGTATTTTAATACCTTCTCTCCTTTATCTTCAGAAAGCTGCAGTTCTTTCATCAACCAATCAAGTTCAGAATTTGGATCGGTCATATTAATCATAAGCCACCTATAATAAAGAATTCTAGAAACAACATAAAGATAAAAAGCTACACAAATCAAAACAATGTATTATATAGCAAGCAGTCCAGAGTACAGTTTAGTAATACTGGATTAAGAAACGACTTGGAAAAGATATTTGGAATATGAGTGAGTGGGGACACTCTGCACACAAATAATAGAAACCAAATGAGACATGATCATATTTAAACTATTCTTTATTAATTCATACCAGTTCAATCGATTGCAGTAATTCATGTTCAGAGAGATAAGTTTTAGGTTAGCACCAATTTTTAAACTGTAAAAAGCACCATAACGAATTGTCTTGCTAGTGTTGTCTGGAAGCCATTCTTTGGTCCACGTCTCGGCTAGCTTATCGTACAACCAAACTATAGAATCTTTGCCTTGTACGTAATCCGGAGGAAAACTGTTCAAAAATAAGTAAGAACTTAGTAAGTAAGAAATGTAGGGATGTTAAAGACTACGATTATTGTATCGATATGAAAAATTCGTTTTCGTCATTATCGTATCAATTATATTCTAGGAATATCGTTGTCGCATCGAATTTTGCGCGTACCATTGCATATCGTTTACCTTTATAAAACATTTTGCTTTTCCATTCATTTATAGAATAATTATGCAAAAAAGTGTACAAAAAGAATGATTTAAAATTATAAGCTAGTCAGACACCGAATCATTTTCTTTGTACATCATCTCAATTTTCTATTTTCGCCTAGCAATATCAGCTAGCTTCATTCTGATTTCTGAATGCACGGGTGGCAATACACTGTACCGCAAATCCTATACATGTGAACTTACACTCGTGACTCTGTCAGCCGTGACTGACTGTTTAGCAGAAATCATGGTTAAGAAACAGTACAGGGAAATTATCAGAAGCATTTTACTTTTATTAGTGACGGTTCGAAGGTATTCACCATCTGTAAGTACTGCAAACGAATGTACACATATTACAACTCAACTACAGCTGTAACTAGGTATTTGATAGAAGCAAACGTCAGTGATAATTATAATATAGATGTAGTTGCCAAATGGTTCGTTCAATCTGCCTGGTTTCTTAGTTCTTGCTCTACAAGCAACAAGCTGCTCTTGCAAAACTACCTATTTCAATGAGCACTTTGTATTTACGCAAAGTTCCTTCTTGAAGTTGTGGAAATTAAACCAAGCAGAGATAAGTGATACTGAGAGCACATAATAATAATAATATAATTATGTTTTACAGCAGACTGATTATCAGTGACAGGTGTGGATTCTTGAAGTATAGTAGCACTCTTATAGTAGTTGCCTATATTTGTGATGTGTATAGTGATACCATCTTAATCTGACAATATAAGTGTTGAATGTGAACACGTGTTAAAAACAAAATATAATTATAGTTAGATATCATGCCTCTCTATTAAATTAACTAGCACCCATTGTATACAGCACTTAATAATTTAACTATTAATGATACTTTTTCTGTTGTTGCATAAATCGTCTAACTTCAGTATTTCTTTTTATTGCTCGAAATAATTTATCGTATCGTCTAGAAAATGAATTATCGTTATCATATCGTTGGAAAAAAGTGTCGTATCATATCATATCCCGCATAGCCAAATTTGTATCGTTTAACATTCCTAAAGAAATGTAGCTAATACAGTTTTCACTTTATGTTCTACCAAACCACAATTAAATGACACGAAAATGTTTCACGTGCATGCTGTGATTTGAATTCAAATAGATAAAATACATAAAAAATGTTGAACGTAGGACATACTTTGTACTTATAAAACTTCAAACAATGAATACTATTTTCCCTGCAGTACATTACTGCAAAAAATTCAAAAACGACAAGTAAAACATCTCATATATACATGAGATGATAAGTTGGAATGTCAGGAAAATATATTTATGATGGGATTAATTACCTGTTCACTGGAACACTTTCATGATTTCCAAGTGCTGGATAAATTGGAATATCAGGAAAATACTCTAACATCAGAGATGTGACATTATGAATAATGTCGAGTTGTGAATCTTTCGTCTGTCTCCATACATCATGTGGTGGTATGTCACCCGTCCATAATATATAATCAAACTACAAAATTTTAATTTCACAAATTTTTATTAGAAGTTATTAAGCCTGTTATAGTAGTACATACATTAAAATTCCTCTTACCAACAACAGTCACTTCCAAAAAATGCATTCACTACTATTTAATTACGAATTAAAGAAACATCAAGCATTTGAATTATTGTCAAATGGCAGAAATGGAAATTGCTACGGTGGGTAAGATTTGACAGTCTCTATTTTGTATTTCAATTGCTGTGTTTTCAGGTGATAATAAATACCTGAATGAATTTGAAACAGTTCTGAAAACACAGCATTGAAAGCTAATATTATAGAAAATTTAACCTTTTCATTGTCAGCTATGTGTTGAAGAACTTTCACCAAAGTCCAATAGGGAACATCGCAATTGCGATAGTCACCCCATTTGCCAGCTCCACCACCTTCACCAGCTGGTTGACCTGCACGGCAGCATAATGGAGCTCCACAGTTTGCATTAGTGCCGGGCTCATACAATGGATCGAAATGGAAATCTGTTAGATGTAATACTCTCTTCTGAGGGGCTGACGGCTAAGAAAATATTGTAAACAATAATATCAAAATGCTCACTGCACGTTATTATTTGTAACAAAAACAAATTTTTTGAAACGCTTAGTGAATAACAAAAACAAATGTTAAAAACTCATGCATTCGTATATAGCACAAAAACAGTGACATAAATGTTGTTTCCTGTTAACGAGTTTATTCCGAAAACAAAAGAATGTTAAATTAACAATTAATGTATTGCCCCATTGTATATATATCGGACACTATTTTTCATAAACCAGTCATTCAATTTTGTTTTTAGTTATTATTATATTTATTGAATTTACTAACATAACAATAAGATACTCCATCAAAAAGATTTTGCATACAGGCTACCAGTATTAATTTATTATGCATATCAGAATGGTTAGAACCATATAGATACTGAACAAATGTACAAACTAAAAATTAAAAAAGTTTGAAAAAGCAATATAAAAGTACAATAACTATTATTGTGGCTCCATTAACTAGCTGTGGAAAAAGACTTTGAATCAAATATTATTTAATTATTAAGTTAAATATTATTGGTACCTTGGGTTGTGGAATAGGTACAATTGGAGGTTTAGGTGTTGGCAATAGATCGATCTGCCAGTTCTGCAATGGATCGTCTGATGGTGCGCAATCCGGTTCCACTATAACACCACAGATCTCCTTTGATGAAAGGTGTAAGTGTAATACAGCCATGATTTCATCCTACAAAAATCTTCTTTGTAAGCAAGTTATTTACTTTCAAAATATCGTGATTGTTAACCCAGTATCTGCAAGGATAGATGAGACAGTTTACATATATAAATCTAAAAAAGCAACTGTAATTTTAAATGTTGCTAACCTGTTAGGAAATATGAATTTGTTCTTAATTCACTATACAGTAAGTCCTCGCTTAACAATGCTAATGCATTCCAGCAAAATGAGTCGTTAAGCAAAATGTCGCTAAACGAATCAATGCTTTCCATAATAAATAATGTAAAAGCACTCAGTTGTCTTCCAGGTGTAACAATAGCAGGCTATGTAAAAGCATTTATGTGCTTGCAGAAGAAGAAAAATCACTGAAGATTGGCTATGTAAAAGTTCAGTTATGTTCCAGGAGATTATGCAATACACCGTTTGGTTAGGTTTATTGCTTACAGTTCCAAATTACCTATACGTTTAATTAAAATTTAGTTATGCCGAGTAACTAATGTGTGAAAACTAAAATCTAAATTTGAAACATAGGCATCTTGTAGTTTCTTTCCTTTAGCTACTTTTCCTCCTTTTCTTTCTCCTTTTGCTTTTTCACAAAAAGTTTAGGGTGGGTTGCTTATACTTTTTCAGCCAGCATTTCCTTATAACAATACAAGTTTGCTACATCCCGTCTTATTTTCGAGTTGCGTTCTCTATTGGGGTGGTTTTTCAGTGTTGTCTTTGTGACAGATAAAATGCAACTAAGGGGAAGGCTCAACCAGAGGAATTTTATCTAAATGAGGGAAAGCCATGAATTATGGTAGTGTCTGACCTGCCCGCTATCAGAGTTAATACTCAGGTTTAATACAACTATATAGTAGTGGGCTCAATAACCATCTTAGTTAAATAGTGAGCTTCACTTATAGAGTGCAAGCACAGCAAACAAGATTTAATGCCTAAAGTAAGGCTAAAAAATTGTTCACAAAACAAAACATGAGATGTTAACTGAAAAAGGTGTAAAAGATTAGTGTCGTTAAAATGAAATGTCGCTAAGTGGGGTGTCATTAAACTAGGACTTACTATAATCCCCTTTGCAAGGGTCACTTCAATCTTAATGTAAGTGTCAATAGTTAATCTTGCCACATTAATTTAACAAATCAATTTCTTTGAGTGTTAATTGTTTAAAAAAAATAAAACTAAACATACATTGCTCATTTCGATAAATACTAGTTAAAAGTTAAGTAATAAAATTTTGTTTCTACAATTATGTTCTGGCTATGCTAAATACATGATTTTGGCAAGTCAAGTCAGTTTCTTTGAGTGTGAATGGTTTGAAAAGAGAAAATAAAACTAAACATACATTGCTCATTTGCAATGGCAAATACTAGGTGAAAATTAACTAATAAAATTTTGTTTTTAAAATTTCATTTTGGTTATGCTATACATGATTTTTGGCTAATGTGAATACAGGGGAATCTTGTACTGGTATGTGACATGTGCCCTGGTCTGTAAAGCAGCAAGTTAAATCATAATGCTTACTTCAAACAAATATTCCAAACCGTTACAAATACGCTCTTTCTCTATGTGGAAATGCGTACAGATCCAATCCATCATGCTTAAGATATCTTCAGATGTCTTATTGTGATCAGCAAGAACTTGCAGCATGTCAATAACAAGTTCGCAAGCAGAACATGAGGTGAAGACACTCTCAATTGTTGTGATGGCATGCTTCACATGCCCAGATAACTGTTGAAAGAAAGACTCCTTCTCCATTACTCTCACGATAAACTGAGTTGATCTCTGTGATTTGAGTGTTAGTGGCATGCCATCATTTAAATGTGGAATGACCAGCAGAAACAAACACGAGCAAATCACAGCAACTGTTTTAGACATTTTATGCCTATTTAAAAATGTGGCTAAACGCACACCTGAAATTGAAGAAAAAAATTGTAATTTTTAATACCGTTCCGACAAAATAATTTTAAATTACAATGAAAAAAGTGATTATGTAACTGAATTAAGTTCCTCACATAATCTGCTACCAGATTTGTGCGATGTTTATATCACAGGGACAATAATTGGTGGATAAATGGGAGAACTGTTTCAAAATTGGAAGAAAGGGAGGTTACAATTAAAATTAAGAATTTCCCGATCAAATCGGAACAGTATGAATGGCTGGATTCACATCCAACAAACACACTGTGTTATGAACAATCTAATCGAATTAAATCAGCGTATCATTAGAAATTATTTCTTTTTTGTAGCAGTCCACGCAGCTGTGGAACCACTCTATGCGCATCCAAAATAAGAGGTATTGAGCCTGGCATTATTCATGCTAACATAGTTAATGTTACAACCGCTGCGGACTTCATAATTTGTGTGCTTGCAAATCAAAAACGTCCATAAGTCGGCATAGTTAAAACCACGTTTTGATGTTTCAAAGTAGAATGCACCAAAAATTTGGTCAAATGTGGATTTTTTTTTACAACAAATGGTAAATATGTTGGTCTTTTATTTTCTTGGACAAGGTATAATTGACAATTCATTTATTTTGAACAGGTATATTGAGTATTCTCTTTACTATAGAAAAGCAGTGCATGTAATTTTTATGGATGCAGAAAAATGCTTTGACAAGTTATGGAGACTTGGTGTAAATGAAAAATACCTCAGTATTTTGTTTGAACTAAATAAATATGTTGAACTGAAAATTAGTACACCAGTACATTTATTGCGTTGTGAATGTGCCAGTGATTACTTCATCTTTGTCAAGAAATTGTTCATTTAGTAAGAAGGATCTTGATGTTATTACTCGTCGATGTCCTATGTGGCCTCAACAGAATTTGTAATTGTATGGAAATTCACAATTTGTTCTCACTGTATCTAGTGTATCAATTGCAACTTGCTAATGGTAGCTAAATGTTATTTAGAAGGTCTACAACCAATGCACTGTATTTCTGATTTCATTCTGTCTTTATGGTCAATGATTGATGAATCTGTATCTATATACATATATAGAAATACAGTAATGCAATTATATTGTAGATTTAGCTTTTGTTCATGACCACAGTGAATAGAAAGGACTGTCAATCTAAAACCTCAAATAACCCATCTTTGATTTTTTGATATGTTGTAGCTAACCGGTTGACCTTTCATCCTCGCTAACTTTGGGATCAAGAAATTTTTATCTAGGGGTCAAGGTCAAGGTCAAAAGCTGGGTTGAAAGGTCATCAACTGAAAATTATCAGATAGGTTGAATTTGAGCCTGGATTTGGACTTTAGGCATTTTTGTGATTAAAACGACACCTCTCCCATGAATTTTGGTCCAGTAGGTGTTGATATATAAATTTTTATGAAATTTCAGGCAAATGTGAAAGACTGCGAAAAGTACAAAATTTAAAATTGTTATAACTTTAACCGGGTCGATCAATTGACCTAAAATTTTGAACATAAACTATTCTCATAAGGCCCAATAACCATGCTAAGTGTCATCAAAATCCAAGATGGTTGGGTGAATTGACACGGAATGACCATATGATTAACACAGAAATTCCGAGTCGGAGAAACTGTACGACAAGGAACCGTGTGGTAACCAGTTATGATAGCACAAACCAGGTAAATAAAATGGTCAGGAAAAAACTCTTGTTAATAAGTAACGATGTTGGATTTGAAGCCAGAATATATGTGGATGATATTCTGGGCTGTGGTATGAAAATGTATAAAAAATGTGACAAAAAATTGCAGAATGATAGAAGAAATCAAAGTTTACTTTTAATAGTAAAAAGTCACAACAAATGGTAATTACATGAAATCCAGGGAAGGCAGATCGAAGGGTTGACGAATGTAATATATATATTAAGAAAGGGAAAATTAATAGAATCAGCCATTATAAATACTTACGTAACTTTATCATGAAACAAGAGGTTATAACATGACTGTAGAGAAGAGTGTAATGCCCTGATCCAGACTAATAATTATATAATTCCCTATTGTGATGCTGTTTGATGTATGCCGGGTTTAGAATAAATGACTGTCTTACTACATACACATAGAGTTCAATTATTACAGTGGTGACGAGGATGTGATGCCAAAAGTGATTGATGCCGCCCTAGCTTCAGCAGGGCAAGAGTGCAACCTGGGCAATGACCCTGCACGATATCTGGAATTTTTTGAAGCTGCTGCTACGCTTTGTTGGTGTAGATGATGATGAGCAAAAGCTACACTTAATGCTCCTGTGGGGAGGCAAGGTTTGAGAAAACTGGCAAATGATGCTGGTGTCATAAGCTATAATGATGCAGATGCAGGAATAGTGCAGGACAGATGTAAAGATGCACTGAACAAAATACGAAATGAACATGGAAAATACGTGAATCTGTACATGGCAATATTTATGGCGAATCATTTCTCAGTTGGATGAAGGAGATTATGAATACAGTGACGTTGATCATGTGGAGACCATTGAAGTAGGCAGAGTCATATCCACCAATAACTCAGTCACACTAGATGTCAATGGCACTGAGATGATATCACTTGTGGACTCAGGATGCAAAAGGAATGCTCAGTTTATTGATATATTTATAAAGAAATATCAGTGTTTTGTAATCTCGATAGGCTTCTAATATTGGTATTATTGTGGACGTTCTTAAGCTTGTTTGCAGAAGCAGCATGTTGTGTAGCAGTTTTGTTAGAGTAGCCATGAATTAATCTAAGTGCGTAGTTTTGCATTGTATTTAGTTTTCTAAAGTTTTCATTTTTAACGTTTTGAAGTAAAGTGCAACCATATAGATAATGTGGTAATATTAGACTTTTGTAGATGAGAATTTTTGTTTTCTTGGTTAGATGGCCTTTGGTTTGGCATAAGAATGCCATCTTGTTGTGTATTTGATGAAACTGTTCATCCCAAGTGAGTTTATTATCGACAGTAATGCCTAAAAATTTTACATTTTTTGCTTGTTCTATGGAACAGTCACCTACTTTTAGTGTTGCATTAGAAGAAGTAATGTCATTTGATTTGGGTGATATTAGTATAAATTCTGTCTTATCATCATTCATTTTTAAACCAAAATAGTTAAAAAGTTATATTTGCTATGTCTTTTTCTAGATTATTTTTTGATGTTAGAAAGTCTGCATGTGCTGTATAGATAGTTGTATCGTCGGCATATTGTGTTAAGTCTGAATTGTGTAAAACTAAATGAATTTTATTAACGTATAAACAAAAGAGTAAAGGACCTAATATCGTACCTTGCGGGATGCCTCTCTGTGGTGTGTCCCATGTTGAAAAAGTGTGTTTGTTCAGCTTGACTCTTTGTTTTCTATTGTGTAGGTAATTATTAATTAGTTTGATAGAAGTATAATCGAATCCTAGTTAGCGTAAGTTGTCTAGTAGTAAATTGTGATCGAGGCTGTCAAAAGCTTTACTTAGATCTAAAAATGCTGCTGTTATATATTTATTCTTATTTAAGTTGTAACGCTACTTTTCAGTGGCATCAATTATTGCGTCCATTATAGAATGTAGTTTTCTAAAACCGAATTGATGATTTGACAGTAACTTATTATTTTCAATGTAATGGTTTATTTGGTTGTAGATAACTCTTTCAAATACTTTGGCTAATACATGCACTACTGAAATTGGTCTGTAGTTTTTAGCGTCATCTTTAGCATCTTTCTTGTGTATTGGAGTTATGTTTGCTTGTTTACACACTGCTGGAAATTCTGAGCGCATTAAGACTTGGTTTGTGATATATGTTAGATGAGGAGTAATGATGCTGGCACTGTCTTTTAAGATTTTTATTGGCATGTCTGAGGGTCCCACTTCCTTTATTTATATTTAAACTGTTTAATATTCTAAAGATTTCGTATTCGGTGACGCTAGTAAATGATGAAAGTGGATTGTGTTACTGATTGGTTTTTGTATATATTGTGTATATTTGCATTATGTTGGCGTGGCAAGTTGCCAAATTTTCCGAGATTGATAAATGTGGAATTTAATTTGTTAGCAATGTCAACTGGATCAGATATCATACTGTCATTTTCTCGTAAACTGTTTATTTGTAATTGATCGTTTCTAAATAAACAGTTTACGAGAAAATGACAGTATGATATCTGTGTAAAATGACAGAATTCATAACACACTAAGATATAAACTCTTGCTAACTGACCTACTACACATCAAAATACTAGTTTTTTGTAGCAATAAACAAAATAAAACAAACAAACTATTAATTGGTAGCTTATGCAACACACAGCACTATATCAAAGCTAACAATTTGGAAGACAATAAAAGGAGACTAGCTAATATTTAGTTATAATATTTAGTGTAACTAAGTATTATATCACGAAGAAAAATGGTACCGAAAAAAACGGTAGGGCTACAGGCTGTATAATGCCATATCACCATTTTCATGAAGTGGGCATGTACTTTCAACGATGTGCAGGGCACTTGGTCAAACGCCGCATGTCGTAAAAATTGTCAAAATCCGTATGTTTCGTATATGTCACAAAAGCACGGATTCGTATTTGTTGCAAAAATAGCTACGAGTACGAATCCGTCTTCATTGAATGAGAAGATGTCCTGTCGCAAGTGATCTGAATAGCGAAAATGATAATTATGTTAAGTAAACTCACCCGAGCGAGAACACATCAAGGCTACATGCATTCAGCCTCACTCATTCCGGGCATATTTTTACTTTGTAAAGAAAATTTCAGAAAACTCAACATTGAGGTACACAACAAATACATGTCAAACACTACCATGTCAAATATGCTAATACTAGATTACGGGCATCCTTGCTTATCAATCTGTAGCCTCACATAATTACCACACTTTGTAGTTGAGATTCCCAGTGCTTTGTAACCACGCCACCATGCACGATCGTACGATTATCCGCAAAACTGTTGGAAAAAAATTCGGACATTTGGCGGTTTCTAGCGAACAGCACCGCAGCTGCAAAGTACACAACTAGTCAATGTTATAAGTTTCAGTGGGAAACGGTGATAAAAGTGATAAACCGGGATAATATCAGTGTTCTTTACTTGGAAAAATTTCTTATCTTAGAGATTTGGTAAAGCGTTCCCTCGCTACTTCGTGGTTCGTTTATCGCAGACTCGCTATTTCGCGGATTTTCAAAAATATTAATGTAAAATATTTATCTCGGTATTTATCTCAGTATCTCGGTATCGTGATAAATCATAAAAAATTACCATTGACAGTAAATGTGTGTATTTATGGATGAATACACACCAAAAACGAAATGTAGTACTTGCGCCCATATCAAATTTTTAAGATTACGTATATAGGGAGAAGACTTTAAAACATTTTTATGAACATTTAAGAAAAGTTTTTTAAAAGACACATGTACAGTATGGGAAAAGTTATTAAGGGAATGGAAAAGGGTTATGTATAAAAGTGTGGGGAGGGTTTATAAAGACTTAAAAAATAATGTATAACTACTAAAACAAGTATAGCGTCTCTAGTTCGCGGAAATTCACTTATCGCGGGTGGACCTAGAACAGAACATCCACGATAAGTGAGGGAACACTGTATTTTAATACAGTAGGCGCCGCTTAATAGACTCACGGCTAATAGACCCAATCTCTTAATTGACTCAAAAAACCGGGCCGCTTCTATTCAAATATACATAAAAGCTATCGGTAATTGACTCAAATAACTCCGCTTAATTGACTCAATATTTTTCCTTGCCTACTTAAAATAAGATATTTGTATATACCAAAAGAACCTTTCCTAATTTTATGTCATCTTTGCTTCCCTTTTGTGCACGATGTATGCAGAAACAAACATGTTTTAACTTAAAAGTACCATTTTGTTTGTAAGCAGGTACGTTTATCATGAGTAAATACGCAAGTGTAGCGGTTTTGCTTTGAATCTGTTACCCACTCGCCCACTCTTACCCAAAGAATTTCTGGAAGCTAAACATTTAACCAATTGCCAACTGCTTTCCTTTTGATGCTCTTGTTGCAAATCACGCTTTCAGGCTTAATCAGTTAACAGTCAAAGATTTTTTCTAATTTTTAACTGCACAAACGAATTTTATTGATTAGTTCATTTCTAAAATTCATTAAACACCGTTGCAATGCCCAGTAAGCTGATGACTCCTGCTTCTATAGTTAACAGCTATAAGTATAACACCCATCGGTTAATAAGTTCAGTCGGTTAATTGGGTCAAAACATACCGGTCCCAAAGTGAGCACATTTCATATTCATAACAGACTTTGCTGCAAAAGTCTCATCTCCAAAAAGAGTTTTTGACTACTGATTGTATTCCAAATCGCCTATCAAGTCTTATAATGACTGCTTCAATTGCTCTTAAAAGGGCATAGAAACATTACATAAACGCGAGCAGAATTGGCTAATACATTTTAACATTGACAATTTGACAACCAAAGGCATGAACACGTTTTTAATTCTTCCAAGAAATGTCAAGCATGTCCAAAAGCTGCCAAAGACTCTACCTATACATTACTATTAAGGCAAAAAATTAGATCACGCTTCTTCATGACAGTATGGGACCACCACACATGAGCAATAACATTTTGGAAGCAGAGTGATGATATATTGGCGAGGTTTGCGTGTAATATAATTCTATCATGGAGGTGTAGATTACACCCTCCTGTATAGCCAAGAATAAAACAGTGCTTGAATAAGTGTGTGGAATAACGTTTTTGCATGGTTCACCAAATCTTATACCATCATTTAGATTTTAATAGTGATAATGTTATCTATCTACTAGGGAAGGGTGTAATTTGCATCAGCAAAAGTTTCAATGCTAAGATTGTTTTAAATTTTCCAATGCTTCATTGCCAGTGCAACAATAAGATTGTTTTAGATACATATTTTCACCATATCCAGTCATCCAGTGGGAAAATCTACCTTCACCTATTGTACAAATCTCAGACACAGTGAAGCTTAGACAAGCAATACAAGACTGGAATACAATACAATATATTTAAAAGGAATCAGGTCTCATCTAAATGTACACTATAGTGTTATTTTGTTGACAGGCATATGTGCTAGTTGCAATAATATCCCTAAAGGAATACTGCAGTATCTACATTCAGATTGAGAAAAGAATGTTGCAGTTAGTGCAACACCTACATACACATTTAGTGCACAGGACAACATGCAATTATGATATTAATTTAAATGGGTCTAATCCAAACCTAAACTTGTCGTGATAGAGTTGCAATTGACCTGAATAGAATGCAAACTTTTTCCCTTTCCTCGCTGCTTCCTATTTTGCATATAGTAAATAGTAAATAGCTTGACGACGAACAGCGTCAACGGTCAACTGAATTTTGAGAGCGCTTGAATTTTGGTAAGTCATTGTAATAAGCAGCTCCTTTGTGTTGACTAAAGCAACTGCGTGAACACTTTGTCGATAGACTTTGATGTGGAGATGCAAATCGCTTAACTTTATGCAGTGTTTAAAATTAATAACTGCGTTAAATGTAATGATGTTATTCTTAATGATGCTTAGCCTGCTTCGCAGGTCCACATATATACCGCTAAATTTGCGGAGAACCAGTGTGGTATATGGGCACCTCAAACGAAGTGGTGCTGACAAACCAATGAAGCCACTGACATTGCAGTGTCTGGTTTTTTGCTGTGTTACTGCTGTCTTTATTTGTCTTGAGGGCAGAATTATTTTATTTTAGAATTCTGCCTGTCTAATGCTAAATATCCTGCCTCGCAGTTGCTTTTCTGCTTGTAGTCGATATATATAGTGTAAGGTGCAGTGCCAGTCTTTATTTCTTCTATCAGCAAAAAAAGCTCTAGACAAAGAGTCACTTAATTACATTTGAGAAGCTGGTTTGTACTCAACTTCTAGAGAATACTTCTGCAGGCGATCAGGCAGTTGCGTTCAGACGAAGTGAGGGCTTTCGAGGCATAAGTCGTTGCATTCCTTAAGTGTCTTTTGGTGCTGGCATAGTAGGGTTAGGTCATATACCATCCACCGATATTATATGGGCCATGTACGATACACTTTCTTGCTTAAACTTTAACTTTTTCTTGTTTAGCTTAAGCCTGCGTTCACGACACCAATCCAGTAATGTTTTAAATGCTGTATGATGCGATTTGATGGCTTCCTTAATGTCACCTGCTGTTCCATAAATCAAAATATCATCTGCAATATCGTTGTTATTGAGCAGATCTTCCAAGCACTGAGTTAGTCTGCGCTGAAATTCTTTTGGCGCTGAAGAAAGTCTGAGTGGCATCCGACACCAGTGATAATGTCCAAATGGCATCCAGAATGTAGTTAAGAAACCAGACTCTTTGTCCAGAAGTACTTGCAGAAAACCATCCAGAATGTAGTTAAGAAAGCAGACTCTTTGTCCAGAAGTACTTGCAGAAAACCATCTTTGGCACCTACCGCAGACAATATTCTTATGTTTGCCAGTTTTGGTGCAAGCTGTTCTATGGTTTGTATAGGGCAGTGATTCCTCTTAATAGCCTTGTTCACGTTTGTTGGATCTAAGCATATGCTTAACTTAGGAGGTTGCCTTACTCCGACCATATTGTTGATCCATGGTGTAGGTTCTGTGACCTTGGTTAAAACACCCATTTCTTCAAGTTCATCAAGTTTTGCTTGAGCTCCATTTTTACAGGAATTGGCATTCTGTGTCTAGCGCTGTGCACTGGTTTGACATTCGGATCTAGTTCAATGCGATATACACATACTGCCTGCGATTGTTGCTTATCACATTGTAGATACTCTCATTGCTATTTAGTTCGCTTTCTTGTAGCTGGTTTACATGTTGTGCCTTTTTTCGCTTTGCACCACTGCTGTTTATTCTGTTTGTTCACTGCTGTTTATTCACTGCATCTGATTGAAAGTTTGTTTAGCACTTTTTGCACACTGTGGAAAATGATTTAGTTTGTTGCATTTGCTGTATTTGATGCTATAAGCAGGACACTTTCCTTTAGTGCGACTGCTACCACAATAGTTGCACTACTTCATTAATTGTGCATGTTTGCTGTCATTGCGTGTTAGCGTAATGCACGGTATGCACCGCTTCATTGCTGATTGATGCACTGTTTTGTTGTAGCTGATTTTCCCTGTACTTCACTGGTTTCTGCATATGACTATTGCTCTTTGCAGTGTCAAAACGGATTCATGATAAAGTTTTGCATGCACATTTGAATTACGACACCCATTTGATTGACTGACAGCTATTCTATCACGGATCATCTCATCACTTAGTGTCCTATAGTTACAGGTACTTGATAATTTATGGAGACGATTTAAAAACTTATCTGTCATTTCACCAGAATCCTGCGTCGTTGAATTAAATTTATACCTCTCATAGATTGTATTACGAGTGGGTTGAAAATGTAGCTGCATTCTTTGCATGACGGTTTAGGCATTTAGGCATTCTTACTCAGCAAGTTCTAAATTCATGTAGAATAATAACAATGATAACTGATAATTTTTGACTGATAACAAGGTTGCTACTCGAACGTTGCTCATTTGTCTACCAAACCTGTAGCTATTTTGTAATTATAGAATGCATCACAAAAGAAATCCCCTTTGCTGCAGTTCATTTACTCAGGTTTTGGTATCGTATTTGTTACAGAGTTTTTTTTAACTATATGATACCATCTTTTAACACTGTGTATTTATTTATATAACAGGTTTTCAGTCAAAGTACTAGATTTAAAGATTTTACTTAGCAACTTAAAATTTCCATAACAACAATCTCTGAATGTAACTGATTTGTGCTACATGTAGCAAGCAATGATACAATTAGGCCTATGACTCCACAATGCTCACCAGACTGTAAATGTCAACAAACATGTTCTTAACACTTAAAGCAGTGGTTCCCAAAGTAGGGGTAAATTACCCCCCGGGGGTAATATGGTTTTTTTGGGGGGGTAACGGGCACCCCCCTGAAAATTTTAAAACTTCGCTCGGAATGCATTTTACGTAGTTTTCTTCTTGAAGAGACTGCCTCCGGCAGGCAACACTGTGTAAATAAATAAATAATACATAAATAATTTTGCTTGCTTGTGGCATATACGTGTGTTTACTTTTTGAGTTGGAGAAGTAGTACTAGGTGGGGGGTAATGGACACGACCGGGTTTCCCGATTTGGGTAACGGTTTGAGAAAGTTTGGGAACCACTGACTTAAAGGAAAACAGGATGATTTTTCATGTACTACCCCATTTTTAAGTACACTAAACAGTACACATTTTAACACCAGTAATACTGCAAAAGCGTTTCTGATAACTAAATAATAGATTGAAATATTAATTAACTGTGTGCGAGCCCAACTAGTGATGACATCGCAAGCTAACATGATTTTCAACATAAAAACATTCCATAAGCACATTGCGCGTGTTGGCAAAGCGGAAATTGAAGTACAGTGGTACTGTAGGAGATTTAGTGTGTTGTACTAAAACTCTGCAAGTTATAAGGTAAAAATTTAAATTTCAAAGCTGCCGTACATGTGTAGTTCATCACAAACTAACACAAACGAACTGAGAGGTACAGCACCTGATTTTTGTGCAACACTTTCCGAAATGCAGGCGCTAGTGCCTGTCTAACTAGCGAATGATGAAATGCATGTAATAGCGAAGAACTAGTGGCATTAATGCGAAATTGCATTTGTATGTTTCCTTTCATTATTAAAGAATAGGTTGTTTTGTCATATAGTTTAATGTTAGGTCTGGTTTTGCTTTAAGGAAAGGCAAAGACACTACAAAATTCGTTTTAATAATCTGTACAGTATTGTATACAATAATACTTTTTTGGAAGGAGGAGAATTTATTAGCAGTGGCCATATATTGCAAAAGTTTGAAAGGTAACTGGCCGCATGTAGGAGCAAAAATGAATAGGTAGCGAAACTGATTACCTGCCCATGAACCTTATGTGATGAAGCGAGGCAAAATAAAAATGACATACTCAGAACTTTGAAAACGAAAAATGTGTCTGCCATTACCAAAAAAGAGGTTTTTTGCTGTACCCGAGTAATGAAATCCCTGAGTGTGGCTAAGGTTGTACCATACCCATATATTTAAGGTCAGTGAGTGTGAGCATGTTTTGTGCAGAGTATTTTCACAATGGTCAGCGCCACAGTTTTTAAGGGTTTTTTTACTAGTCACAAGTACTGTAATAACCATGTTTTTTATATTAAAAAAAGCATATCTAGACACATTTAACACTTAGAGCACACATGCCTAAGGAAAATTGTTTGGTTAAGGTAAGGGCTTGCTGATAAATGATATGGATATTAGTGCAGCACACCGCATACCGTCAGAAAAAGGAGTACCGCCGATTATAGTGAAATTTACAAGAAGGTCGGTCAGGGATAACATATGTAAGCAAGGGAAAAACTGTCCAAGGCTTGGTGATATAGGGTTTCCGTCCAACAATCGTGTGCAGATAAGGGAATGTCTCACTCCGGCCAGGAAAGCATTGTACAAAAAACAGCAAGGGTATAAATTTGTATGGACAAATCAAGGAAGAATCTTTATGAGAGCTAATGAAAAAATGGAATCCTTCCAAATTAAATGTGAAAAGGACTTAACCTAATTTGAACTGTTGCAGATTCTATTATGATTACACTTATGCTTGTCTTTGACCCTAATCAAGTAAACAGGTATCTTTCTCATTTTATGTTTCTTTGCCATTTGTCAGATTGCCTGTTCACCTAATATCTTAACTGTTTACGTGTGTACTGGTTGTGTGTGCATGCCCACGAGTGTGTGTATTATTTATAATTACAAGTTTATATTGTATAAGTGTGCAATAAATGCAAAATGATAGCTCACATTTTTTGAATGATAACTAGAAAAAGTTATCAGTACAGTCATAATGCCTAGGCAAGTTGGTACTGTAAGTGATTACAAAACTATGGATACCACTGAGTAATAATTACAAACAGCTTAGCGCTTGATATGGTTTAATGAAACCAGTTTCTTTGTCCCTATGTTAATTCTAACCTTGACTACATGGGTAAATGGTCCAATTAATAAGCGATTCGTAAGTGGTTGAGGACGAAATGTTGCCACGTATCAAGTATTTAATATATTAACCTGTTTACAGTAACCGATTAACAGATTACCCTGAAGTGAAAACTTTAACGTACCTGGATATAATCTGCGACATTCACAGGTATGCTGCCTTGATTGCAAAATTGAATTTTACCAATGAATATATGAATGAAATTTTTTCTTTGCATAGGCCTATATATTTATTATCAATATAATAAATAATAGTGATCGAGCACTGTTAAAACACTAAACGAAACATATATTATATGTGTTGTACGTGAGTGTAATATCTTTAGTACAGAAGTGACTCCATGCTTTTTGTGTGGGCATCGCACAGAGGGCGAGACAGCTCAACGTAAATTTATGCTTAATTCTGTATTAAATTTACCCCTTTTAGAAAGATATATATAAAAATAGTTGCTCTGTTTCAATTTGCACTTATTACCAGCAGCAAAAACTGTAATTATGACATATCCAAGGGTAATTTAGAAGGGTAATAAAACCTGTAGTGTATAGTAAATATAAAAAAGATATGTAATTGAATTCATTTGGCAGATATTTGTGATCTTATGTTTTTCTTTAATGGTCAAAATATCCGATTGTTTCGTTCTTGTAGGACATATGCTGAGCTGATATCGAGCGACTTCTAACTTGTTAAAAAGACAATGGAGAAAGCAGAAGTTCCTGTGCGTGTACTTGTTAGGGTAGGTAATATTATATGCAGTACTTAGAATTTCAATAAAATATAATGAGCTGTGTAAAGATTTTTAACTTGGTAAACTAAATATTCAGTGTGTGGTTACATACGTACATGTACAGATTTTAATTGTTGATTCCTATCTTACAACAAGTTTACTGTCAACCAATTTGAACTCAGCATGTTATGCTTTGATAAATTGTGATACTTAATTAAAATGATTATGTTGACGATGATGATGATGATGATGATGATGATAATGATGATGATGATGACGACGATAATCAAGATAATTGCTAACTCGAGCGGCATTTTTATAGGTCATTATAATCTTAATATTGTACTTGAGGAAGCCAGCGTACTGTGTTTAATTTTGATTTTGAATAATAAATAACTATTTCTGGTATGTGTTCGCATAATGTTCTGAAATCTAATGTGTTTTACAATCAGTAGCCATACTGGTCTCATTGTGGTTGTTTTCCCAAGCATTTTGTTTTAACAGGAAATGCGAAATGCTTACTCTTTATGTATTATTTCAAATATGCTGTTCAGCAAAGTGCTGTAATTGTTTTAACCTTTATTTTTAGGTGAGACCATTACTACCGAAAGAAAAATTAGAAGACAACTTTTCATGCATGTGGGTATTACCTGGTGCAAAACAACTGGCTATAGGTCATGATCGCAGCTTTACTTTTGATCACGTTTTTGATCCTAGTGCAACACAGGTTGAATTTTACATCATACTTTATTATTTGTGAAACAAGTTTGCTCCAAGAGCTTGCTAACAATAGTATTTATTGAATATACAGCAAGCACCGTTTATTACATTCATGGTTAATAGAATCTGTCACTTAATTGATCAAAAACACCTGGTATGGGCCACTTCTATACAAATGTATATAAAAACTGGCACTGATAGATTCAAATAACTCTGCATAATTGACTCAATATTCTTGCTCACATGCTTCAATAAGACATTTTTGTGTGACTGATAAGCTTTTATGATTTTATGTTGTTTTTTTGCTTTTGTGCTCTAATATACGTAGAAACAATCATGCTAAGTACCATTTTGTTTGTAAGCAGGAACGTTTATCATACGCTAATATGCTAGCCTATGGGTTTTGCCTTGACACGCGTGTTCACTGCAGTTAAGTTATCCAAGAATTTCTGCAAGCTAAACTTTTAATCACTTGCCTAACGGTTTGCTTTTAAAACTCTTGCTGCCTTCAGAGAATGTTTAATCAGTTAGCTGTTGCTGTTATGCCAGGGATGACGATACACCACATTAAGCTGTTGCAAAGTTAACAATAGATTACCATGCAAACTCGAATGCTTGGGTAACAGCTGTGTTGTTTAATGAATGGTTAGTGAAACGGGATGCAAGCTTAAAGCGAAATTTCATACATCCAAGTGTTTGTGCATACAGCAACAGATTTTCTACATTTTTATCATTATGGGAACTTTGTGATGGAATGTTGCAAAAAAATGAAGCAGCCATCCTTGAACGATTTTTTTTAATTTTTGTAAATAAACAGACTTGTGTGATTTAAAAAAGTCAACTATTTTATTTTTTATTAATCCACTTTATAAACAAATATTTTTAAATAGCTGCATAGGAATTTAGGCACTACTACTATTAACAGCCTTTGCAGTGCATACTAAGCTGATGATTCTTACTTCTATACTAGTAGTACTACATCTGTTGGTTAATTCTTTCAGTCAGTTAATTGGGTTAAAACACTTCCATCCCTAAGTGAGTCTATTAAGCGGTGCCTACTGTACTTGCAGTGCAATTGCACCAATATGTCCAAACATCAGCTCAAAAGAAATTCTTTCTAATGCCAAATTTATATCTTAATGTGACGGTAGAATAAGAACTAGTTATTCATTTATTCATGCCATCCCATGCATGTGCAATAAAAGTATAATTTGCATTTTGTAGTCCGATGTTTACGCATTGTCAGGTGTAAAATTTCTGATAGACAGCTTCTTCAGTGGTTATGATGCAACAGTGTTTGCGTATGGACAAACTGTGAGTATTATTACAGGTCTGATTTGTTATTAAAGACAGCCGTTACTCTTTTGCTCTTATCAGTTCTCGTCTTTTTTCTTTTCGGTATTTTACTGCATTATTTTTTTTAAGATTGTTCTGATGTGAAGACATAAAATGTCGTTTTTGCATTAACTAAATTCTAATTACTGTTTCAAGGTGGATACTATAAAAGATTTATAATGGAGAGAATATTTTAATAATTTCACAAAAAATTGTTTTACTTCTATTTTCAGGGATCTGGAAAAACATACACTATTACTGGTGATAGTCCACTATTATCAAGTGAGGAAAAGCGAGGGATAATTTCCCGCTCTGTTGAAAAAATATTTAACAAAATGCGGGTATGTGGTTGTAGAGATGCAGAGTGCACAGTAACTGTCGCCGTTTCAAACTTTTGCTCTTTTACGATAAGTAAGGTAGAATGACTGGTTTGTTTTGTATTTAGAAGAAACTTGTTTTATTACAAAAACAGATTAAAATAGGGGTCTGCAGATAAGAAATTGCTTTTTTCTTTTTTGGTGTGTTTATCTGTATTCTATCACAGGACATTGTAATAAATGCTATAAAAGTGATATAATTTAAAAAGCTCACACTTCTCTAAATTTTGACCTACATTTACCATTTTTACCCATTGTCGTTCAGCCGTAACATCTCCGTGAACTTACAGGAAAATCCTAAAGTCAGCGTGTTTCCCGTATTTTAAAGTATCTTAACGGTTTTACTTGAAAAGTGAAACGTAAAATATTGTAACATTTTAGTATGCTAAATTTCATTCCAAGTAATGCTGTTATATTTTTGCAAATCTTTTAGTTTTTCTGCAGTTTCTTTCTGAAATTTAAAATTCCTCTCTTGTTAAGGACTCTTGTGCTAGCACAAGTGAAAATATCTATGTGTTAATATGGAATTGCTTTTCAGGGTATTACTAGTTGTAGTTTTTCAAATTAAAGGTCCACTGATACCCTGGTAGACACTTGCTACTCAAAATTCACTACTAACTAGTGTGATACAAAAAAGCAGATTTATTTCTTAATAAACTTGTGCATTTCGCTTTGGTTGGCATTGAGACACTTCAAATTTAGCGCGTACAGACATCTTGTGAAAAGCGAAAAATCGGAGAAGAAAGCGGAAGTGACGTCCCGTAAGGAATGACGCTACGCATGTGTGACTCTCGCTGTATTTACGTGGGCAAAGTCAAGCAGTATGGGAATCGGTGGGTACACCGGTAATTAGAAAGACTGGGGTACTCACTAAAGGCAAATTAGTGTTAAGCTCAAATAATAGTTTTGTCCACATTTACGTGAATGCAGTATGTTTTATAGATGAAAAAATATTAGTAACGAGGTACAACGTGTAAAAGTTTTAGCGTGACATCACTGGTATTTCGTGCTGGGCTGCTTTCTTGTTCCAATTATTTTCTCTTTTCTGAATATTTCTGCTTTATAAATGTCTCACCGCCAAGTTATCTTTTGCCTGATGTGCCGTTCAGAAAATGCTTCTGACCAAGAGTGACCGTTATTATATTTTCCAGCATATAAAATTGTAAAATAACAGTGGATTCTTAGGTATGATCGATGAGAAAAGAACTAGACTGTAAGGCAGTAATGACAGATCTTTTTCCCTTGGCGCTACCAACATATTGAGCCTATGCAGACTGGGTATACTATCTGACTTAATGTGAGGTTCAAAAGTAGAAGAAAATGGAAAACTAAGAAGAAATGCCTTTCAGACAACACTTTTAACTCATTAAAAGAGTGTCCCTACATTTTTAGACACTTGGGAAAACCTTTGTGACATTTTTTCGAATGTGCGCATGAGGTTTCAGACAAGAAAAACTTTAAATTGTTAAGTCAAATATTCTCATAGTACAGTGTCTATGTGCATATAAGTTTTGTAGAGCACCTTTATTCTACTGGTAGCTGCCCAGACTTTATTTTTCAACATTATTTGTCTAGCAGGATAGATGGGTGATTCTATTTGTGGCAAAAGGAAAGTATGTTCTATCCTCACTATGGCCGTGTTTTGTGCAATTTTTACGTTAAGGTAACATATAGAAAATCAGGAGAAATATTTCAAATGTGGAGAAAGGGAGATTACCATTACAGTATGGATTTTCCATTAAATTGATAGGGCTGAAATGTCTTACTGCTAACCTAGACCCTATTGTTCATACAGCCTACACACTGTTTAAATAATAGTACAGTAACATCATAGTGCTCTGTATACTGTGTTTGTTACTATAAATTTGCTGTTCCTTGCAGATTTGTAAATTGAAGACTGATTCTGTTAGGTTTATTTGCTATAAATATATAAATAGTATTGTAAGAAATGCTTTTATTAATAGATAAATCATTACTCAGCAATAACTGCTTTGTTCACAGTGCTCTGCATGCTGGGGTTGATGGTTGTCTACCGTACAGCGGCTGTTATATGCCTCTTCCTTACATGACGTCACCTCACTGAGTGTCATGGCGGGCGATAATATGTGTTACAGTACCAACAGTGTTTAATTTAAGTTATCATATCGCATAAAAGTGTGCATCAGAACTGTTTTAAAAATAGGAAATATGTATTTCCGCCTACGCTATAAAAAAAATAACATAATAAGGTGTCATAGGACCTTTAAAAATTGTAATTGGTTGTTTTTTATTTTGCTTCAGATACCTGTAAAAGCTTTAGGATAAGTGTTAGAAAGTAGGGCTGCTCGGTTTACCTGCACAATTTATGTTGTTTTTCAAATGCTTGTGATTGCAGTGTAGTTGAGTTTTTTACTTGCAGTTTTAAGTGCTGTACACTTACATTATAGCAAGCAGTGGCTAAGATTGAAGTGTTTCTTTTGATTAAATATCATTTGCTTGTAGGAGTTTCCAAATAGGCAATTTAAAGTTAAAGTATCCAATGTAGAAATTTACAAAGAAGAAGTGAATGACCTCTTGGATATGGAAACAAGCTATAGAAAACTAAATGTCAGAGAGGATGAAGCTGGAAACACCTGTAATTACCTAATTTTTTAGAAATAAAATCTGTTTGTTTGCTGTATGTACACCTGTGGTTAAGAAGTGTCTAGTGGTAAATTTAAATTTTTTGTGTCAAATATATCTAGATTACCTCAGTCAACGAATGTTTAAATTGTTTGGTATACGTGTAACTTGTTTAAAGTTAGTTCATTTCTTACTTTTTAACATGGCTTTGGATTTATTACTTGCAATTTAAATGTATCCAAAAATTTTTATTTCGATCAGATAATTTCGTTATGCTCACTTTTTTATTTTTCTTAGTTCAAATTATGATCTGTGCATTTCTGCATCAACAGTAACATTTAAGTTCAAGTTTTTGTTACTACCTTTTTGTGCACTGAAATTAAAAAGATTATAGATTAACAAATGCATGTGGTGTTGCACATTAGAATATTAATTATAATTTTTATTTGTTTGTGTAGTTGTTGTAGGCGCTAAAGTTGTTGCGTGCTCACAAATTGAAGATGTCATCGACTGTCTTATAACTGGCGCTACTGTCCGGCACACAGGTAGCACCTTAATGAATGATTATTCAAGCCGGTCGCATTCAGTCTTTACAGTTACTGTTGGTAAGTTTTTTAAGTTCTGCAAGTTCGAATTACGGTTTTAAGGAATCTATATTCCATAAGTGCAATATTAGAAAAAGTTAGTGGCTGGCAAGGTTATTTTATGCAAACATGGTCATCCTCCCAAAAGATAATAACAAGCCACTTAGTATCCCTAGAACAGAACATCAGTATGAATCAATGTATGATAACTAATGAAATATTAATAATTTCTGTATGATAACCACCTGTGAGTGGTAACTACGTAGGAAAATTCTTTAAGCACTTTTGTACACGCGTACAAAACTGGACACCTACTAGATAGATTTTTAACAAATGTTGTCAGAATTCACAATCACTGTTAAAAGGTAATTTTGGAAATAGCGTGTAACAGATATAACATTTGTAACAGTTTAACTAAAAGTAATCTATAAGTGCACTAACTAAACTGCATTTTGAAAGAAAAGTCATGCAAGATTCAAAGAAATGGTGATGATAAAGTAATTTTAATTCAAAAGGCATCTGCTGAAAGTGATTGTTGTGGTTAATTTTTTATGTTTTTGACGATTATTATTTGGACAAATTAGGATAAAACAAAATTAAATTAAACATGTAAAACTCGAAATTGCAATATAGTTAAGTATGATAGTATAAAGCTGTTACCATTTTCCCGACCTTGTGCGAATAATAGAAATTAAAGTAACAATTAAAGACACGTATGTTTTCAAATAACAATAAAAATTTTTCAAAGTTCCACCTTACTAGTGTATAAAATATAAATTTTGATTGCAGTCAGCAAAAACTTCATTATCATCAGGGTTATATCCTTCAAAAATTTTACTATCTATGATGCATTTATGGTTTATACATGCTCTCAGTTTGTAGAGGTCAGTGCATTTTGTTCCAACTGCTAAAGTTGTGCAACATAATTCCTTGCATACTGCAAAACACTTTTAAGACATTATCTCCATAACACTTTCACCCTATGCATCACAATAATTAGATTTTTTATTTCTGCATCTTGAACATAAATACTATTTACTACTGGTGGAGTCTCTTCCATTCACAGTTGTCAAAGGCGTTTCTGTGAATTCTTTTCTTATGCAGGATTGGACAGTGAGGGATTTTGGGGTTTCTTGGATTAACTTCTATAACAAAATCTGTAATAGTGGCCCTGACCAGCTACAGGGTCTCAAATGCTGCTGCAATTGCAAAGATTCAATTTACAGATTCTACATTATAATTATCTTTTCTATCACAGCTACAAAATAATCTCTTACTTTTATTCTACAATTGCTGTACTATTCTACTTCAAGAAGTCGTCTTATATTATACTGAAAGTGGACAGACAAAAAACTGCACGAGAATGAGATTGAGTAATGTACAGGGTGTGCCAGAAGTCTGGAGTTATATTATTATTCTACGACATTCTACGAATATACAGAGCTTTTAGGAGCGTCAGAATTAGTGTCTAAATGCTTGAGTGATGATATTAGATTAACATAATTACCTATAGGACCATTTAGTGTTCATCCAAGCTTGGCACTAATGCATATGCATGTGACACCTGTCTTTACCAATTTTTGCAGCAACAAGAATTAGAAATATTTTGTATAGCTTTCAAGTCATGAACAAAATAGCCAGAAAAATATTAAAATTTCATTTATTTACAACATTGCAATGCTTTTTAGGAAATTTACCCTAAGCCGTGGTATCCAAAGCCTTGAATCATCTTGGCTGTTACCTGTTTAGATTTGGAACCACCCGCAGTGGCCAAAATAGATGGCTGAAGGTTGATGATATACTAAATTTCCAACATAATGGTTAATTTTTTATATGATAGATAATCAGTAGATAATACTTTTTATGTTTATAAAGTACATTCTTAAAATATACCTTTTAAGTTTATTTTAATAATCTTTGTGTTCTTTAGTTTAATAAAGCTATCCTTACTCACAAATTTTAGAGAATTTATTTCACTGCTTAACAGTGGCGTGCTAATTTGTGACAAAGAAAGCTGTTTTGCACATAGCAAATAATATAATAGATATTCAGATAAAAACAGATACTGCAGTGCTAGTTACTGTAAGTGGGATGAAAGTGTGATTTAAATTTTTGTGAATTGAGTTTCAAAGCTTTGTGTGAGATGTGATATTTTTGCAATGCACAACTCCAAGTGAATTATGCTGGCTAAAGATTGAAATTTTTAGTTCATTTCACTGTAAGTAACATTGCCAAGTAATTTGCTGTTTTATTAGTAATATTACTGTCTGTATTGACAGCGTATACGAAAATCTAGACATCTGCCACACAAAGAATATTAGTATCTGCTGTTGTCACATTATTGGACTGGAGTCGCATTAGTAGCTTAAGTCATAGTGATAAGAAGCGACAAAAGTAGGTGGTAGTTTAATTAGCTAATCACTGACACTTTTGCTAACATATTTTATAAATTGAACATCTACCAGTTAACAGAGCTGACATGCTACCGCAAAGAGCTAGAAGTAACTTTGTATACTAGTATAATTCATGCATGTGGCATTCTTCGGAAAAATCACAAATATTTCCAGCACACACTAATTTTATGGCTTAAAGTAATTGCTACATGGTTTTTTAGAAAAGTGCAATTTTTTTGCATTTGTCTAGCTATCTTCATATTATTAGAAGTAAGTTTTTACATGAAGTGCTGATGTAACAAACTGCGAGATTTTGTTTTTATGAATTCATTTTAATTTATCCAGAGCAAAAATGGTTGAAGTATCCAAACAACTTAACTGAATTAAAAGACAGTAAAGATCATCACAGTCACCTTTCAGGTAAAGTTGTGTGCACATTTGTGTGCACAGATTACTCAAATATACTTATTTCTGGTTTTTGCTTTTTTTGTAAATGAATTTGCCATTTCTTGTTTTTCTAAATGCTGATAAAGCTTTTTTAGAAATCAATTTAATTTAAATATAATTTTGTAGATGTGGTTCACCATTTAACATCAAAGTTTAATTTTGTGGATTTGGCGGGATCTGAGCGTGCTCACAGAACAGGAAATACGGGAGAGCGACTAGCAGGTATGAGGATTTTTATTAGCATTAATATTTGTGTTTGGTTAAATGCTGTTACTGCCCATTAATTTTTTTGGCAAGTTGAACTGGACATCAGAGACAGTATGCTTGCTGTGCACCTAAGATTATTTTAGTGCATTTTTAAAAAGAACCTTTAGAAAATAGGACATAACATGAACTGATTTTAAAATCAAAGGTTAATTGTTATCTGTCATATAAGTTCAACAATGATTGTTTTAGTCCTTCATTTTTTTCATGTTTCTTGGCAAAGATTCTCAGTCTTGTAATATAATCTGTGAGAACTTAACACTTGACATGGATGGCATTTGCAATATTCAACACATTTTTGTGATGACCTTGATAAAGTTTATTGATCATATGCTTAGCTTAAAGTTGCTTTGCTTAAATTAATGAAATTCATATTTAACATTGCTTTTCTTTTTAATTTAAAGAGTTGTTTCTTTACATAAACAAGTTAATAAGGTAAGCTAAGATTGACTAACCTTGTTCAAAGATGTTTAAGTTCTGCTTAAGCCATGTACAACTTTTATTTGTCCATTTGTATATAGTGAGCTGAATATGCACCAGTCGAGAGTGTTTGACACCAACTGTTTGTATTTGTACCTGTACTAAATCTGATAAAGAAAGTTTATGACCTTTTCTGAGCTGCACACGCACAAATTCTTATCTGTCTGTATTGCAGTTTAAACAACTTCAAGATGCCATTGTTCTCGTAGGATAGATCTAGCACACTCAAATATTATACAGTTGTTATATAACTGTCAAAGTATGAAATACACAAAAACAGTACAAATGGTGAGATCAGAGTTATCTTGTGTTAGATTTTTGACTAGATTAAAATACGCTGGTGAATAACATGAAAGGCTTGTTCACCATTATAGTTGTCAATATGTTACTGAAGTATCCAAAACATTTGCAATTTACGAGAAAATTATTATTTTCTAATTTAAATGAGACCAGGCACAAGAGATTTTGATTGTCATTTGCATAGATTAACTTTCAAGGGAGAGATCAATGAATTACGTTGAGAAACTGATATTGTATTAGGTAACAACATTCCTACTTATTTAAAAGCTCCAAGTTAGCAGGAATGAATATTCTTAGTAATTTAAGTAATTTGTGTTAGCTGCCTTAAAGACCCATGATCAGCTTGCATCATAACTCGGAAGAACAATTATCATTAAGCTTATTCATAAAGTAATGTAACTCATTTCTACTGAGCTATAGTTTTTTAGCTGCATGAATAAAATTCAGTGACTTTGCCCTTTAGTAATAGAATTTAATATACACACAGGAGTGTAACAGAATTGCACACAATGTGTTATTGAGCAATTACATTGAAATACGTTTAATTAAGTTAAATATAACTTATCATAACATCAACTTTCTGTTAAAAAATGCATACTGTTAGCACACATATAAGTGGTACTTATAAATAATCTACTCAAATAACTCCACCCTAATTTTACACAAGCTTGGCAAATATACTTGGTGTTCCACAACATCATGCGATGTAGCAATAAAAAAAGGGTATGTTAGGTAGTTTATTGCATATATAATGTTATATAAGCATCTTATAAAAAACAAAATGGTGCTATTGATATAGTGCATTTTAATATAAATTTCTCCTGTTTATTAAAACTACTAATGATCATTACAGACATTACAATTAAGTTTATGTAAAAGATTTATATAATTGCACAAAATGATGTGCACACTTACCAATTCATTAAAGATGCTAAAAATGAAGGAACTAAATTGTATTTTGTTTCTTATTACCTGAAATGGTTACTGGTATACAAGCGATGATGTATTTTTAAAATCTGAATAAAATTGAAAATATAATAACATTGCTTTTTCTTTTGCAAGGTACCATGCTTACAGAAAAATTGTCATTGTATTTCAACAATTAGGCAACACACATGTACTTAACATATTTAATTAAACTTCGTTGTTCGACATGAAAGATTCATTTGACAATAAATAAATTTCCTAGCAGGCATAATGATTATATTTTTCATGTACTAAAAATATCCATAATACATCACAGACTTGACAAGCTTGATCATTTCTTAATTTAAATCACAGATATTATACTAAAAAATTGTAACATAGATTTCGTTTTCTCGTATAAATAATATGTGCACTATAAACATTGCGCAAATTATCATTAAGAGTTCCTGTATTGATGCAAGGAAGACTAGAAAATATGATTGCATATTAAGCAGGGATTACGTCAATACAAACCTTGCTACAGATAAAAATGCAAATCCTAATATCCACTTTTTATCTAGCAGTAATTGTGGTGAAGAATTTGACTGGTCTAGTGATTTCTCACTTTTACTTGCTTCTTTCTTTCCATTAAACATACGGTTTTGTATTTCTAGCAATTTTAATCTCTTCTTTGTTTGCACTTCTTGCTGCGTGCAGCCAATCGTGTGTAATTTATCCTCAGGCCAAAATGGGGCTTGGTTGAACTCATCACAGTCCACTTTGTCATCACCTACATTATGAAGTAACTTGTTAACATAATGCTTCCATGCTTCCGGGAGTTTGATAATTGATTCTTTTGCTAATTGGATAGCTGAATTAATACTGTGCTGAGTGAGACTCAATGTTTTACATTAGTAGGCTTTGCATAAGTATTTGGATTGGAATGTATGTTGCTAGTTTATTGGGCTGTTAGTTTGCAGTTGAATGAAAAGGAATGGTCATAATACAGATAGTACCTGTGTCATATGATTTAACTGGGTATCTTGCGTAAAAAATTTAGTGGCTGGCAATGATCCATAAGAGATTTATTTCAGTGTTTCTAATAACAGAAAGTTTTTTCTAGTAAAGAATTTGTTTACAAAGTGTTGGAAATATAATATAAATAAATACTTACCATTTGTATCAGCTTCCTGAAAAGCTTGTTGTAGAAGTTTAACCAACTTCTTGTCTAGATCATCTCGTACTTTACCTACGGCAGCCATCAACTCTGCTTCGTTTACCATGCCATCCTCATTTTCATCATAGGAGCTGTGAATTAGCAAGTCTGTCCTGTTGTTTAATCTTGCTGCTATCACATAGATGTATTGTGGTGTTTGTGATTTTGAATGTTTGCAGTCAGACACAGCTTGCTGTCTGGTTGGCAATCCTGCATTAGTAAAGTTTACATGAATATATTGTTTTCAAAGCTTTTGTTTGTTTTTCATTGCTGTAAATAATTTGTCCAACATCATTTAAAGTCAGTTACAATCCAACACCTTTGGATTAGATTATTTTATCTGACACATAAAAATTAAATCCTATGATTAAATTAAAAACTGGTTAGGTCGTTCGGATGACTTTTTTAAACTATTATTGTACTATTATTAGTCATAATTCCTCTAATTTATCACTTACCATGTTTTTTGTTCAGAGCTAGTTCAATGATGCTGTAAGGCTTTATATTATAGGATTTTAGTTCACACCCATCAGCTAGTTCTGTTTTCTTATAAGAAAGAACTTGTTGTCTGGGTGGGTATGACTGCTGGCGCCAAAGCTGTCGCTTTATATCATCTGCAGTGTCAGTCAGGGTTACAACTGCTGTTAGCAAGGTTCCTTCTGGTGTTTTTATGTGAATTTGCATTTTATCACCTGTAAAATTAATTCATGTTGAAAATCATTTAAATCATAAAAGGCGACAAAATTAAATTCTTTTGTAACAGCACAAACTATCAATTAGGTATATGTGCAATACGGAATGT
Source organism: Tubiluchus corallicola (assembly GCA_030141605.1). Lineage (NCBI taxonomy): Eukaryota > Metazoa > Priapulida > Priapulimorpha > Priapulimorphida > Tubiluchidae > Tubiluchus > Tubiluchus corallicola. The sequence continues at coordinate 193,160 of JAQGDQ010000080.1, forward strand.
TAATATTTTGAAATAAATTATTGTTTACATCATTTTTAACACTAATTAATTAATAAAATAATTATTTTAAATTGTTGGCACATGTCATACTTCCTACCTAGTCTAGATGAAAATTACAAAAGAAGAATGATCAACTTTCCTTGTGTGTTTCAAATTTGCAAATATTTATTCTCTGCTTTTGTGTTTGCGATTTCATTGTATTTTTTACGTGAAAATAGAAATTACTGCAAACTTAGAGCGACTGATCATAAATTTATTGAAATTGATCATAATATTCCAGCAGATTTAAACAATTTTATGGTTATGTTCATGGAGCCAGTTTGGTATTTATGTGCGAAAGAAATTTTCCTGTTTAAAGTAACGTGAATTTAATTTTTTGGCGTAGTCAAGGTTTCATGCTAATAAGCGCATTACGTGTGCAAGACATCATATACATTGCTTTTTTAGTGCTTGTTGTACATAACAATATTTCTTTTGCTTATTGTTATCTTTTCAGTTACTTCAATAATTTAATTTTATATAGAAAGTAAAGTAATCAAAAAGTTTAATGATAAGTATGCATTAAAGAAGCTTGTTTAGAACTCTTACCTTGCACAACATGTTCTGTATATCCCCATCCACATGTAAGCACTTGAGGTATTAGAAAAAATAGAATCACTACACTTATAAACATGTTTTTCATATTTGTCATCCCAATATCAGCATTCACCATCATATCAATTGCAGTATTTCACGTATAGGTTTTTCAATCTTGGGAGGTCTTCGTCTGTCTGATGCAAAGTCAAACTCTATTATGGCATTATGGCATGGTGTCGCCATCCCTGCCTGATATTACTTTTTTAAGTTCCGTGATTCATGTCATGCATTCTAAGAATGTGGGTATGTCTCGCACAACTTGGCATAAACCAGTCATGCTAAAAACTCTGTCTTGTACGTAAGTTGTTTAGAAGCATAAAGTTAATTGACGATGGTTATAGGACTGACGGTTTTACACACAGTATCACTCTATATATAGAGTTAAAATTTGCGTGTGGAAGTGATTCACTTCACTTCCCGTCAGTGAGATTACATTTGTCGGAAAAGCATTCAAGAGCGTACATGTTTAGTGGCTAAAAAGGGTAATGCCACAATACTGTGTGGGTGTAAATAGGAAACTGTCAAACTTTCAACAAAAATAAAAATTCCCATGGCCAGCTAGGCAAACAAACAAATGGAAAACAAACAAATAAATAAACGAGGAAATTGCCATATTGTGCCTTTACATAAGAAAAACGATCAGAATTGCACCCACCATGAAATTTAGAGTATCATATTCTCAGTCTTTGTCCTTTTTTGATGGCCAGTTTTGAGTCAATTTTATTTTGACATGTTACTCTTAAGAGTAAATGTTTTCTAATGTTTCACTGTGTGTGGCACGTAAAAATAAAAAGCTGGGCCAATGAATTCTGAAAGATGACGTTGTTTCCTGGCTGTTTTTGGCAGAGATTGTTTTAGAAAATGTAATACGTGTGTTTGCTAGCTAATTTATATTCCTTGGAATAGCAATACACCAGAAATTAAACGAACATTTTGTTTGTGTGTTACTGGCTTTATATTAGGAACTAATAAAAATAGTCTGACTGTCAAGATTATAAGTAAAATCATTTACCATTGATTTTTGTCCTTTTTTGTTTGTACATTTAGCATAATTTTTTACTACTCATTAAAATATATTGTGTCTCAAAAGTCACTATACACTTTGATTTCTAATTTCGTTTTTGAACTGTCCTCCAATCTCAGCTATCTCTGACATGAATCAAAAATGGTCTTTCGTGATACTTTTTATTTTATTTTTTACTGGAACCTCATTGCCATGGTAACAACAGTAACATGAGAAATAGGTGCAGAATCAGCAAGCTGCGAGGTTGTTCGATCACCAATTGAAGTTCAGAGGAAATTCAGTGCACTGATTAGACTATACTATTATCTCACGATTAGCAATGCAGTTTTTCAACAAAGTGCAGCCCTTCTTCATTACTAATGGTATGGGAGAGACCTTCCCAATGCAAGACGGTCCTTGCCACTGGATTGGTCTCTGAAGCTCTTGAAGTCCCTGAAGAAAGTAGCAAAAAATAGCAAAGCCTATTAGTGTAGTATTTCTTTTTAGCTTTTAGTACCCTACCCAGTCTCTCTGAAATTTGAAACTATGTTCAAAACTGTCTGACTAGATCTCATCAATGTTTGCTCTTTTTCTATGTTTGCTCTTTTCATAATGTATCACCATGAAAAAAACAGCTAAATTATAGAAACTTTCTTGGTGATAACTTTGTTTTATGCTAAACTAGCTCTTCAGAAGCAGATTACAGAAGTGTCAGTGGTGCATCACGCTTATTTTAAATAAGTCCTTATCACAGTATCTGCTGTGTTTTTGTTTTTGTGGGTTTATGGGTTTATAGGTAGCCACCTGTTGTTCATTAAAAGTGATGCACAAATTCCCCATTCACAAGTTTCTAAACAATTTTTTCTTCAATGACTTTGCTTTTCATACTTATTTAAATCATCCAAACTATGCACTTCCATAACGTCATAGTTATTTGTTAGCACAAATATGTTTCCATCGTTAACCCAAGCCTTTTGAACTAATGGCTTCTTTTGTTTTACTTTCTTCAATAATCTCTTTCTCCTGTGCGTGAGGTGACGTTTTATTTTGATGTTGGAATCGTTTGCTACACGTTTCCGAGCGTGATGCAATGCATTGCGATCGGACAGGCAGCTAAAGCGAACTAATATTGCACGACGTCTGTTTCTGTGTCTGCTTCTGCTTCCTGTTCTTTTGGCATATTCAATACTGTCTTTGGTGAGATTCACACCTAATTCTGCAGCTACTGAGATCACGCCTAATTCTGCTTCACCAAGTTTTTTCATTTCTTTGTTAGCACTAATATTCTTGAACATGGTAGTTGCAAACGGTTCAGTTATCCCTTCAATAACCAGATCGTAGCGAAATATATTCTGCTGTAGTTGGTCTACTTCCAACATTAGATTGTTTTTCTGTTTTTTTAGATCCTCTATCAGGATATGTAGATCATCTTTGAGGTCAGTGTACATTTGCTCTTGCTTGTTTCCCACACAGGCTACAGCATTTATAAAGCTGTTGTCCCATTGATCATTTATTGCATGTTCTTTTAAACAAAACTGTACATCACCATGGAGGCCTGGTGGCAAACCCTTCATTATTCCTTCATCATCACCTCGATAGTGATGAGATGTGGTACTGGATGCTTCCTGAACTGCTTTTGAGGTAGATTTTGTTGTTGTTGTAGAGGATGCACTACTTTTCTGTCTTGCTGGTTCTGTTCAGAAAATTAAAAAATTTAAAAACAAAAAGGTGGAAACATGAAATCTATTGTTTTGGACCATAAAAGAGAACATCTCATTTCAATATAATGTACTCTACTGTATAATGAATAACATATAGCATATATTAATTTCGGTGGTATATATATATATAAGGTCTGGACCCACAGATTTGCCAATGGGGATTTATTTTTAAAATCGGTCCCACCGGGAGGAACGGGGGAGAGCGAAAAAACTCCAAAAATGGCCATTTTTTGCCAGTTTTTTGCAAAACTTATACCTCTTATTTCTAGAGAACAAGAATGTGCCAAGGGCGGTGCTGGTAATGGCTGAATAGCCCATTCAATGGTGGGTGTAATAGTCATATTTAGATTTCACAGGAGGGTCACCAATGCCCGCTACGGGCATTTTCCCGAACCTAACTCCCAATTTTTTCGAAATTTTGATCAAACGGCATGCGGAACAAACATTCTAGCGGCCCCTGATGGACCCTCGAATGGAGATATATAGCTCCTTAGAAAGAGGAGGAACAGGGCTACACGATGGTGTGGGCTGTATTGTAGGATGTCTCCACCCTGAGGAGCTGTGACGATTGATTGGAGGTTCCATTTCGGGCAATTTTCGCTTGGAAAACTGCTGATTCAAAGCCACTGTTCTGACGTCATCTATTATACTCTGCCTATAAACTTATAACTTTAATTCAGTAAAAGCTGCTGCTGGCTTTGTGTTAGAAATGAGGACTAGGTAGGACGTTCATGTATTTTTGATTATAAGTGTATTTATATGCAAAATTGTTTACGGGGCTTTTGCTTGTTAATAATTAATTCTGTTGATGAAATTGGAAAACAATGCAAGTAGCATAAATGCAGGCTTTCAGAATAGTTAGGCTGTTGAGTGACTGGATGGGTGAACAGGTTTGATACTTGTTTTGGCAAGTATCACTGACCATAATGATTTAGTCTGTTTACGTCACACAGGGAGGTTGGTTTTACATTATACAATTCTGCATCTACCCATGGCTAATAGCTAAGATACCTTTGTCCAGTAGCTTAATTTAGCCTTGATAATGAGTCAGGTTTAGATATCGGCTATCCAGTTTGACTAGGCCCTGCATTTGAAAGCTGGGTTACAGCTTACAGTAAAATTTCCAGGTTTGATTTTTCAATTTCATACAGCTGAAATTACATTTTAATGTAGTTTTATTTATAACATCATCAGTTTATCTCAGCTTGAAGTAACCACACAGACAAAGGTAAAGCAATATTAACTAGACTTTTATTTATGTTATGGAGATGGACCAGTCGGTTATTTATATACTGATTCTGACAATGAAATTCTTGTATTGTATTTTTCGCTTCATGAAGTGTTTACTTGTCAGTAAGAAACTTTCTTTGTTATAAGCAGATGTTTACTTATGTAGTTTGCTTTTTTGCAACTGGAGTAGCATAGTGTCAATTTCATTTTACAAACCTCTGCATTTTGGGTTTTCCCTTAAAATTGCTTCTCGCATCTTCGGTTTCCAAAATATCGCCCAGTAGAATTCCTGGCAGCTTAAAGCACTATCTCCTATAGAACAAGATCAAAATTAATACATAGTTTTGCATAAAATTAATCTTGTCCTGTATCTGTTGTAAAAGTATGTAAAATTAGGAAAGTATTTCAGCTAGCACAGGGAGCAAGTGTAATCGGACACATGTTGGAGTCATTGTCACAATATTAATCAGAAGAATTTTTGTAAGCTAGATCAAGAATGTCAAGGATAGATGAGATATAATAGATTGTAACAAATCAAAATAATTTGTGTTAAGCGATTGAATTAAGAAATAATTTGGCAATAAATACAGATATTTGTAGAACTCTTTTGATTTAATAATGTTAGAATTATACTAACGGTTATGGTCAGCAGTTGTGAAGGCTTTGTTTACATTTTTTCTAGTTTCTTCATCGGTTATTTCCAGTTTTTCTAGGATTTCACTGACGTGAACAATGCCATCACCATTCAGATCATAGGAACTGAGCACAAGAAGGTCCTTCCTGTTATTAAACTGACGTAGTATTGCATTCATAAATTCCCATTTAGCTTCCGTTATTGTCAAATCTGGAAAAAGCATGTAAATCACTGCAATTACATTTTAATATAAGGAAATTAATTAAGGTTAAATGTGAAATTCACAGTAAAGTGAATTTTTCTATTAAACATAATCATATAGGTTTAGATCACTATTGCACGCTGCCCATCAAGTGTCTGATCTAACAGGCACTTGACAGTAATGTCTAATGCAGTGAAAATTTTACAAAACACACCTTTTAGTTCAGGAGTCCACTTGATTTAATAATTTTTTAGGTCAAAATATTTGATATTGTTGTTGTTTTGCCACTAGTAAAATTGTGGTGCTGCCCAAAAAAAAACAAATGTAGCTTTTTCCTCAAAATCGGCCTTTATAGAGGATGAAGTACTAAGTTATTCGTGTATATCAAGTAATGTCAAACCTGATATTTCTACCAAATGATTTCATATTATTGAAATACACATATCAGGATTTTCTGCTTTGGCATTGATTGTAGTGATTGCCAAAAAGTGGTCATTTCTTCAAGGTTTAGAGAGCCAAGGAAATGGCTTTGTGCAATTAACATTCCTATATGAATAGGTCACTTTGTCTGTCAGTCACTGTAAAAGCAGTTTGGAAGGACAAATGTTGAGAAGTTTGTTGTACAAAGGCCTGAATGCAGTCGACGTCAAAGTACTCTAGAATTTCTAAATGAACTGCACAGTTATTATGTGATAAATTTTCATGAAATTGACTTGTAAGCCCAAGTGGGCTGGAAACAGCTTTAATAACATTTTACAGTATTAATTAACACATGAATTATTACATTGTTATTATCATATGTTTATGTCAATAAAGATATTCAATCAATCAATCAATCTAAGAAACTTTTTGTTTTTAAAGAAGAGTTGTTGGATTTCTGCTTGGGAAAATGAAAAAACATGCCACTTTCATTATATATTCAGATTTTTGCCTTTGCAGCTGACAACCTTTTAATGTAAAGAGATTAACGTTTAAGATGTTGATAAACCGCATTTATTTTTTTTATCAAAGTAAAGCTGATCATGAACTTAAAACTCATCAGGCATTGAGTATTTGTTCATTTTGTTTGTCATTGCACTCAACAATTACGTTGGATTTTTGGAGTTTCTCCTGAATGAGCTCTTAAGATCATAATGATTTCAATATAATTCTGAATTGAACTTAAATGTTATGTTCATATTTTGTCTTTTTGATCATAACATTTTTTTACTGACTCTGGCTGTCCTTGTGTTTAAAGCAAGGACAAAAAACTCATAATATGCATTACAATAATTATAACATATGTCATCCTGTTTTTGTTGCATTACAACTACATAGTAATTAATAAAACATTCTTACCTAAATTTAGTGGCCTAGTAGGCAAGCCAAAATCAGGCAAAATAACACTAGGCTTGCCGCCTGGACCAGGGGGACCTATTATAGGAGGTAGTGGTCCTGGTACACTGGGAACAACACCCCATCCGCATCCCAGTACCTCGTGGCTTACCGAACTACACAGTAGTATTACCAAGCACGTTATTTTCATTGTGACGTATCATTAATCCAAATTACCCAACAGGAGAAAAATCCCATGTTGCCTGCAAGCGTTTACAGGATGCCTACTCGTTTCCTTTCAGCACTGCTTGTATCCTGGGCTCGTCACAGCTATGACAACTTGTAACATTAGACGTAGTTAGATGGGTAATTTTCTGCAGCAAGTGTTGAGACTTTCTGAGAAAATCCCGCCTTGCTACATTGGGTGCTATAATTAGTTAGCTTTACCATTTAGTTCATTAAGTGTAATTGTTAATGCAAATGAGAATGTGTAGATATTACTGGCATTCGAGTGCTTTATATGATATAATATCTGATGATTTTGTATTTTAAATATAACCAGGTCTATGGGATTTTAGTCTGCAGCGCACTCTGTATGCGCCCTGCTAGGAACTTTTGTTTCTCATAGGAGGTCGCATCTATGATGCTTCACTAATAAAAGTTTGAAATTATTTAGGGTGGTGGTTTTTACAAGCAACTGTTGCCACTTCCCACGTTAACATGCAACTTTGTTTGAAGTTTTTATGAATGGCACAGCTATGATGCAAGCAACTGCAAATTAACGTTTGGAAGCTTTAGCTGCACATGGGTTACATCTTTAAGACTTCGCTAACTCTTGGCAGGGTTACAGTATTATGAATTTAGGCGTTTGGAAGTCTAGCTGTCAAATTTTTCAGGTTCAAGATTGTGGGCCAGGATTATGACTTTCTAGAAACTCTGTAGTTTGTACTTATTCTGTACTTATTGAATGTGATTTGTTTTTTAATTTGTAAGAAAGTTAACTAGTCACGTTTGTTGCACGAGAAATTTAGACATTTTCTAGTGTTAGCCCATTTAATGGCAATTATGTTGAATTTTCTTCTTGCTTTCACTCGCGCACTTTATGTAAGCATTTCTATATTTAACCATTACATATAGTACAGTAGAATATTTGCTACGCTGAGGATATCACGTGACTCTTTTGCCACGAGTGACGCCAAAGTTTGACACTTGCCAAAAATTTTCGCGACTGCGTATTCTGCCCAGGTCGCAAATCATTCGTGAAAAGTTTTAAATAAGTTCGCGCGTTCTCGGCACTTTTTTGCCAGTTTTGAGCTTTTTTCTCGAGAGAATACCACACGAAATTCGACATGTTTGCGACATATTTGCAGCTGTTTGGGTGACTTCTACGATACTTATACGACAAGCCGAATGTTGCACGACATTTGCCCGAGTACGTTACGATCGTTTCACGGCCATTTCACAGAATTTTGGCGAAAAGAAGTGCGAGACAACCGAGGTTGTCCAAAATGTTCAAAAATAGTCGCAAAGTGGTGGCAGCGTCTCAAAATGTTTTCCAAGATTTCCTGGAGTTCAGAAAACACACGACAGTTATTTATTTTTATTTTAATGCAAAAGCCAAGTCTCGCGGGAAGCTGAGCTTATTTTAATGTATGGGGAAAATTTAGAAAATTTCAGCATTAAAATTGTGATAAGCATCTCGTGTAATTAGTAAAATCAATTTAAAGTCGTGATTACTTTACTCTTGGGCGCGCTAATTTTAGCGAAAAATGACGTCATCCGGTTTCCGTGCAAAATAAAATCTTATCCCGCCAAGTAGACTAAAGCTATGTAACCACTTTAAATTTGATCGTAATTGCTCGAATGGCTAATTTCTAGATAAACACAGTTAAACACAAAATTAGAATAACGGAACTCCTAAGCAAACTGTAGAAATTGTGCAAGTACCTTGACACAGCTTGTCTTCACGGCATTCAGGCTGCCTAGCATACACCAACTTATGTCGTTTCTTTTAAATATGCCGGCATCAACGTTCGTTTGGCAGGAGATAAGAAATGTATTAAAAGCTAATGGTAAATAGTTTTATGATTAGCCTGTACAAGCACTAAATGTGAATTTTTCACTACATACATAAATTAAGCAGTCTAGCAGTCTCAACGATCATTGTTTTTAAAGCGTTTACGTTCATTTATAAATGTCTGCACACAATCACATATTTTACATTTATTTACAAAACCTAAATTTTCGTCTCCATGAAGTAACAAACGTATGATATTCCTTTATGCCAAATTTCTGATGTCGTCACTATCTTATAAAGCATTAAGCTTAACATAATGTGGGCAATTGAGAACAAATGTTCATATGTACATGTATCAGGAGATGCACTCCATGTACAGAAGGGCGATACTAAAGAACCATCATTACTTTTTACAATTTTTAAATGATAGGTCATAATTTTTTGTCTAAATCCTGTGCGTATGCGCGTATGGTGAATTGAACTTGGCTGTTTGCTGTAAAAAATAGTTTGGATGTTTATTAAAATCTAAGTGCTTTTTAGTTCAAGTTTAAATATTGATAAAGATCTTATTTTTACGTTTAGTTATGGGAAGTTTCATTATTTCACGGCTTCTTTGTACTTCGGACATTCTTTACTCCATGTCAAATGCTCACCTCAGCTGTTAATGCGCTGTTCAGTTTCGGATTCACAGGGCTTTTGCGAACACTTCTCTTCAAACAGGACTTGATCGACGCCGCTTAGCTACACGAATGTATTTGTAACAGTTGTAAAGATAATAGGCCACTCCACTCAAGCTAAGGATCGCTTAACTTTGGCAGTAAGCGCATACCTTGAGTTCATGACCATTCATTTATTTTTCCGGAATTCATATAGAAGCTTTATGCAGGTATGCACATGCATGTTTCATCATTTTGCACAGATTGGAAGGGAGGATTGGGAGGTTGGCACATTGTCATTGTCATTGCAAGATTTTACTATTTAGAAATATAGGTAATAATAATAATAATATAATAATAATAATAATAACAATAACAATAATAGTAATTGTAATAGTAATAGTAATAGTAATAGTAATAGTAATAGTAATAGTAATAGTAATAGTAATAGTAATAGTAATAATATTTGAAACCACCAATTGAAAAAAACAAGTTCTATGGTATTTTATTTTGATCGTCACATAATATGTATTAAAAGTCTGCTAGTTAAGCATCTTCTGGATTTAAATATTGATTTTACCCGACTCATAAGACATATTGCTATAGTTGTGATCGATTTTCAAATGATTAGCCTGGAGGTGAATTAGCCCGCGAATCCTCGGGCTAATTACGTCTACTATGTAATGTAGGCCTAAAACGTTTTGAGAGTTAATACGTGGGCACATATGGTGGTGATCATATTTATCGTCAGTTAATTGTTACGTTCACGTCATACATAATTACGTATTGCTTTACCCTCAATCCGCCCCATACTTCAAACGCCCCAGGGAGAAATTATTTTGTAGCTGACACGCCAAAAAAGGTGATGCATGTATACAAGGGTTAACACATTTGGTTACAATGTAAACGGCAAAACTTTCAAATGTTAACCATTCGCGACTATATCACTTATTAGAAGCATTTGCATGTGTAATAGTAAGTGTACTGTAATGAAAGTTACTAGCAATAAACCGTTTGTCTTAAGTTTCTGTCATTATAACTTCACCATAATTAGCATTCATTCAAAGGCTTTTGCTCTCTACACATTTCGATTGTACAGCAGATATAACAACATTTATTTTCAGTGATTTGGTTTGTTTGTTTTTTATCAAATATTACACTTGACAAGATGTTCAAAGTTGCAGTTCATAAGTTCTTCATCAAATAGGGTTCCTTCTGGGCACTGTCTAAGGTAAAACTTTCCCCAGTTGCAATGGAGCCATCTTCTGCAATTTGTTGGATCTGGAAAATTGCCAAATGGTTCCGGACAGTAAAACTGTGCATCACCTTCATAAGGTCCTACAGGAACAGTTTGACCGACATTAGGTGGCTTTGATCCTACAAAGTAAAGGGTTGCTATTAGTTAATTATTTTGATGGAGCAAATTTTATATTGTTTTGTCATCAGTAAGACAAAAATGTTTGCTCATGGTTTATAATTTTTGTATAGCCCTATGCAAAAATTGAAACAATTTTACAATTTGAATATATTTGGGGTCTTTGAAGGTAAGCAGCTTTTGACTATACAGGCTTAAAGCCATAGGAGTTCCTTTGTGAAATGTTTAACGTACCTACAGACAATGTGCAAGTTACTTTTTCCCTGTCACTTCCAGGCCAGAATGGAGCGTTTCGGAATTCTTGACATGAAATCGCAAAGTCTCCTGAAATGATTACATATTTTTATTAGCACGTATCCAGATAGGAACAATGAACTATTCCGTTTGTATCGAAGGGAAAGTTACTGATTAATATTCGAGTGCTGTCTTCACCGCATCATATACAAGTCCTGATACCTTATGTATAAGTGCCGAAGAGCGATTATCTTAGGCACAAGGGGTGTATTTATTATTTCAAACCAGTTTTGCTCTGGTATTACTTTGGTATTACTGCTTACTGATTAAGACTCACCTATATCTGATATCTTGCGTATTACAGTGTGAAAACTCTTTAATAACATTAGTTTTCATTTGCTTTTTGTTTTAATTTGACTGATCTGCCGGTTATCTTACTTCACTTCCGTTCAAATTTGTTTTAACGCTTCATAGTTTTAACAATTTGAACAACTGAGTAGTTTTTGGCTTTATTTACGCAGAACGCATTCAAGCGTGGGTCAGGCCAAAAAGCACTACTTTTTTACATTTACCCTAAGTCTTACCATTTACGTCTGCATCGGTGAATGCTAAGATGGCCATCTGTTTAAGGTAATCATCATAGACTATTTTGAGAGCATTCAGGATTTCCGTTAGATCTATTTTTCCATCTTGATTCTGGTCATAAGTGTTGAAGTTTAATAAGCGCATCTGATCCCTGTGGCCAGTCGCTAACTTATAGAAGTAGAAATATCTGTCGTCAATGTTCTCCATTTCTTTACTTTGCAGTTGATCAGTTTCATAAGCTGTAATAGACTTTTAATGAAAATAATGTTCATGTTATTTTTACAATCACGAAGCTAGCTATAAGCATGTACGTGTACTTTATGGCACAGCTAAGATTATTATCAAGATGCTTCTGTCGCTGTAACATTCTTAATGTTATCGGCTCAATTTATGTGTAAAATCGAATAATAAAAATATTACATTGAATTGATGGCGTCTGGATAACTATTGTTATGCAATGTACGGTGATGTAAGAGATTTACTGAAAATTTGTGAAATTCCAAAAAACTTAAAATTACAAACAATTCAAGTTAATTGAAAGAAACAATACTGACCCGGTCTTGAAGCTCCTGGTGCCGAAGACCATCCACATCCACAGCTAAGTTTTAATATTGTCTCGAATAAAATTACGCACAAACTCACTTGTTTGTTCATTGTCAACTGTCGAAAGATAAAAAACACAAAGCCAGATGTATGCTAACACATTCACGTAGTTCACATTAGTCGTCAGTAATGATGCTATAGCACTTCCCAATTCTCGATATTATAATAATTATATGAATGTGCTTTTGTTTAATTAAGCCAAGCTATGAGCATTTTTTGTAACAGTTTTTAACATAACTCGTTCTGTACTTGCAAGTAAAATGTTGCAGATCTTTGTAGAACCTGTGTAGACTCGATCTGTGTAAAAGCTGTGAGTCTCGACGTCATATTCTTTGCTGCATTTATCCTTCACTGTCTAGGCGGCTTAACTTGAGGAGGTGTTTATCTTGTCAAATTTACTTTACGTCTTATGTTTAATTTACAGCGTGTAAAACGCATCTTCAACAAAGGCTTTTTCTTCCCTATTCAATAGACTATTTTTAGAGTCTTGGTTGAGTCAAACCAAGTCTGGTGAAATCAGGTTAGAGGATGATTTTATAGAGGAGAGGAAAAGTGATTTGCAGTGTGACGTGTATATATATATATATATATATATATATATATATATATATATAGGTCACTTGTATATATATTGCTCTTCTATATATATATATATATATATATATAGAAGAGCAAGGCTTCGTTCCACGTACTCATATTAATCGTTATCTGAGACAGGATCTGCTTCTTTTCACGATTAGTAATTAATAATTGATGAAAACTGCCAAACCTGCTAGAAATTTAGGCAACGAATTCTCTCTCTGTGTGTGCAACTTGCTGGCCGACTATCTTTTTATTTTACTTTATTAATATAGTGAAGAAGACGTTACTGCCTGTTTGCGGTCTTAGTTAAACTTTTAGCATATGCATGTCCCAGCCTCTACTGAGGGCCCTCTAGTATCTGTGGCTTTAGCCGTCTAGCATCTATAGTTTTACCGAGTTACAATTTACTGATTTTTTTTTGTGTTTCTGGAGCGTGATCCCATTTAAAAGAAGGTGAGAAAAAAGTTGGCGACATACTGACTCGCAAACTTACGAAGTTTCAAAATATTCGAGCGAATACAACAGCAATTGAATAACTTCAGTGTAAATCGGCACGCATTGGGCGCTCATAATGGGATAGGTAGCCAAGCAGACTTACAGTGTGGTGAGCTGTAGGTTTCAGTTGATTCACTTGTGAACTAATCAATCATAAATGTGCTAGTGTGTATAATTAACTCTTTTACTGTAATCTAATACGAAGCACTTTTCTTTACGCAATTCTTTTGATAGTAAATTTTCTAAAGATGTTAGTTGACAAATAATAATATTAAAAAAACAGAAAAGTGTGGGAACTTGGGACTAGGGAGTATTTTTCGCAAGTTTATAAATTTTCTAAATGCAAAAAAGACGCGTTAATGTTTGGTTTGAAGTTTCGGTTTGAAGGGACACTTGTATTATGTCGAACCGAGCACACAGTCACTGTTCATCTGTTTCAGTGTTTTCCCCCAGATAAAAGTTTAATTAAGTGAATGGTAAGATTTACTACTAGTAATAAATTTTTGATTTTTATATAATCGTTCTAACCAAGTGTTTTGTTTTATTTTTGTCTTAAGTAAATACTGTCATTTATAGTGGTCTAGGCGGGTAAGTCAAATAGTGCATGACTATAAACATGTTACAGGCAAAGTATGAAACCGGGCATTCTATTGAATACTTAGGCATTTTATGGAGTGCTTAACCAAATCAGGCAAAGCGTCTAAATAATTTCTTTTACACATTTTCCTAGGCTTTTCTACACTTTTCACATTATACATAATACAAGAGTTTGTTTAGGCACAGTGTGTAATTCTTTGATTTTGAATATACTTTCATTAGGTATTTCATGGAATACTGAATGAATTTTAGTTCATGTACAAATAAAACAAATGGTCAATTGTTTTGATATAAGTTTTCTAAGCATAGCCAATTATATATTAGGGAATGTGTGAAATAAGTCTTCTTTCTATGTGCTTGGAAATTTGTATGGTGTAACGATCTGACGATTAGGGGGTAGGTTGTTTGATCGATGGTAGTCGCTGGATAACAAATGAACTGGCCTGTGCGAAAACTCTTAGAAGGACTTAGTAATAAAGCTGCAATAAGTGCTTCGTGTAACTATGTAACTAGTAAAATTACTTTAAAATCGCGATCATTTTGTGCTTGGATGCATTCTTGTTTCAATGACGTTATTCGTCTTGAAGAAAAGTTGCGCACTATCAATCTTCATCAAATGTATAATTAGTTTTTACAAAAAAATTAGATAGCTTAAGATATTTTATAAAATGTCTAAATTACACATTGCCTATAACATATATACTGTTCACTTGATAGATTACATAGACGATCTACGCGAAAGATTACGTAGATGGTAACAAATAACTTTGTCTAGCAAAATGTGATGTTTGTAATCTTATTATTAGAACATTCGAGGTACTGTAGAACCTCTTTTGGCCAGAATGTTGTGTTTAAAAATTCTGAACAAGTAATCCCGAATGAACCTGAAAAAAGTAAAAAGACAAATTTAAGTAGTAACCGTAAATCCAAGCTTAAGCGGCGTTTATCAGACATCCGGAATGCGTTGCGCTATTGTGTATCCACTTGAGAATAAACAGCCTAACTGCAGAATAACGCAACAACGCAGGCCTGATCATTTAACCGGTGCATTGAAAACAATATACAGTTGTTTTTATCTGTAACGTAATAATGCATACGCAGTAACGCGTAACGCATTCCGGATGTCTGGTAAATGACGCTTTAAGAAAAATTTACACGTTTTTAATTCATTGCGGAAAGTTACTAGTAGCTAGTTGAAATTTATGGCTTTTATAATGGTTATCCGTGCATCTTGTTTGAACTTGAGTTTTATTAGATTTTGAAAGCACTGTTTCAACAGCTTTACAAGTCTGCGAGAGTAGTATGCTACTAGTGATTTAATGCATAAGAACACTGCATTACATAACGAACAAAACAATTTCATTTTTAATAGGCTTGGCATACATCATTGCAAATACTAATAAACAAAGATTATGGAATATGGATGGAATCGCGGATATGATTTATTTTTGTTCTCTAATATTTAAAGCAAAATATCTATCTTACCATTTGTGTCGACTTGTCGAAAGACTGAATAAGCAAGGCCTTCAATATTTGTATTTCCGTTTGTTTTTAAAGCTTCTCTAACTTCGTGAAAATGAATGCAATTGTCATTATCCGAGTCGAAGTACGAAAAGTCGAAATACGGCGAGATTAGAATCCCACGCAAAATTTCAAAAATTTCACAAGCTACAAGAGGTTTTATGTCATCTGACCATACCACGCTGTTAATGAATTCCCCACAGCTAATCCGTCCATCATCTATATTAAACAGATTGCCGAACAGTTAGTTATTGATTAAATTATAGCGAAGAATAACGTAACATGACTTTCTATGTTAGTACATATTCAATTATGTTTTTGTGATGACTGTACTTTTTTCCCTTCCTTTGCTTACCAGCTGCTGCTGCGTTTGTTTTTTTCATGATTTTCTCATTTCTTTCTCAGGCATTGTACGCTTTGTAGTACTTTTTTTATTATATACGCTTTCATTTAGTTTTGTGTAGTCAGTTGTGTAGTTATACTTATGTAGCAGCATGAATAAACTGTAGAGATGATTTTCTAAAAGTTTTGTATAACATGGATTACAGTAGTTATATAGCAGACAAGCAGACGAACTGGCATCTATGCTGACATGCAGCAATGCAGGCTGATAGATGACAGCATATCACCTGTGAGCAGTAAAAGTTAAGTCGGCTAGCAGAAATCTTACAAAACTAGTACTAGACGGCAGAAGCTTGCAACAACTGCACAAATAGCAACTCTCCCAAGTTTATATGTTGTTAATTGTATTATTTAGATGTATACTGGAATTTTTAATGAAAGGTAAAGGTTCTGAGTAGGTGCAGTAATCTCTAAATATAAGGTTTTTTCGTCAGTCATATTTCTGCATGCCAGTTCAGATTGCACGTTCTGTGTACATAATTTAATTCGCTAGCTATTAATTTTTTACCCGTACTGTACATTCTACACCGAGTATGGTTAAGACACTATTGTGTATACCAACTACTTGTCATGCAGAATCATGGTGGTGTTTCATAAAAATCAATTTGTTTCAAGATTTGTTCAAGCTTTACTAAAAAATTCACAGGGTCAATGTTTATTCTAATGTCATGCAAAATATGCCCTAATGGCCTATATGCAGTAGAACCAGCATGCAAATAATAAATTATGTTAAACTTTTTATTTAATATGTAAAAATCTTATTTATTGAAAGTGCATAAAATTTTTACAACTGTTACATTTTTTTTAATTTACCAAATTATTTTGAAATGTTACTCATAAATGTAGTCCCATTTAAGCCCGCAGTTTTACTCGGTAGGCCATGTAGTAAGAATATACAGTACTTCAATTTTCAGAGTAAAAGATAAGCCTTCCAAAGCGGCAAATACTCTCTATTAAAAAAATTGAAACAAATAATTATACTGACATATTTGCATCAGCGTGAGGAGTATGTCCTTGACGGAAGAATTATTGTTCTTTGATAACAATCGGTAAATATTAAGTAATTTACTTTCTGGTTGTACTAGCTTATGAGCACATCGGCTAATTAAAAATAACAAATGGATAGTTAGCAGTCAACTAAATTAAAATCTTCTGACAGTGTGAGAGCTAGATAGCTAGTCTCACGAGCTTATCTACTAACTGCTAGCTAAAAATCAAGTACATATAGCTAATTAACTAAAACTGTATACTCATATGAACTATTAGAGGGTTAATCCGTAGTTGGTTCTATAAATTTTGTTATTTATTATTACCATATTTAGACTTGACATTGGATCGAAAATTGTATAATGTCCTGTTTGTTACAGGTCAAAATTTCCTTAATTGTTTAGTTTTTGTTACCGTCCGTGAAGATAGCCAATTTTTGTTGGAAACAAGTTGGACAGTAAAATTTTGAATATCTTTACAATTTGCTTCTGTGATTACTTGAAAGTGATACACAAAAATAGTTTTAGAGCTGCACTAGTAGAGGCTATTGCAAGTTAATTTAAACCCTCGTTGTAGTCATCATATTTCTGAAGTTTACATATCCATTGTTCTGTAAAATTTTTGATTTCTTCTAATTATTAGTAACTAAGTAACTACGAATTCTTCTAATTATTTACAGAAATTATAAGTTATCAACATGTTTCGAGGTGAGATTCATTGTTACAAGGTACAAGTAAAAATTTTAAAATGTTGAGAAATACGCAGGGCATGCATACTTGCCTTCACGAACGTAACCCAACTCGTCGCTAGAACTTTGAACTGCTTAGTGCGTGGGTAGTGTAGTGCGCTTATTATACCTCGGGTGCCAGTACGACATCCATATACTTATTATGATTACTTGCAGAGAATAAATCTCTGGCATTTATTAGATACGCAATGTTGTGAAATGGCAGTTACAAATTATGCAGTGATGTACATTTGTTCAACTTACCGTCAATGTCAGTATCTTGCCGTATGGCTACAGCCAGCGTCAAGTTTAAATGTAAATTTAACACAGACTGCAGCTCATTGACGCTGATGAAACCATCACGCGGTGAAACGTCATATGTGCTAAACCGTAGCAACTCAGTTCTGTTGTTTTCCCTATAAAAGTTGTATAATTCCGTGTAGTCAATATCTGGATTTGTGCTGGATGTCCGACGAATCCCAGGCGATATTGCACCTCCGCAAGCTTCTGCTCGTTTTTGAAAAAATATTATAGACAAAATAATAATTATTGTTAAGAATCTGTTTGTCGCGTTTGAAGAAGTTAATGAAAAAGCCATCTTTCAACTGTGTTGTGTGAAACACTCTCGTAAATTACTTTACTTGAGCTTGACGTAGACCTTCCGTATATTTCCTCGTTAACTGGGCTGTTTACTTCCGTCTTTCCTAGCAATTCCAGTCACTTTGGTGCAACTTTTAAAGGGAAGTATCATAATATTGACTTCCTTTCCATACTCAAACACGTGTTGTTGTGTTCACTTGCTGTTTTCGTATTGAGTCTGTTAGAGTAGTATATACGTACTTGGATATTCTTACGATTTTAGTGGTGACAGTAACTGTACAACCCGTGTATATGGGTTGAATATTCTGAGGTCCTGAATATTGTGTCCGGAAAGCAAACTGTCTGTCAGTCCGATTTTGAAACTAGAATTAGCCAGTTGAGTGATAAACTTGAAGCTCTAGACAATAAAATGAGCTGCAGCTCAAAACCATTGTGGAGTGATATAGTATCGATGCCTAGAGCCGAGAATAGTGCCAAGCTGTCAACAGAATACAAGTCTGACGACAAAATGAAATTAACCAAAACCATCTATGATCCGTCTCGTACTGTAATAATCAGCAATGTAAACGATAAAGAAATTGTTAAATCAAACTTCTCCATCGAAAAACAATTATCCCACCACTTCCCTCTAACGCAGTTTGACAACATCAGAAAGACAGCTAAAGGTATGATACAAGTGCAACTTAAGCACAAAGAAGAAGCAAAGTTAATGATAGATACCTGGCTGCTTTCGTACCTGGGCACAGAGACTTCAGCTAGATGGCCTCTACAAAATACCATTGGCTTACTACGAGACTGCGACCTAAGCTTGACCGATGATCAACTATTAGATGAGATTAGTAAACATTACTCTGACGTGAAAGTGGACAGGTTCAAGAAAAAAGATGGAACGGTGCTTACCCTAGCTAAAGTATATTTTAATTCAGCTGATGATTTAGAAACTGCTATCTTTGATGGCATTCCCATTGGTAATATGTACTGTCAAGTCGAGAAGTTCATAGTCGCTAACAAACCAGTACAGTGCTTCAACTGCTACAAATATAACCATGTAGCAAAATGGTGCAAATCTAAAACTGTCTGTGGAAAATGTTCATCTAGTCATAAAACCAGCAATTGTAGCAATGAACGTGTAAAATATTCAAACTGTGGTGGCGCGCACGAGGCGTGGTACAGGGAGTGCTGGAAATATAAAGAAGCGTTATCCATGAGAGAGTCTAATAAAACTCCTTCTAGCAACATTCAGTAATATTCACAACGTGAACAGTTACGGAAACACTAATAACAATCCTACAAACAAAAACTTTTTTTCTTTCTATCACTCCAACGTACGAAGCCTCCTAGCGAACAACGAATCCTTTAAGTTGGACGAGTTGCAGTTAGTCGCTAACACCAACAATTATGATGTCATCGTTCTGACAGAAACATGGCTAGATCAATCCATAGCAAATGATGAAATTCGTCTTTCCGGTTTCCAAGATCCAGTCAGAAAAGATCGGGACAGAAATGGTGGTGGAGTAGCATTTTATGCGGCCAATCACATACATTTTAAAACACGGACTGAGTTGTTACCACAGAATCTGTTTGAATTTATGTGGATAGAGATCAGTTTAAAGGATAATACACTCTATATGTGCATTTGTTATAGGTCCCCATCCCAAGATGCAGCAGGTGAAGACCGATTTATTGCAGCACTAAATGAATATTACAATAACCTACTAACCTCTCAACCTAAGCACCCCTATAGCATTGTATTTGTTGGCGACTTTAACGCCAAATGTAAAGCCTGGGACCAGGCAGAGCTAAACGAAGATCCAATGGGCCCTAAATTAAATAATTTTGTTGTACAAAATCAATTGTTCCAGTTAATTACTGAACCCACTCGAGTAACTAGTACGTCAAAGTCTGTACTGGATTTGATTATCACACACTCACCTAGATTATTTACTAACTACAGTGTGTTTCCACAAATCTTTACATGCGATCATAACCCTATTTTTGGGAAAATTTGTGTCAAAATTTCAGTACGTCATGCTTTCAAAAGAAAGGTATATAATTATAATTTAGCAGATTGACCAGCATTAAATCAACAAATCTCTGCTGCAAATTGGGAGGCTGTGCTTTCAAATGAATCTGTTGATTGTTGTTTTTCTATTATTTGTTGACAATCTAGTGAAAATGATTGATTCTTGTGTGCCTAATCAAATTGTAACAATACGCCCACGCGATAAGCCTTGGATGAATAGTCACGTTCGAAAGCTTAGAGTACAAAAAGAAAAGGCGCACAGAAATTATAAATTAAACAGGACGAACGCTTCGTGGCAGTCCTATACTACTATTAGAAATAAGTACAACAATGCTGTTAAAAAAGCCAAACGTGACTATTCAGACAAACTGAACGAGAAGCTATTGAATCCTGAAACATGCCCTAAAGTCTGGTGGGAAATTACTAAAAGTTTTTACAAAAATACGTGTGACTATTTTATTCCTCCCATTATAGATGAAGCTGGTGTTGTCACAAGTGATGCGATTTCCAAGTGCAATGCATTTAACAATTACTTTGCCCAGCAGTGCCGTTTGAACATTTCAAATGCTTCATTACCCAGATTCGTATCGAAGACTGATACATATATGTCTCACATTACTGTACACGAAGATTTAGTGAAAACACTATTAAATAACGTCAGTATGAGCAAATCTGTAGGTCCTCAAATCTCATTTAAGTTTTTCGTTTGGTAAGAAACATTTTTCATTTGGTAAACCTCCAATGTCAGTGCATCATACGCGCATGAGAATCGGATTTTCTCAGCTAAACTATGACCTTTTCTCTAAAGGCTGTAAAGATAATAACGGTCATCCAATATTGCCGAATTGTAACTGTGGATATCGATTTGAGTCTGCTGAACACTTTTTGTTGCACTGCCCATTGCATCAACTAGCTAGGGTAGTTATGTTTGATAAATTAAATGCAATACTTCTGCCCGAAAGCCTTAATATAGCTGCCTTAGGAAATAATGATCTGTTGAAGTTGTTATTATTCGGAAAAGACGAATTTAACTATGTTACTAACTGAAAAATATTCCAATGTATACATGACTTTATATTACGTACTAAACGCTTCCAGTAGTTTCTATCTGATATAAAATGCATAATTCTTAAATAATCGTACATTAATATTTACTAACCGTCATTTTCTACTACTGTCTAATGTATCACTGTAGTAAAACTTTAGTATACTAAAGTATACTAAAAACTAAGTATAGTCTATTCTTACTGTAAATGTTCTTGTAAATAGTGTATAAAGTCTGTTGTGGTGAGGATCCTAAATCATGTTGTACAAACTGTCTGATCCAGTCCTAAATAAATTATGTTTAAACTAACCCGTGTGCAATCGAAGAAAAATTCGTAGACGCTGGACGTATTGACACGACAATTTTCATGTTTCGCTTTAATCAGTTTGTAATTTAATTTATTACTGAAACATATAAAGAAGAGATTTTAATTCATTTCGAAATATGTAACTCATGATTGTGGAATCACAGCATGCAACACTGTCAACACACACGTCCATACTTCTACGAGAATGGTTTTGTCGATCGAAATCCATACGTTTTTGCGTTTCGGCCCAGATTTAAAATTATGTTGCCAAACTAAATTTTGCCAATAGTCAAGGCTAAAACCTGAAGGTTGTATTTGGCCTTAGGTAGTTTAGTTATGTATCATTGACAGGGCCAGCTCTAGCACTAGGTAAACTAGGCAGTCGCCGAGAGTACCAATTTCCGGAAGCAATTCTTTAGTTTTTAAGTGTAGCATTAAGTACTGTAGCAACGTGGTGTATGTGTAATTCCGTACGTGCTCAACACTAATAAAGTGAAATGAACAAGTTGCGTTATTTTCCTGTTAAATGTATAATTCATCGATGCCGGCAAGTGTCTTCCCGCAGCACTGGTTTCCTAAGATTACCCTATTTCACGCAGACATTACTGACGCGTTACCTGATTTGAATCATCTTGTTTGCTGGCTTGCTAGCTGTTTGTTTTTGTTTGTTTGATGAGAGATTACGTCACCAAGTGATAGTGCTTGTCTGCTTGCTTGCTTTACACTCAGTGTTGGATTTTCACGACTTGGTGAATTTTTAAGTAGGCTGCACTATTTGTATTCCTATGGGAAAGCATTAATAATTTGTCTAAGTAAACGATGATAGTAGCAAACAGAGACCACAATTCCCAAATTACTCAATACATTGTCTCGACTTGCGGTTGAAAAGAACGTTCCTCTGTTTATCATCATCATCAGCATCATTTGATAGCTTGATGAACAAGAACAACAATTATAGTATGTATCTACAAAGATTGATCGAGTGGACCATGTCTGAGTCCCCTAGTCTAGACTGAGAGGGGCCTTTTTTCTGATATTAAACAATAAGTCATCTAAGATATGTTTAAATTTCTAAATAATTTGCTTATAAAATATCATGTTGCTACAGTTTAATGACGTTGGCCTTTTGATTGTTTCACCTAGCTAGTGTGCTAATGTTATTTTCTATTACATTTTCTATTTCTATATAATGAATTTAGCTTAACAAAACTTGGTGCTCTGACCTGTCATTTAATTAACTAGCTTTTGTAGAAGAGTCCTTCAGCCCACTTTTAGGATATTCTTTTCGGTTTCACTCTTTGAAAGGTTGAAATTTATAATGGTGAATAAACAGACTAATGTGCATTTTTGGTGAGAAATATTTATTATTTTACTACAGACTTGTATTTTACATGTATATCATGTTACATTTTTTGTTAAATGGTCAAGCCAAGAGGTATGTTAATTAAGCTTGAAAAGAACATGGTTGTTTCATAGTGATTTAGTATTTTTGACGTTCTAATTTCAGAGTCCATTCACATTAACACTGGTTTGTTAGCTCTTGGCAATGTGATAAGTGCTTTGGTGGACACTCGCAAGAAGAGCAGTCATATTCCGTACAGAGATTCAAAACTGACACGAATATTGAAAGTATGTCATACACACAAGGAAATAAAATAAAATAAATAAATAAAAAAAGTTTTATAGAGACTTTGTCGATTATAGAGACACATTTCCGCCATTTGTCAGAATAAGCAAAAAACAGGGGCTGTATAAATAGTAGCAGTTCAGAATATTTTTAAAAAAAGTGAAATAATTGAAATACTTCTGTTACTTTGATTATTGTTATAACAAATTTACTTTATTAAGCAACACTAGAAAGATGCAATGAATTTCAATAAATCTGAATGAAAATTATGAAAAATCTGTTCCATGTGACTAAAATCGATCTGCTTTTAGGATTCGTTGGGTGGGAAAGCTAAGACGATCATGATTTGTTGTGTGAGCCCATCTGCAGCTGATTTTGATGAAAGCCTCAATGTTCTTAAATATGCACAAAGGGTAAGTTGTGTAGCACCAGCAAATCACTGTTGTACTGGGTAAATATAGGGCATAGGCAGATTCTAAAGTTGGGGGAACAAGCACGTAAAAAAGGTGCCGTGACACATACCAGACAGTTTTTAGCACAATGTTTATACATTTTAATCCATCAAACATGCTGCTAATCGTACATTTAAAGGACTCAGTACACATATGCTTGGGACATAGCCACTCGATTCATTAGCCATAATGGCAAACATTTTCTAGTTACATGCAAATGGCAATTGTCTTTGAAAGCAAACATCTAACAACTTCTATAATGTGCAATGTCAATAAATAATTTTTGCTCAAAAAATATATGTTGCAGTGATTATGTTTGAGGGACATAAATAGCAGAATGATCCTTCTATGCCTCAACAGGCAGTATCAGCATGTGAAAAGACTATATCATAATAATTAGATTTGAAGTAATGATCCTTAGCTCAATCAGTTAATCTTGAAAAATCAGGTACGTAAATAGATGCTCGTATCAAAAACACAAGAAGCGGGTTGATCAAAGAGAGTAACGACTCTCTTAAAAAATGCGATTAAAAAAAATAAAAAAAGATTGGACTTTTATCGCACCAATGAACTAAAGAGTAAAAAAATTGTCGAAAAGATGCCAATTTTGAAAAATATGCTCGGAGGAGCAGTTTCTCCCCTTGCTCCCCTATTAGTTATGCTTTTGGGCAAATGAAAAATGTTGATAAGTAGAAGAAGTAATTACCTACAATCTCTTTTTTAAAAAGTTTGTTGTGTTTTCACAAGTAAACAACTTACAGCATTGATTTTATCATCTTATTATCTATAAAAAAATTTAAGTACTAGTAGCATTATGTTACTGTAAACATTAAAGTATTTTTAACAATTAGCCTGATAAAATCACTGTAATTTTATAATTACTAGTAATCTTAATATTTTCATTATGGGTCTATTTGCTAAAATTATGATTATAACTTAAAAGGCACGCAAGATAAAGAATAAGCCAGTAATCAATGAAGCTGTGCATGCTGTACAAATGGAAGAATTGAAGAATGAAGTTAATGCTTTAAGACACCAATTATTACACAGTTATGCAGAGACTGCTAGTTCTGGGGTTTCATTCCAGCTTACGACAAGTGGTTTGATTCTTCAGCAAAAAATTATGCAGTAAGTAACAGAATCGTTCAAGAGTTTGATTTTACAAAGAGCAGTTTTTCTCACTTTGATGAAACAATTTTGTAATGATAAAAGATTGTTTGTGTTAATGTCACTGTTAAATTTTTTTCCATTTGCTAGGTAAAAACTGTCATAAAAATAAAAATCTGCTTTTATTTGTTCTAAAAAAAAATCATTCTAAAATTTATTAATTCTGCAGTTATATGGTATTATAATGTACAAATTGTACATATATCTTGCAAAAGTATGGGCGTTGTTCAGTTTTGTGTCACGCATAATTTTTTATAATATTTAATTGCTAAATAATATTTTCAAAAAAACGTCATCTCTGTAATTAAAGATAAGTACCTTTGTTAATTTGTTAGTTTATTCCAGGCTGGAGAATCAGTGCATGAATTACAAAAACTGCATGAATTCTGCATTGGAGATTTTTGAAAAAATACAGCATGTGTCGTTTCCTAATGAGCAGACTAAGACTCAAATAAATAATTGGTTGTATCACACCAAACAGGTATTTTACAATGATTAACATTTAACCTGGCTTTCATTTTCCAAATCTGCTTGCTAAATACAAGAGCTTTACAGCGTAAGCAGTTTTAAAACTAAATGTTTTGTCCGTTCACATTATAAAAATTTTCTGCAAGAGCTTGCATATGTGTAATTAATGTAAGCTAAAATACTGTATTGAATTACTTTTTACAGCAATTTTATGGAATGGAGCTGTACTGAGTGTTAAGGTTTTGATACACCAAAGCATCCAGGGTCTGGTATCCGCATCCAGCATCTGGAAGCGAGAAAGAACGTGTATATAGTCAGTGAATGACAAAATCAAAGACTTTGGCAACGGACACTGGAAGCCAGATGTTGAAAGCTTTTTCTACTTTTTGAGCATTTAGCATCCAGCATCTATTCAATAACTAAGCCAATGATAACTGGGCTTGGAAATTTATGAGAGAAAAAAACGAAAGCATTTCAGAAATAAATTTAATATCATCCATTGTTTTTCCACGAAGAAAGTAAAAATTAGATACCAGATGCTTTTGTGTTAACTTAGTATCATGCGAATGCTAGATACTTGATGCTGGAACCCAGAAGCTAGACACACTGGATGCTTTGGTGTATCATAGGCTTAAAGTTGGTTTGGGTTGACATCTGAAATACTTGCCATCATTGAGGAAGCCTGAAAAAACAGATAGTACATCTGATAGCTAAAATCGTTATTACATTTATGTGATTTTCATAAACTTTTATAAATAGTTATAGTTAGTTTTTTTTATAAATTATTGAATTTGCTTATCATTGTTATTATGAAATACTGAACTACTCGTGTTTGTTTGTAATTGCAACACTTAAAGCTTGTGCTTGAATTACAACTGGTTGATGCTTATTATTTAAGAAGCAAAAAGTCTATTACTTGAGTTCTAGTTCATGTTCAAGTATTAATGTAAGTTCTTTGTGGGTGTAAATACTAAAGTTGACCACTAGTCAATGCTCACTCACTAAAAATAAAATCTTTTTTAACTACGACTTTGTGAGAATTAATTATTAGGTAAATTTTACCAGCTGTATTAATAAAATCATGAGTGTAAATTTATTTGTGCAGTGGATGGTAATTTATTAGTTTTTTCTTTTGTTTTTTTGGGTGATTGGGTTTGTGACTTCAAGAGGACTGCTGAAACAGGAGGTCATGGTGATATACAACCTAGCTTTTGTGAGCACACACAAATGACAAAACAGAAAAATAACGATAAACTTATTGAAGAAGAGATTTCGAAAGTTGCAAAGCTGCGCTTACGTCTAACAGACCTGGTGAGTAAAATCTGCATGTTGCTGTTCTTCCAGTTTTGTTGTGTTCGTAATATATGTCAACTTATGGTAAAACATTGTTTGTTGAAGAAAATACGTATTACACTCTTAATGAGCACCAGTTATTGAATTGTGAGTTGTACTAATTATATTCAATTGACGTGGCAGTGTTGCATTTAAATCTTTTTCAGGAGAAAGAAAATCTGCACCTGAAGAGTGAACTAAACTGTGCAAAACCACAAAAAGAATTTAGTGGGGATATGTTGCTAATGCAAGGTATCCAGTGTCGACATATGCACTCCCATTTGCAGCTATTTCTGCAGGTATTGGTATTGTACAGATTTTGAAATTTTACACGTCCGTGCATTATATAGTAACTCAATTAGTAACTTATTTTGGATGAGCTTATATATAATTAATATTCAGCTTTTTAAACTGTGTTAGGACTGTTATATTCTTTCCAGCATTAGAAAAATCTTAGTATGTTTAATTTTTGCTCATTTGTTTTTACAGAAAATTGATGATTTTATTGGTCATACAGATTGTTTGCAAACTTCAAAACCATTACTCAAAAGTACCGGAAGTATAAAGGTTTGTTAAGGAAACCGCTAATTATTAAGAAGACTATTAATGTTTATAAATTTTAAATGAATTGTCAAGTAGAAATCTGTTTTCAACATTCCCTAGTTGTAGGTTACATTTTGTCACTTTTCCCAGAATAAATTATTATTTTTTAATTTTTAACAAAATGGAATATTTTTTCCTCAAATTAAGATTCTTAATTGTTTTTTTTTAATTTCTTTAATGTCATGTAGCCTTAACATCAGAAATGTGTAGCTTTTAGTCTTTAACTTTTTGAGTGTAACACTTATTTTAATAATAGTCAGCACATTTTTATTGTAATTACAAATTTTCACTTTTGTTTATAGATTCAAAAACTAGATGTAACTAGTAGAGATACCACTCTGTGCCTTAGAAGACAGTCTATTAGAGACATTTTGTCAGTGTTTCGAAATTGTAGTCAAATGCAGATCTCTCTACAGGAAGATTCGGATGATATCATAACTAACTGCAGTATAAGCTGTGCAGATGGTTTTAAAACAGATACAAGTAGCATAGCTTCTGAAGAAAGCTGTAAATTAAAGCAGTGAGTATTTCTGGAGGACGAACAATAACGAAACTAGTAAAGGCAGTAACATATTAACGTATCACTAGTAGTGATATTTGTTTATGATATGGTGCAAAATGTTCATTGATTTTTGTCATTGATGAATTGTGTGTCTGACTTTATCCAATCACTTTCTATTTCACATTTGTTTAAGAAGACTGATAGCTGATCATATTAGCGATAACTTTTCTGTCTTTTAATATTATTTTTTATTTAAGTGACATTGAATGTTTATTACATGTGTCTGACATCTTTTAGCTTCTGTATCCAAGGCCTAAAACAATATACCACAGACAACACTCACACACGCTGTAAAATTCTAAATGTCTTCTAACAAAAATAATTTCATAATTCTATAATGCCATCGTAATAAGGTAATCACTTTTTATTTTTTTTCAACTTTTTTGTTGCTATGCAGCCCAAACGACACCTGACTACACCATACTATTTCATGTGTTTCTGTGCTTTTAGTAAACACACAGTTTTTATTTTATAGGTCATTATCATCAACACGAACATTGGAAAACCCACTTATACTAAAAAAAAGTGAAAGTGAAAAAAGTGATATTTCTTTATTTGAAAAAATGCCATTTGGAATTGAAAACCGTTTGAATGAGTCTGTGATGAATATGCAGATAGCACAGCAGAAATTACGAGATTTCGATGTCAACATCAGGTGAAAACCCGTACTCTCTCTATAGATAGATGACTTAGTTTTAAATGTTTGTACTTCAGAACAGTCTTAGGTATAAAAAGGGTATTGTTGCTAAGTTAGAAATAGATTTGCATACTGAATCAGACAATAAGTGATTTCTCTTTCTGATAAGTGTGCTGTATTTCCATTTAGGCTTTTCAGGATCTTTAATATTCTTTTATACATGCTTCAGCCTCAAAGAGAATTTAATGTCTGAGCTTGTCAAGCGAACAAAAGATGCTGAAGCTGTCAGCCAACAATACCAAGAAACACTGGCTGGTTTGGAAACTGTAAGTGTGAGCTCTAACTAAGATGTTTAATTTCAAAATATCCCAGTGTGAGTGCTCGCAGAGTACTGCATTTATGTCTCAGTGTTAACGTAATTTTCAACTGCTATTTGACCTTTACATTAATGCATTGCATTATTAAAAAGGCAAAAATTTTGGTTGCATTTCGCTTCTGATTCTTACTATCTTAAACAGAATGAAAAGAAAAGAAAACCTGTGCACCTTTTCATAGTCTTGTAGTGGATTTTTAAATCACTAGTATTTTAGATTAGATGCATGATATCTTTAAAGAAGATGTGATCCTACTTCCACTTTTGAATCCATATCTTAAACAGTATTTATCTGGCACGGAAATACTTTTTATTACTTTTCATCAAATAATATATTTCATATTATGCATTGTTTAGGAATTGAAGAAAATAAAGGCAGATTTGGTCATGGCAAAGAAAGGCTTGAGTGCAACAGAGCTGAAGGGTACTAGGTGCACTGAAGAAAAAGAACTACATCACAGGTTCCAGTTGAATGAATTACTTTGTCGTTTAACGTATACACTTATTTACTGAGTCTCATTAAAAACAATTCTGATTTTCTGTTCTGAACTGGAAGCTCTAAGTGTTGTTTTAAAAAAGTTTTATGCTTTTGATTTTTTAACAGCTAGCACAAATGAGTATTCACATCCTGTAAGAATAATGATGTAGATGTACACTGCATGGATTTATAATAATATTCTAACTGGTTTCCATTTGCCTTGTACATTTCACAAATGAGTACAAATGTGAATTTTTTTACAAATGTACAAATGAGTACAATTTTTTAATTGTGTTTTTTTGTAATGTGCTGTATTGAACGCTGATTGCTTGAAATAAATAGCATAAATAAAATAACAGGTAAATTAAACATTTTGCATTCTATTTTTATAGAGAATTGCAGCAAGATATGAAAACAGTACAGCATAGGATTTCGTCACTGAAGAGGCAAAGCATGGAAGCTGAAAAGCTTTACTGTCTTGCACATACAAATGCACGAACTAAGTATATTTAGTTTGACATTATGTTTGTTGTTGTCTATAAAACATTAGTGACCTTTGGGTGAACTGAGGGCATAATCAAAATGAGTTTGATCATAACACAGAATTTACCATTATATTTTGCACTTCCAGCATATATGTATAAATATTGTCATATTTTCTTTTGAGCTTTTGCAGGTTCTTTCGTGTATTTTTAACAAACATACTATTATACTTTATCACCATTTCAGGGTAGAGAAGTTGGAAGCTGAATTGTCTGTTTTACATGAGAAACGAACTGAGTTACAAACAAAACTGTATATACTGACCAAAAATCGACATGAACTAGAGGTAAGAAAGTGGTTTAGATTCTGCAAATGTTTGTTTGTTTTATTAGGAGGACAAGATAAAGGTGCTAGTCTTCTTATCTCTTGTGTGTTACCTATGCTAAAAATAATTTGTTTTTTCTAATAGTGGTTGAATATTACTGTTCAGACTGTAAACTAGATTTATAAAAAGGACATTTCAGTTTAATCATAAACCATTCTGAACTGAAATTTCTGTGGTAAAGTTTGGAATGACATTGATTTTTTTGTAAACTAAAATGTTTCTACAATATGAAAACTAAAATTTTTTAGCTGCACCATCAGTTCCTATCACGAAGGTTAACATTTAATTTGAATTTAACTCACTCTGAAATTTTGAATAGTTTATAGAATAATAAAAGAGTATTATTATTATCATTATGATTATGATGATGATGATGATTATCATCATCATCATCATCATCATCATCATCATCATTATTATTATTATTATTTTATTTTGCATTGCAACTGATACAGCCATAGGCAATATTATTATAATTCAATAGGCATGTAATTTTTACAGTATAAATGTCATAGGAATGAATACTTTACGAACTATCTAATTTATTCCAGATAGCAATTGATGGTGTAATTAAAAAAATTAGATTTTGTATTGTAAAAAAATTTTAGTTTACAAAGAAAACTTAATGCAATTTAAGCTTCATTACAGAAATTTCAGTTATTAAGCGAAAATGTTCTGTTTTATATAAATCTTATTTAGACTGTATTCTGTTTACAGTGTTAAAAATCTTATGTATTATTAGGCCCAGTTACATGAAGAAAGGGAGAAAATGAACATGAAGCTGAAACAAGAACTTAAGAGTAATGTACCTAGTGTTCGACGTTCAGAACCATGTTACAACAGGTGTGTTACTTATGTAACGTTTTTTTAAATCAAATAGGACATGTATCTGACAGGTGTTTAAAAATACTTCCTTTAGTGTATTTGCATGAAAAACATTGTCTGTACTTGCCAAAAATGCTATATTAAATGCATGATTGTAAAATTTATTTTTTATTTGCATTCAGAACTTTTCAACGTTTTTAGATACAGTGCAAAAACAGTTTTAATAGAAGAAGGGCACATAATACAAAGACTGTAAACTTAATTAAAGATGGAAAATCTACGTACAAAGGCTGGAAATTTAATTAAAGATTGAAAATCTACGTACAAAGGCAGGAAACTTAATTAAAGATGGAAAATCTACCTAACATTTAGTTTGCAAAAATAACTTTCTAACATGTGTAAACCTGAGCGAGTGAAACGTCATGTGAGATGTCTATCAACTTTGCATTCATGGTTCCAGTTTTCTGGTAAATTTATGGATAAGCTAAATAAAACATAATAATTTGACTTTTATGTTTTATGTATTGTTTTACTAGACAAACTGAAAGTGAAACTCTGGAATTCCAGAAAAAGTGGATCGAAAGTGAATTAGAAAGAGTTTTAAATGAACGAAAACAAATGTATCAGTTACAGAAGGTATACACGGTTGCTTTTCGAAACCATTAAATAATTATAAAAAGTAAGAGGTTCAAACTTTCAATTGTCAGAATTACCAAATATCAGATGTAATAGTTCACAATATCTTGAACAGCTTATGCAACTAAATGTTTAGTTGCATTAACAGCTGTACGTTGCATAAAACATATTACATGCAATGCAGTTACATTGATGTGACTCTTAATTGCCAATGTATTTATCTAGATTATCATTTGAGACATGTTTTTCTGTTGATTGTTGGAAGTTAACTTATTGTTTAATAATAATCTGCTTAAAACTAAGATTTACAAAATGGTTTTTTAATGATTTTTTAGTCTTGTAAAATTTTAACATGCTGTTTTGGAAGAGGGCTATGAATGCAAATGCATCATAAGTTTTTTATGTATGCTGTATTGAACAAAATTTACAGGAATGATGATGTAATTTTGCAGAACCTACTGAATAGAGAAGAGATGATTTCAAAGAAGGAGGCTTTACTCAAAGAGAAGGAAGATTTGGAGATGAAGAAGCTAAGAAGCAGTCAGAAGATGAGTGCGGTACAGTTGTTATTATTGTTTTACACCTTCATGATTTTGATAATGTGTGTAGAATAAAAATACAACTAGCAATATCCCACAGAAACATTTTTCTTGAAGTCTTTCTCACAACTGTGAAAAGTCTCCCACTCTAATAGGACATACCGTATAGTTTTGCTGAACAATAGTCAGTAATGCATAATATTCTCCTACATTTAGACAAACTTGCATCAGTCATAAAATAAAATACAAAACAACTTAATTACTATTATATAATTTTTTCTGTGAACCTGGCACTAACTAAACTTGGTCAAATCCATAATTTACAGTTTTTGGGTTATATGCACTGTCTTGTTATCAAGCTGCAAAATAATGTAGCTATCATACAGCTTTTAGTAGGACAAATTAGCATAACATCCAGCTTGACATTAGATGTCATGCTAATAGATGATTAGCAGTGAAAAACAAAAGTTCTCTTATAGTATTTTGTTATGCAGATTATTATAGGTGTCTTGTATACACAGAAAAAAATGGAGCCTACTATAACAATAGGCCAGATCCTGCATCCTTAATTTCTCAATTGAAAAGCAAAATTGCGTAGTTCTGTTTCCGTGTAAGGGTGATCAGATCTTTTTTGATAAACCTTTTACACTTGTAGACTTCTAACACTTTCCTTCTCATTTTAGTAGTGTCCTATGTTTCTGAAAGCTATTTTCCAGAATTTTAGGTGTATCCCAAACTGGAGCTCTTAACGAAGTACACCACGATTATAACACTCTGGAAAGATCAAGTGTTTAGATGATACGTACTATGCTAGTCAATACATTAATTCGTAAAATTAATACTTTTAACATAAATCCATAGAAGGAAAAGCCGAAATGCCAGTGTTTGGCTAAAATAACAAACGCTTCTGTCCACACAAGCAGAAATATTTTTCTGCTTTCTTTACTGTTTTTTTGGTGAAATTCATTTCTTTATTGTGAAATTTTGTCAAAAGACTGGTGCACTTTAACCTGCTTTTATAAACATTGATAATGATATTTTTAGGAACTAGTCACTATCTCTGAAAGTCTTGATGATGTTAAAACCAGACTATCATTGGGAAAGCGAAAACTGTATAATCGCAAAGAAAGAGATAAGGCAAAGATAGCCGAAGACATCAAAAATCTTCAAAAAGAAAAGGATGAACTTTATGACAAGAAGATCGAGTTAGAAGAGCAACTTAACAGAGGCAGTGTACTGACAGCTCTTGAAGAAAGATGGTAAAAGAAGCACGTTTAAGAATAATTAGTACCGATTAGATAAAAATGTTAAATTGTAAGCAACCATAAATTTTTTTTTAATATATTTCACTTTTTGCAGCTGAAAAAATGTTTTGTTTAAGTTCTGCTATTTTGCCAGAGAGCTGTTTTTATATCCCTCTGCATTTTTAGCTTCCAAGAAGTGGCAAAGTGCATGATTTATATTTTTGTGTTATGTGGAAAGATAATAAAAGAAGGGCACCAGTGTACATGGTTCTAGAGCATTTTTGATGGATGACTGTGTGCTTTATAAATTGTGCAGGTAACTTAAACTATCATGCTGATGATGATGATTTATTTTTTAGTGAACAATACATTGCTTCTCATCACTCAAGTTATGTCTCATTATGGTACAATTTTTCTGTTAAATACAAAAAAAAACAAATCTTACAAAAGTACACAGTTATCAAATGGTCAGTAGCAATAGCCAATATTAACTGAGAGGTATTCTATGCCACACGTTTTAAGCATAAATAGGCATATTTTATTTTTTTAAGGCTGTTAGAACTTGAAGAAGCAGTTGCAGCAGTTGATGTAGCTATTGATTTCAAAACTAAACGTGTTCATCTGGAAGAGCTGAATCTCAGGAAGTCTCAAGTTTTAAAACAGGTAGGATTGGCTAAATTAGCTAATGAATTACATTTTTTTATATCTCTGCAATTACAGTTTTTAAAATATTGCTGACTTTCTATATATTGATTACTTTTATGATAAAAAATGAATTAAACCTTTGGAGTTTGCATATTTATATTTATAGATGCACATGTTACATATATTCATAGATATTTTTCTTTGCTTCTAGAATCAGAATAGCTTTGTGAACAGACTTCATGATTTGGATGTTAATGACCTAACTCGATTGCTTGAATGCTACTTTGAAAAGGTTGTGACGTTGCGAGAGGCAATGCAACAAAAGCAGTTAGAAATTATGCAAGTTAATGTATGCAGACCTACTGAAAATTTATTTTATTTTTATTGATTTTATTGACACCCATATATAACATTTACATTTAAAATAACAAAAATATAGAAACAGTATGTGATAAATAACTAATGATACATATAATGGCTGATATTAATTTTTATTCTTTTAAATCATTCACAAGTATGTTGCTTCACTATAATTGTTTTACTTATTTTATTTAAAACAGCACTGAAGGCAAAATATGATTGGGTGCCAAAATGTAGTTTAGACATTGCTGATAACCATATCATATTTAAAAACTGAGTAAAAGCTTTGTACAAGCAAAAGTAAATTGTAGAAATTTTAGCATGACGTCACCGATCTCTGGCGCACTGAACAATACACGCGCATATGCAGTAAAACACAAGTGAAATGCTACTGTATCAGAATGTTTTGCAAATTACACCAGACTAAACATTACAGACGGCTAAAAATAATTTTTGAATATATCAAGTAAGGAGGCAATCAGTTTACTTATGATTATCATCTATAAACTATATGAGATCATCCACAGTCTAGGCTGTACGAACAGTAGGTGTGCCAAGTACTTCCATGAATCCAGTCATGCAGCTAGCTTTAACTTTCTGCTTCTCATGAACAGTAATGCTATTACGGCAGTTTACTGCAGCCTGGCAGAACAATAATTACGGTAATACATATAACCTTTCTAGCTAAATTTCATGAAAACCATGTTTTAGTGTTTTGTAGTAAGGCATTCCAATCCTCTTCGATTGCAGATAGGATAGAACATCCTTTCCTTATGCCTGAAATAAAACCGGTTGGGAAGCAACATGCAGAATAAAGATGCCCGACTGCACAAAAATTTACCACAGTCAAATTTTTGAGTATAACAATATTTTTGACATAAAGCTTAACTTTAAATCTTTCTTCTCTCAGTGGGTCCTCATTTACTCATTTTACAAAAATGCTAGGTTTTTAAGTGTCTAAAAAGGAGCGCTTTTTAATGTGCTGTATGAAAGGCCCTTCTACTTAATTTTGAGTTTTCTTTTCCTTCTGAACCATTACACGTCTGTTCAGGCTTAAGTCTTCGCCAGTAAAGTTCAATTGGTAATACCTACCAAGCTGCTTTGCTGTCGAGTTTTTTCTCGTTGATCAGGCAACCATGCCTAGGAATTCACTGTTCTTTTGCAATTTTGTCTGTTAGAAAATGTAAAAATGACTTTTCTTTGTCAGAAGCATTGTTGGAACAGCACGTCGGACACAAGGCAGCCTGACAGCGAGACATTTAATATGCAGAAATAATTAGAAAACAAAAAATCAACCACAATAAAGCAGTAGCATGTGACACAAGTGATGTCACGCTAAAAATTTTGCATGCTGTACCTCATTACTAAGATTTTCAACTATCCCATATGGTATATTGAAGTGGTTGTGGACAAAGCTATGATTTAAGCATAACATTAAAAATGCCTTCAAAATATCAGCATTTGCCTCATTGTAATTTTTCAGTTTACAGTTTAAATTAGTGAATGTTGCTTTATTAAATACTTCTATTAGATTGAAGTTGGAGAGAAGCAAAAAAGAATTAGTGAACTGGAATTCTCTCTAAGCCGTAGTGCAGCAGAACTTGATAGAAAAGTTACACAAATTCAAGCTGATTACGAGATGAACACTAATGGTCTTCTTCATTATGTCCACAAATTGGAGAGTGAAAAAGCTCTTGCTGAGCAAAGGTATTGATTAAAAAAGAATTTTTTATATGATGCTCCATTTTTTTATGTATTAGCAGTTTTGGTGAAAGAGCATTATATAAAAATAAGACGCTTTCTTTGCTTTGTGATTTTAACAGATGTTATTTTTGTAGAATAGAAGAACTAGAGTCAAAGCTACATAACTCTGAATCGATGCGTTGGAGACACAAAAAGCAAGGAAAAGAGCATTTTAGGGAAGTTAATGATCTGACACCTATAGGTGAGCACTTCAGGCCATACAAAAAAACTGTGCTATATATCTGCACTCATTTTAACATCAGGTTTGTCATTACAATGTCTTTACTTGACTCAAATTCAGTGTAAATCAGCCTTGTAAATCCAGCTGTTCAAAACACGGTGGAATTGCGGCTGCCAAAAAGAATTGCCAATATATTGCCAATACAATGACCTTTTAACATAAAAACAATGATTTATTAGTGATTTTAAGAATTGCAAGCAAACATGTCAATCTACTGATTAGCATAAACAGACTTTAAAGAAACATTAAGTTTTTTTACATGTCAATTATGTGTGTTTGTAATGTATCCATGTAGTACTACAACCTGCCATCTGCGTCTCAGTTGATAAACTCACTGACTGGTTAATAAAGTGATCTCATATTGGTTGATGACGCAACATGGATTGCTGTTCACGCTCAGTAAAGGTGTTAAACTGCTATGTTGTAGAAACATTCAAAATTAGTACATTTGATTTTTAACAAAGTCAACTTTATCAGAATAATGCAGGTTTATATCTGGCAGGAGATATGTCTTTCAGACATCACTTTCTAACGATGATTAACTACAAAAGTTGTTGGGAATCACATTCCATCCCCGATTAAATCAATTTTGCGAGGATATGATTGGTTTTGATATATTTTATTCCATTAGCAAGCCCAAATTAGTGTGCTATTCATATGGTATTAAAGTTATTAATCATGTATTTTGTTTCTAGGTGAAATTGAAAATACTGGCATACTGGTAACAGCCAGTTTGCCATTGAAAGGAAAATGGGACGAATTATCCTTGAAACAATATTCACAGTCCATTGATCACATTCACTGTACAAACATAAGTGAATTTGATCCTGTAATTGATAGTGAGGACAAATCAGATAAGTGGGCACCCATTGAAATGTCATCTCGCCCATGCACAGAGACTTCATTTTCGGAAGCTTCATCGTCCAGCAGAAAGCACCGTGTTCAAGAAAAAGTAAGACAAGAAAGTAAACTGCAACCTGCATCTGTCGCAGATGATGTGCCAAAAGAACCAGATATGTTGGAACAGCCATCTCCTTTAATGTCTCTTTTAGAAAAAGGTGATTTCTTAAATAATGTTAATGGTACATAAAAGTCATTTAGTTTTTCGATACATTTGTTGGTATGCTTGTTTTTATTGGCTCACACGCTTTTCTCTTTCTTTAAATGATTTGTAATTTATTGTAATTTTTTGTTATTTCTTGTCAGGAAGTACAGTTAGCAAAGTGGAGACTTCACCTAAATGCTCAACTCCTGTCAAACTGCCACGAAAGCAGCTGAGACAGTTATCAAAAGAGGAACTAGACATGAGGCAATCCAAATGGAGTGATAGGTCCATCGTAAGAGGTGAATTATTTACCATATTTCTAAGTCTGAATAAAGCATTTATGAGTGCAAAATTTTTTGATACTTGAATGGTATAATGGCCTTGTGCCTGTTCTTCATCTTTCAAAGTAGAAAGTTTTGCATAACATAGTTTTGCTACTTATGCCAAATACTACTTTAATATTGGTACTATGTTATTTTAACAAAAATGCTTTTAAATCCATTTTGCAGGTACTTTCTAGATAGATCATTGTTATTTTAAAAACCTGTACTATTAATGTTTTTCTGAGTGTGTTTACATCGAATTTATGAATTATTGTTTTCATAGTCATTATCACCATTATTATATAATTTGGTTAAAGCAAAGCCATCTTTTTTGAGGAACTTATACAACTTTGTAGAATTCAATTTTGTACAATTTCAAAAATTAAATCTTACAGTGCAGTACAGTTAAATAAATTCTGTGTTTTCGCTTCCAAATTTATTTTGGGAAAGCAAGTGCATAACTGTTTTATATAATGCATTTTAACGGCCAGGGCAATGAAGCTAACGAGTTTTGGATTCTAAATTTAATCATTTAATTATAGCTGTGTTGTAATTTGCTTTTCAGATTCAATTGAGGTATGTAAGGAAAATACCTAAAAAACTCTGCATACAAAGAATTTTTCTCACAGTCATTGGACACTGGACAGCACCTACAGAAGTGACTTCTTTTACATGCCAGTGATAAGACTTACCTCATTAATAGTTTGGCCCTTGAACCAAAGCATAAGATCTAGGTCAATGCGTAAATTTGTGAATGGCAACAAGACTATTATCAAGATGCCTAAAAATCAAGGTCAGACTAAAAACTGTTGGGTAAACTAGTCTTTATAGACATAGCACTTGTCTGAATACTGCATCATTCAGTATTTTCATTCGCTGTGACGTCTTTTTACATGGTAAACCTAATTACTCATTAAAGAAAACCAGGATAATTTTTCATATACTACCCCATTTTGAAGTACTGTAAAAAGTAGGCATTTTAACACCTAAAATATTAATACCAAAGTGTTTCTGATAAATAAATAATAGGTTAAAAACTTAATTAATGGCTGACGATCCCTACTAGTGATGACATCACAATGAACATAATTTTCAACAGCAAAAATTTTCTACGAGCGTGTTGCACATGTTTGTCAAAGCAAAAATTGAAGTACAGTGCTACTGCAAGATATTCAGTATGTTGTACTAAAACTAGGCAAGTTTTAAGATAAAAATTTGAATTTCAAATTTACTGAACTGAGAGGTAAAACACCTGTTTTTGTATAATGGATTTCCGAGATCCAGGTGCTAGTGCCCATTTAAGTAGCAAATAGCGACATGCAAACATCAAACACTGCCTGTGCGAATGCGAAATTTATATTTCTGTGGTAATTATATTTCTTTCACGTACGTTATTTTTGAAAAAAATTGTACGTTGCCTTTTAATATTTTATAGAATAGATTGTTTTGAGCTGTAAGTTAAGATTGGTTCCGTTTTTCCTTTAAAGTGACAAGCAGCTTAATATAATTACACTTTGACTTGTTGAATGTTGCAGTTACATGTAGTAACAACCGTACCAAAGTCATACACTTAAGCGAGTTTTTCCTTTTTCACTTGATGAAGGCAATATCCACTAATTGGTTGTTGCTTGTTTGCTGCAACCTTGGATATAATTGGTTGTTGTTGATTTCCTGTGACATTGGACATCATTTGAGCAGCACTTACCTATTTACAGGTATTTAGGTATTTATTGATTTGTAATGACCCTATTTATGCCTGTAGGCAGCATGTTTCTAAGTGGTTAAATTATTTCAAGAAGATTTTTTTTTCGTCATGATTAAGTACAATTTAACTTTCCATCTTCTATTCTGCTAACAGGAATTTGCTTATAAAGCTGTTGTAATTAATTTTGAGTTTCTTTGCGATGTTATAACAAATATTCACAGAATGCAAATGAAATACAGTCAACAAACGTAAACTAATAGGTGATTCAGCATCTAGACGTAATTCATTCCCATCTGTAAAGGCTGGAGTCATTGCTACACATTTTTCAATCATGGGTAATAACTTTACATAGCCGTGTATTATCGCTTTTTCAAAATCAGTACCGCTCTTGTTAATGTAATTTGGAAAACTTGAATATGTTCTATAAATGTAGCACATTTCAGCATGTTGTTGTTCTATGATCAGTTATTATTTGTGTCATTTCATTGTTGTACCAAACCCTTATTTCATTTCAGTTACAGAAGTGTCTTATGTAACATGACTGTAGAAAGATGTGCCGAACTTTAAAATGGTTTATATCAGGTATTGAAAGTGCATTACATTATGTTTTGTGCCAAAGTTATTTTGTCATTTTGTTTTGTTAATACTCATTATTCTATAACAATTGTAAAATGGTTTTTTTGTGTTTTTGTGTAGTTTAGTTTGTGTTGGGTGAATATTAATTTTTATTGAAATACAATAAATAATATAGAGAGCTATTGTTTGATTTATTGTAGTAATATGTATTGTTGCATTTTTTGCAATGTGTGTAAAATGCATAATGTCATTTGAGCTTACAGATTATTTGCAGTGGCTTTGAATAAAATCAGCTTTTTTAAATTTTGCCATTTCATTATGATTTTTTGTTTATGATTAATGTACAGTTTATTTGTCTCTAAGTATTGCTTATTGTAAAGAAGTATTTAATTAACCTTGTTTAGTTTTCTTACACACCCAAATGTTATACCTAAAGTATCGTAATGTTATACAAAAATGAAAATAAGCCAGGTTCAACTTTGTTCTAGAACCAAAGTTTAAAATGTTGAACATTTGGTGTTTTTTACTTCTGGCATATCAGTGCTTTTTACTAAGTACATGTATCAAACATAACTTGGTAACGAAAACCCAAAATCATTTCTCACTACCTAATTAATTATTGGAATTTTGGTTATTATTGATCACTAATCCACTGCTAGAGGCATACATAATCAACACGTTTATTTTTGCAGTTCAGCACTGGGACAATCTAGCGGGAGGGTGGGTCTACTGTGCATAGATGGTTGTGAAAGGATGCTCGAACCTACCTTTTTATCATGGAGTGTTACAACTGATAATGTAATAAAAGCCTGAGATTGTAATAACAAAAAATTAGTGCTCAATGTAATAACAATCATTGGATAATATAATAAATCAACATACAATGTAATAAAATTAACCGATAATATAATAAAAAACTTAACCCATAATGTAAGACCCAAAAAAATGCATAATGTAACAACCCGAAGTTTAATGCATATTGTAACACCATGTGACGGCGTAATGGGGTCGGTTCTTTGGGTGAGGAAGTACCCAAGACCAGACTACTAGCCGAGTGTGATAAGGGCTTATAGCTACGGAGTGCTCTCACGGTGTTACTCCTTTAGTCATCAGGCAATTCCTTACGTCTTCATACATAAATAGCAAAAGAGTCAAGCTTAGGTTTAACGATGTATTTTGACATGACAATTTTAAAATACTAAGCTAGGTTGTAATACAATGCAAACACGTAAAATGTACATAACGTATAGCTACCTCATTAATATTAGTGCTCTAGCTAAATATTCATACCGTGGCGCCAACGTAATGGGGGAAATAATGTACAGACGTCCGGTTAGTCGGCGTGTTTCTCAACAAGTCGTTCACCACAAAGAACAAGAAAGGAGTTCCTGACGACTGGTATCTGTCGCTCACCACCAGCGTACTTCCACAATTGGTTCAGGAATTCCAAATATCACTAATGACTGACTCGTATGAGAATCCTCTCAAGCAACGACTCTAATAACTCGGAGGCCGACTTCCACCACTACGATTGTCTCACCAGGTGTGGTTATCTACCAGTCCATCAAATATGACCACTAATCACCATCTCATAGCGAGTGTACCACGTTCCTCCATAACAATTACACTGCAACTAGTTTTTGCACCTAGTGCTCTATTCATTAGTGTAATGCGGGAAGGATGAAGGTTCAAAGCATCAAACTGCTGATAATCGTTCTACGTTTATCTGGGCTAATTAAAAGGTGAAAACATTTCTACCACCGTTGGTATTTCCACACAGGTAACCTCGAGCAGAAAATAGGTCAGCGTCAAGCACTATGTGCTTCATAGAATGGGCGATTACCACTGTAGAGGGGGGGGAGCTATAACAAACTAAATACCTGTTACTCAAACGAGCTGTAAACAGTAAGGTTGCTAATATGAGGTAGTTA
Organism: Tubiluchus corallicola; assembly: GCA_030141605.1. Lineage (NCBI taxonomy): Eukaryota > Metazoa > Priapulida > Priapulimorpha > Priapulimorphida > Tubiluchidae > Tubiluchus > Tubiluchus corallicola. The sequence continues at coordinate 235,036 of JAQGDQ010000080.1, forward strand.
CGAGCAATAACAGTAATAACAATAGTGGTGCAAGGGCAAATATAGCTCAAACTAATGCTGGTATTGGAGAGAGGCATCACAGAACACACAACAGCAACGCATAATGTAATAACTAGAAGAATCAATGTTACTCGGCACAATTTTCTTATATATAGTAAAGCAATTTTTATTTGTTGGAATATGAATGTGGTGCTCATCATTAAGCCAGGGTTTCGTGGCCAAACGCTTCTGCGGCTACCGAAATTTCTGTAAATCTAATAATTGTCAAATTGTCAATAATTGTCTCAAATCATTCGGCCTCAAAATACTTCATTTAACGAAATCATATGGGTAATTTTCCCACCTGCTGTTGTTATAAATGTTATTGTTGTTGTCAGCACAGTCGTTGCCATCACCGTCGTTGTCATTGTTGTTATCATAATCTTTGCCATTGTCGTCACCAAACTCGTTGTTGTTATTGTTGTCGTTGCTATTGATGTCATTGTCATTGTTGTTATCACTCTTTTTAATGTTGTCCTTGTCGTTGTTGCTTTCATGTTGTTACTGTAGTCTTTGCTGTTGCTGTTATCATTATTGTCATGTTCGTTATTGTTGTCATTATCATCGTCCTTGTAATCGGTATTGTTATTGTTGTTGATGTCAATTTTTAACTTTGAAATCTCTCATAACCTGTAGAATATAATTATACATTTTAATGTCAATGTAATGATTTAAATAACAATAAATTGTAATGATCTTTAAAACTTTTTACATCATTAATGTTTGATTGTCAAGAAAATTGCATGCTAGAAGACTAAAAACTCGTGCAACCTCATACTGCACAGTTCGTGTTGCAAATTTGGCACTTTTACAAAATTTCTCGCTTATAGTGTTTTTAAGTAATCTTAACAAATTTTATAACATTGTACATATTAACGAAACAAGAATTAGTCTTTTACAAAAGCATCTTAGACCTACGCAAAACAGAAGGGCTTTCTTGGCTACATTAAAAATCCCATTAAAGGTCGTACTTCAGCATAAATTTGCCCTGAAAGTTCGATTATCTGTAGTCAAATCAAATTAGTTTTTACCGCCTTGCATACGCCCCGTCTCTTACCAGCATGCTGCTTCACTGATGATGTTAATTATATATACCATTTTATTGATCATAAATGTCATAATTTATACAATTCTTGTTCAATATTTTACTTGGGAGGCAATCTATGAAGAGTGAGCTAAATATCAGTCGGCACATATGGCATTTTATGTAGAGTCGATGTGGAACACTCACTTATGCCTTATGAGGACACAATACATTACATGTATTAATAATTGAAACTACATATTTGCAGGTGCACATTGTAACACATGTTTTATAAGTATTGTAACTTGCTTCCTGCAATTTAATGTTATTTTCGTGTTTTGCTGATGATGTATATGAGAACTGTGATTGCTGTTTTAATAATGTGTGATTGCATGTAAATCGGAGTTGAATATTCTCCGCGTCTTTACTGAACTAATAAAGCTGACGTATCTTGGAAATATGCTTCTTAATGTGACAATGCGATAATTTTATCTGGTCCTACAAAGTTACAAAAAACAAATAAACTCATTAGTAGGTGCAGTAAATATTTCTAACAATAGTAAAAATAACGGCAACGATAACAGCAACAGTCACTGTGACGATGATGACAACAACAACAACATCATCATCATCATCATTATCAACAACAACAACAATAACAATACCTATATTAGCTAGAGACAGATTTTTGAAATCTAGTTTAAAGTTCTGCATGAGCTAGCTTGCAAATTTGCACCGCTTTAATTGAAACTGTTATACCTATTTAAATTGTGGGCAGTGATTTGTCAACCATTGGTGAACCGAGCAGCAGGAAGAGAGATGTTAAATGTCAGAGATAGTAAAGAACAACATTGGCACATGATTAGGTCAAGTAGTGTATCCTATCGTATTTTTTCTGCGAGGAATCGCCGGGAATTTACTGCTATATTGGTGGCTAAATCCCAAAATTTATAGTAAACTAGAAGCGGACAAATATGTGGTAAATATAGTTAATGAACGGAAGCTTTAGCAACAGCTGGTTTGATGAGACGTGAAATAGATCGACAACCAAAACGTGTTAGGTACACAGCATTTTGTGTCCAAAATTTAACCTTAATTAAAATAAGGTAAATTTTAAAATAATTGCTAATGCCCCGCGCAAGGATCAAGTAACTCAATATTATTATCTATTAGATATTTATAAATTAGAAGAATATGAACTAGAACTAACAAAGTTTATCCATAAATATAACTGTAATACTCTTCCTCCATTATTTAATGATTATTACAGAACGCTTTGTAATGTACACTCATACAGCACTAGAACTGCCGTATCGAGTCTTCTTTTTTTACCTCCTTTATTGGTATCGGGTTATTATTTTCTACTCGCCATTAATTAAGTTTTTAATCTGTTATTTAATTATCAAAATCGCTTTTGCAGTATTAATTGTGTTAAAATGTATACTTTTATCGGATTTGAAAATGGGGTAGAATATGAAAAATTATCCTGTCTTCCTTTAAGAAAACTGTCATATAAATCATTTAAGAAGCTGTGCAATATTTTGACTTGTGCGATATGGTGGCGCTGTGCTAACTGTGACGCTTGCTGACTGTCTTTTAAATTTTATGTTTTTGTGTGCTTAGACACAAGTTAATTCTTTAGTTGCTACCCAAAAAGTGCTCATGATAAGAACTATGAAGAGACGCGGAATTGGTTTGATGTATTCTGTACAAATACATTGCATTACATACACATACACACATATTGCACATACATTAGGTCTCATCTGAGGCTCATTTAGAATTATGTGTTTGGCACTCATCGATCTCAAATGAATTGACCAATGAAATAGAACATGTTCAAATAGAAGTTTGCAAAATTATTTTAGGCCCTCAGTATACCAGCTACGATGACGCACGGAAGCCTCTAAATTTGAAAGACGTACTGACCTTGTTTTAAAGTTTGCACTCAGAACGAAAAATTCAGAAAGACACTGTCATTCACCAGTTCGTTCAAAAACATTGCTTAAAAATACACGTAAAACATATCGTAAGTTTTATTCACCTTTAGCCTATATGAAAAGGCTTTTAAATGGTAGTAATATGATCTTGGCGAATAGGTAGATTCTCTTAGTTTTTTATTTGATTTTTTAATTATGGTTGCGTCTGTTATTAGGTATTTTTTTACCTGTAGGTTGTATTAGTATTGTTGTTTGTATATCTTTTTTTATCATTCTATTGTTTACAGCTAATGTCTTTTAATTGTCATTTTACTGTAAAGGCAATCTTTTTCAGTTTTTTAACTGCAATTTTTGTATGAAAATAAACCTGTTATCTATCTAAGAAACAATATAAAAAGCCTTTGATTGTTACCTATAGAGTAACAACATACTGGTAATATCGATTTTAGTAATATTGATTTTGATAATAAAGACTCCTTTAAAACCCCGATTGTTTATTTCCTTGATTTTTGTTTGTGTATTTGTCTGTCTGTGTGTGTCTGTCTGTGTGTGTGTGTGTGTGCGTGTGCGTGCGTGTGTGCGTGTGTGTCAGGCAGCTGTTAAGCTGGCTTTATTTACCTATTTATTCACTTACATATATTTACTGTTTCATTTAGTTGGTCACCCATGCATTAATTTGTTTTGTTCGTTCGTGAGTCTGTTTGTTTATTCGTTCGATTATTCATTCATTTATTCGTTCGTTCGCTCGTTCATTCATTCATTCATTCATTTTAGCTTTTCATTGCTTGTTTTTTTCTCTACGTCGTGCTCAGCTAATTTGTACAAAAGTTTGTCATGTTGTGTTAAGTCCTAAATGTGCCATTATCAACATTTATTTAAAACTGGTAACAGTTGTAAAATTTACTGCCTAAGTGCAAATGATAAGTAAAGCATATTGAAAACATTGCCAGTGCAAGGAGAAAAACGTATTTTTCTATTTCGTTAGGTTTATTGCATGAAAACGTGTGAGTTGCCATATATACCCTTGATCTTGGTTCAAATTAGAACTTTCAAGAGTTATATTAGTTACTACTGAATGATCAGATCATTTTAGTTTACTGAGAGCAAAGGTCATCCAACCTGGATTTAACATAATCTTAATTCATGATCGCTCTTGTTGACGTTGCTGACTTGCACATCTCTAGATTTCATTTGTATTGTTCCTGTATTAAATCTACTTTAGGAAAAGGTTCATTCCTATAACACTTCTGTTTTTAAAATGAGTTTTATTCCTACCGCTTGCATATTACTAATTTCGCTGAGTGTTGTATTAGGCAGTGGCCACTATGGCTCGCCTGTAAATCAATATGTGTGTAGCCATTACGCTTACTACACCAGAATTTTACTGCCCACAAAGTACCTAGAGGATGAATTTGAGAAAAGAGATTGTGATTTTGATCTAACTGGAGTCTGGTACAATCAGCATGGATCAGAGCTAATCCTGTGCCACTCCGCGGATGGTAGACTTGAGGGTGAATTTCGTACGAGAGTTGAAACATCTGATGGATCAGCAGGTGAGAAACTTTGGAACAGCGTATGTTTTCACTTCTGTTTCATTTTTTCTAAGATTTCTAACGCGTCATAAAAACGTGATTTAATTTTAACGTTCATAAAGCACAACGTTAACTGATGTGTTTTCATCGAGAACGAAAACTACACACAGGTGGTATAAGACAGGTCACTAACATCTCATAACATTTTAGCTCTCAGTATTTGAATAACGTAATTTTAAGTCCCAAGTAAGCCATCTATTATTTAAGGCAATCGCTATTAAGTCCTATATAAACGGTGCGATTTTTGCATACATCTGAGTCAGACGCATATGTCCAAAACTCTCCGTAAGCTATTCTTGATTTTACGATTCATTTTATGTTAGTCAGAAGCACAGGACGTAAGCACAATTACGTTAGAAATTGGAAGTACATTAAAATTCCAGAAGATCATAAGTTCTGGCACTTTTATGTGCAGTTAGCCGTCGAGTGGAAAACACATTTTATTGCATTGTCCCTTTTATAATGATATTCGTACTTTGTTATTCCTGTACCTAGCCTCAATTAATTTAATCAGCTCAATGATAATGATTAATTAGGTATTTGCCTAAAGGAATATGTAAAGTCAACTAATCTTGGAGAGAAGAAATTTTTTAAACTAATGTAATAATTTGTTTTATTGTTTGTTTAAAAACTGTTTTAATTGATAAATAAATGCTTGTTTAAATGAGCTTTAATGTGTCTCATTGCCCTGTTGATAGACTGGCTTTTATTTTACGACACAATGTGTACTTTTAGGTGTTTCAAACTGTTGTAAAATGATCGATGCCATTATAAGATTCTAACCATACTATGTTTTCAAATTTCTTGTGACCACGTAAGCAGAAAGCGAGAACCAGACAAATCAGGTCGGTGGGGTTAGATCAGTTGCTCACGATGTGCTGCATTTCGAAGAAAGAAAAGAATAATGTTAACAGTACTGAATGGATTAAACAGTATCGGACTTTGGATTTTACTTAATTAATTGTTGAAGTTTTGTATTTTTATAAATCATTCAATAGGATTGGAAAGCAAACATCGTCTTGATTTAGATCCTCATGCAAATCGTGATTTAAATTAACGATTGCTTTTTTAGAATCCTGTTTTTAACGATGCGAACAATCATTTGGGTGATGCTATCTACAAGCAGAAAAATGATTATTCAGAAGTTCGTGAGTTCTATTTTGTTAAAGGACATATGTTGATTTGCCAAGACAGTTTTATTTTTTGATTTCTTACATAATTTAAAGTTTCACTGTACTAGTAACATTACTTTGCTAATCTATCTGCAAAAATGTAACACATCGCAAAAAGATGTATGTTTCTATCTGAAGTATAGGCTTACTAGATCAGACGGAGAATAAGCAAAACAGATCTAAATTTGACACAATAATAGCGGGAAAAATGTGAGAAGAAATAAAAAAATCCGTTTTATTATTTCCTTCATAAAACAAAAATTCAATTTTTTTGTTTTTTAATAACGAGGTTTTTCAACCTTATCATTCAAATCAAGATAGGGCAACCTCATCTGATGCGGTTAAAGATAAACGTTCTGCACCGGAAATTCATTTCCTCTTAGGTGTACAAGAAAATACATCATGACAATTTTCTTTTTACAAAAACGCACCATGTAAGCACACTTTTAGTTGTGCTTAATTGCACAAAATTTCTCCGTAAAGGCTTATGTATATACACGGTGCGTTATAGAAGATGCGCGTCCAAGATGTATGAGTTTTCCCACATTATAATAAGATAAACTTGGTATTCTCAGTTCCCAATTCTTGCTAGTCTTTTAATTGATAATCGGATTCTTATTATCTTTATTTTGTTCTCTTACAATGTTGCTATCCGATGTTGCCATAGATCTAAGTTTATTGTAGCTCTGCCCACTGTTTCTTACGATATGCGTAGTACCTTTGCAGATAGGCTGGCAAATTAGTATTACTAGCGTAGAATGTTTTAAATCTACAATCAAAATCAAAACTGTGTTAGCAAAGCTAACTATTCTATTATAAAATAGTAATCAATTTCTTTCACCATTTCATGAATATTCATTTTTCTGATTGTAAATTGGCATATCCCATTTGGAAAGTGGCATCAATAAAGACCTTCGTTAATTTCAATCGCGATTTAAATGACAGCTTTAAATCAAAATGGTGTTTATTTCCTAATCCTATTGTATGATTTGTAAAAACAACGAAACTTCAACAATTAATAAGCTATAATCTTGCAAACCGATAGTGTTTAGTCAAAGTCGCTATTGCCCATTTGCTTTGCCGCAAGTCCACAGGGGATGCCGATCTTTTAACAATGTTCTTTTCGTTCTTCGAAGTGAACACGTGACCTATCTCACCTATCTGATTGGCAGGATTCTTGTGTCCTGCTTCCGATGTCGAAAGAAATTAGAGCATGCGTCTTATATATGAGCCTAGCGCATGAGTCACAGAATCGAAAGAGGCATATACAGTTTACACGGTTCAATTTTTACTCATGCGACCAAATCGCATCGTGTAAATAGCATTCAAGATGGACTCCCATTGGGGTATTTTATTTAAGTTTCTAGGCTCCATAATTGCCCTCTCATTTGAGTAATTTATTCAAGTTTCTAGGCTCCATAGTTACCTTCTCATTTGAGGAATTTATTCAAGTTCGTAGGCGCTACAGTTGCTGTTAAATTATTCGTACCGAAGAAAAGTAGGGTTTCCTTATTTGCCGCAAGTGCCCTCTCGTTTGAGGAATGTATTCAAGTTTGAAGACGCTATAATTCTAAACTCATTACTGAGTGTAATAGCCTGATTCCTATAATTCTGGGATGTGAACCATGGGCATTACTCCCATCTAACAGAAAGTGACACTCACTCTTGTCATTTAGTGGTTTACTTTCAATGCTTTGTGTGATTTATTAAGCTACTAGTAACAATAATAGCTTGTTATTTAAACTTGTTTTAGGCGATAGCGCTGCAAAAGTCATCGGATTCACAGGAGAGCGAAAATGCTGGGACACAAATGCATTAGCGTCGAGTAGATTCAGCACCCAAACCTACATTCCCAGTAACGGCAGTCCATTGGGATTCACTGTCTCTTGGAACAGAGGAAAATCTGTTACGAGCTGGACTGGACATTATCGCGTACGCATACTGTAGTCCAGCCTTGTTTTTTGTTTAAACATATTTATTTTACAACCTTTAGACAAAAAGTCCATGCGGGGTTGTATTGTTTTTACAATGTTGCCTTGTTTTTACAATGAACAATGTCACAAAAGTGAGACGTTGCTTGGAATTCATATTTGTTAATGCAGAACTGATCATTAATAAGTACTGCTGAACTGTTAGTTAAAAGTTGACAACGTCCAACTTATAAGTTGGTGATTATATATTAATGCTGATTAATGACAATGTTTCTAAAATCATTAGGTTAAAGTATCAATTTATAATTAAGCTTTTAGCTTGGTAACTGATGGAAATATTGACTACCTCAAGTAACGCGAGAGCTCTCAAAATAAACGAGGGACGCGCAACTAGTTGACCAAAATCTCTACACAATTGGTAATTAATTAGCACGCACTATAGGTTTATAATTTGAAATATCACTCGCGCAATTTTGTTATAAATTAAACAATTGCACTGTGTATAGAGTTAACATTAAAAATTATTCTTAATAGCAATTATTGTAAATTGGCTTTTAGGTGAAAAAACTAGCTTGTGACAACAGAACTGAAAATGAGTGCAGGCAAGAAAGAACAGCATCTCTGCATTTGCACTGGGTACTGACAAGCCAGGCAGATGAATACAGTCAACAGTGGCATTTAACCAGGTACATCCCAGTCATACAAGAACAAGCTAAAGAATGTTATTATAATTATGATAAAATATATCATAATGGCGTAAAGTAACTATTTTGAAGTAAACTATGTTTCTTACTATACCGGAACACCACTGACTGGTTTCAGCTCTTTCTATTTTAAGTTCTGTTACTCTGTCTTCTTTCTTTGCCTTATTCAGTGGATTTTTTCATACACGAAAACTGTCCATAGCAATACCTAGCTTTTCTGCAATGCAAGGGGAAAAAGCTCAGCACTGAAAACAAAGTAGTCAGGCAGAAAGGTCACTAGATAACCGTGTTCACCATCTGAAATGGTGAAGATTTTTTCTCTTTGTTACTTTCTCAATCATGAAGCTGCCTAAAGCTGTTCAATATTGTTTTTTCACAAATAGATCACATTTGATAATCAAAGCGTTACTTAACCACTATTTGCTTTTTATTACAGAACTGGACACGATAATTTCCACAGGCCCCAAAGGAACTCACAGCCATTGAAAGCAATGTGCTTAGATCATCCAAGAGCAACAGCCTGCAGCAAGCACGAGGAAGATCATTTTTAATTTTTTTGAAATGAAACGTTAATGCTAACTTTAATTAACAGCCTGCAGTTTAATATAATTTACGTAAACGAACACATGATAAGTGACATTGCTTCATATATACATACATATATATATATATGAGGCAATGTGAGTTTTACGAATATAGCAGAAGCATAAATCACACTTTGCTTATATATTTGGCCTTGTACGTCTATGCCGTACGTTACGCCCATTAATGTAAAACCTGCTAAGCATCATTGTTTCAAATAAATTAGCACTTATAACTCGAATGTGATTATTTTGTGCTAATTCGATACATGTTTAGTGTATTTGCTCGGGTCTTCACTTATTCGGTTATTCATAGATTTACTCTGTCAGTCACACTTTTTCCAACTTTTCAACTTCAAATGAGCTGAAATAACCTTAAAAGTATTTACCCAACTGAGTTAAGATTTTATGTTGTAATTAGACACCTACTACTGGTTCAACACAAAAAATTGTCACAATTGAATAATTGGTTAATTAATTAGACCCCTTTAAGTTATTAATTTCAAATTGATCCAATTCCAAAAATATTTTACCAAACCGAGTTGAAATGTGCTGTGATGATTAGCTAGGATGTCCCTGGTTCAAAAAAGGCGCAATTCGTTAGTTAGTTAATTAATTAAAGCTGTTTAATCATTTAATTCTATTTTGATTTATATTGCATGTTCACACGATTTAATCGAGCAGAAATTTGAGAGAGTGATTAGACAGGATGTCCATTGTTCAAGGCAAAAAATTCGTGACAGTTCGTTACTTAATTAATTAGTTAAACAAAATGGCCTTGGTTCAAAAGAAAAAAGGCAATTCGTTAATCAGTTAGTTAATTAGACTGTTTAATTGATTAATTGTAAATTAAGTTGACTTGAAATTTGATTGGCTAAATGAAGAGCAAAAGAGAGAAACCACATCTCAAGTCTTTAACTCCCTTTCAGCAATCCAAATAATCACTGCTGCACTACTTACCCATCAAGCTTTTATCACTAAATTGCTACTCACAATATTAATACTGTGCAGTGTTTTATCGGCGTAGGGCTTTTTATTAAAATGGTCGATAAAATGAATTGGAAATTTAATCTTTTTACGTGTAAATTTGAAATTGTAATTTAGTTAGGAATTTATGATGAACAGATAAATAGAATAAAAGAACTGAACAGCTGGACTTTTCGACCAAAATAAGATAGCATCCTGTGAGAAAAAATAGTCAGTCTTATAACCAAGCGTCATCTAAGAATAAAACAGTCAGTCTTATAACCCTTCTGATTTTTCATTTAAGGGCAAAGGCATAGGAGGAATTTACCTGTTAAGTAGACGAACACGTTCGTGGAAATTACTTTTCAGGCCAATCAATGAAACTTACGCTTCTATAAGACGTTACAATGCCAAGTAGCACACACATGAACTTCTAATTCAGCAATTAGTACGTAGTTAATCAGTTTCTTCAAAATATAGGTGCTGCTGTTAATACCCAATGTAGTAAATTAGTTTCAGGACATGATATGTTTTCTGTCCTGGCACATTTCCATCAGTAGAGAAAACGTACTAAAGCAAACAAGTGGGTGTGTGGCAAATGATAGCAAGCCTTTTATAAGTCTCATTTTCAACCCTTCCTTAAGTTCCTTTTGCCTGCAGTTAAAATACAAAATTAAGTGACTATGAACTTTAAGCAAATTTGTGGTGATGAATAAAAGCGATGTGAGTATGGTTAACTCCATTAAAATGTTGAAAGCTAAACAATTAACAGTTCTGAAAAGTTACGAAACACAGTTAAAAGTAAAACTGTTCTAAGTTCTAGAAGTTTAACAGGTGCACACACACACACACACACGCACGCACGCACGCACGCACGCACGCACACACACACACACACACACACACACACACACACACACACACACACACACACACACACACACACACACATATATATAAGGTATCGCACACTACGTGCTATTAAGTATTAAGTAAATTCAGCGCCCCTACCTTGGTGGCCGCAGTCTCAACAAGGTTTATATTGACTCGTAATGAGTATCTGATAAACACAGGTTATCCTACACAGAGAAATATTGAAATTGTATAATAATGAATTCGTATTATATAAAGAACTGACGTTCCCATAACCTATACAATATTGACACAGGTTGTTCTACAAAGAGAAAGATTGAAATTGCACAATATTGAATTCGTATTATATAAAGAAATGAAGTTGCCTTAGTCTACACAATATTGTCACGCCATATCAACAGACACAAGGCCAGTGTCAGTTTCAAGACATGATAAATGAAAACACGTATTATACGAAGAAATGAAGTTGCCTTAGTCTACACAATATTGTCACGCCATATCAACGGACACAAGGCCTGTGTCAGTTTCAAGACATGATAAATGAAAACGTTCACTTTCAAACATTCTTCAAAGCTAAATAAGCTAATATATTGATCAGGCATTGCTAGCATGTCGAACTGTGCACGGTTGATGGTATTAAAATTTTGAGAAAAATTTTATTTGAGACTGCAAAGTAGGCCTAAATATGAAACTGAATTTATCAACGCCCATTCACTCCTTAATGGCTGAAGTCGCTGATGTCAGATGGCTTAATTTGCCAAAATCTTAACTGATACTTACATAGTGTGGCCATTTAATAGAATTAATGTTAACCTAAAGATTTAGTTTTTTTGTGCCTTTCAAAAAAAAAGAAAATCATTCTTTGTCGATCTTTCGATATACAGAACCGATTATAGAACATTCATTGATGAGTAAGTAAGCGTTTTGTGTTAGAATCAGTTTCTCAAGCCTTAATGCATCATGTGTGTTTTCAATAACAAAGCGAAGTAAGTTTAAATCATTTTCCACAAAAGGTTTATTTTGTGTGAGATAGATGTTATTACTGTAAACTCACAGTGTTAATATAGATACGTACAAATTCTATAAAATATCAATAATGACATTTTGGGAAGAATGATGAATTTTTGAAATATTGTACAGTGTACACACACAATGAGTAAACCAGCTAACTGGCAACTTAAATAATACTTAATCATTTCAGTTTTCCAAAATTATTTGAAATTGCGATTTCTTGAATTTTTGACAATCCGAAAGATCCGACATCTATTTTTTATAATTACTATGCTTCAGTTTCCGTCATAGTTACTGTATCGTGCCTTGTAGCACCGGTAAATGTTCTTGGAAACATAGGAGTAACTTTCTGAACTCGTTTTGGACAAATAATCTGCAAATAGGACTCCCGAAATCGATTGTTTGTGGCTCCATAAAGGATAAAATTGATTCCGCTACTGGTAAAGTGTGCAACTTCTATTGATATGGCGTGCCAAATTTTTGGCGCTCGATCATAGATATCAAAAACGACAGTAAATGCGTAAGAACCCCAACAAACAAAGAATACGATGAAAATGAGAAAGAGCGTCCTTGCTAAACGGATTTCTTCTCGCTGAGCTTTTGCACTAGCTACAAGTTCCTTTTTACCTGATTGCAGATTTTCCAATAATTGCCTTTTCTTCGCTCTCACATATCTGAAACCATGATAATTCATTTCTTAACAACATGCGGTTAGACTTCTATAATAAAAGTATTAGTTCCTAGAAAGCCATTCAGCGGCGCGTACTAGGTCTCTTGTTGTAATAAAACAGCTAATAGTGGTGTTAAAAATTCCACAAATGTAACATTTGATGTAAGCAGCTAATGTAAGCCGCTCATTAACGAATCACATCGATACTCTTCTGGATGGTGTTATTGTTCTTATTATTGTTTATGGAGATGACCTAAGGCTCCGTGAATTCTCATGGATTGTCAGGAGACTTCAAACGAATATACTAGAACGAATTCCGCATCGAATGACGGAGTCGACTTCTCGATCCGCATTTTGAATTCAAGATTTCATGAATTCTTTATAGGTCTTATAGGAATATACTAGAACGAATTCCGCATCGACGGAGTCAAATTTTCGATTCGCCATCTTTAAGTAAAGGTGTCCAAAAAGATTATTTGCAAAAAAAGTTTAAGGTACCGTCAATTTCCAAAGGATCATCATAAAATTGTTATACAAATATACTAGCGCAAATTCCACTTCGATTGGCAGAGCTTGTTTTTGAACTGCCATCTTGAATTATTGATAGTAGCAATAACATCATATTCCAAATAGTTTATAAACCATTTTCGAGAAAAAGTCTAAGGCTCCACCAATTCGCAACTGATTGTCATAAAGCTGTACAGTGTACAGGAGTATATTGTAGCGAATTCTGCATCGACTGACAGAGTGGGATTTTCGATTTGCCGCTAGAATTCAAGATGGCGGCATTGACGTCATTTCTAACCGATGACTTTCAGTTCAGCGAATCACTCGATCAATAACAGTTCGAGTTCAACTTGTTTGTCAGGATTAAGATTTAATTCTGCTATTTAACACCAGAGAGTTTCATATCGCGTTAGCGCTGGGATACCGTATATTATGTTCTAACAGTGGCAAAATACTTACAGGAAGATGTTGAGGTAACAGAAGAAGACAACTGCAGCAGGTATAAATACTGATGTTACAGCGAAGAAAACTGTGTAGGAATACGTGTGTAGTCTATCGTACAGGCAAATCATAGCTTTTTCATCGTAGCCGTTACCACCCCATCCAAACATGGTAGGCATATCAATAAGGATACTGGCTACCCAGATAGCGATGCACAGAACAGTTACGCTCCTCCAGGTAAAAATGTACATGTAGATATGGTGTTTGCAAAGTGCTACATACCTGAACAAGATAAGGGAAATGTACCAAATTTAAAAATTTGAGAACATATAAAAGTGATTTTGCATATATAATCAAGACACTTGATATGTAAACTGAAGTACGGAATTAAGAATTTCCTCATGTAGCGCAAGAACAATTATTTTTGCAGTTTTGACCACAGTTCGGCACACTTCAAGACGAGACACTTAACGGGCAGAGTATGCATGATGCATCCTTTTTCAGAACATGATGCATCCCCGTAAAATCAGAATGACGAAAGAAAGCGCTCTGAGCAAAAAGTGTAAATCCAAACAGTCGTAAACCATTTGACGTGACTTCTCTCGGTTATTTAGCTCGCTGAAACGCTTATCCCTGATAACTGTTTTGTTTGGTTCCAGTATCATATTTTGAAGTAGAATAGACTCATAATGCTTATTTAATCTTTCATGTGTCCGTAGATTATGTTATAAAATGTTATAGTTATTTGCTGCCTTGCCAAAGTTTATATATGCTTTCCAATAATAAAAGTCAGTATAATGCGAGTGTGTTGATTAAGGTGTGGATGTCCTGAAAATATACTCTCAAGAAAATAAACATTGCGTCGATAGAAGCTACTGCTGTAATTACAAAGAATTTAGTGGCGAGATAATATACGAATGAGTTTAAGGTACAGTACTAGTTACAGGGTGTATGGCAGAATCAAAGTCACGATGGCCGCGGTGTGTTTGCTGGATTCCGGATTGCAATGAGCCGAAGTGTCTAAAAACATTTAGAAGGCTTGTAAACTTATAAAATTATTTTATAAATATGAAAATCAATGTTATGATACTTTAAGGAAATATTAGGAAACGTTAATGTTTTTGTGAGCCTTGCTTATGTTTGCAAATCATGTTTTTGTGTTACGTAAACAAAGCAATATTAACTATTGAACATAAAATGGATAAAATGGAGACATGTAAATTTGATCGCTAAAGATGTATTTTATGGACTATGCTCGGTATTTCTGTTTCCATTTAAGGGCTAATCATGTGGATTTTCCACAGTTATGTGGAGCCATTTCAGCGTTTATAAGGGTACTGTAGCTTTTTTAGCGGCTTCTTACATTTTTCTGCCCTGTTTGCTTAAAATCAGAACCACACTTTCCTAATAATAAGGTCTAGTTTTTTTAAATACAAATCCTATTTTTGTTAATTCAGCTACCAAGGATGTTATTATGGTGAGTGATGCAAGTTATTCAGATGATTCACTCAGGTAGATCATAGGAACTGTTGAACTAAAGTAGTTAAATTATCTTGATAATACTGTATTTGCATGTGGGTTTTCTCTTACCATTCAGTTAATTGTACAATTTAACTAAAGAAAGCAACTGCAACCTTATACCTGTTAACAGCGATAGCCATGATATTTAACAGCGAAGCGATGCAACAGATTAAGCAAACAATTCCAATAACTGTGCAGAGTTCAGCATTGTGATGGAAGAATTCGTACCCGTTAATTACCCCTGCAAAATAAAGCGATTTAGAAAAAGCACGACCTGCATTATCTGAATAACGAAAAGCATAACTGACAGTCTAATCGCATTCCGTAAGTATGACACGGGCGCAAACTCGGTTCACTATTATCCAAGTTGAATTATTACTCAATTATTGTTTTTCTTGGCATTCAGGTGAAAGGCATTCACCTCTGCTTTTCTTGATTTATTAAAAAATGAAATCGGTTGGAAGAAGAATTTTTCCCACCTTCACATGTCAGTCAGTCAGTCAGTCGGTCACTCAGTCAGTCAGTCAGTCAGTCAGTCAGTCAGTCAGTCAGTCAGTCAGTCAGTCAGTCAGTCAGTCAGTCAGTCAGTCAGTCAGTCAGTCAGTCAGTCAGTCAGTCAGTCAGTCAGTCAGTCAGTCAGTCAGTCAGTCTGTCTGTCTGTCTGTCTGTCTGTCTGTCTGTCTGTCTGTCTGTCTGTCTGTCTGTCTGTCTGTCTGTGTGTCTGCCAGTCAGTCAGTTTGTCAGTTAATCAGTCACGTTTGCTTCTTCGTGTGTGAACGTCAAGTTCAGAGTTTAATCTTGTCAAAAAATATTAACATTTTGCTTTGATTGTGTTTTCTAATTATGTAGTTGATAGTTGTTCAGTTACACTGGTTTTCAATTTTTGTACTTTATAATAATTTTTGTTAAACCGTCCCTCATTCATCGATTGTTTAATGATAGTCACCGACGATTGCTTGAAGCGAGTAAACTAGCAATAAGGAATGTTGGCGTTTTTATTCGATGTAGGAATGTATGTGAAGGAAGGGCTGGGAAACAGAAACACATGACATATCCAAGTATGACACTAAATTTATCAAATAAGTCCCAATTGCATTAATTACGACATGCCATTACGAAGTCATTGCGCAAAGTGCCTGTACGTTTTATATGACATAATTCGCATTATAAAGTTTGTCTAAAGGCTAAAGCCAAATCATTAATTATTATGGTCATAACCTCTTCATTTGGGAATATATTATGGCTAGTAATTCGTGTTTACTAATAGAACTTTCTTATATGCGAAATAGTAATGAATTTGAAATTAGCCATTACATTATATTTGATGCGCTTTGTTATTCAAAGGCTTTGAATTTCAAACTGCGGAAGGCTTTGTAATTATGTCTCAAGCGCGCATCGTCAGAAACAAGAAGCTTTAATGTAAAGTCCCCCAGTGATTCTTGACGTATGAAGCGAGCGGTCACGTATACAGATAACCTTCATGACTAGGCATTACAGTCAGGGATCTTGGACAGGTTGTTTCTTTTGAAACACATCCTCATACAGTGGCGTTGGGAAAGGTTTTCCGCAGAGAGGGCAAAGAGTGTAGAACTGCCATTCTACTTTGCAGCTAAGGGTCGGGGAAGGGGCACTGTAAGCTCCCTAGCGGACCTATTGTTTGTTGTTTTGTCTATCCATTGTATAGGTCTATTGTTTTGTAAGTTTCTTTAGATACTCAATGAGTTTCTTTAGGCTATAATAGCACATGCGATCTATAGTGTAAGCACGTATAATGCAATATGCACCTCAAAATCTGAAGCAAAAAGTGACTTTGCAATTAAATATGAAAAAACCCAGAAAAGAAAACCCTGCCTGCACAACAGACGACTATTTAGTATTAATAGATCTCATATTCAATATCAAAGCGAGTTGGAAAGTAAGGATTTTATGAAGATTGCTGTGCACGGCTGCAACACGCATCTCAACTTTATCTCTATTTTAATTTAGAGAGAAAGTCGAGCAGTGAATTTTGTATGGAAATGATAATTGTGATATTAAAACAGTGCAAACAACTAAAAGTAATTTACGTTTTCTAGGCATTTTGTTTTGTCGTTTCTCTATTTTTTCCTTTTGGTGCCTTTTATGCGTTATTTATGAATTTAGGTCTGTTAGACTAGATGAATTTTCTGGAAAGAGGCGTTTTTTCTGAAAGTGGGCAACCTTGCCAGTCTTACCAGTTTCACTATGTTGAATCTGAAAAAACTATTTCCAACTTCAAAAACCCAGCGGAAAATGGTAAAAAAGTGCAAAAAATAAAATGGTTGCCAAGTTTTTGCGCAAACAGTAGGCCAATATTAAAAGAAATTACCCCAGAAAATTAACGTTAAGAGGCGATTGTGATATCCATTTCAGGGTAGTTAGACCTAAAAATGCATTTCTACTACGTACTTCCATTTTAAAAATGGCCACTCTATATACAAAATGACTGCCACACAAAACGAAATTATTCCAATCATACGATTATATTTTAAAAGTTAAAACTGTTTTACTTAAGAATTTATAATAAAATTAAAAGACAAATGATATTTATCAAGTGGACTTGCTACTAGACCTCAAAAAGTTGCAAAGGACTGAAAAAATCAAAAAACAAAAACAAAATGGCCGTCGGATCCCCGACATATAGTCTTAGAGAATGATGAAAAAAGTTCAATGTTATGCTAATAAAAACATGCTATCCGCCAAAATTTGTTACTGCTGTTGAAATAGATATTGGGGAAACCTGAAAACGTGAGTACTTCATCCCATAAGATTATAACAAAAATTTTGATAATTCTGTTAGAAATATAATAATATAATAACGTAAGTTTTAAAAAACAGGCTAAATTTGACTTTTTTCAAAGTCATATCAAAAGAACTGTTTTGAATTTTTGGAAAAGGTAGATTTTTCTAGGAAAAGAGCGACTAGATTATTCTACCTTCAGCTTCTCTGCAGTATGCCCCCAAAGTTTAAACAGGCGAAAACGGTCATTTTATTTGAAGTTCCAGTGCCTCTATCATGAAACGAAATAATTTGAAATGGGCGTCTTTTTTTACCTCTATCATGAAACGAAATTATTTGAAATTGGCGCCTTATTTTTTACGTTGTAGTTACATCTGGAGATATTCACTAGGGTTTCTACTTGCAAAACATCCTCATGGTAAGCAGGTAAGTTTTCTTAAAACGTTAAGTGTCAAGATAGTACAGAAAATTATTTTAGTATTATTGCACCTGCTATCGGAGAATACACCTTTGTGATAATTTCAGCTGACAGCTGGTGCCATATCATCAAAAAGAGTCTAAATATATGTGGTATCTCTTTATTGTCCTCCGTAGTTGCCTGCGGTTAGGGTGCCATTATGACGTCCGCACAAAACTGTATCCAGTGTATCTACGATTGTGGCCATGTTTCTAAATTATTGGTCCTTATGATCTGTGTCAGAAACTGCTTATACAGGCTTGGCAAAACACATTTATGCCAAAACGTTTTGTGACAAAACTGACAGGGTCCAAATATTTGCGTTGTTAAATTTTTAGAGAAGGTAAGTTTGTTATTGCGTACGGTATACATGATACCATTGTATTTCAAAAAATATTAAATACATTATTACAAAATGCGAATATGAATTGCAACAACTGTTCTCTAAAAGCCTGCACTTACCAACAAGAGAAAATGGATTAACGAAGGTAGAAACACCTAGATCGGCAATAGTAAGATTTATAATGAGCATATTAGCAGGAGTTCGTAGCTTTTTGCTATAGTACACTGCCGTGATAATCTGAAATAAAACTTCATTGCATTCTTTGTAGACGTTGTCAAAGCTACTGTCAATAAGATAATCATGCCTCCATGGAATATGATTTTATTTTCCAATAAACCAATTGAGAAATTACTGCTGATATAAAGTAATAATAAAATAAAGTTTACTACATAACGAAAAAATGTGGAGAGAAGTCTGGAAAAGGATGTGCCATATTGCCAGGCCATCGAAACTCATGCTTCATGCCTCACGCTTCATACTTCATACTTCATGCTTCATGCTTCACGGCCCACTGGGCCATAGGGGCTCATGCTCTCACGCTTCACACACGAGTCTGCATTGCGCATTCAAAATGGAATCATTTGACGAGGAAGATTTCTTGATTTTGTTGTGTCTCAGAAGAAGGAAGCGAAAGAGACGGAGAATATGGTGCCGGGAGCATTTTTTGCTCAGAGAATCCAGAGGAGAATTTCAGCGGACATTTCAACACCTCGTGGACAATCCTGATGAAGAACTATTTCATAATTATACAAGGATGTCGTACAAGACTTACAGTACATTAAAGTCCCTCGTGCTAGGACATCTGAAGCCACGCCATTCAAATTGGAGGAGGCCAATCGAAGCAGAACAAAAGCTCATCATAACTCTCAGGTGGTAATTACTAGTCAAAGTATGTTTGTCAGATAAGCATGCACTGACATGACCACATAAAAAAGTAGATCTAAACACCCCCCCCCCCGATAAAAAAGAAAGGCCACACAAAAATTCCAAAATGTTTTTGAAGGGTAAAATTTAATTATTTTATGTTTTTCAGATATACTGACATGACCATATAATAAAAACAAAAACCGAAAAACGAAAGTGAAAAATTTGAAAAGGTTTAGGTCACAATGTCCCGTTCTAACTCTGATCGTGAAATGAATAGTCCTCAGGACCATGAGCAGTCAAAAAACGCTCTGATATCCAGTCTGCCCTCGGACTCACGTCTCGAAAAAGTGAACATGTTCACTTCTAGCTTCACGCGTGAGTCGTGAAGCTTGAAGTGTGAGGCGTGAGCGGAGGTCTATGGCGCACCGCAAATAAGATTACGTTTGTTCATTTTTCCACTCACGCGTTTAGACGTGAAGCATGAGCGTGAGGCATGAAGCGTGAGTTTCTATGGCCTGGCAGCCTAAGCCGTATAGAATATTTTTTAAATCGGGGTAAAAATATTAGCAAAATAAAGAGACGAAAGTGAAGCATTGTAGACATTCGAAAAACAAGAAAGCGAAATTGAAGAAAAGAAACGAAAGAATAAAGGTGGAATAGAAGAATTAAATATTCTTCCAATCCGAAGAAAAAAGCCGAGAATTCATATATCTTTACAGCTTCTGTATATCAACTCTAGTTTACCATAACATTTCCAAAAGTTCCCAGTGTTATCATGACGGTTAGCATTGCAATAAGAAAGCCTGTTAGTCCTGGATGCTCTTCAAAAGGATCTACGAACTGCTTCTCATCATCCCAAATTGTACCATTGCTGTCATTTCGTTTTAGTACATGTTTGATAATTGTGTCTGGCGGACCGCCCAGTAGCTCCATCTATAACCTAAATATTAGCATACGTGATTTAACGCATTTTTTACCAAACTCGCCTTACAAAGTAAGAACAGAATCGAAATGAAGGCTCATTTCTAAAAGAACCAGTGTTCTATTGCGCTCATATTGTTTCAGATATGTATAAACTAATTGATCATTTTGCTTGTGATTATGCCATTTTTATTTAATACGTGAATGTCTATGTTCATTGGAATTAGTTGGCATAAAATCCATTAGTATTCAAAGTGGGGGTAAGGAAAAGCCCTGCTGTGTCCTACATATTTCATGTCTACTTAGATAGCCTATTAGTTAAAGTACACAGATCAAACTAAAATAGGAGCTAAGAGGAATCTTCTATTATTAACGTATTTTGGCTCTTCTTAAAAATTGTAGAACCGTTCTGAAATCTTACAATATGTATGAACCTCTTCACTTTCATATTTTTATATCAATTTTTATGTGATTAAGGAACCAAGGTGAAAAACATGTCAGTAAATTCTGCAGACTGCAAAATCAAATTAGAGATACCACAGAGCTGTCACGCTTTTGCGACATTAACTTGACGCCACAATGATAATATAATGGCAAAGAAGCGAGTTGTATTTATAAATAAAGGACAGGACATAAAGTTAAAACAGAATTTAATAATGCGAATTTTCTTACGACGGATAAGCTAACAAATATGCATGTCTTTCGCCATTTTACAGCGCCAGCTATGGAAGTTCTATAGAAGCTATAGAAATTTAGGTATGTGCATCAAACTACGGATTCAGGCGTGTTTTTACATATAATAGAACGAGGCTGGATATGCTCCATCATGAAGATGAATAGCATTTACATCAAATGAGACCGGTAGTGTAAATTCTAATGATAGCTAGCGAAGATTAGTGATTTCCATGTTTGTCCGCTGAACAAGACACCTGCTCCTGTCCGTCTGGGCCTTTGTCGCCTGTCCATATGTGGTATAATGTGAAAGTGTGATACCCTAGCTTTCCTTTTGCTGTAACTTTCAAAGAGCATTTGACAGCGTCTGGCTCGATTGACCGATGTACAAATTAAGCAACACAAAATGTAACTGGTAAAATTTTACATTTAATAAACAATGTTTGTATAATAGGAAAGTAAATATTAGACTTGGTGACTTCACATCACAGTCCTATAGTTGCAAAGTTGGATTTCACACGGCTCTGTAGCTTTTCCTTTACTGTTTATTTCTAATGTTGCAGATATGTTTCGTGAAATCACTAGATTTGATAGTGCTGACTGTTCAAGTGTGCTGATGATGGTACAATTTATGTAACTTGTGATAACGACACAGAAACAATTAAACTGGCTCAAAGTTACTGTAATTTGCTCTATAACTGGTGTTATCGCTAGCGTTTAATTTTAACCTGCGCACCTAGTAAAACAGAAGTTATTCCTTTTGCTATGGAAAATTTGACAGTTAAGTTACGTATTAGAAACATTAATGTAAATTACGTTAAAGCCAGATTTTGGAAATTAGCATAGATAATTCATTAACATTCAGTAAACACATTAATAATATTAGAAAGAAAGCCTAGAACAGGTGGATTCAATTCGACGCAAAATGTCATTTGTATAAAGGTTTTAGTTTGATAACAGCAATTGTATTGTTTAAGGCACTGCTGGTATTACCTATTGTTTTGTATGGTTGCATGGATAGCTCGTAAACACGATTTCTTTGACGACAAAAGTTATGACATCATGAAAACTGCGACAGGTTGTAGTTTCCATCCATCCGGTGACAAGCTGGAGCTAACATGTGGATTGCCGCCTTTAGACGTTATGAGGAAAAAATTAACATGCCGAGCAGTGACTTAGTAAAATTGAATTTGATTAGGTTAGATAACAATCCGATGACACAAAATAGGCACTTTTGCATCTGGTTTTAACGGCGGCTAATGAATTTTTAAGAATAATTAAAATTTTTACTGTCCGAAATTTGGATTTACGAGAAATCCCCTAAGCAGTTGCTAAATATACTAAAAGTTGATATTAATAATTATAAATTAGCAATATGGAAACGTAAGTGTCGCAACAGATTTCTTTGTGGGGCATTTGCAGTTTATCCGTATTCACTAGGTACAGCTCCTTTTGACTATTCTAGTCCCGAGATGTAACGGAAAGCTTAAGGTTTTAACCTGTACCATTCTAACAGGTCAAAGCAATTTCAATGACTTCCTGTACAATACTGGTTATGCAGAAAGAAATGTGCCAGTGCCTAGAAGGGAGGCAAACCCCATATCATCTGCTATTTTGATGTAAATTAGTACATTGCATTAAAAGGGAATACTTTGTAAACGTTTTACAGCATTTGGATGTTAATTATATGTTAACTTATCATGATAATTTGATTCTAACGAATTTTGCTAATATTTTGTTAGATCATTTTCTTTTCTCACTAATTTAACCGGATTAAATAATTTAGGAAATGTGTATCATTGTCAGTTAAGCAGACAGTGATGATAGATTGCTTGCATAGGCTGTAAAGGCCTTTAAATACAGGGCACATGTATATATGTTCGAATAAAGAGTTACAATAATAATAATAATAATAATAATAATAATAATAATAATAATAATAATAATAATAATAATAATAATAATAATAATAATAATAATAATAATAATAATAATAATAATAATAATAATAATAATAATAATAATAACAATAACAATAACAATATAATAATAATAATAATAATAATAATAATAATAATAATAATAATAATAATAATAATAATAATAATAATAATAATAATAATAATAATAATAATAATAATACTTCGTTTTTTCAGGCTTATTAGCATGTTCCCTCTGTTTCACTTATTATTCGAATTTCATTCATTAGATAAGTTGATGTGTAACTCTTTATCAGCTTGCCAATGCGGCCGCTTTGGTTTTACTCATGGGTTATGAAGGATATTTTTTACTTTTAGACTCCCTTTTGTTCGGATATTGCCACTAAACGCACTGGCCTACCGGGCTCTCTTACTTGGCTGAGAGCAAATGATGGCAGTAAAGAGTGCCATGAAAGCAAATGATGGTAATATTAAAATGTAAGAGCCATGAAAGAAGACAATATTGTTGTTACAAACATCAAATACCATGTTTCTTGTCTTTTTCCTTTGCCTGCGTAGTAGATGCCCTAGCTGGCACAATCTTGATCACTCGAGGTCGAGAGTTCGCAGTAAAAATGACACAGGTAAAATGGCACAAATGAAACTGTAGGTAAAAATGGCACGGGAAAAATGGCACAAATAGAAAAGTGGGTAAAATGGCACATAAGTTATTTTGATGCAATTGATTTCTGTAATAAAACTACAATGCGCTCAGTAGGAAATGGATCTCTGCCAAAGCCGAGCAAAACTAAGCTTATTCGTCTGATTATTTTGATTAAAAAATATAACACAAAGACAAAAAGCAAACCTATAAAAATGGACCTGTATTGGTATTATATAGACTAGCAAAAGACTCACAAAATATTTGTTCATTAAATAGATTTATAATCATTAATGAACGAATGTTCCATATAGTGTTTATCTACCTTTTTAACCATTAATTTTGGCAATGGTCATAAGTGACAACACGCTGGTACATACCAAAATCACACTACAAAGCTATACACATTAATAAGCAAATGATATAGACAGCGTTACACAGTTTTAAAAGCGAGAACTTCTCGAACTGTAACTGGAACTGGAAGTAACTCGTACTCGTAGTTGTTTGTCCAGATGGAGATAACAAAAAAGAATTACGAAACACTCCGTCTGAGTCCTCCACGAAATGCTTGCACGTCATTGTGCAGCCTAACTAACCAACTAAAATCTTGTTTCTATGTACCGTAAGCTTTTTAAAAAGGATTCAAGTCAATAAGAAGTTTGAAGCGTTTTTAATGATTTTGCTTGTATATTTTTAATCGAGCCACCGAACGTTCCGTTTAAGGTAGAAAATTATTTTCTGAACCATTGATCGCAATTATAGTTAGGCTTGTGTGAAAAATCTACATGTTGTTCACATAGCAGCCGTCATAGCTATTTATTGCTTCACTTTTGGCAACTACGAAGAGGTTTCAATTTGCACAGGCATTCTCTCATTTAAACCTGTTTAACAGCATGGGCAGATTCAGTGTACCCATAAAAGCAAAAACGTTCTGGCAACTTTCGGCTTTTTGTCTTAGAGTTTGCAGTTTACACATTTAGCGAACAGATTTAGAACAAATGACTAAAATTAGTTTATACGGGTGTCCGACTGAGAGATCAAACTACACCGAGAGAACAATGGTGGTGAGGAACCGGAATTATTTCATTGATTTTTGTCCATCATTCTGTAATCTTGCAATTTTGGGAGACTTCAGACAGCAGGCTGTGTGTAATAGGATGTGAGTAACGTAAAAACAACGGAGACCAGTAAATGCAGGGGGAGTCACAAGTATTTTGACTGAAATTTGGAAAGTTACAAAATACTAAACTTACAGACCTAATCTAGGTAAGAAGTAAATGAACAAATGTAAAGAGCAGGAGAAGAAATAAACAAAGAACGAATGAATGAACAGTTAGACAAATGAGGACTGATAAATGTAGGACTGATAGACAAACGAGTGTATTTATTTACAAAGCACCTTTCAATAATTTTTTCAAATGTGCTGTACAATTAAAAATATTTAGGTAAAAGTCCGATACTGCTAAAAATGACGAGTTTTTAGTTTCCTTTTATAAGAATTAAATTAACGCAAGCTCTAATTCAAATTGGTAGCTTATCCTTACACTTTGGTAATGCTTGAAAATCCTAAATCAGCAAAGGTTTTCTTTTTATTAAAAGGTGCAAAAAGTAAGCTGGAGCCAACCTACATAAATGTAATGTTTTGTAAGTTAAAACTAATATTTTAAATGCATACCGACGTTTGATTGGTAGCCAAGGAAGACTATGCGAAGCATTTGTTGCACTGTCGTTGTTCCGTTATACATAGAACATAAGCACCAGATTGCTGGTTAATCAACACAAAATTTAATTGAACAAAATCATAAAAAGTTGAAATCGCCGCCTTCGTCTTTCCTGCTTGTTTTCGCACATGCGCACTACACCTCAAACTAACATTACGTGACAGTCATAATTTGTAACATGTTTTGCAACTTTTGCAACTTGGTCGAAGTTATGAATGAAATAATAAATGAATGAAAGAAGGAATGAGCTAGATGCCTAGGACTAAAATGGGCTAGATTAATGGATAAAACAGATAGACAAAGTAATAAGGAATGAAGAGACCATAAACAAATAGCTCGATCAAACGAGCTAATAAACGAATAGATGAACGAATGAATGGACAAATGAAGAATGAATAAAGAAATGTGTGAATAAATAAATCAACCAATAAGCGACTGATTAACTAATAACTGAAAAAATAGATGAATGAATTGACATTTTAATGTAAAAGGAAATAGACAAATGAATAAATAAATGGAAAGAATAAATGGACGAACGAATAATTGCGTTGAGCTTACAGACGAATTACTTTGGAACGAATACGAAAGAGAAAAAAATTATAAGAGTTTATAATGTGCTCTTATGCCGTATAATTAAGCGGTATTTGTGTAGACTAATATTTAACTGCATGTGTAAAAGTAAAACACTGCAAAGGACCGCCCAGAAGGACCTAAAATTCCGTTTACTGCTGGGTGGATTAA
Organism: Tubiluchus corallicola; assembly: GCA_030141605.1. NCBI lineage: Eukaryota > Metazoa > Priapulida > Priapulimorpha > Priapulimorphida > Tubiluchidae > Tubiluchus > Tubiluchus corallicola. Next base: position 261,068 of record JAQGDQ010000080.1, read on the forward strand.
AATGATGCTAATAGACTAATTTCTATACACTCTTCATTTAAACTCAGTACGCACGCATAATTTACCCGCAATTAGGGATCTTACGGCTGGTATTTTGAACTAAACAATTTTACAATTGAACCAAACAGCCGACCACTATACAATTTTATAATCTCTGTTACTTACAGGCATTTCGTTTCAGTTATTATCTTTTATACAGTTCAGAACACTATTAGCAGATATCTAGCAGTCAATAATCAACACACTAGGCGTATATATTACACATCGATTGATTGTGGCAATTCCGGACTTTCTGTTTAACAAGAATAATCCTCTATGATCAGATACTGACTTGGCAGAGGCCCCTTAGCCATGTTCTGATGCATCTACCTTTTATGAAATTAAATGACAGAGACAGTGAGGCAGGTCAAACCACCCAGAAGAAATTTTATTCGCGTCACTCAGTCCCAGAGACCTAGTGAATTAATTATAAAATGTCTGCCTTCTGGTTATAAAAATAAATTATATCTAATAGACGGCCCGAAACTTTTGCTCTACACTGCACTAATAAAGCCAAAGGTCGTAATTAACTGGATTCACCTGTCAAACAATCTGCTGTGATTATTTCATCTGCACATACGGATCAATAATGTTAACTGTGGTAGTGCCTATGACACTTCACGACATCAGAAAATGTATTAAAAGTTGGATACCATTATGATAGTTAATCACAATAGCTCAACAACCTTATGCTTTTAATTGAATTTAGATGGTAATATTTATTTGTCTGATTTTCGTATACATGTAATATATTTTTTCATGTCAAACCCACATGCTTTGTAATTAAGAATACACGTGTTATATGTGGTAAACAATTATAAACTTGTCGTTACAATTAGCTTATATAGCTATGTTCATTTTCAGTTATTTACGGATCCAAATTAGTAAATTTATCCAAATACCCTTGTTGTCTCCTTTCTGCGGCTAAGAAGCAAAGTTGCAACAATACGAAATAAGATGTAAGATGTTTTATCTAGGGGCACACCAAGAGACAATAACTGGAGTTTGTAGACTTGCCATCAAGTTAGTAGCAAAGCTTTGAAAATATTCTGGGCCATTTCGTATTAAAATAATGGTAAAGTCCAACGAATTTTAGGTTCTAAACGGAAACAGGGCGTTCTGCAGGATTTTACTTAAAAGGTTCTTTGCGGATGCTCATTAACTTTTACATCTCGGAACGGCTCACATGTGTTCTCCCACACGCGCAAAATAGTGTGTGTGTGTGTGTGTGTGTGTGTGTGTGTGTGTGTGTGTGTGTGTGTGTGTGTGTGTGTGTGTGTGTGTGTGTGTGTGTGTGTGTGTGTGTGTGTGTGTGTGACAGAGATGGAGACAGAGTGAAAGAGAGAGAGAGTGAGAGAGAGAGAAAAGAGAGAGAGAGAGAGAGAGAGAGAGAGAGAGAGAGAGAGAGAGAGAGAGAGAGAGAGAGCGAGAGAGAGCTTTTTGTAATGACAGTTTAATGCGGTAATGATTTTTTGCCTGAATCTCATGTAGATGGTAAATTTTGACACGTTTTATACACAGCATCTCTATGTAGATGATACTTCTATTGTTCTCGGATTTTGTAACATAATTTTCCTTCGTTATTGATTTTTTACATTGGTTCCGTATGCCTTGGTACTATTAGTGTCCTAAATATAACACTGATTATTGGTGCTATTAATGTCCTAAATATATATTGATTATTTTTTGCTTCGAAAATGGTATTTATGCCGAAACGATCACAGGATAAATAACATTTTTTTTCTAAATACTTTCGCGTAACTAATTGTTCTTTTAAAAAGTTATATTGCACCGTTCGCGTAGTATAACTTTGCAAAATGTTCACTAATTATTTAAGTTTTGTTTAACGATACAAAATTTATTAAAATTGAAAAGAAATTGTACCTTAAAAATGATTGTATACCTATAGCGTGACTTACTTTATTAAAGTAACAGTAGTATCAAAAAGGCTATACTTACTAAAGATCTGTATGTCAAGTACTTTCGCTGCTTACGAGATTTGTCTTTTTGAATCCATTGTTTTCACTTCATAAATAAGTTTCGATCAGTTGGGCGCAGCAAATAAAATGTGTGGAAGATACAGTTAGGTGTACTGACTTGTCGTGCTGAAGGATCAATCGAGTAACTTTGCAAAAACCATAACGTTCACGCAAAATTTTGGTTGACCGCCGTTCGGGTGATATCGAGAAGCACTGATTTAAGCGCTACACTCCTGAAGCCAGACTTGCGTTTCAGCGAATAGTGTAGATCCTAAAGTTGCGTCGCGCAGTTAATAACTTCAGTAATGCATGGCCCCGTAAGCACACTTGCTAGTTTTGGGGCATACTGTGCTATTAGAGATATATAGAACAAGTTTTATATAAATGGAGATATATATAAATCAAAACGTAAAAAACAAAAAAGGTGAGACAAACGCTGAGTTGGATTTCAGCCTCTCAACAGAAGAATTGCTTTGACAAAGCTAAAACAAATTAACCCAAAAAAGGGCACCGGGTGGGATCAAATTCCTAGCAAGGCACTGAAACTGGTTGCTCATCAGCTATCTTATCCCGTATCATTATTAAGCGGTAGTTAAAAGTTATATGAGACAAAATACGTTTCCTTATGACTAGAAACTGACAGCTGTGATGCCGGTATTTAAGCCAAGAGATGCAGCGACACGGACAAACGCAAATATAAGTATTTTGCCTTGCCTTTCAAAAATTTATGAAGGTATAATTAGCTACAAGTTAACTAATTACATAAACCCATTATTTTGTGATATTTTTGTCTTGCTTCCGCCAGTCTTACGGATGTCAAGATGTATTGCTGAAACATGTTGAAGATTGGAAACGATTAGATCATATAACACATAATGATTGACCTTAGTAAAGCTTTTGAATATTTACCTCACAGTCTGTTAAAGGAAAGACATATGGCGCGTTCAGACGTAGAGACTTCTCTAGCAATTTATTGCGCAACTTCTCTTGAGAGTAAAGTTGCAAAGTGTGCAGTGTCTGCAGTAAAGTTGCAAAGTGTGCAGGGTTTGGCAACTTCTCTCGCAACTTGTTGCAACGTGTGTACAGCTTATCAATTTCTCTCACAACTTGTTTGGCAACAACTTGCGAGAGAAGTCTCTACGTCTGAACGCGCCATTAAATATTACAGTTTGTCAGCAAATCTCACTGTTGCTTTTGACCGCCTACTTTTCCAATCGTTTACAAAGAGTTAAACGCCAACAATATTACACTGAGTGGTTGCGGCTTAATAAGGTAATGCAATGTAATGTAATTTATGTTCACATCAGTACAACAGTACAGAACATATACATGTACAAAAATAAAATTATAACCAAAATAACAACATAATTAACATCATATCAGAACAATTTACATAGGTCCTACATATCGTAATGCAGAAAGCTGAAGAAGCTGAGAGCTTGTAAAAGCTTTAAAGGTGGTTCTCCAGGGATGAATTCTATTTAACGTGTTTGATTATGATTTATTTTCTAAATTAGACTGTTGCAAGCTGCTACAAGTTGTGTCTAAGGACGAGGCTAAACTTCTTAGCATCACAAAACATGATAAGCTATTATTCAATAAGCATATTTATAACTGAATTTTGTAATCAGTCAGATACGTAGCTTATTGTGACGGTCTAGATCGCAAACTCAGAATCGAGGCGGCGCCGTAATCGTGCATAGCGGTTATGTTATTGAAAACTACCTCAAAAAAGATTAGAAAATGTTAAAATTTAGTGGAATAACACATAGTTCGTTCAGATTTTACTTTGCAAAAACTAATGCCAAATCGAATATGAGTACAAACACGCCAGACAAGCAGAACGTAGATTTATGTTAAGATCGGGTTGAGAAAAGTTCGAGATTGATGAGTCAGCAGACTGAATAGCTGATGTATATCCAACAAGGTGACAATTGAGTGCTGGAAATGAGCGCTAGCAATACACGGACAATAACATTGAATTTAGCCTCTACTCTAGCTGGAAAAATGCAGCCTACTTCAGACATTCAAAAATTAATAGAAGAATTCGAGAATCAACTGACATTCATTAGTATCAAATTTGCGGGGACTGATAGCTTTGTGGAAGAAGCCAAATCGCAAAATTTTCTAAGCAACAAATTTGATGGTTTGCAAGAACATCTGAACAAATATCAGCAAGACACGGAACACGGAATATCTGAGAGAAGCAAGCAAGATACTGAAAACCACAGTTTTCACATTACAAAACAGACTAAAGACTGCTGAAAGTGAACTAGACAAACTAAAACTATATGAGTGCAGAGACACATTGGAGTTCTAGTAATTCCTCATGAAGTTACATACGATATCGTGCTAAGTGTAGCCAGAAATATGGGAATCGACTTGCAGCCTCAAGGTATCAGCACTCGTACAATTAGCACATAGACTGGCAGCATCTAAAAACGGAGGACTTCCACGAATCATTGTAAAGTTCACAAGACGCGACAAACGGGATGAACTTTATGATGTTAGACGAAATGCCGAAAGTACTAAAAATCTTGATTATGCATCGTATACTGATAACCGGATCTACATAAACGAATACTTGACCTTAACAAGGAAAAACTACACAAACAATGCAGTTACTATGCTAAGGACCACAAAATGAAGTACTGCTGGACAAAATACAGGAACATGTTCTTACGGAGAGATGATACAAGCCAAGTCATTGAAATACAGTGTGAGGGGGACCTAGGTAAACTTTAAACTCGCTACAAGGTCTTATTGTATCACTAACTCAATTTACTAGCATAATTAATTAATGGAAAAAAATGTCCATGTGTACCCTATAAAAAATCAAAAATCCATTTGTTGTGATGTGTGTAATATGTGGGTGCACCTTAAATGCACCACGTTAAGTGTTTGTGAATTTAATCATTATGCTCTATCTTCTGATGATTACATTTCTTTAAAATGTATAAATACATCTTTGCCGTTTCAGTGTATTGATGATGCTGTGAATTAAACGAGTTATGTTCAAATCTAACAAATCTATCTTCTTTGCTTGATTTTCTTACGCTCGCAAAACTCAAATGGGATGATGTTGATCCTGATGCACATCTTACCACGTTTGATAGCAAATACTACAATTTGCATGCTCAAGAGACGAACTTTAATTTAAAAAAGTCCAATAATGATTTATTAATAGTACATTTTAATCTCAATAGTATTCAGAAGAGGCATTCTAACATGCTAGAAGTACTCGTGCATTTCACTGTTCTTCCCGATATTATTTGAATACCGGAAACAAGACTGAATGAACTTTATCAATCTTTTACAACGAGTTTACCTAACTATTCTTGCATGTTGATTCGAAAGCTTACGCAAATGGCGTAGCTTTATATATTTCAAATTGGGTTTGAGGCATACAGTAAAAGATGAGTACAAAATTAATTGTACTACAGAAATAACAACTACAAGTAAGAATTTTAATAGCATTACCCAAAATTCACACATACAAGTCGAGGATGTATGGCTAGATGTTGAAGTACCTGGTAAAAAGAAACCAATCACATGTGGTGCGATATATCGACACCCAAATACCATTGTTCAACATTTTTACAGCGAAATGGACCATGTATTATCAGCCATTGGCAAGTGAGGAAAGGCTTGTTATCTGTGGCGATATTAATCTTAATCTTATGCAAATAGAAGAGAAAACATTTATTGCAGATTATCTGAATTTACTCTACTCTAATCCATTAGTAACAGAGCCAACTAGAAAAGCCAACCATTCTCGGACACTTATTGATCATATATATATATATATATATATATAGATTATTGCACGCCCCATTTAAGACATTGTCAAGAACTGAAAAAGTTGCTTTTTCTAAGCCATGGATAACTAAAGGTAATCTTACGTCAATAAAAACAAAAAATAGGTTATATGAGGACTATAAGATCACAATTGTATCTAAAATTAAGCAATTTAAACAATTTTCCAATAAACTTAATCATCTCATAAATGTAGCTAAATGAAATTATTATACTACATCACTACGTGATAATAAAGCTAATATTAGAAAGATTTGGGCAACATTGAATAATTTGATCAATAGACAAAATAAGCCGCGCATAACTCCAACCAAACTAGTTATAAATCATGCTGAGATTACCGAACCCATTACTATCTGTGAATTTATAAACAATTACTTTGTATCGGTTGGTTCTGATGTTCCAAAAAAGTACCATCTACTCCAATAACATTTGGCTCTTTTCTTAGAATGCCTAATCAAAACTTCGTCGTTTTTGGGCCAGTTATCGAGTACGAAGTTTTTTTTCACTATTGCTGCATCAAAAACAAATAAATTTACTGGATCCAAAAACGTCTCGAATCAGTTTTATAAAATTTCACAGCCCATTCTTACTCGATTACTAACTATGCTATACAATAAATCTGTAAAAGAACGTGTCTACCCGATGTGTTAAAAATTGCAAAAATAATCCCAATTTACAAATTTGATTCTCCCTATAATTCCACAAATTATAGGCCAATATCTCTTTTGTCACCTTTTATCAAAGATATTTGAAAAATTAAGTTACTCCAGGCTAGCTGAATTCCTTATAAAAGAACAAATTTTAAATAAATTCCATTTTTGGATTCAGAAAAATCATTCTGCATCTTTAGGCGTATCAGAAATACGTGTAGTTGAAAACTTTTTAGCAAATACTGATAAGGGAAAAACTGCTTGTGCTATATTTTCAGATTTGTAGAAAGCATTCGCCACGGTACAACATGACATTCTGTTGTATAAGTTATTACACTACGGTATCAGGGGAGACCACTTGCACTTTTCACGTTTTATCTAACCAACAGGAAACAGTTTACGTCTATTGACTCATCAGAGTCATGTCTTGCAAATATAAGCTGTGGTATCCTACTGGGTTCTACATTGGGTCCGTTGTTATTCCTTTTATAAATTAACATCTGTCAACTTGTTCTTAATTTAACACCAGGCTGTTCGCAGACAATACAAACTTATTTTTAGCACACCAAAATATCAAAACATAAGAATAATCAGTAAATGTGGAGCTAGACAAGGTTAATAAATGGAATAAACTATTAATAAATTATAAAGAAAAACAAAATATGTGTTAATTGGAAACAAGCAACATAACAATAATTTAAAGCAAAACCGGATCCAATCTTAAACTGTACGCATTCCGAACGATTACATTACCATTCTACTGTACGCACTTCGGAAACGCAAATCGAGTGTGATAATTATTAGTTGTGATGCCCATTTTTCTTTTATTAGCACTTTGCACTCAGCACTTGCACCGTGGAGATACCTGTATTGGACACAGTATGTTTTGTAAATCCACTATAAAGAAATAAAGTTTAAACAAAAAAACAGGTGCTGTACCTCTCAGTTCAGACGTGTTAGTTTCTGACGAACTACACTCGTTGGACAGCTCATGCGTGAGCACAGCGGTAAATTTGAAATTTGAATTATTATCTTAAAACTCGCCTAGTTTTAGTACAACACGCTAAATATCTTACAGTAGCACTGTACTTCAATTTTCGTTTGACAAACACGTGCAACACGCTCATGGAAAATTTTTGCTGTTGAAAATTACGTTAGTTTGTGATCAGTAGTTGGGCTTGGCCGACGTTAATTAAGTTTATAATCTATAATTTAATTATCAGAAACGCTTTTGCAGCATTAATTGTGTTCAAATGTCTACTTTTTTATCGGATTTGAAAATGGGGTAGTATATGAAGAATCATCCTGCCTTCCTTCAAACATAAATATGGGCGCCTGTAATATTGAATCTATTCAAGAAATCAAATATCTTGGTATATTTATAGATAGCAGAAAATACATGTAAAGCATATGGTCAACAAAATTAGCAAAATAAGTGGTGTATTTAGCTAGAAAACGACACTATTTAATGTAGATGCATTACGGCTCCTATATTCTGCTCTTGTCATGCCATATTTGAGTTATGGCATTCTTGCTTTGGGTACTGCTTCAACATCGTCTTAAAACCATTGGTTTCAATACAAAGTAAAATTATCAAACTTCTAACATTTACCAGTAAAAGAGAACACGTAACAACTTTGTATTTGCAATTAAATTTACTAAAGTGTATAATCTGTATAAACTAGAACTGGTCAAGTTCGTATATAAATTCAAAGATAATTCACTCCCGGATCTCTTTAGCAATTACTTTAGCATGTAAAATTCTACCATTCTACTAGGTTTGCTAGTTGCTACTACCCAGTCTTATTTTATTGAAAGATTTAATTCATCTAAAGTATCTTTAAAACATCAAGGATCTATGTCGTGGATTTCATTATCAGACCAATTAAAATCAAGTAACTACAATAAGTTAATTCTAAATTATAAAGAACAACTTGCTGCTGTCTGCAAATCAATGAGATATTTATTGTCATTCGTACAGCATCAAAATTTATTTCAAATTATTTGTCTGATACACTTGGTCCCAAATGTCTCAATATCTTTATTTCAAGAATTTAGTAACTGTATGTTTTAAATTATGATCCTTTATGATTTTGCTCTAGGCATAATGTGTAAAATCATTTCGCAATAACTTGCGTTTGGTTCAGTTTTAGATGCTTTAGTTGTCTTCATTCGATTACCATATTTTATTTATGTACTTAGTGTACTTATACAGGTATATTTTTTCATTATTACGACACCTTAAGTTTTTTGTTTGATTTACATTTGACTTAGTCTTTCTTTAGTTTGATTTATTATAAGTTTCTCGACATCTTTAATTGAAAATTCTCCTGTTTTTGTTTTTGTTGCCTGACATTGAAGTTAATGCCCAAATTACGCATTTTCTGTTATGTTATTTTAAATTACCTTTCGTTTGTTCGCTTCGCATGATTTAGTTCAGAATTGTAAATTTTGGTTATTTAAATTATTTCTAGTTTGCTGCAGACACAGTGTATATATTGTTTATACTGTAATTAGATAAATCTTGAGGAGTTAATAAAAAGAATTGAATTGAATCTACGATTCCTTTATAGCTTCCAATTTCAGTACAGTCTTTAGTGGCACGTTTGTTCAAAAACTAGCCCTACAGTACTAGGGAAAAATACAAGTAGGATGTTTACTAATGATTTTTCGAGCTCGTATAACGAACTATCCTCAAGAGCAGGACTCTATGAAGAGTTTGAACAATTCAGTCAAAACCACCTACATAATATCAAACCACCCTGCACCAGACTATTAGCATAACCTAATTAGCAAGAAACCTTAACAAGACAACTGAGCTGTAACAAAAACGCGCAGATTCCTCGCTTTAATTCAGTGTCCTTCGTGAAAGAATCTGTCAACTTCAGAGCTGACTAACTCTGGAAACTATTTTAAATCTTGTACAAGCACAGTAAAAGCCAACAAGCTTACTAAACACCTGGAAAGCCTGCTCAAAATTAATTCTGTCTTTACTGTTTCTGATATTCTGTCCACTTTATGTTCTCATTATGTAAATTTTGATACCATGGAAGTTATAATTTATAAAATAAAACTAATCAGATACTGCTACATCACCTTGTGTATTATATGTATGTCTGGTAACCCTTTTCTCTTTTCTATCTGCGTACATTATATGTTATGTTTCTACACGTGATGAATCTGCATAAATCATTTGTAAAATTTGCTATGTTTGCATCACGTGCATGGCCTGCAAGAGCTAGTATTAGTGACAACTGCGATGGTATGCATGCACGTATTCTTCACGATATCACACAGTCAAATTTACCCGAAAGCCTTCTCGCGAGTAATAACAGAGAAGTTAATAACCAAAAAACTGTATAGGTGGAGACACTTTCTTAAATTTTAATTATTATAGCATTTTTGAGTTTCTGACTTTGTCAGTGATGTTCAACCAATGAAAATAACAGATATTGCTTGATCATCTTATACATTATATTACCATACCACCATACCTTCATAGGCTGTTCTAAGGTTGTTAAAAATGTCCAATATTAATAAATTAGACCTAGTAAAATCTGTGTATAAATATAAGTATAATATGCTATCAATCTTGTTTGCAGGTTATATAGAGTTATTTGATGTTAACATGAATATCCATTACACCTAGTTGACCTCAAAAAATTGTTTTTTGTTGTATCAAGACACACAAGTAATAGAGTAATTACTGCACTGTAAGCTACCATTACAAATCTCTAAAGGTTAATATCTAAATATAGTGTAACCGTTACTGATAAATATTATCTTGCTAGTGATTAAGAATCGTGTGTAATCCTAAACTTTTTTCGTACCTTTCAGTCTTGTGTATAGAAGAGAAAGAACCTATACGCATATAAAATATACTGTACATGACTTTTCAATTAGCGGTATCAAGTTAACGAAAAGTAAACATGTATATATTTGCTTTAGGAAAAAATATTTTTCAATGACATAAGGCTATCTGGAAAATTACGTTGCGTAGCATACATCTAGCACTTTCTTACGCAAATTATTATTAGAACATGCTATATTATTTCATGCTTATTTTTTATCGCCTCGGTTTTTTGCTTTCTCGTTGTATGTGGTCATTTGGTTGCAAATTTTTAGAATTTTTTACATAAATTACTTTTTATCAGTTTACACTTTCACTTTTACCAGTTTTTGCTACTTTATTGCTTTACGTTTTTACTTTTCCAGTTCTTGCTTTTTGTGGTTTCAAATAACTATTTAATTTACAAGAAGCTGTCTGCAGTCTTTTGCGTCAGATTTTTTTGTTAATTAGTATAATACTATGTGTAAGCCTATGTAATGTGTACAGTTATTTTATTAAGTAATCTTGCTGATATTTTATTATCATTTCAGTTTGGTTTTATCATTTCGCGCTTATTTCAGTTCTGCTTCCACTATTAATGAACAGCGTACATTAATGTATACAGAGATGTGTACAGTAAATTTATTCCGAGATATGCATAGTATTCTGTGCACATCTGACAAACACAGTGACAAAAATGAATGTCAGTACATACATAATTTTGTCCTCATTTAGTTCGACAGTTTTTGCTTTCGCTGCTTAAAATGTTGAAGCAGCATTACCTGTTGCGCTTATTTGACATCGAATCTTACATTATAAGTCTTACAGTAGGGAATACGAATCGGATATCGTTTAGCAAACTTTCATGCTGCGGTATTTTTAGAGAATTAGCGTCGAACAGGGAGCCAAAGAAAGTTATGTGCCCGAAATGTATTTTCACATAACTGTATATGACTACATATGTTTATAGATTATACATTATGAGCGGTTAGCACTTTTACTTTACATCAGATTTACCGAAAATAGGATATGCAAACTTTCGTCACATTGAAATTCTCGCAACTTGATACCAAAGACTTACATCGCAAACACCGAGACCTTTATTTTAAGTTCTTAATCGTGTTGGCTGTAAGTTCAGTTAATTAGCAATTACTATAATAGGCACCTAGTGCGAAAACAAATAGCGGTAATCTATCATTTCAGAACTTTTTACGTAGCGTTGTAACGGCACTGCATAGGCGTAAGCAGCCCCAAAACAAGATTTTTGGTGGAGTAATGAAAAAACAGAGACTTTAACTGTGTAACTTTTATCCGCGAGCATCGTACATCTAAGAGATAGTTATTGTTCATGTTAGGCATTAAGTTTTCTTAGCATCTACTTTTAAATTCATATTAATTGGAAACACAGAGGGATAGGCACATGAAACTTGTAGGATAGATACCTGGGATAGGGGCTCAGACAATGACATTGGTCAGTTTTGTGGCTACCTGACCGTTGGGCTATCGACTGGTAATGTTACTCAGTCGGAATGGTCAATGATGCGCACACTTTTCAGGTAGTATCTGTTTAATTTTGTAATGTGTAGTGTGCTGCTTTACGTCATTGATTTTTGTCCTAATTTAGTCAAAACGTGTCTAATGTATAATAAGATGTTTTCATGCAGCAATTAACTCACGATTAACTCAGCTATTTAGTGCTTGTTTTCCTTCTGAAAGAACCCTGCAGAAAAATAGCTGGGATAACTTTTTTTAGACGTAATTGCAAAAATCAGTGAAAACTCTCCCATAATAGATTCATATAAGAGACCTGCAGACAAACAGCAATACCGCTGTTTGTTAATTTTAAACCGTGGGCAGATAATGTGTATCTTCCAAAAAAGCACAAGAAAACATTCTTCATGAATAAACCTTAAAAAATCCTCTTGAAAATTTCTGCATACAGGGCTTGCGTAAGCAGTAACGCTGCATAAAACTTATATAAACTCCCGAGATGACTGTTATGAGCAGGAACGGTAAGACGTTTGAAATAAGTTTGAAAAAAATAATCAAAGCAGTCGTGACACTCTCTTCGCTAACTAAGCTAACGTTTAAATTACTTTATCTTGTCAGTAAAATCAATAATATGTCATTTTGGTGAATCAGTGGTGCACACTAGAATAGCCGGGCAGTGCCTCTTCACCGGGTAGCATGGACATTTTAAGCTAATAAGAATTTCTTTTTAAATTACATAAGTCTTTCAGATAAGCGTACTGCCAAGTAATAAAACTTCGTATGCAAAGTTGTTTGGAATGTACTTTAAAATCTCCCTTTCTTCCCCGTTTAATATAAAATATAAACCACTGTAGCTATAAGTTTGATGTACTAAGTTGGAGTCGATACGTCAACAGGTGCATGTGATCTGCAGCAACAATGATCATGGTAATAAAAAACAGCACTAATTTAAATAAACAACATCAAGTTTATTTTCTAACGAAACAAACACATAACGTTTACTGTAGTCATTACAACACCTCACTATTTCAAGATTCAATCCATATCTAATAACGTCATTCGACTATGAAGAAATACGTTGCCTAAAAAATCTGCAAGCTATAGTTTAATAAAAATGGAAAATGAGATTTAGAGGATTGTGAAATTTAGTGGAAAACGACGGGAATTTAATTCACATGTAATTTCTATCTTACTAAATCAAACTTGATTGCGCATAACTTTCAAAAAAGTCAAGTCTAACTTAAGGATTATTATAGTTGTTAGAAGTAAATTTTCGTTTTCATCGTTGAGTAAAAACCGGGATGTGTAATAAAGCTTTCACAGCTGAATAGGTCATTGATTCCATGTAATACGTACGTGGAAATGGTCGAAGCCTTAATGAAAGTGGAACTTTTAAAAACCTACGTGGTTTTGTTAAGATGCATCTGAATAATTCTATAACAACTGACTGCCTTTATAAAGCTTATTCTAAGGCTAAGGAAGGCATCATACTAGCTCCCTAATGACAGTTATAGATAATATGTCGCATGGGAGGTGAAAAGGAGTGAAAATCGTAAACACACTATTGCCTAACAAATTTGCCTAATTACAACGTAGTTACAACGTGTTGTCACGTTTACATCGTTTGGTTTATCTGTGGTTTAGCTGTTGAGTGTTTCTTTTCGCGGTCACGTTTTGGTTGTTTAGGGGATTTACAGCTGAAGAGTGCTCAGCCCAACTAACTTCCCAAAATGACTTGGGGCATAGTAGTCGTGTGAAAGCTTCACGAAACATTTGATGTGTGACACCATAAATGATGAAATTGATACCACTGTTGGTGAAGTGTGCTACTTGGATAATAATAGCGTGCCAGATTTTAGGAGCCCTATCATGAACATCTACTACTACAGTCAGGGCGTATATGCCCCACGTGGAGAAGAAAACCATGAAGATGAAAAAAAGTGTTCTTGCCAAACGAATCTCATCTCGTTGAGCACGAGCACTTAATACCAGTTCTTTCGAACCGGACTGCATGTTCTGCCAAATCTGCCTTTTCTTCTGGCTGACAAAACTGCAAAGAAATAACTCGAATTAAAACTCAAGAACACAAATTTCTTTCATTACTAGTTTTGTAGGCAACACGACCGTTGTATACATCGTAAATACTGCTCTTAAGGTTGATTTGAGAAAATACGACACCCAAGTTTGGTAGCTCAAAGTGTCATTCAAAATGTTAGCGGGCAGTAATCTTGGAAAGTGCCGAACTTAGGGGCACGACAAAATATCCTAATTTGGATAACTTTCAGAATGTATTGAATTAGCAGAGACTACCTTCTCCTTTCTTATGCCTAAGTTATGTCTGATAGTTCAAGTGTTATTCATGACATGTAAACTCACAATCGGCCTGCAAGGGAGACCCTGTTATTATGATTGACCTTGACCTGGCGCATCGTACTACATTATTAACATATTTTATAATCATCACTTAATATGTTTAGGGCATCCACGAAATTACTTCATCAGTTTTAGATCACGTTTTGTAACGTCATTTTACAAATTTATGATACTACAAAGATGCTATATCGTCAAATCACTATAATACAAGGTATTCACAAGTCGAAAAAACCTGTCAAAATCTTGCTTTGTAATAAAAAATACGGGAACTTATTGCAAGTTTGTAAAAGTTCATTGTTGTAAAAAATAACCATTTTGATATAAAAAATTGCAAAAAATATTGCCTACTACTGTAAAATTTGAGGTTAGTGTTTTTGTCAAAAACTGGCTCGCTATTATCACTAATTTTGCAAAAACCTTGGCAAATTTGTAAAGCACGACGCTGTTTTTACAAAAAGTACAGCCGCTTTTGTGAAAATGTTCATTAGTTTCTTAAAAAAATTTCTGCCCATTTTTGTAAAATACGATTGTACGAGGTTGGTGTTTTTGTTAAAAAAAATTTCCCACTTTTGTAAAAATAAATAGGCCACTAATTTCGTGAAGATGCCGATCACTTTTCTGTGAATATTGTAGATTATAACCACAGCGTTATATTGGCTTACACGTTATGCACATTTGCACAGCTATTTTTAATTTACTGTGCTTTTCTATTATGTATTACATTGTGCTAGCATCAGGTTGGTCAATCTTAATGCAACTTTCAGTGCAAAAACTGGGTCTAAAATGATACTGTACGTTGTGTTTCACTAATGTGAACTAGTTGAAAAAGTCATTACTGAAACGCTGCAGGATGCATGTTGTTGTTCGTTCTTAATATACTAATGATACGTTCTCACATTTGTGATAAAAATTACATGTTTGCATGTGATGACGTTAAAATATAATTAATAATAAATTTTTGTGCTTATTTTCGAGATTATAATTATGTGGTATTATAAAAATATAATTATATGACAACAATTATTTGAATTTGATGCAATCATTCAATGCATCGTTCAAACTAGAGATTTTTTATACAAATTACAGGCTAGTTTGATAAATTAAAAACCGTAATCATGTCCACCAAACGAAACTAGGTGCACTTGCTTATGGTTTCCTTTAGTCTTTACTGAACTGACTATGCGCTTTTACAATATCGTTTTTACTTCCAACACAGACTCACGTTTATATAAAAGCATCTTTCAACTGTTACATTGATGTCATTTGGTGTGTGATGAGTCAACTGCATTATAATATGTTCTTACATAAGGGTAAGAAAAAGGTTTTAATAATTACCTTTATCAAATGTGAAGTGAATTTAACATTGAAGTAAAGTGTTGTGTTATATTTTTATATATAAGATTTTTTCAGCCGTAGGAAGCTATAGTAAACTTACAGAAAAATTTTTAGATAGCAGATGAAGATGACAATGCCTGGAATAAGTACTGATATAACAGCAAAGAACACCGTGTATGTGTGTGTGTGCGTTCTATCATATAAGCAAATCATCGCTTTCTTGTCATAAGCGTTGCGACTCCAGCCTACCAGCGTGGGCAAGTCCACGAGTAAACTCAATACCCAGATAGCGACGCAGAGTATATTGGTGTTTTTCCAGGAAAAAACGCGAGAATATACTTCGTGTTTGCACAAAGCTACATATCTGCAAGAAAATATAGAATAATTATATTCAGGAACAGTGCCTTTTATAATAATTATTATAACGCGAGTGAAACAGTGAAAATTTCAAAGAATAATAATTGAATCAGCGAATTACTGAGTGAGTAAATGAAGAAGTGAATAAGTAGGCAAGTTAGTTAGTGAATAAACGTGCGAGGAGGTGAGTGTATGCGAATGATTAAGTGAGAAACTGAAATGCCAAGTAAATATGCGTGTGAATCAAAGAGTGATTCGTACACAGCGTTCTGCATATGTAGGTGTTCTGTAATTACACAGAGAAATAACACTACGTCTATTATGTCAGCATTACCGACAACTTTTGACTGAGTTTGCAACTGAATGAAACACGGTTGCTGCGACTACCCAAATGCAGATCTTCGGTAGAGTTGCAACAGATGCACGTGTTCTAATAAACTATATACCCTTGGTAATTATTATGACATTTTATTTGGCTCATTTTGCTAGCTTTACATATACTGACGCAATCACTCCCCATAGAGTTCTTTTATTATTATAAATGCATGAGCGCCAGAGTGGTATGAAAGCATGCGTTACAAATTACGTGACAGCAACAGGGAAAAGTTCCATCAAGTTCTGTGAAAAGACCCTAGTAATAGGTACATAATGAAGATAAGATGAAGACTACAACAGTAAAGCAAATGTCTTGTTCCATTGGGACAAAGCTCACCTGGAAATGTGCGTTAATACGACCTCTGTTTTCCCAAAACAGTTAACATTACGATAAATAAGGTTTGCTAATTCTTTTTGAAGTCGCCACACTCAATACTAAACTTGCATACTAAACTACGCAAGTTTATGCATGATACGTACATGATTTCACGAGCTGAGCCTGAAATGTCCACTAAAAGCGATCTCACTGTTCAAATCCTTTCCGACGCGATCAGAATAGGACACGAAAATTACATGTGCATAAACTTTGAAGACATTTGAAGCTGGACAAAGAACAAAGTGACAAAATGGTGAGGTATGAATAGGTCGACAGGAAAGCAATCCGATCCAAAATAAAAGTGAGTGGCCCTGAAACTCACCATACATAGTACATTGCTGAAGTCTAAACTGTTGCAATTTTTCAAGTTATAACCATTTAGCAATCAAGACAGTAGAATTAGTCAAATCCAAAATACAAATATCAATATTTAAAACTAACAAACAAACAAAAAATCAAAACAAATAGTACACAATATTACCAATCCTTCAAAAATAAGGTTTACTTTCTCTAAAGTTGCAGTATGTCATTAACAGATCAAAAACATTAATCATTACAAACAAGTTTACAAATGTGAGATTATCACATTGAATCACTATGCTAACAACTGGGTAAGCGCCAAAATAAATTCCAGCTAAATAACACAAACAAGAAGACAGTGAAGACACTTGAAATCCGAGTGTATTGTATTGCACTCCTTCTTATTTTGCACTGTTATCAATAGTATTATTTTCTATCCCTCTGTTAAAATGACCATCAATTTTGTGGATTTGTTTACTAACTTGTTTACCCATCAATCTTTTGTCGTTCATTTACTTACTCCTTTACTTGTCTACTTGCTTCGTTATTTATTTTGTTCATTCACTTACTTCCTTGCTCGTTTGTGGTTGTTCGTTCACTTATGCGTTCAATCGTTCATTTATGATTTCTTACCTGTTGATAGCAATGGCGGTGATAGTAAAACATGACGATACACAGCTTGTCAAACAAAACACAGCAATTGCAGAACACAACTTGGATTGGTAGTAGAAAAACTCGTATCCGTTTATAACTCCTGTAATTTGACAAAATACAGAAATTTTTCTTAGTTTATAATTAACTGCCCAATTTCTGTTTTTTTTATTCTTTCAGTTTTTGTTATTCCACTGTTTCTTTTCCCCTTTTCAAACCTTCATTATCATTAGCAGGCATAATGGTATATTTTCAAATTTTTAATTGAGCAGATCCGTATATGATACACATAAGAGGATTATGCACAATGTAATTTATTGGTATTATTTAGTATCCATTTTGTCGTTTCATTACAATAATCAAATCATTAGTGAAGCTCAAGAACATGAACCTTATGAAACGATATCAATTACTGAAATTTGTTTCCAGTGATTCCTTTGAGCTGATTTTTAGATTTGAATGAATGAAAAAGTTAGCAGGACTACCCTGATTAATAGTGTAGCACTGCCTGCAATCCAAATAAGGTGTTATTGTGACACTCTTTCTCTTTGACTGTAGACCCTTTGTCACCCTATCTAGGCCTTTATTAACTGAAGATTCCTGACAAAAATCGTTTATGTATGGATCAATTTTTAGCTAGCGAGGTGCTTCACCAAGATTCGTTTGTTGCTACTGTCCACCACAAGCTGACATTGTGTAAACATGTATTAACAAACTCTGTTGCAAAGTCCCGGATAAGGCCGTTTATGAAGATAGCTGTTATTTTGATTTTGTACACGCTGATTATGATAGTTTTGCCAATTTTTGGCATAAGATAGATTAGAACTTTTACCCTACCCAGCTGTGAATAATCTGTGGAACTATTTTTATAGCGTAACGAGTGAGGGTATAAAAAAGTTTGTTCCATTTCGGAAATTTAAGTCAAAGAAAAAGTTGCGTCAAAACTATGTAAGAATATTACAGCGAAGAGAAAAGCTTCTCTGGCGTTGCAGACATACCTCCCGTGGCTTAATTTAATATAAAAAACGTGCCTCGTCTCTGTCCAGAGCTATTTTTCGTTCTGAATGGGTCAAAAAATAAATAAAATATTAAATTCTTGTGACGTGAATGCAGTCTTCCAATACGTTAACTCGAAGCGCACTTATAAGAGTGGTATTGCGCCTCTTAAATTTAATTTACTGTACTGAGCAGGTCGCTAAAGCTTTTAAAGTAGCAAATATGATTTTTCGTTGCTTTGTTACGAAAAACATCGACGGTCTTTTAACATCGTATAAGTCATTCGTTTGACCTTTGTTGGAAGATTGCACCCCTGTATGGAGTCCTCATAATGTTACTATGATTGATAAATCGAGTGAGTACAAAGACATGTTACAAAACGGTAATATGCGAAATGTGGGTTAACTTATGTTAACTATTTTAGTAGACTATACCATTTTAAACTACAGGCTCTTGAAACCAGACGTTTTATTTTTGATACGAAAATGGTGTACAAAATTTGTCATACACTTATAGTTTTAACGATTTTTTTACCTACGCACCTAGTCTCAGATTAAAGGGCCATAGTTACAAGTTGTACAAAAATTATTGTCGTATTGATGTTTTTAAATACTCTTTTGCAAACAGGGTGATCGATATGTGGAACAGCTTACCGTCGGAGAATGTTAAGGCTAACAACTTACAACTTACATTCCTTTTTTTCATTTAATCTACTTATGTTTGATTTTAATCCTTTTTGGAAATTTAATAGAAATAACTAATTAATGTGGCCGCCGTAAGTGCATTCGTGCCTGGTCGCTTTCTCCCTTCCTAAAACATTAGCTAATCATATTTGTTTGTAAGATTATAATGTATATGTACAATTGTATATTTGGATTGTATAAATCTGTAGCCTGCCTAAGTCGTCGAATACTTCACCAAAGTTTTCCCAACAAAAATTGCTTAAAGTAACTTAAAAAAGAAGTAGTCTAAGTTTTCTAAGTCCAATGTGTGTGGTTGTCTTACAGAGGAATTAATTAATCCACCAATGGCCATTGGCCACTGAATTAATTAAAAGCCATCTTGTATATGTTTTCGTTCCTGTTTATGCTTTCTCTCTGTCGGTATCTCAACAAGTGCAAGGGCTGAAGTCTTACATAACATGTTTTGCAATGACGGAATTGCAAACATCGCAATAATTGGACAGTTCCGTTAATTATTTGTCTGCAGCGCTGACAGTTGTAATCATTATTCGCTGTATTGGGTTGACATAGCATTCTTATTTGACAAAGCAACGATTATTTTTTGTGTGCTTTGTAAATGTATAAAATGGTATTCAAAAAAGTTAAAACTATATTTCGCCATAAGTTATTACTGAACGCTGTCGTCAGACTCGAAATCTCTAGTCACCATAATAACCGACTAATATCTCTAAAAAGGTGGAGCTCTGTTTAAAATGATATGATGACAACGAGGAGGATAACGATGATGGTAGTGGTAATGGCGACAGTAAGAGGCAATAATCATAAACCGATAGAAAGAGAGAGAGAGAGAGAGAGAGAGAGAGAGAGAGAGAGAGAGAGAGAGAGAGAGAGAGAGAGAGAGAGAGAGAGAGAGAGAGGGGGGGGGAAGAGAGAGAGATCGCGAAAAGCAGTACCATGTTGTATTTCCCTCTTGGTTGTAAAAAATGCAATTGTGTAGATTTTGTGGTTTTATTTCTCCGGCATATAGTGCAATTATTTACAATGGTTTCTTCTCTCAGTATGTCACTTCTGCTCACTTTGTAGTGACTGTTTCCTGCGGCCATGATTTTTTGTCCGAATCTCAAGTAAATGGAAAATTAAGACACAGTTTCTACACAATTTCTCTGCTTAGACGAGGCAAATGAAATTAACGGCATAATTTCGCAATACGGCGCCTTATGAACCCTTCAAAAAGGCTGGCGAGGAGCCTACAGCGGTTTATGGATTACTGTTTTCGTTACGGTAAGCAGTCCGCTGTAGGCGCAAGGCCGCAAGTGGATTATCTGTGCGACAGGGACTACTGGTTAACATACTTTCATTTTTCATGAGTCGACTCTTTCTCACGGCTCACGCAATATGGATTATGCCGAAATCTGTGAGACACGGGTCCAAATCTCATTATGACAATTATGGTATTTCTGGCGCATTATTAAAATGAGTTGAAAATTACTTTCGGAAGCAATTCTATCATTGCCTTATCCTTGTTGGGTGGTCAAGTGGCTTAAATTTCGGACACAGCCTCGCACCGTCTTGAGGTCAATACTACCGCCTACTAACGTCAAGACATATGCCCTACATGGTGTTCGTCATTTGTGTGCTGCGTCCTTACTTATATTGTTGTAAGTCGCTGGATAGTCGTTGGCCTAGAATGACCTAAAGAATCATTCCTGAAAGTTTGTTAGTTGCATCCATCAGTCCCCTTCTGTTCGGCTAACAGACCGGACTATTAGTCTACTTTTGTCTGTTAAATTAGTGAGGGCAAACAAATCTTGTCTTTTTAGTTTTTAACAATGTAGCCACTTCGTTTTTTAAACAGTTTGTGATGTATCCCAAGGACCACTACTAGACTCTATCCCTTTTCTGTTATATATCAATGATATATGTTATATGTTATATAAATATATATATATATTAATGCAATATACCACATTTTACTTTATTTGCAGTTGACACTAATGAGTTTTTTACAAAAATGCTAACTTCAGTTAAATGATTACAACTGTAAACAATGAATTGAAGAAACTGGGTTAAGTTTCAAGGAAAACAATCATTGAACACTGGAAAAACCAAACTCTGGCAAGAAGTACAATCCGAATAAATCTACTGTACAATTTGATGGTGAAAAAATCGAACAAGTAATAACTAAAAATTTTTTAGGAGTGTTCCTCTACGAAACATTGAGCTGTAAAGACCACCTTAAATTAATATTTCACAAGATATCAAAGAATCCAAGAATAATTTATCAATCTAACATTTTCTGCCCAAACAGCATCTGCCAGTACTGTACATCTCTCTAGTTTTACCCTATTATCAATATTGTAACATTGTTTGGGGTAGCAACTGTTTATCGAGGCAAGCTAAACATTATCTTCTTCAAAAAGGTATTGTTCAAACTATATCGTTCCTACCTAGTAAGGAACAAGCTGCACCGTTATATATTATAATCCTTTTGTACTTACTTGTTTGTCTATTTTCCGACCCTTTTTTCCTTTTTATATGTACTAACGATAAATTGTTATCTGTTACTGTGTGCCGTACGTGGATTTTTATGAACACGTTTTTTCAACGTTATCATAGACTATTTCTGGTGGTCTTAAAAAGTCTTAAACGCTTCTTCGTCCCTAAAATTGTTAAAATTAATATCAATGTATTATTTTTAAATTTAAGAATTTGAACCGTTAATTTGCTGTAAAACATTGTTTCTGCCTATGTAACTGTTTTAAACAAATTATTTCAATTTTTGATTAATTAAATCTAAATGTTACAGGTTTCAACTCGTAAAAAGTTCCTTAACACTGTCTGCTATGATGCTCTTATGATATGTTCTATGCTACTTTAGACTAGTTTCTGTAAGTCAGTCTTTGTGTTTATCCAGTCCCCATCTCAGCTAGATCTGGTAAATTTAATAAGGCCGAGAAACTGCCAACAGTAACTGATACCGCAGTACTACCCGTATAGATGACGTATACCTAGGCATATTTTGTTAAACTTGAATATTCTGGTTGACTGGCATGTGAGCTCTTATTAATTGTAGGCACTGTACTAAGTGAAATTAGAATTTGTTGTTCACTTTAACACTGCTCCGAAGATGATATCGGTATGGACTGGCATGTGAATGGTGAGTAGATGACTTGGTGAAGCTAATGATATCTGATCATCATAATACTGCAACAATGATATCCCCGTGGAACTGGCAGACACCTGATTAGCAGACATATTTGATGCACAAGGTGAAACGTGAGGCACCAACTGCAGTAATTAACGTGTAACTTCACTACTGCAGCTATCAGCCATTGCACATTGCACTGTAATTTTTAATTTTTTAATACACCTGTAGGAAATCTTTAGTGTCTGTGGGTTTTTGGCTGGCAAAACGTTTTTGGACATTCTTATCACGGTCTAAATAAATTTTCTCCGAAGTAGATTTTTGTACTCCAGACGACAGTGCACACAGCTTGAAAAAAGTTATCCCCTCCCGCTAGTTGCTATTTTTTCCTAACTACTTCTGTGGTGGATTAAAAAAGTGGTGGAGCCCGAGGCACAACAGCTAGAGGCTTGGGAGAACGTTTGTAAGCTCCCCTAACAGAGGGTCCATTGAGAGTCCCCGAAACCGATGCAATTTCTGCATTTTAGCACTTTCAGACTAATTTTTGCAATAAAAAATTTGAATTCTGGATGTTTAGATTGGTAATTACTTTTTACATTGTCTTGTAGCAAATGGTTATTTATTTCAGAGGCTGGTTTCTGAAGTACATTTATGGATCGACCTACCTTTACGCTAGGTAACTGTACTTTACTAGCGTACGGTAACTTACCTTTACTTAGTAAAACTATAAACTGCATTTCCTGCATTTTAGAGGTACTAGGAGGCTAATATTAGCATATCAAGACAATATCAAGACAAGCAGTTTATGTTATTGTGAAGTGTATTTTTTTGTAATAACTTATAGTTACTTGCGTAGGAAATTATTAAGCATTGCTGAATATCTATTTATTTTTACAATTTAGTCTAAAAACAGAACTAATTAAGCTCATGTGTATTTGCTGGAATTCATTGACAATTAAAAGCTTGGTTTTCGAGTTATTTCCTTTTTGCTTACTCACAATTAAATTTCATCGGTATTTTATTGTGCTGGAATGTCGTCCATATACGTAACGTAAAACAAAATCCAAACGCACAGGTTTATTTCAATTGAATTATGTAATGTTGGAGAATGCTGCAAATCCCTACAGGCCACAGTTAATGAAACTACATGTGATTACAGCGATTTACTGGTATAAACTTAGTATTACGATGAATATATTATCACAAAATAGAAAAACTGGAAATTTTATGCAAAATTTTTCCGCTTGCTGCAATCCCTCTCCGCCCACGCATCCCATCCACTGCGACAGTTATACAGCGAGTCATCACAGACTTAGATCAGCTGGGCATCTGATATACTAACGTAGACTTTTTGCAATCGATAACATCCTTAAAACTAAATAACGGCACCATATATGGGAAGTTGCTGGTTTTAATGATTTATGAAGCTATCAGACTGAAAGGGTTTAATTTGCTAAATTTTATTTGTGCATTATTTAAAGGTTGTCCCGAAGTTCGGTTAGAGCAGCTAGAAAGAAATTTGTTTTAATTAATTTTAGTTTTGGTGTAGGAGCTACATTTTATTCCTAGCAATGTAAATAGAATGAGGTACAAAATGTTTTAAGTTTATCATGTCATGGTCTGTGCATGTGGGGTAACTGAACGCAGATCAAATGGTAGTCGCTGGATGATCGGGCTTTTGGATCTGTCAGAGTGTCGGTTCCATGTAGTGGCGGAACGATAAGGTAACTCTTCAGAGGTGTTTTACCTTTTGTGGTGTAATTGTTCATTGGGGATTCTGTTTTCGTGTATGTGTATACTTGTAGCTACGATAAGCACCTAATAGTACGTCGCAAATTTATGATACAAAAACTATACTAAACATGTTTTTTGACGAAAAAAAACAAGTAGTTTAAAAACGGGAAATCACCGTTCGTGATTCTCAAAGTAATTGTTGGGATTATTTTTAAAATGAAACTAAATTAGCATCGTACTTTGTGAGTATTTAAACATGGAATGAAAGCATCTTGACTTGGACAAAAAATAATGTATAGCAGATTTTCGCTGGACTATAAAATCCAATTTCAATAATAATAACTCACAGGCATTGCAAATGATAAAAATTTAAATAAAATGCTTAACTTAGCCACCCAGGGGAATGTTTGGCCAAACTCGTTGATCCCTTAAGGAAGAGCTAACTCAGTCGGTCACTTCGTAAAACAGTACTATTTTAGAATGGTATAACTAAACGACGGTTACGTCTTCATAATCACAATACAGACGATGCAGATCCACTATATAGGTAACCCTGTCAGAACTAACAGTTTATACTTCAGTAATTCAAAGTTCTGGGAGTTTTAGCGAAGTGCCCTTTTTCACCAGCGTGGTTACATCCTAGCAATTACATGAGAAGATACGACTTACATAACTGGCGTGGTTCCATGGTCTAGTTCACAGCATTCTATGCTCATGTGAAAAGTCTTGGACGTCCGTTCAGACTCACTTCATATCCACCCATTTTGGACCACCACGCGTATAGTTTTTGATCACTTATAGCTCAAGAAAAACTGTCTGACATTGAGCCGCACATGTAACAACACCGGGACTGCGCATTTGCCTTTCTTTCAGAGACTAAGTATACCTACTGAAATCACCTTTGAAGTCTGTAGTGCATATCCTACTTTTGTGAATAATATATAGTATCTTTATATAGGGACATCACACTAATCTAGCATTTTACGCTATCATTTTACATACTTACCACAACTAATTATTGTGTACAGACAAGTGGGAAAACAGGTGCCCTTTGTTACATGATAACTCATTTCCAGTGAAGAACTCCTTGAGCAAGCTTATATAGTCCTAGGTTCCCTAGCTTAGAAAATCTGGTATAGATTTCAAGAACGGTAATTAACTTTACGGCAATTAATCACAAATAAAGGACGTTAGTGGCCTGTAACATTAAATCTGCTACGTAAACCATTCATTTTGCATGGCTTTAAATTTTTTAGTATAGTCTGTAAATACTTTCACAATTACAATGCCTTTTAATATACAGTAAAGGTTAAAAGCTTATTATACTCGTATGTCATTTCCAACAGTTAGTATCTATGTCATTCGTGTGACTGATTAATGAGAACATTTCACCCTTAAAAAACAGAAGAGGCGCATCTTTATATTTAATGATGGAACGTACCCTAATAGTAATTTGCCTCCGAGAAGGAATTTTTACCGTAATAGAAAAGATGAAATATTAAAATCGTTAGTTTTAATCTAGTTATCATGTGATTAAGTGAACGGTTCAGCTCAAATTTAATTAGCCGGGCCGATTGGATGATGCGGATTTCAAAGTAGACATGATTGTTAAATGTGATTAAGCAAATGAAGCAGCTCAGATTTACTAGCAGAAACGCGCAGATGTATGTCTAAAATTACTAATTAAACTTGAATAATGAATTCTCTAATTGGCCTTTGGTATTTATTGGAAATAGCATAATGATTGCTCTTTCCGCACGAGGACGACGTTAGTTTATGTAGGTGTGCTGCAGTCATCATCAACTTTGAACAATACATATAATGTCATTTCAAGTGAGTAGTGTTACATTCTATCGAAATCCTCATTTATGTCGCATTTTACGTTACGTTTTTTTGCCACAGGCACATTAATGTGAGTCGTTATCAAAGAAACACCTTTACAGCAGCTACGATATTACAATCTCGTGATGATGACAATAGCTTGCTGCCTGAAAGTATAAGATGGCATTGCTTTTAGGGCTACGCGATTTAACTTGAATCATGTTTCTAGTCAAAACTCACATTAATTGTAACACTGCAAGACTGAATCCAGCCCTCAACTGCAAATATTTAATGGTTGTGGTGGAACCAAAAGCTTACTAATTATCAAGGATAACTTTCAAGAATGAGAATTTGAACCGGGGAGATATATCTTAACGTGGTTCAGATGTGTATGCATAGTCTAGTAAACAAACGTTTTTATGCTTTAGTGCAAGGATCTGCATTTAAATTTCTAGATTTTCACACACAAATGTAGATAGATTCACATGAAAAGTAATATGAAAGTACCAAAAAAACAAAAACAAAACAAGCCAACAAACCTGAAAATGATAATGTCAAGCTAAGTAAACTTGCAACAAATTTAATGACTTTCTTGAATTTTAAAAAGGTCAACAGAAGAAAAGGCGAACGAGGGGAAGAGAAGAGACGAGAAGAAAAGGAGATTAGAGGAGAGGAAAAAAGAAAAGAAGAGAAGGGAAGGAAAGAGAAGAGAGAAAAGAAGAGAAGAGAAAAAAAGAATCATTTTTTCAGTCGCGTTCTTTTTCCAAGCGGGCACAAATCCTCTCGTGACGCGTCAGACTAAAAGAGTGCTAACAATACTTTCTATTTGTGGTTACAATGTTTCGGGTAATTTGCCTAAATATTAAAATTCTGTTCGTTTTACCCCAAACAGTTAAGAATATTTAAAAAGCACAGTCGTTTTTATAGAATTATCCCAGAATAGGGCAGTCAAGGAAATTTTAGATGAATCAATAAAAAATGGTGCTCCGGTGATCACTGATTAACAAACCTATACTTTCTTTTAAGAATTGCAATTCAATCACACAGGTTTTATACTTACCAATAAGAGAGAATGGATTAATGAATGTAGATATTATGAAGTCTGCAGTCGTCAAATTTACTATTAGCATATTTGCAGGTGTTCGCAGTTTCTTTGAAGAATAAACTGCTGCAATAATCTGAAACAATTTCACACACAGCATTAATACAATGTTTTATAGAACAACATGCGCAAGTAATTAATACTACTGTCTTTATTTTTCATTTTGCGCGTTGCTAGCGACAAAATTTTTCATATACGAATTGCAGGATTGCACGGTACCACGGAGCCCCTAAAGAGACATAGATTACTAATTCAGGGGAACGAGTTAGCAACATAGAGGAATGAGTTAGTAACACTCATATGAGTTAGTAATTTTCTTATGTCCCTTTAGGGGCTCCGTAGGATTGGAAAATATTGGCTTCAAGATTTAAAGCAATATTGCTTTGCTAGTTCAACTTAAGAAAAAACAACAGATTATTATACCAAGACATATTTGCAAAATATTCAAAGTGAATGGTTGACAGCTTGCGTCCCAATTTAGCTTACACACACGTCGAAAAGACGTTAGGTAATTTTAATTAAAAGGCATACAAAAACCAACGGGGCGATAAATGCAACTTTTCAGGATTGGCAGTACAGGTAGTATAGATAATAACTTCGAATTGGCTGTTCATTTCCTGTAGTTTTCTAATGTAAGTTTTTTTTCTAATAAACAATATTTTTTGCCCTTCTATCAGTCTGAGTGACAATGAAGAAGTTACCGAATTTTTGGAATCTAATTGCATTCGTTTGTATTGATACAACAGATCAATATTTTGATGCACTTTACTATTTTAAGCAAACAAGTGACATAAGCATTTGCTATAACTAAATTCGCCCACAAAGTGCAATAGGCACAATTGTTTATTTTTTGTCACTCAAAAGAGGAGAATTTCGGCTATAAGTTTATTTCAGATTACAGAATTTTATAAGCGTTACACTAAATATACACTGTTTTCTTTATTAAGTTATATTACGAATATTACGTTATATTACTTTATTGCGAAATGACCTCCTCGGGAACATGACTTTCGGCATCTCGTAGGCATGAGTCTGGCATTCCACAAATGACTGCCCATTTGTGATAAGAGTGGGACTTCCAGGGAGTATGCCCTAAAATAGGTATCCCGTTACATAATTTTGTCGTAGACGTTTGTAGTGTATTGCGGGTTTGTCATTTGACAGTTAAGCAGATTATTTTGTTTGTGATGGGTTGGTCGAAAATCATATTCCTGACAAGGAGGTCATTTCGACTATTATATGGTGTC
Organism: Tubiluchus corallicola; assembly: GCA_030141605.1. Taxonomy (NCBI): domain Eukaryota; kingdom Metazoa; phylum Priapulida; class Priapulimorpha; order Priapulimorphida; family Tubiluchidae; genus Tubiluchus; species Tubiluchus corallicola. The sequence continues at coordinate 289,370 of JAQGDQ010000080.1, forward strand.
CAACAATGAGTACCAGCCGTTGGAGTGTCGTAATAATGCGCTATTAGCCTGGCATAATCACACAGCTTATAGGTGCGTAAAAGCAGGATTTGCATTAGTACTGCACTTTTTAGACTTCCATATGCAGATGCTTTTCACCACTCTGCATGTACGAATCAGACACGTTAATTCACTTAACTCAAACATTAGCAGTACCTAAACGCTGTTAATTGGCTTTGATTTGCCTTAGAAATTTAGAACCTTTTGCTTTTCCGCGACAGTGTGTAAAGCCTAAAGAGTGAGAAACATTTTAGAATTCTGATGAAGTGTCTTACAGCCGATTAGACATCGATATTTTTGCTTATCGTTTGCGACTTAACATTCAAACAGCGTGAACCCGTAGAAATATACAACTTGAGCACGTGATCACTTGCACGACTAATTACAATTTTGCAGGGAAGCTTTACTTATAAAAAATTTAAAATAAATTGAGTTGTTGAATGAGAAGTATGTCAAATAAGGTAGCTACAGGGCTTTTCTGAAACACTCATTTGATTTTCTCCCTAACAGATGCTCTTACGGTAACAGTACTGTGTCGCTTTAGAAGCAATCTCGATTGAAATGAATGCTTGCTTCATTCGAGAATTGATTTTATAGCTTAATATTATCCGTGGTTGACTCCTTTCACGCTAATATTACGCAGTTGTGATTTTATCTAGGCATCCTTAGAGAGTATGAGACTTTAGTAACCACCAAAGTCATCACTGACACAAAACATCATAAAATTAGTAAAACTCCACGACTTTCAGTCTAGTATACTTCGTGGCAACGGTTTTTAATCGTAATCTTGGAAATAATAATAATGATGATGACGATGATCATGACGACGGTAATGATGATGGTGATGATAATGATGATGATGATGATGATGATGATGATGATGATGATGATGATGATGATGATGATGATGATGATGATGATGATGATGATGATGATGATGATGATGATGTTGATGATGATGATGATTAATGAGCACTTTATTTATAAAATGCTGAGCTCTAATTTTAGAATTAAGTATGTCTATTATAGACCAGTTATGCTCAGAGACGATGGTACTACATGCTGATAGAGCCCTATCTACGATCAGGAGCATCATAGGTGCTGAAAGCGTTAATTCTCTTTATCCACTCCCATGCCTAATCTAGATTCAGAAACTAATACTAGGATTGGCATTCGATAAACATGTATGATTCACATAATATTATAGTCTAACCGTTTATAACCAATAGCATAACGAAACAACAAAAACCTGAAGGTTTAAAAAATTTGTGCGGCTCTGAAGTCCGTGTGTCTGAAGTCCGGCTCTGAGAGTAACTGAAGTCTGAAATCATTAGACAAGTTGAGTGGAAAAACATGTTTTTGGTGATAGAAATTTATACAAAATTTTGTGGAGAATAAGATGTTGTCACGTTGTTGTAATCGTATTGTTAGGAAGTGCTGTTGTCGTACCGTCAAGTCGTTGGAAGTTAGATCCACATTTGGAGTGGCGAGGCACACCAGTACGATTCATCATCACAGAGACTGTAACCTGCACAGTTTGATGCCAAGTAATTTGAATAGACGCGGAGCGGCAACCTTATCATAGAGACGCCCTATATTTTAAGTGGTAGGCCTACACAACGTACGTTTTAAGTTTAGATCGACTGCGACCCGACGACGCGACGACTTACGACAGCTGACAGTAGACAATCGTAGACATACGCGTCGACCTAAGCATATAAGAATGAAAAAATCTTTGACCAGACCACAATCATCGGCGAAGAATGCACAGGTTGCTGGGATGGAATGGGCGGATATGGTATACTGCGAGGAGAACACGAGCATCTGGAACTGAGTTGCGTCGTAAGCTTGCTTATGTCGACTGGATATAATAGTTGAACAATTGAGTGAACAAAAACATGAGTGAATTAAACGTCGTTCAAGGGCAAGCGTTCTGGAAAACGCATAAAAAACTTTTTGGTGAAAAGTCAGATGTAAGAATTGAGACATTAAAACACCAAAACAAATACTGTATAGAAGACAGCGAACAATGCGACGCCCTATATCAGTGGTTCCCAAACTTTCTGGGACCGTTACCCAAATCGGGAAACCCGGTCGTCTCCATTACCCCCCACCTAGTACTACTTCTCCAACTCAAAAAGTAAACACACGTATATGCCACAAGCAAGCAAAATTATTTATGTTTGCTCGTGACATAAATAAATTTCCAGGTGGTGTTGTTGTATTGTTGCCAAAACAAGAATTACAATTATGACACAGTGTTGCCTGCAGTCTCTTCAAAAAGAAAACTACGTAAAATGCATTCCGAGCGAAGTTTTAAAAATTTTCAGAGGGGTGCCCGTTACCCCCCCAAAAAAACCATATTACCCCCAGGGGGTAATTTACCCCTAGTTTGGGAACCACTGCCCTATATCAAACTTTTTTCAGAGGTGCACATTTAAATGAATCCACCTTTGACAATCAACGGCTACAGGAAGTGCAGAATTTTGCCCAGCAACAATGTCCACAAACTGCTCAATGTGCGTGGTTCGGCGAAGAGTTTACAATGGCAGAACTTACACAGGCAACTAGGACTAGATAAATAATTAATGTTTGATGTTATGTTAATGTTAATTGATGTTCTGTACGACATAGTGAAAACAGTCACAGGAGTATCTTATAATCCGCCTAAAGAGAACTAGAAATAATATGCGGTTTCCCGCCTCTTGATGTACAATATTCTGCTTTCGTAATTTCTTGATGAAAATTCTAGGTCAACCAGAACGCGATTTAGCCAGGTGTGAGGTAGGGAAGATTGACACTTCGTTAATTAACGGCCAAGCAGCTAACCACTTCATAGCAAATTATGTCGTAAAAAGCAAAATCATTTCTAAAAATCACTAAAGCTATTGAAATTCCACGTAACCAAAAATTGGTTGATGCCTGTGTTAATCCACTAAACGTCAAATAGAGTAAGTCAGAAGTTAATAAATTTGTGGAAGCTCTGTGTCACAGAAAATTGCACCATGGTAATCAGTTAGCTGGTCTGCCACGGAAAACGGTCCCAATTTTCACCGCCCCTTTAATGTTATCGCTAGGAAAGTATGACAGACTTATCGAAACAAGTGCATTTAGTTTACTACTTGGCAGAGGCTATAATGCTTTTAAATATAGTATTGGGGTTGGTGATAATGCAATGTGTCAATCTAATAATGACTGTCAAACGCCACACCATTTAATGTTTGATTGTACTTGTATAAATAATAATAATAGTAGAGAATTGCTTAAAATGAAAATAGACATAATGGATATAAATACAATATATAGAAATCAAGATGAGTCTACTCATAAGTTGTACGTCAGTATCATACGGGAACTAGTTCATAATGATACACAATTGAGCAAACCAGTTGATTTATACTTGAAAATAATTAAGTCTAATGGAAAACTGATAATAATTGTAGCAGTTTACTTTTACAAATTTAATCCTAGCATCGTACAATTTACATTATTAATTTGGTTTTAAATTTTAAATAAAGTTCATAATATTTATTTTATATACATTCTTATCAGGTGCTGCAATGAACAGTACACATTTGAGAATAATAATTGAAAAATGCAGATAACTTTATGTACATTATCGTATATATGTAAGTAACTGTGGTAACTATAGCTGTATTTTATATATTATATATGAAGTGTATTTAATATTTTATATATTATATATGAAGTGTAAAAAATGTATTGTACTTCTGCAAATTGAGAATAAATCAGATTTATTATTATGGATATAATACGTACTCGGAACTAGCTCGCAGTTGCTGCCCTTTAGAGATAAGGCTAGTCAATTTTCATAGCGCTAGCATGGGATGCATCATTCGGTTGTGGTATGTAGTTAAACAAATAGTTACCCCTTTTAGTCAGGGTTTCTACTGTGAATTATTTGTCAATTTATTTGTTGCTAATTTATGAGTTTCTAGGTACGGAAAGTCTTTGCTTTAAGGTGTATTGTTTTTCTCGTAAACGAGTCAATATGCTAAAAGGTAATGTCGTTTTGTTTGTTCAAAAGCAGTTAAATCAGTGTTTGAGTGTTGGTACTGCCAGTTTCTTGTTGTTTAATAATTATTTTTGTATAATACTGTTTGTTATTTGTTCATTAGGTACTGTTGCATTGTGATTTACATTACTGCCACGAGAGGAACACCTACATATCCAAGCAAATTATATTACACGTGCCATAACAAAACCACTCCGCAACGACATTAGTAGATTGACTGTAAGCTCGAGAACGTCTGAAAATGACGGGTAGATGACATGACCCCCTTTTCCATTCGCTCGGTTAAGCCAAATCGTCATCCAGTGACTACCAGCGATCAAGTAGCGTACTAATCCTCAGTACGGTTGGTAGGTAAGTGAGTAGACGAAGAAGTAGAAAGGACCGGAGATGAATGAATAGACAGACAGCTAACACAAAAGTTTCTTAGCCAAACTTCACAAACAAAAGATGTTTGTTCGTCATCTACTACATTAAAACGGTTTGGCTTGTTTCTTGTTTTTAGGTGAGTAACAATTATAATAAATTATAATATTATATTACCATTACGTTCCCAAAAGTTCCTAAAACAATCATTACTGTGAGCATAACTATAAGACATCCTGTCAGTACTGGGTGCTCCTCAAAAGGGTCAATGAAGTCAAGTTGTGAATCACTTGATGTGTCATTGCGTGGGATGGTATGCTTGTGTTCCATTGGCGACCCAAACAATTCCATCTTGCTTTACTGAAAGGAAATGAAGAAAGTTGAAAAAAATTGTTAACTAGCCAAGACCATTAACCAAGACGAACAGCCATACGGTAAACACTCTTCCTTAATGTTATATCATCATTACATTTCTTTAACGTAGTCAGAGTCTGTTACTGGGTTTCTAGTATATGTTATTCGTGTTGTAGTAATTAAGTCATGCTTAAAATTGGCTTGAGAAAAACTGTACACAATGTAAATTATAATATTATGAGTAAAAGGTTGCACATGTTACATTATTGCGATTGTAACATCATAATTAAAATTTTCGAAATATCAAATGTTGCCAAGAAGTTACGGTTTTGTTCTATACTTGTTGCAGGAGTATCACAAAAATAACATCCGCCGGTTATTTTTACGCCGGTTAGGATGTTGGATGCAAAACCGACCAGTTAGATCAGGTAGGCCCTTTTCAAAAGACTTTTTTCAAAATGAAATATTTTCCTGAATAAAGGTAAATACGTGTTCACGTCGAGAATCGAGAGTCGAGAGCGGAGCAACGGTCCCTGGCTCACTATCAAGTTAAGCTCATAATAAGACCTTCTCGACTAGCAGAGCATTTTAGCTGATGTCTTGCCTTTATGAGAGATAAATAGACAGAATCAGCCCAGCAAATGAAATCGTCCAGTGTAGGTATTGGAGGCGGTGATTTTACTTGGTCTTATTTTACTTAAAGGAACACAGGATGATTTTTCATATACTACCATTTTCAAGTGCGGAAAAAAGTTAGCACCAATAATATTGGAAAAGCGTCACTGATAACTAAATAATAGATTAAAATCTTAATTAACGGCGGGCGAGCCCAACTATTGATGACATCATAAACGAACATAAATTTCAACAGCAAAAATATTCCATGGGCTTGTTGCACGTGTTTGGGAAAGCGAAGATTAAAGCACTTTGATACTGTAAGAGATTCAGTGTGTTGTAATAAAACTCGACAAGTTTTCAGATAGAAATTCAAATTTCAAATTTACCGCTGTGCCCATGCATGAGCTGTCGAACGTGTACAGTACGTTAGAAACGAACGCCTCTGAAATGAGAGCTACAGCACCTGTTTTTTTGTGCATCGCGTTTCCGAAATGCAGGCGCTAGTACCCGTCTAACTAGCGAATGGCGAAAGGTATGTAATAGCGAAGAACTAATAGCGCGAATTCCGTTTATGTGGTAATAATTCTTTCACGTAAGTCGTTCTGAAAAATATTAGTATTTTTGCTTTCAATATTTTATAGAGTAGATTGTTTTGACCTACAGTTTAAGATTGGGTCCGTATTTTCCTTAACTTTTTTAATCTTACCTTATTTTTCTTGGCTTTACCAGACGTTATCTTGTCTTACTTTTCTTGTTTCGCCTTACTTTATGTTGCCTTACCTTTCCTTACCATATATTACCTTATCTTACCATACCATACCATACCATACCATACCATACCATACCGTACCGTACCGTACCATAAGGTACCATACCACACCACACCACACCATACCATACCATGCCTTATCATACCTTATCCTACCTTATGTTGCCTTACCTAGCCTTACCTTATCTTACTTTACCATACCTTACCTTATCTTGCCTTACCTCACCTTACCTTACCTTACTTTATTTTACCTTACCTTACTATGTTCTAGGTTACTTTACCTTATTTTACTTTATTTTACCTTAATTACATCATCTATTCACTTTACCTTTATTTACCCTATGTGAATTCTTTCCTGCGAAACTAATACCGCAAGGAACAATTTCAAAGTTAATTATCACATTCCACAGAAATCTAATAGGAATGTATGTATTAATTTTTTCAGCGGAAATAAGCAATTACCCGCAAAATTTTTCTGCATTTTCATATATCAAGGTGTAATAAAATACGTAGCTAATAATGTCCCTAAAATAAATACTTTTAGAAAAACATTAACGACAGTCTATCAGTAAGGGAAAGATATGCATGAAATAAAGTGTGTATTTTCATCGTTTCGATTTTTTTATACATTTCGGCACATCGCAAGCCGGAGCCCAGGGTTCAACGGCAGGGCTACTTATCTTGATGTTTATGGCGGACACAAAATTTACACGCAATGTAAACGCTTCAATCAGCACAATTCCTGACGCAATTTTACAAAAATTTGAGATTTGACGAAATAAATCAAATGATTTTAAAAATCAAAATTCATTCTAAAGTGACATCCGTCAATTGGCTTTAAAGGTAACCTTAAAAAGTTACTAAACATTATTTATTTAGAGCTTTTTTGATTGATTTTGTCTAGTGTTTATGTTATTTGCTTAGCGGCCTCTTGATTTGAGACGTCTTTGATAAGGCGCTATACGAATTTTGTTACATGTATTATAATTACTACTATTGCTGCTGCTGCTGCTGCTGCTGCTGCTGCTGCTGCTGTTGCTGCTGCTGCTACTACTACTACTACTACTACTACTACTACTACTACTACTACTACTACTACTACTACTACTACTACTACTACTACTACTACTACTACTACTACTACTACTATACTACTATTATTGTTATCATTATTATTATTATTGTTGTTGTTGTTGTTGTTGTTGTTGTTGTTATTATTATTATTATTATTATTATTATTATTATTATTATTATTATTATTATTATTATTATTATTATTATTATTATTATTATTATTATTATTATTATTATTATTATTATTATTATTATTATTGTTATTATTATTTGCAAAGCGGAGTCTACCAAAGGCTCTAGGTTCTACAAATATCTTCTCAGGATGGATGCGGAACCCAAAATGGCTTCTTTCAGTACCTCCTGCCATTTACACTCCCCTGTAATTGCTAACCTTTCCAGTGCGCTTTCTAGAATTCCCTCAACATATCCTAAGCAACCAGTTATTACCGGTAGAACACTAATGGGCTTTTCCAATATTCTTCCTAATTTAACTGCCAGATCAGTATAATATTTTTTAAATTCTCTGCGTAATTAGTACTAATAATTGCGTCCCATGGTACTGCTACATCAATTAGCCAATACCTCTCTGTTGTCTTTCTTTTCTCTATTACAGTTATGTCAGGGCGTCTGTAGTGTATTACTTTATCCGTGAAAATGTTATAATCCCAAAGAATTTTTACTTTTTGATTTTCTGCAACCTTGTTACTGTGATGTTACCACCAAGATGAGCTTCTAGGTAGTTCATATTTACCACACAAAGCCCAGTGTTTGGGTTTAGCTACCCGTCATGAGGTTTTTTTTTGTATTGTGTATTTGCCAAATATTCACATTTACTTAAAATGTGTCCTACTGTTTCTTCTTTCTGGCAGTGTTATAATGAGCCACCGAGCTATATCAACAGTTTTAAAATGCACATGCCCAATATTCAGTTCGCAAACGATGGCAAAACGCCTTCTCATAAAGCTGCACAGTTGGAAACATTTTCCATTTTAAGGCTGGGAACTATTTTGCTGGCATTTCCCGAAACTATGCAACCGATTTTTAGGAAACTTGTGACTTAACTAGTTCGAAAAAGCCGAGTAGCATACTTTAGTTTAGCGTAGCGTACTACTTCGTTATTTTTACAACTTTCATACTAGACGTATTTTGTCTCAAACGTTGTCTTATGGATGCTATTGTTTGTGGTCGTTTAAGAGCGATGAATAATAATTCGCTGAAGGAAATGCGCTCAACTTGCTCTTACAACTTGCTCAACACAAAACACAGAAATTTTCAAATTTAGCATCCTGTTTTTCGAAATATAAAAATCTTTACATACCTTTAGATGAATGCGAATTTACTAGTCTAGAGGCCTAACACAGGGTGCTCCGTGAATCTGTAAATGCACACAATGCTTCACATAAGGCGCACCTGCTTGGCTGTACTTCTCCCTAAAAAGATGCGCAGTAGATTTTATCTTTGCACCTGCATGGGTAATTGAGCATTATAAACTCGCAGCCTAGGATTTTTAACTGCCTATTGGGCTTCTGTTAACTTCACAATGCAGCCGAAAATGTCATTCGAGTGGAATGAAACATATTCCGTTTAATGGAGCTTGCAAAATTTACTTGTATAGCACAGACGTGACGCAAAACTCATTCAGTAACTCGGACTAACTCCCACTCGGAGCACGACAGTAATGACGCTTCGAAGCAAGGCATTTAAAAAGGCTCAACATAGTAAATGGACAGATAGGTAGATAGCCAGCCAGGAAGACATAAAAGGAATAGGATTCAAAAATAGTGATAAATAGCAAAGATGAAAAAAGAAAGGGTGCAGAAAAAAGGAAGAAGAAATGAATAACAAAAAGAAATGAATATAGGAAGAAAGCAAAATGAGGAATGAGAAGGAAATGAAGAATAGCTTTGACAACCGTGTTCAATCAAGGATGCATGGTATGCATGGTTGCAGTACAAGAATCAGCTGCAGAGTATGACATGCTTTGTAATATCTAAATGTTTAAATGATCTGTAAAGTTTTGTTCTTATTATTGCTGAAAATTTCAATGATGTAGCTCAAATGCGGACTAGGACTATTTGTGTTCACAAAATTTTTCACTAATGATAAAGACCAATATCAGAGGTGAATTAACGGTTTAGCATATTGCGTGACAGTTTTAATAGCGACAAATCTATTTTCCTGGTTATAAATTTTGACAGTCTCAGTCGACTGTATATTACCAATGGTCAACCTAGAAACTCCAAGGAAACAAACTATACCAGTGGAAACAAAATTTATGGTTCGTTCTGAATGCAAGCAGCAGTTGCTCCACTTGATGAGCTTTATGGATTTGTTTATAGAGCTGTACTGCTTTCAAATGCAATTAGTTTATTAGCTAGTTGTTCTTGTTGTTGTGTTGTTCTGTTTTCATCGTCTTCCCGATTGTTCCGCGTTATTATTACTGTAATTATTGTACCTCTCAGTCAGTTTCCGCAACGACGTTATGCGCCCATGTGATGACGACGAAATACTAAGTTTAGCTTTATAGAGGCAACCACACTGTATACAATTATTTAAGCCCATCATGCCCAGTGTTGGGTGAATACTTATTAAAGAAGGCAAATTGTTTTATATAGTAATAGAAGTGCCAATTGTTTACGAGTTGATGTTTAAACAGAAGCCTATGGGAATAAGAACATCTGGCAGTTATATTAACAACTAAGTTACTTCACGATATTTTCATTACAGATGTTCAGGTGGGCAATTCTGTCAATTATAGTTATGCTTCAGGTAGAAATCTTGTGAGACAACAGGTGAAGGAAAAAGCGCTTATGTCTGCTTACTGATTTACAAGCTTAGTGGCAAGATATTTCAACAAAGATGAAAATCTTGGACGTAATCCTGTATGATAGGATCGGCAGTATTAGCGTTAAAAGCCCGGAACAGTAATTTCATAGAGGACCTGTGCATGGGTGTTTTCAAGCTCAAATTACAGGAGACTATGATTAACATAGGCTATGAATCTCCATTAGTGAAAAACTTTTTCTGTAATTTGCGATATAGAATCACGCCAATCTTATATTGATCATTAAATGCTCTTAACCAGTCCATTCATCATCATGAACTTTTTTAACCATAAATTCGTCTTGTACATCTTTTACCTTGCAGTCAAAAAAGCGAAAAATCTGACTTTGTGTTGTACTTGAAACTGTTCTGTCTGGCCAGAACGGAGAGGGTGTTATCCTGTAACCTCTCCAGTACAACGATCCACTCAGGTTTTATGATGTAATGTAGGTACTTTGCCCCTTCCAACGATTTACCAAGCAGCGCGCAAAAAAGTGCGGTGTTCTGCCGTTAGTTGTGCCAAGCGATAACATTCATATGTAAAATAAAATTACTAGTGTAGCCAAACTCTTTATGTCTAGGTTCTGATTGGTCTCTATCTAATTGAACTTTCAATATCAATGGCATGCATGCACAACTGATATTATACAAGTTTCATGATCCATCTCGAATTACTGGCTTAGTTCAGTGATATCGAGACTGCCTACTGAATTGGTGTGCACCCATACCCATCGAACCACATTTACAAGATACTTAAATGTACTTTTACTTGTTTTACAACTCGTATACTACTTTAGAGAAGCTAAATTGTTTAGTTCCAATACTTTTCTCAAACCTTTAAGACTGCTCGTCAGTAGAACGGGCACACCACAAAAAATATGATGCTTCAATTACGTTGGTGCTCAAGATAAGTTAGTAAAACATTTTTGGCAAATGGATAATGCCAAGACCTTTGCGAGACAAAATATTGTACCTTTATCGTCCTAGGGCTTCACACTTTGAAAGCACCTGGCAAAAATTAATACGGGCCATAAGATGGGTTCTCGGACCTCGTTGTCACCAAGATTTTGAGACAATATGATTCTGTTCTCCTTATATGCCCAGTAATTTACTATAGCTTAAAGGAGTACTAGTTCAACATCGCTGCATTTAAGTCCAGCAAGCAGCATGATGATTTTTAGCATAATAGACTTAGAAACAAAAATCATTCGGCAAAATCCTAAGCTAGTAATATTGTTTTGTTTGCTTTGGTGAGCAAAAGTGAAGTGAATTACTTTAGGGGGATTTCAGTCAAATAATAAGCAGGAACGGGCTGATAATGTGAACAGAACGTCACTTATCCCACTGTATCTTCAACTAGCCCTAACGAAGCTTGAAAACTTAACTTTTGGCTTCAAACTGCTGCCCATTTGTCCCAGGCTAAGAATCTTTCTTATTTTATTACATGAGTTGAATCATTTAATTGTATGAAGGCTAGTGTATATATAAGCTCAATATTTTTTGTTGTTTTAATGAGATTTTTTAAATTTGGAACGGTTCCATCCAGCTAAACTTGTAATATTTTTAGCCGTTTATCGGTTTTTAATCAAGCATCCGTTTATTTTTAGCAACGTCTGCCTACTTAAGGATGGTTTTTCAAAGGCTGAGGTTACTGCAGAAAAAGTTTTAACATCACCAGTAATGCCGCTCGCTTTCCCACGTTTCATTGTATTGATGCACATTTGCAATTCATTTTCATTGAATGGTCTATTAAAATACCCTTCATTGCTTTGGCAAAAACTATTGAAATTATAAGTTGTAATAAAGTTTTCCACATTCGCCTTAAACCTGTTGTCATAAGTACGGCATTGTTCAACAGTTACGGGATTTGCTAGAATTTTCAACTGGTTTAAGAGGACATGCCGTGGTACTTTAGCTACTGGGTTTACCTTATACCGTGCATTTTTTAGTGACACCCAAAATTTTTGAGTATTATCAAGGCAATATTGTTTCAACTGATTTCTTAATTTGGCTTGGTGCTGATGTGTTTTCTTTTAAAATATAATGTTTTTCTTCTTTTTGACTTGAAAATAAAAATTACTTATCACATTATTATTTCTATTATTTCTAATTGAAAGAGGGCAACTTAGTATTGTTTCTTTATATTCTTCCGCTCATTATCCGTCCAGGTTACTTTTTAGGACCCAGAGACGTACGTCTTTTTGGCTCCTTGTAGCTCATACCAGCTTCACCTGATGCTGATATAAGTAACTTATTTAGACATAACTCCGCCCCTTCAACATTATATTATTATTACTAATATTAATACTATCATTATTATTATTATTATTACTGCTATTATTATTATTATTATTATTATTGCTATTAATTACTATTATTATTATTATTATTACTATTATTATTATTATTATTATTGCTATTAACAAAGTTGCAGTGAACGAAGGGGTGTTGTTTTTGATGTTGACATTATACTGATCAGACAAAGCCTCAATTTTTGACATTTCGTTGATAAATGTATCTGGTTTAAACAATTTTTATACTGTTCGGTTAAAGTGTTATCCCTTATTATTCTTTTACAAAAAGGTATAATGTCACTTCAGGGTTAACGTCACTTGCGTTAAGTTGCTCGAATCTCGTTGTAACTGTCAGTAAACATGGTGGGATAATTCCTGAGGTGGAGCCACCGTCATTCCTACTACATCATGAAACAAATTCATGGTTAGAACTAAAATTTGGCCGTGAAACAAAATCAGTGCTTTTTCACATAATATTATCCCGATACGTTTTTTCTATTATTGTTATTTCATAAAATTATTAGCTTTGATGGCTGGTGCAAAATGATTATCGCATTTTGCACATTGCTTTCGTTTTGGATATCTGCAAAGTTGTAATAGATAAATAGACAAACTTGCCGACCGTTTTACACATTATTGGTTGCCGCGACACGGCTTTCCAGTTCTTGCAGTTTCTTTAGGAAATAATTAACCTAATAACGGCACTCCCATATAATTGTTTGACAAATGAAAAAGACAAATTCAAATCATTTGCAAACGTCTTTCCAGATATTGGTGTAATATAAAAATCAGTGTAATGGTAGTTTTCATTCACACATAAGCAACAGATTCAAATTTAGGCCAGATCTTTCCACTTTAATCTTTTCTAATTTGAGTTTGGTTTCAAAATTCAACATTTGTGATTAATTTTGGAATTTTGCATTGTTATAAATGTTATAAATAAATATTAAGCAATTAAATCTGGCAAAAACAAAATCACATTTTCTGTGACTAGTAAACTAGGAACTGGAGATACTGAGCAGAATATTATTATAATATAACTAATTAATTAATTGAAATAAGACTGTAAATAATTCGTAATGACGTTAATTTATCACATTAATTCATTATTGCAATGATTAAACTCAAGTAAAGCATACGACTAATTCAGTATATACTAAGTAATTCGTACGGTAGCTGCTTATACATATGCTGTTACTGTACAAAAACAACGTAGAAGATTATTAATAATGATGACGCAGGTCTTCCATAACGTTTAGAATCTCCATCTATGGTCTAGCTTTTCTCGGTGTTTTGTTTCTTCTTGCACAGGATATGAGGCATCGCCAGATATGTGCACATTTGGGTTAGCGTGAGCTATAACGCAACATGCTAGCCGATGACCGGCATTACCTGTAGTTTTGCTCTCATCCATGCCACCACGACCAAAATCATCTGGATTCGCATGAATCTAATAAATAGTGTAAGAATGTTATTTGATATTATTTAGCTTAGCCAAATTGGTATAACAATGTTTATATAATGTATTGTCTGTTGACTTTACATCCATCCATCCATCCATCCATCTCTCTCTCTCTCTCTCTCTCTCTCTCTCTCTCTCTCTCTCTCTCTCTCTCTCTCCTTCTGTGTGCCAGGAAATCAAACTGTCAAACTAGACTACTGGTGACAAGGGTATACGCCCCGCATATGAACATTTAAGTAATGCTGTAGTCGCCTTTTTACTTTTTACATTGGCCTATTACGTAAAACCAGTTTGTTCAGTCAATGTCTAGCCATTTTGTTCGTAAGCACGATATTTTTCAACACGATGTCACATTTCTTAGTACCTTTAATCGATCAAATGAGAATCGTTTTATGGTTACTCGCAATTTGCGTTTCTTCGAAACTACTAAACTCGTGAATTCATGTAACATAAGCTAACTAAGAATATACGGGAAAAATACGGAAACTTCCATTTACCACAAGAGCCCTTCCTATGATACTATCCTTGCCATACAATGTTGCTTTACGATCTGTAAAAGTTGTTCTGACATGCCCGTTTTCATCAGGGTACAGCATCTCAAGATCGCCAGCGTGTCTGTAATATATAAAACAGAGCTGAAAATGAGTCTTTTTTTCATTATGGAAGTCACCCTGACCCAGATATCATATAGAATAACCGATGACCTGTAGTTGGTCAGTGCAACCATCCTAATTTTTACCAAATCTTAATTTTTACGACTTGCACGAATTGGCCGAAACGTTTTTTTACATTTAATCATCTGACATTAACTTCACCGCTATTGATCCGATGATTTGCAAGTACCTTTGTCTTACTTTATTTATAATAGTTCGTGAAGCCGTGGTCAGTAATTTACCGAATAAAAGAGGTTAAAATGCTATCATATACTCTGCAAAAACTCTTAAAACCTTGAAAGCATGCGTTGAACTACATAAATAATTAATCAAATTTTCTACGCCGCGCGGCTTTCAAATCATCAGGAAAGATGTGCTCTTTAAGGCTCTAGAGTTCAATTACTTCGTTTGAAAAAGTTCTGTAAAATAACTAAACCGGAATGCGAAGCATTGAGTTATTCGCTTGCCGCGCAATTGCACGCACGCACGTACGTTACGTAAAATGTACAAGTTTTAGTGATATGTTATGTTTCAGACGATGCCTATACGTTGTTTCCTTTAAGTCATTTAAAACATTTTCTGCAATAGGGCTCTATTGAGGCGTCACAATATTAAAAGACCACACCACATCACGCTACCATACCGTGCCACAAAACAGCATTTTGCAACTAACAAACCCTAATAAATCCGTTCACGATGACCAATAATGCACAAACATTCTACTAGCCTTTGCTTAATGCTCCCGAAATGATAGTAATGGATAACTGTTAACAGATACGATGTTTACTGTTGTCACAGATTTAAATTTTCTTGAAAATTTAGTACGCTTTGTTTGCCTCACAATGAGCAAATTGCAGAGTTTGGTAATACATGATGAGAACAAAAACAAGACCAGTGTCAAGGTGAAGAGGACGGCATTATAGAGTTACTTCACTAGCAACTAACCCAAAAACCAAACACAACCAAGTTGTCATGATTTTTATTCTTTTTGCGTTTTACCTGACTTCGTCCGTTGGAGCCCCGTGATTTAACGAGTCTGGATTCCAATGTCCGCCTGCTGATTCGCAACCCAGACTTAGATCCCCATACTGATGAACATGAAAGCCATGTCTTCTGCCATGTCCCCAATCAAAACCTTCCAGATTAATGTGTACTGTTAAATTTTCTCTTTCCTTAAAAGCAAAAATCGTTCTGCTATCGTGAACTACATACGTTCTTTTTCATACAACCCAATATAAAACAAAACAGTGTAACACAAACCTGAGTAATACGATTGAGGTAGACAAATTAATTAAACTAATTTATGTTATAAAATATGAACTAAATTCTGTTATTAGAAAAATACTTAAAATAAATACGCTTAATAAATATTATTATGTAATGATATGTAACTTCATTATGCGAGAGTTTTGCCTAGCAACAGGCTACGTCATCCGTTTGTTAAGTCAGTTAGATCAATGACAGCAATGCCAGTTAGGTTACCACAGCAGCAGACTGGGAAAGAAGTGCCCATTGGTCGCCATAGTAACACACCAGTAAGGAAGCTCTCCTGGTTACCATAGCAGCAATTACCATATCAGTATCACCGAGCTGGGAATGAATTTCTATACTGATTACTGTAGCAACGAGGTTATCGCTGTGACATTAATGATACGATGTCACCACCAGCTGGTTGCTATGGCAATCAGACTAGGTATTTAAAGAGGTGCAAAGCAAGTGTTAAGGACTTGTTTCTGCTGGATGTTACCACTTGCTATACTCTCTGTGTCATTCGTGTTCATAATATACTATGCTTGTTCCTACACTTGTTATGCGAATAAATTGTTATTTACACTATACGATTACACTACTGCTATTGGACATTACGACACATACATACAAGGCAAAAAATTATATTATTATTTCATATTTTTACTCCTGTCAGGGACTTGATCCGTTTTGAGGAAAAGTGGTGACCATTTTAATTATCATGAATTATTGTGTCATTTAGTGTCCGCTTTATATTAACAATATCATAAGCTTTCATGAGTTTGGCAGATTTTGCATTCGTATATACGTTGTACAGTCACTTATCAAAATTTCCTTTTGCATATTGCCTAGGCAATTCACCAATTAAAATAACTGAGTAAAATATCCACTATTATGATGCCTTTACATTAGGATTTGATGTGATAAAGGTATGGTTCTTACACGCTGCACAAAATGAACATTGCCACGGATTTCTCGGTATTCACCTTCTACCATTAAAGTGTTTGGCTTAACTGCACAGTGAGCATGCAGGTAACCTGATGAATCCCGTGAATAGCTATCATCTGGTACACAATCTGGAGCAAAAAGCACAGCTACAAAATCACTAATTAATTAATTACCAATTAATCTACTTTACAACACTTACCGGTATGATTAGTTGTTTCTTGTGCAGTCGCGCATAAAAATAATGAGCGTATGATTACTGACTTTGTTAAGGATGTATGTTACACGGCGTGAGGTGAAAATGGCGCAGGAAGAAATGGCGTGGTAAAAATGGCACAGGAAAAATGGCATAACTGGAAAGGCAGGTAAAAATGGCACAAATAGAAAATTAGGTAAAAATGGCACATGTGTTACTATGATGCAATTGATTTCTATAATAAAACTAGATCTAGAATGCACTCATTAGTAGGAAGCAGATCTCTGCCAAAGCCGAAGAATCCTAAGTTATTCGTCTGAATTTTTGCTAAAAAAAATTTAACACAAGTATAAACAAGCACAAGTACAAAATGCACCTGTACAGACTAGCAAAAGACTCACAAAATATTTGTTCATTAAAATAGATTTATAATAAACAATGCACGAATGTTCCATATAGTGCTGATCTACCTTCTTAACCATTAATTTTGGCAATGGTCATAAGTGACGACATATATGCGTACCAAACCACATTATAGTACTATACACATTAATAAACAAATGATATAGACAGCGTTGCACAGCCTTACAAGCGAAATTTCTGCTGTAATTCCTACTTGTAAGTAAAGGCCAAGCGAAGCTATTGCAAATTTAATTTGAACGTTCTCTTAAGAAGAGACTTTTTCCGGGAAAAATTTAAGGGATTATTTTAAAAAATAATTTAACTATTAACTATTCCAAATTCTGTGCATTTGAGGACCTAAAATAAGACAGGATGATTTTTCATATACGACTCTAAAAGAAACTCAAAAGCGTTTCTATTGGTGACAGCAAAATATTCCACGAGCGTACTGAACGTGTTTGCGAAAACGAAAATTGAAGCACAGTGATACTGTAAGATATCCAGTCTGTTGTACTAAAACTAAGCAAGTTTTGATAAGAATTCAAATTTCAAATTTACCGCTATGCACAAAACGAGCACGTCCGAACTGAGAATTCTCGAAACATGTGTGTTTGGAATGGACTGGGGCGCTAGTGCCCATCTAATTAGCGATTGGCGAAATGCACGTAACAACGAAGAACTAGTGGAGCGAACTCGAAATTGCGTTTGTGTGGTAATAATTCTTCCACGTAATTCATTTTTGAAAAAATAGTTTGCTTCCTTTTAATACGGTAGATAGTTTTGACATCCAGTTTAAGATTGTGTCCGGTTTTGTTTAATCTCTGAAGTGCAGGTGAGGTTAAAAATCTGTAGACTGTTACATTGATTATAACACGAGACTAAATACGACAAGAATAAATTCTCCCTTGGCAGCATAATTATTGTATTAATTTACATTGTAAAGGAACAATAAAGGAACGGTAATACTCGCCTTGTGTACCTGAACCGACTAATTGATGAACAATTTTAAGATCAAGGGGCTGAAAGGGATATCGCCCTATTGCAAGCTTTCATGTGACATGGAGAATGGAACGAATGGGGGAATCTGCAGTTTTTAAAACTTACCACTTAGATGATGTTTCTTTTTCTTTGTCGTGTGGTTTTTCCTTTTTTTTCTGTCGTCGATGTCGCCGTTGTCACTGTCATTTAAATGAATGTTGACCACTGGGCTGATATCACTGTTTTCGTGGTCAACGGTTGCTGTGCACGTGTCTAGAAAACAAAATTTTAGAACGGATTGGTCAATGCACTTAGAACGGGACTGATGCTAACAAAATCATAGTCGCATATACGCCTGTATTGGGCGGGTTCAATGTGCATAAATATAAATGTTAATTTCAGTAATTTCAATAATTTGTTTGTATTGTTAGTAACAAATATTACACGAAACACGTCAATGAAATAATCTACTCACCTGAATCAAAATGAACGTGTACATTTACCTCTTTTCTGCAGTTTGATTCTAGTTCTGCAACTTTTTCCAATAAATAATCCAATTTTTCCTCTGTAAAGTGCAAGTGGCTGTATCATTATTTGTATTAACAGGGCTGTGTACACGAAATGTCCGTACTAAATCAGTTACAGTAAAGAGTGCCTGCATAAAGTTATAAACAGCTTTTGCAGCGGTTCAGTCTGTGTCCAACCACACAATACTAAATTGGTTTCACTACTAGATTGTCTCCGAGACTGATCTGAACTTACTAGATTTTACTTTAGGCCAAAGCTCGCAGTTACGCTCAGCAATTACAGTCGCGAAATCGAGACCAGCGGGTACCATAACGCCTGGGCATAGTCGTGAGACGGCGTGAGTGGTTCAATGTCAAAAAGGCCAAGTCAATTGCATTGCAAAACTATTATAAGGAGTTCAGCAAGGAGGATTATATATAGTGCGAGAAGGGGAATTCGTTTTAATGGATTAGCTGGTAGAGTGAGACAGTCAATAGTTTGTACTCGTTTACTCTCCTACAGATATTTAAAACATGGCAAATTAGACAGTCTTGAAACAATAAAGTTTTCATTTCATTAAATGAAATGATGACTGTTTTGTAGATAATAACAGTAAAAACAAAAATTGCTTTACATCCCTTAAATAATTTCCAGTTAGCCTGCACAATCTTGCCTTTTTTTTATTTGTTTCTCTGTTTTTCATGAGTTATCACTTATGAAAACAATGAGTCTTAATTGTCTTCGAGAGTCTGACCAGAGTGTTTTAACACGCAACCCCTTCGTACATTCGCAAGGACTTGAGATTATGCGAGGTCTAATTCCACCTAATTATCCCATTAACTTTATCAAAATTTATCAGCTATACCTAGTTAGCTTGCGTCGAGCTAGATTGATTGTGGTAGCTGGTTATTAAGCAATTATTTATAGCTACATTTAGAAGTATCTAGGATAATTAATCAGATCTTGTAACTCAACTGAAAGTGGCACGTAGATTTAATATAATTACTCATTATTATTGATGGATTTGGTGAATTTCTGTAACTATCACTATGTGGCAATGCCAATTATTCTGTATTAATGCATCAGGCACCGACAGCCTTTGTGAAAATAAAGATGCCAGGAAATGACAGGTGATATTGTCTGGAGAATGCTGCGAAATCCGGCAATAAACCCATCGTTTATTACACCTTTCGCCTACATTTGTGGGAATTTTTCATCAGTTTAACTTGTGCAATATTCATCAGTTAACTTTCACATTGAAGAAACTTAATTACATAATTCAAAATTAATGTACAGTATTATGAAAATAAATGAGTTTTACATATAGGCCTAGACATATTAAAAAGCCAGGGACAATAATTAATGTAATTTTTGATGCTATTGAAATAACAAACGGCAGATGGTACAATGGAAGAAGAGAATTGAAATCTGTCGAATGCTACTATATAGTGGGAACGCTATATACACTCTATTGCGATTTAATAATAAAATTTTGAATATGTAACTGAAGATGTAATAGAAACTTACCATTAGCGCATTCTGAATTTCCGGGCAGCTCTAATAAATCCTGGCCAAAAACCAGTCTTACTAGCAATATAGTATAAATAATCAAGCGCAGCATTACAATACTGTCAGTCTAGATACAACCAAAGAAAGACAGAGATCACTTGTGTGACCTTCTTTTTCTAAATCTAATGTTTGTTGCACAAATACAATAAATCATAGTTGATAAATCGCATTTATATCTCCTGGGAGACCATAAAAACTGTCAACTTAACCTTACTAACAATTAACAACCAAAGTCGCCAACTCAAAGCTGATGGACCTTAATTATGTCCCGTCAAACTTAAACAATATTTTAATTTGTGCAAATAATAATTGTTAATTTTAACTTTATTGCAAAAAAACTTTTATAAATGCACATTCTTCAGATAGTAACTTTGTCAACAATTAAGTCAAACACAAAAATTGATAACCCCTTACGAAAAAATTCTGCAACAATACAGTTTTATTTACACTGTATTTTAACTTTAAATAAGCTTGATCCAGTACATAATTATCACGCTTATACTTACCTACTGTTTAAAGGCTGACTGGTATGTTATCGTTGCAGAAGGCTGTCTTTTATTCGAACTTCTTTCACGAGCGTTAGAATGGCTGCAGATCGAGGTCTTTTAAATTTGTAATGGACATTAATTGTCACGAAATTACAATGTTTTCTTTTAGACGATCACAGCGATTTTTCTTTGGACCGAATCTCAGACAATTCGCGAATAATACTGTTTTTGCTAACCTATTTCTAAACATGGGAATAATACAAAACGTCATATCGAATTTTCATCGATACACAAAACACTGTTTTCGTACGTGTTTGTCTGCATCTGTGTTTTCGCTAAATCAGCAAGTTGTTTTAACACAAGAAAGTTCTTAATAAATGAAAAAATTCTTACAAATAGAGTTACATTCTTATAGGTTTCCAGTTCCTACAATTTCACAGTTTTTAAGCAAACATTTAAACATGTGCTAGAAGGAAATGTAAGAAGCATTTTTGTCTTTTGAATTACACCTGCTCTGCTTTAGTTAGACACTTGATGAGATAGATTGTTTAATGCGATCAGTTCTTTCTTGTCTATGCAGAGTTATATCAACTCGATAAACATATAAAAAATTTGATGTGAATCATGTGATAACATGTAAATTATTTCTTGATCATGTATTAAATTGAGTTGTTAAAATTGCTGTAAATAAATGAGAGCTGATAAAATTCTCACGCAAAAGACGCGAATCGTAAATTAATGACAAGTTCCTGATTAAACTGCTATGGCATCACATGCATGTGATAAATAGTGCAATAAAATTTTCAAATAAAAACGCCTAGCGATTCTACGTCAAGGCAGATAGCAATAATAAAAGAAGAGAGAGGCACTCAACTGTTAGACCACAGCACACATATACAAAAATAAATTTAATCGCGCAACGATTTACATGAACCGAGAACAGTTAAATCTCTGGACGAATTACTTTCAATTTATATTCAACTTCAATTAAGGGGCGTAACAATTTCTTAATGTGATTTGAACGTGTAGGCAGCCGCACATTACCGTAAACCATCAGCCAATTTTACAGCGGGCTTTCAAACAGGACCCTAATGTCAAAAATATTATTGAGGGCCTAAAGTTACAATTATTCAAATTTTGATACCAAATTTGAAAGACAGGAAATGTGAAATACAGCCTAGATTAGAATTAGGAGCCTCCTTATGAAGCGTCACTTTATAGGCCAATCAGCCATTATTCTAAAATTTGGCTAATTTACAAATTAATCATAAAATAATGTATTATTGTAATGCAACAGTCATATAAAATTTACTGTAAGAATTATTGGATTCAATGAATTCCAGGTAGCAATTGATGCTATATTTATAAAAAATTGTTTTGTATTATTATAATGTAGAAAAGGTTTAATTAACAAACTCTTAATGTGAATTTAATTTTAATTACAGATTTGTCAGTTAAGAATGGTTTAGAATGATTGAACCAAAGCGTTCTGTTTTAAATACACCTAAAAAATTAATCAGTGGCGTCACCTATTCAGGGATGTACCTCGGGCAGAAAAATTGTGGAGATTAGATTCAGAGAACACGTCGATCCTCTTGAGAACCGAAATGAGAATCCCACAGGAATGAATCAGTAGACGATCAAATATTTTTAATTTTTTGCGGTGAATAACGACTCCAAACAATATTAATTTCATGCTATTTTATATGGTATACTACAAAATGAAGAAAAAACACAGCTAACAATATTATCAGATACATCTGAATATATAAGAAAATTCCTAAGTGCAGGCATCAGTTGAATTTCCTCCTGACATCTTTATTTTTTACAGTCTAACTCCAATTTTAGTATAGTAAACGCAAGCCCTCTTTCTGAACTGTAGCCCAGTACGTACATGTTGTCATAGCAGCGCATTGCCTCTGTGCATTTAGGATTTCACATGTATATGTGATGTGTTGCCCTGATTTCGAAGACAGTATTCATATTGTCGTGTAGGCAATTATAGGTACGATCTAAAACCACTATTATGCAGCTCCCCAGTTTGATACCTAATGGATATTATATTCTTAACTCGATAAAAAATTACCAGTAGAACATATTAAAGAAGTTTGGAGATCTATCACATCAAAGAAGCAATTTATTGAAGCACGTGTACACTTAATACATCAAGAGTGCTTTAGAAGAACATAAATGAGCAATAAAAACTGAAAAAAATTGAGCCAGTATCACACAAATTTGAATTCTTTTTTCTTACTTTAAAGATACTGCTGCTAATTGACACTGAATTAACAGTGCAGAAAACAAGCAAGCATACTTAAATTACAGTCTTATAATCCAAAATGTATAATCTTAAATTGCATGGCTGCACTTTATCAAATGTCAAACTGTAAAGAGCTAACAAAGAAGGATTGTCAGTACAAGATTAATAACCGGCCAATTAGAAAAATACATGCAAACAGCTTATCCTTAAACATAGCCTCTTATTTATAACAAAATTATACAAGAAAATATGTTTGCATACATTTATGTCTGACTTTTGGCACATATAATATTGATTCTTTATTGTGGTATAAAAAATAATAATAAATGGTCATGCAGTAATATTTGAAAGGAGCTTGTCATAAGGATCAGGTTGTAAGATAATGTGTTCTTCCTTGTAACAGTCATTCTCAGTCCAGCAGCTGCTTATACAAGTCAGTATCATCACAGTTCCAAATTCTATGGGCGTTCCTAAATAATGACAAAAAATTGTATAATAATAACATTATTGTGCATTTGAAACATAAAATTACTGAGCATTTTAAAAAACTTTTGGAAATAATGACAGTGTCGATATTTGGAATTAGGACTGAACTGGACATGGTATTCTATTTTGGTGGGTCCTTTTCAACTTGCTTTGCTTTGAGATGCTTGCTTTGAAAGAAAGGCATGTTGCAGTCATAGTTTGTACATGAAGGCAGGATAAGAATGATGTTTTTATGGTTGTTGAACTAGCAAAGTAGGACATTGTCATTGTTTGTGAACTGCCTAAGTAACTGGTCACAGCAGTTGTATAGATGATTATTACAATTATATTTATATATCTTATGTCATTGCAGAACTATGAATTAGTAGACAATCAGAGGTTTATTCAATTTTTTGCAGTGAATAATGGCAGCAAACAATATTAATTTCTTCTCTATTTATGCCCAATATTACAAAATAAACATAGCTAATAATATTACCAGACACATCTGGATATTTAAGAAAATTCACAAGTGCAGGCATCAATTGAATTTCCACTTGGCACTTTGATCCGCAGCTATCACATACAGCAGCAAGCTTCTCAGAATCTTCTTTATTTGGATCACATATGAAGAGTGGATTTCCTTTCCAACTGTATCTGTGAACGTTGATCAAGACATTACATTCAAAAACCACATTGACTACAGCAAACAACAAATTTTTAAGCCTAGGAGAAAATTAAGTCATTTTACTAAAAATCTGATTTACTCTCAGAAAGATTGTCACATCTGCATAACTTGGATTAGATTAACATTTCTATTAACTCACATGAGTTAAGTATAAGGAAAATATGAGTGCCAGTACACAATAAAAGTTATAAGACTTGTACTGACGTCCATCAACAGAGATAGTAGATAGGAGTGAAGTACAATTGACTACACACTATACACATTGACTATACTGCAACAAGCACAGTGAGCCGCATAAATTTAAATACATTCTAAAACTTACTCTAGTATGATAATGTACCACTGCAGTTATGCAGATACATGTATATATAAAAACAAGAAATGACAAGTAAATAGTCATTCAAAGTCATTCAAGGAGAGCACCCAGTCAAGCATCCACCATAATAAAATCTCCACCCACAGACTGATTTAGATCATGAAGTGGTCTAAAGATTATTAAAAGTCTTAAGGATGTTACTTCAGTTTTGTTAACACATGATGCAACATCCAGGAAAGAGAATAATAATAATGGCGCCATGTAATAATTTAGGTTGAAATAAAGTATGTTTTAATCTTTAAATGTGAAAGCAACCCTGCTGGCTGCTTACTTAACATCGAATCTTACATAATGAGTATTATAGTAGAGAATTTGTGTGTTGTTTATTGAACTTTCAAGTTTTTGGATGTGCTACTTTAGCAGAATTAGCATCAACAAAGCACCAAGGAAAATTGTGTCCACTCAGTGTATTCTAACTTAATAGCAGATTACTATAAATGATTATAGATTTTAGGTGTTTAGCATTTTTCGTGAGTATTTCATACCAGAGTATTTAGGATCAAAGACACAAACTTTGGTCAGTTTGCCTCAATATCAAAGACCTTATATTTTGAACCAGAGCTACTTTATAGCAAAACACCAAGTGAGGATCAGAGTGCATACTAGTAGAAGCAAACAACCGACAGTGAATTATTGCTTACGCACGTGATATGGAATTCCTAATAAATGGCACAGTTCCCATCGAGAGCACATAGTGATCAAATAGAGATAATCATGTGCTGTTTACCAATAGCTAATGGATGGATCAGTTGCACACAAAAATGCGAATTTCAGCTAGTGAGTTCTAAACTTATAAAATTTCATACAACAGGATGTGTAATTCAGTAGACGATTACATGAATGTAAATGTTCCGGAGTATTATAAATTAAAGATAATTAGTCTTTATTACAAGTTCCTAATCCTAGTTGGCCGTAAATTCAATTAATTAGCGATCGCTATAACAAGCACCTATAGCTGAAATGAATAGTGGTAATCTGTAATTTCACAACTCATCGAAGAAACACTGTAATGGCACTCAGTAGGTATACACCACCAAAATAGGATAAGGCATCTTGTGGAGTAGGTCTAAAAAATAGGTTGGTGTAATTTTTATCAGCGAGCATCGCAGGTGTAAAATAACCGATACACTGATTTCTTATTACTCCCAATATATGCTTATGTTAAGCATCAAGTTTCCTTAGTCATCCACTTTCAATTCATGTTAATTTGGAAACACGGAATGCTAAAATCATCAACCACTAATGCTACACTCACCAATGATCAATGGTGCACACAATTTCCACATAGTATTTTTACAGTTTGATGCAGAAATCCAGCACTTGCCATTATTATCACCAGTCTGATCATTTTTGATAACTTATGAAACAACGGCTTTGGCAAAGATCCAAAAATTTTAACATGACAGGAGAGAAACACGTGTAGTAAGATAACACATCTTAAATGCAGAAATAAAAAAATATTCTTGAGGTACAATATGGAATATGTGTAATAAAGATGCAGGTGGCTTATAATCATTATGCGTAAGAAAAAAAGTTGAAATTGATACCTAATGCACTGCTCAGAACAAAGCCGTATTCTTTTGAAAAATCTATGGGTGCTTCTGTCTTCATGCCTTGCTTGACCGGATTCATATAATTCAGCAGGGTTATCAGTTTTACTAAAACAAAATAAATGGAAATCTTCATAATTTCATTATTCAATGTTAAAATAAATTAGGGAAAATAATATTGCATGTATGTCAATTTAAATTTTATTATTTAACTTGACAGTCAGTCATGATATTTTACATCAATATTGTACCTGAATGTGTCTAAAAATACTGACAGATCTGTTTCTTCTTCTTTTTCATAAACCGTCAGAAGCTGTCTGATATGACTACCTTCATTCTTATTGACTTCTCTTTTTTCTGTAGGCTCTTCAATCACAGTAACATGATAAGCTTGTAAGTATGAGCAACCAGACAACAAAGGTGTGGAATTAAGTTCTGATAAAAGCCCTGAATGTGGCACACTTTCTGGAATTATATTTTTCTTTCTTGTGTGAGAAATGCTAGCCTCAGGACATTCTTCAACAATATTATTTTGCACATTTGCTGATGCACATTTCTTAACATGACAACTGTTGCTATGGTCTACAGACAAATCATTTAAATTGCAACAAAGTGCATTTGACATATATTCAGCTAATGGTTCGACACTGGAAGTGTCATCAGGAACACCCCAATCATCAGCATTATCGATCCAATCTGATACTGCTTCAGAATCCACAGAAGCAAATGCACCGACTCCTAAAGAAGTCTGATTGGATGGGTTATCTAAACATTGACAACGAATAGCCTTCCACCTAAAAAAAATAAAACCCAAGACTTTAGCATAGAGTGGATAATTCGTGGCTTTTTGTAGTTATTTTCTTTCTGTCAGTAGCAGTTTTCTCTGTTCTATTTTGGCTGATAAACTACAAGTGACCTTTAAGAACAAGCTCAGTTATAGTCTGCTCAGATACTGATACAAGTTAAGCTGAAATGTGATGGTAATACTTATATTTCAACATATATGTGCTGAATATGTTAATGGCATACACGCATGTCATCAATGGTATTGGATATGATTGTTACAACTACTAACCTGCTAACATAAATAAGTTAAATTGCTTGAAACATTTAAGTAACCAAATTTTTCCAAAGCTACAAGGACTTCAAGATACTTATGGATGAAATTTAGTTTGACCACCATCTCGTCATATTCAGCATTGTCAAGATCAACATTATCAAGCCACAATGATATTCCATTAATTATAAACATAGTTCTTGAAGGCTAAATGATAAAAGACTGTTTTTTGCAGCACTTTGTTGCTGAAGAATGAACTGGGGATGGGCAAAATTTATTCACAGCAAATTTGGCCTAAAATATGTTTGTGTAACAGTATAAAACAGACAATTTTTGTTTCAATGAACTACACAAATGCCCAGTAAAAATGCAAATTCACGTTGGTGCCAATTAAAAGTTAAAGAATTCATATTTACTATAAAATCTTACCCTTGAGCATTCTTGTGGCAAGACTGAGACATACAAGCAAAGATGTATATAGTTCGATGATAATCAGAACCCTCTAATGGACAATAAATTTGCACAACCAGTAGCAAAGGCTTGTTACAAAGAGGACAAATTGTCGTTACTGAATTAGACATCCATGCCTAAAGCATCACAAAAATGACTGAATTACGATAGTTTTTCCATTTTGCAACCAGTTAACAAGTTCACTCATGTTTTTAATACTTTCATAATCAGCATAAACAAGAATATGAATGTGGAATTTCAAGACCGACAAGAGGTCCAACAACACTTAGCCATGAAACAACATAGTTTTTTGTACTTTGTATAAGTACTTTTCCCATAAATTCGGCAGTATGACAAGGATGAATTTGGTAAAATGGCTTCAACAGGAATGGATGCTCTTGTTGTGTAACAAAAGAATGTTTATCAATCAAAGTAGATGAATTGGAAAACTGCCAAACATCAGCCAAAGGTAGCAAACTGCCATTTTGCTTCCATATATTAAAGTATAATACAGGCACATTGTAGCTCATACTGTATATTACATGATAATCAAATGTCAACATGGTTTGGTCAGTGCTCCTACAAAACACACTCAAATCTTCTTCATCAGAGAAGTCTTCTAACACAATGTCAGCTGCATTGTTACTTTGCACATTAAAACTTCTACGAATTCTTTTGCTTATGAATCCAGCTGTGCCTCCAATTGTTTCCCACTTCCAAAAATCTGAAACCTTATTTGAATGACCAATTAATTCAAAACAATTCTGACAGAATTCTTCCGATGTTAAAGTTGATGTCTTAGTGGTTAATGAAGCCATGATCGCAATAATCTTACAACAATCACCATACTAGCAAATTAAACAGTTTGAATGGCACATCTATTAACAGCTTCTAACAAATGTCACTTTCATCAAAAGAGTTTGCCACCAGAAGACACGCGGCGCACAAGAAATCTAAGCTGAATATACAAACAAATAACTATCCATGATTTAACTCGCACTGCGAAAAAAGCACAGATTATTAAATTCGCACCTCTGTTTCAAGCAATACACATTTTTACTTACTGGATTTCCTCCTATCTGATTTGTAGTGAAAGTAATACTTTCAAGCTCTGAAGTCGATATTTCGACGTCAGCCAAGCCAAGTAATTCAGACATTCTAACTTCTCGCGTATGTCTTATTCCTTCCGCAAAACTTGTGGCTGCTTAAATATTCATAATCAATAATGAATATCGAAGAACTCTGCACATTTGATAGTGTGGCCTTGCTAAATTGACTTGTTATAAAATCATCATTAGGGTGTCCATTACGTCTGCTGTAAACATTGAGCGGAGAGAATTCTAATATAAACGAAATCTGCAAAGAATTATAAAATCACTGTAACAATAACATATACGTATATCATCATCATCGTAAGCCCATTAAGTCTATTGTAATATGTTATCGTTCTTACAAGCATAAGCGGAGATCTTTGGGTAAGCGAATAATTGTCATTGAACCGCAGCACAGATTGTTGCAGTGACTACTTTATACAGTGAAACGTGTCTGCGGAAAATAAAATAAAAAAATTTATAAACCTATATAAAAAAATAAAAGAACCTTGGACAAGAAAAATAAAAAGACGCCGTTTAAGATGGATCGGGTATGTGCTTTGACCTGATGACAGTGAAGATAAGTCTTCAACAAACCCATATAATCAGGCAAAAAACCTGCAGGAGGACAAAATTTAATGTTTACATAATGTTTGAACGAAAAAATGTAAATATTTCAGCACTGATCCTTTGCGATAAATGCACTTGTGACAATACAATAGTATTGGCATAGGGAAGTGAACAGAATCATATCCCTAGACCTATGATTCATTGGATGATGATAGTGATGATGATGTAGCCAATCACTCAATGGTCTGAAGTCGAATAATTGTAATCACGCAGAGATGCAGAGATTAGGGGTGAGCATTGAATGTTCGAGTTCGAACGAGTTTTTTAGTTCGAATTCGATTCGAACCTAAAATTATAGATTCGAATAATTCAGCACTTCAGCCACAGGCATTTTTATCATTAAAATGTTTGAAACGGCATGCAATTAGTACAATTTAGCTGCAGTTTCTCTGCAAATTTTTTAACAAACTAATAATGGTTTTACTGCAGAACAAAATCAAGTGATGTGCATAACTTTGTAAGACCACTCTTTACTACTGGTTCGAAAACTTGTTCGAAAATCTTTCAAACTCAATTAGAATTTGATTCGGATTCGATATACCGATATTCGGTTTGATTCAAATTCGAAAGTCACAAATTCGATTCGATTCGATTCGAATTCGCTTTTTAATAGAGAATGCTCACCCCTATCAGAGATAGATTCAAGAACAAAACACAAAAACAAAAAGTTCAAAAAATGTAAAACCTATGATAACCAATGTTTTATTGTTCATTGTTTATACTGTTTATGGACAGTATGTTGTCCATTCTGACATTAATACACCAATGAGAAAGTTCTGTCAGTTTGGAGTTCCATACAATAACTAACTGGGAGTGCATGGTCATGCACACACAACCACGCATGTTCAGCACACATCAGTACATCTCCTTCTCTATACAAGTTATATTTCACATAGTAACTACTATATATAATTAACTATGCAGTTATGCTACTTGAATTGCAAGACATTGCCAGAAGGATATTTCTACAAAGTGTAAGTAACTTATGCACTAATAAAATAATGCACTGGAATCATAATAACAAATGCACATAAAATTCTTATTTTACATGTGATCAGTCTTGCATATTTCTTGCAGCTTTCTGGTTTCTGCAAGTCAACGTCCAGTTAGGGGGTACGATATCTTTTGTTGTTGCATTACTTTTCTTTTGCTTTGGCTCGTGATGACGTACACATAGTAGAGTACAAAAGTGCTATGTAGATCAAACAGCTAGGGGTAAATAAGAAGGAAGTTTATTGAAGAGGAGATCAAGAAAGCAATTTGATGATATAATGGGACACATCAGTATACATCTAAAATCAGCATAACCATCATAATCATTGTTTTGCATTCGAGAGCTAGTTAATTATTACTTCTGCAATAATACTGTATACACGCCATGAGCTGCTATTTGAAATCTTTAGTGTTTATCAGCTTAAAGATTATAGTTTAAATCATGAGTACAAGTCATAGAGTTTTCACAGAGGTATCACAAATAAAAAGCTATGTAACCTGCTAAACATTCGTCGGCGAGCTCCATTGCTGTTCTTGATAATGTATTAGTGTTCCCATTAGACCAAAGCATCACAGAATCACTTGACAATCTATTAGGCTTTCAATATTATTTAAGTGTAGAAGGCCCGCACGTATTGCTCATAAGTCTGCAGTCTTGAGAGATATATGATCAAAGTCTCGAAAGAGTCAAACTCAAGTTCCGTTGACACATCTTGCAGATGTTTCACAAGCTTATACCTTTTGAATCCTGATCATAGGTTTGTTACTGGATCATCTTAGTCTCTATTCTGTCATCCAGGATATAGCTTCCAATGTGTTAGCCACTAAGTCTGCGATATTGAAATCTGGTGAATTTCCAAGCTATTAGATTTGCATTAAAATTGATGTGTGAAACGCATAAAGTTTGCACGCTAAAATTAACATTATGATACATTAATAATATTGGAATTTTAAAATAATTGTTTCTGCAATTCTTTAATGTAATAATAATTATTGTTCAAGTACTGTTGCACTTTGTATCTGTCTCCTCTAGCAAAATAAAATTATGTTTCACCATTTATTGTAGATAATGATGGAGACGGCAGAAGGAAAGAAAATGCAGCAGGTATCACATGCTCATTTTCATTATCTTAATTACAAAAACATTTAATAGTGTATGTTTTTTCGCAAAAACGGTTCATTCTTAGTAAGAAGGAATTTCATTGTAGGTACTATAATGATTCTAATGTTTTCCGAGTACTGATTATGTGCAAAAGACGTGACTGATTAAGTCTTACAGCCAATGTAAATATCGAACAACCTATTGTCTTTTTTCCCACTACTTCCATTAACACATCCATCTTCCTTTCCTGCATCATCTGTCTTTTCACCATGTTCTTTTTTGGTTCACATATTAGTGGGCGTATACAAGCTTTTGTTTTTTTACCACACTGCAGTACAATTTTTCTTTTATGGTAACAATTAGGGGTAAGCACCAACATCCGAATTTTTTCATAGTTCGATTTCGATTAGAACCTAAAATTATAGATGCGAATAATCTAGCACTTCAATTGTATATGTTCTTTCAGTATCATTGAAACATTTGAAGCGTCATGCAAGCGTAATTTACCTGCTATTGCTGTGCAATTTTTTTAAGCAAATTATTAGTGTTTTTATTGCAGAATAAAATCAAGGAATGTGTATGACCTTTGTGAAACTTCTTTTTACTAACAGTTTGAAAATTTATTCCAAAATCTTTAAAACTGAATTCGATTTTCATTCAAAATCTCGAAATTCGGTATGATTCCAGCTTGAAAATCGCAAATTCGATACGAATTTACTTTCTGGCTGAAAATGCTCACCCCCAGTAATGAGAGTGTATCATAATTTTAATTATGATGTACATAATAATATATGTAACTTGTTACAATGTATTGAATATTACTATTGCATTGACTGTGATAAAAATAAAATTTCTTCTATATTTGTGCAACTTCTTCTTCTTTTGTTGTTCTAAACATCCATTGTAGGCAATGAGTCTCCATCCTGTATTAGAGCGCCCAATGTTTCTTGCCTGTAGCTGTGTAGCTAAATACCTGTGATGCTATTATTATGTTTTGACTCAGCTGTTGTAAATCTTTACTAATTCTTGATATCCAGGTTTTTTGGTTTGCTGGAGGTCCTTTAGCAAGTTTCAGTGCCTCGTTTAATGCATGCTGGTGTTGCAGCTGCTGTTTCTTAGTTATTTGTGCACGCATTGTGTAAATAATTCACGTCTTGAGGAATTACAGGTTAACATTGTCGTCTAGATTATAGATGTTCTAGACCTCCACCGAAGGTTTGCCGTACTGTTAATACTTCGCTCTTTACTTTCTTCACTGTTTTTCTTTCATTTTTATCATTTATTTTATTGCTGTTTGAAAGATCATATTATGTAGAACATTAAAACTTTGAGAGAAACTTCGAACAGAAAACGCACTTTGTAACTGCGGTTTAAAATTAGTTCCTGAAAAACGTTGTGAGCCTGTGACCTTTTGTTTTTGAGTTTCGACTCGAGTCATAACGCCTAGGGTGACCGGTAAGTGAGTCATACTAGCTAAAGACGCTTGCTTAGACCGATGTCAAGATGCATAAGTGACTCATAGTTAAATTCTTAACATTGTTTATACCATAGACTGGCTTATACAGTGCCATTTTTACCCTGCCAACCATTTGAGGTAAAAATGAGTGGGAAAAATAGACAGCCCGAAGATCGTCTCGCCCCTGGCAGGGGGTCAAGGGGGCAAATTATGCCCTAGAAAATTTTGCTTGTTTGGGTATCAAAATTAAATTATCAAAAAATTAAGGTGCGAATAACACAATATAATGTTGAGAGTTGACTGGTCTTTTAGTAGTTGATTGATGTCTGACATTGAACTTAAAATTTGTTTTATAAATTATTTCCTTAATTTAATCCATATTTGAGTCTTGGATTGAGTAATGAATGCTTCTAAAATGGTCTGTACTGCACTTTATCGTAGTTTCTCCCAAACACATTTATTTGACCCTAGGCCCAGTGTCATACAATTTAGGGATGCATGAATATACAAATATTTGCTGTATATGTTTACTGAACTTCAGTTGATTAGCTGTCTTCAGACTTTAAACGGTTATTACATGTCTAAGAGATATTATATATCTCGATCTTGAGTAAAGACGGTTGCTTTTCAAAATCTGAGTCACAAATGTGACCGTGCATAGCAAAGCTGTCCATAGTGCACTAGGTATCAATTTTTAGTTATATGCATATTCTTATTCTCCTGTTCATGCTGATTATTTTGGTACCAGTTTCAGCTCTCTAGGTAGTTTCTGAGTGAAGATATTGGCATTTATAGTTGAGCGGATAGCAAAAAAATCAAAATTAAAATTGGGATAAAATGGCTTTCAAAGTTTGTGTTACAATTTTCAGTAAATTTACATAGCAACTGAGTAAGGTGTTGGTTGCTATGGGGTTTGGGAGAGTACTATTAAGTATAATTTCCTTTCTGGCAGTTTGTATGCAAGTATATCCATTGTACCTCTATTTGATGAATTTTGAATACCTTTGTTATTTACCTGTGCTACCTGTGTTAATTTAATTAAAGGTAAGTTATAGTAATTAATTTTATCACACGAGAGTTTAAAATTTTTTGTGTTACCAATGATATGTTTGTTTTCTTGTCTTTTTAAAAATTTTGTATAACTTATGAACAAATATACCAGCAGAGTATCTTTGGAGTGTTTGTGTTTGCCAGGTAAAGAAAATTAATTACAGGTGAGACAACTAAAAGCGTTGGTCTATACTGCTAATAAAACTGAAAATAACTATGCCCATTTTATAAATAATCTGCTATTTAAGTACATTGTTGTAAACATGCTCCAGGTTATCATTTCCAGGTATACTAACAAATCAAGATAATTACAGGTGATACAAATCCAACATTTTCAACTTTAATGTCACAATTACATAGTTATTTTTGATTTTTGTATACAGTTTAGATAGTTGTAAACTGATGAGAAATTAAATAGACTTAAACACTTTTGATATTATAAAATTTGTTTTAAACAGGTAAATTATTAACAGGTATCAGTTTTACCTGCTGAGATACTTGTTATGACTATGTTATGCTTAGCTTTATAATTATAAGTGACAAGTAAAATGTTAGCATTCCCTTGATGGTACTTGTACTGTATAAAGGCAGTTTTCAGAATTCAGTGTCATTTCAGATACCCACCACAAATGATTGCAGGTATAACATCACGTAGGCAGAAAATTTATTACCACTTTCTCACGCATATACAGACATCAGGTTTTTGTGTATGTAGCTATAGTACCTATACTGTAACTGCACATGTTTGTCATGTAGTCCCGCCCACAATTACTGTATGTTAGTGTCATTTCAGCTAAATCAGTCACCAAAATTACAGATGTGATAATTATTATTACAAGTTGGGAAAGACACTGTCTTTGATATCTGACAAAATTAAATAGTTAACTCATAGAAAAAATTATCACAAAAAATATACATAACAAAATGATAAAAACTGAAGACAAGGTTTTGTACAACAATTTTTATTTTTGCTACAACACTTTTTATTTATCATTATTACTAAGATTTACTGACGACTACGTCGCGCGACGTTAATGACTCTGATTGGCTAAAAGTGACATAACCCGCGATCTCACAATTCTTATCGGGTAAAAATGACAGAGATGCTTGCAACAGCAAAATTTAAGGCATTTGTTTACGCATTTTCTACAGCATTTCTGCAAAAAACAGTAGTTTACAAACTAGTCCGATAGAGGACTCGGGTTGCCTGCAGCATGCCGATCATAATAAAAAAACCACGTTTGACATCATGATCGGCATGCAGAGTTATAACAGGTTTAGTAAGGTAATTTTTTCCTGCAGTACAAGCATCCAAAATGGTAAGGGTTTAATTTTTTATCAATTTTTCTAATAAAAACTAATATTTTAGGCAAAATAACAGAACAGCATGATAGCAAAATAGTCTTAGATTAGAAAAAAAACAAAATCTGAAAATTGATAAAAATTGACTGTTCTGACTTTTTTGACCTCTAGCTCCATAATTAAAGTAGTGCACTATGGACGGTTTTGCTATGCATGGTCACAGATGTTTTTCTGCAAGACTTAATTATAGGCTTCTGCACAGTCTTAGTTATATACTCGGTCTCTATGCTTTTGGCCTAACCATCCAAAACATGATGTTACACATAGATTTAAATTAAGCATATAAGTAATTGCATTATTAACTTACAATGCTTTGTTATTTTAAAACACAGTATTTGCAAATATTATGACACAAGAAAAGCTCTGCTTTTGTTTAATGTGCGATAATATATATAATGAAGTAATGAATTGATGGTTTTGTGAGCTTGTGAATCTGTATATCTAACTCAAGACATGCAGTATGTGCATTTTTATCTGTCATTCTTAACAGCAATAATTTTTATTCTAAACAATTTCATTTTTATTTTTATTTTAATTTAGATGCTGAGTGGGTTTCTGCAACCATGAATGTTGCTTCATGAGAAGTTGTTTTATCTGACCAAGACTTCTTGCTGCTGAGTCGTTTTTTGTCATCAGCTCACCAAAATGGGAAGTAAACTTTCTTGCTGCGTAGCATCAACTAACAGTCCGAGATCAAATCAGAGGCGAAAGGAAGAAAGCTATCAAGTAGGTGACACAATTGATAAAGCAATCAGAGAGGATATTCAACCTAGCTTACAACATATCAGTGACAGAGAACCAGAAGGTAATATTGTTCTATGACTTTGAGTTTTGTCATTAGAGTTTGACTATCAGATCACTAGTATAATAGTTTTATGACAGTAATAGATAATTTAATGAATACTAAATTTATTCACTAGCGCAAGCTGCATGCATGTGAGACTATGTATCCATATGCTGATTTTTTTCACTATTATTTTAGGCATCCAGTTTTCTTAGGGATCTACTATGTTAACTTTCAAATGCAGAGGAATATAGTCACAAAAATTGCAAGGTAGAGACACCTGGGGTAGAGGCGGTAAAAGTGGTATGGTGATTAGTTTCCTTTGTCATAGGGTTAAGGACAATGGAAATCGTTTGCCATTCCAACTATTCCTAAAGCTTTGATCAAAACTCTTTTTTATTAAGTATTTAGGTATGGGGCAAATGTATGGCCCTAAAACGGACCTAGACAAGAGCTAAAATGTGAAAATTAGGGCAGACAGCATGTAGAGGTCAAGGGTCACAAAACATTCGGGTCATGGACAGTGTGGTAAACAGTGACCTCGATCAGACGGTCATGGACACATAGGAAATAGATCACTTCATAACACTCAAACACTCCAAAATTGTAGTACATAGAATCGCAAAACTTGCAAAGGCAATATCTGGCATAGGGAGCTTTCAAAATGCTATGGCGACCTGGGATTTTGATCTAAGGGTCAAGGACACTATTATTGTCCAACTCATCCTAGGACTTTGAGTTAAGCGATATTTTTAGTGAGCATTAGAGGTACTATGATGTAGGTGTGCGCTGCTTTTAAAAAGTTGTGATTCTTTTAAAAACCAAAATTAGGGCATGTCTCTCAGTCAAACATGAGTAATCCACATTGGACCAGACACAGCAAAGGTATAATTAATCACAAGCACTGTGCACACTGGTTAATCACACTTGATCACAATAATCTACAGGTGTAGACATGACTTAACCATTTTGTCCAGTCTGTAAAAGTGTTGTGTTTTGTATGCCACAGTGGGGGAGAAAAGTATTTGTGGAATTTTTATTAATAATATTCTGTATTTATATAGAGAATTTTTATAGAGCATTTTGTTTGGTAAGACATTATTTCTTAAATAAAAAAAATTATTCCGTACATCTATTTCAAAATTTGCTCCTGGGTAGGCCTAAATCTTACTGTTAACTTAATTTACTTATTATAGATAGTGATCGGGACCCGTCAACCCATCCAACTGCTGGGCCATTGTTCTTGGATAGGTCTAGTTCTAGCGGAAATAAGCGTAAGCAAATATTTGATTTGTTATGCTTTTCTTTGTAATTTTTTGGTAAGTTAAATGAGTAAGCTTGTTAATATATTTTATGTGTAGAAATTAATATTAAATGTAAACTGGATGATGATAACCTTCAGCAAGGCTTCATTGAGCAGGTTTTCTGCTAGTGTGTAACAAAGGCAGATGCATGATGTTACACTTCCTTATAAAACTGTTATATAAAACTTCCTTATATACACCTCTGCTGGTCTGCTGGTGAAGTAGGCTCTGCCTTTGAGCACTGCCATAGCACAGGTGCCAGGTACTAACTTTTAATTTGACAGAGTAGGATAGGAAATTCAGCTCACAATCTACAAAATTTCTACTTTGGTTCTTTCTCCAGCATTAGTGACACATTACATCCTGATAATTTGACAACATCAAACAAAATTAAGTTCGCTTGTTGAAAGTTTTGCTTCTGATAAGTACATGAACATTACATTTTATTGTTAGAAATTACTTTGTATCTGGTGTGATTTCAGATTCCCGAGATCGGAGTAGATCAAGCCACAGTAGTGTATGTATTTTTGTGTTATAAAATCTATTATTTAGTTTGGGATCGATCTTTTTGAACCTTTTCTTTGGGCTGTTACTTCAGTGATATGACTGGTTTTGTAGGTTTCACTATAGTAAAAGGTATAGTCAATTATCATATGTATTATTTGTAAATATTCATAGAATTGCAACACTGTTTTTTGAAATGTGCCGCCAGTCAGTTTTTCAAGGATGTGAAAGTATGTATACAGCATAATTCATCAAAAATTAAGTGTTCTTATGGTGTATCTTAAGGCCCAACATAAAAAATGTTTAGATTAGGGTAATACTAAAAACAGAATGAACTGGTAGGTAAGCTTTTTGTTTTTTATTTTTTTAAATAATAGTGAACCTTGTATTTTATTAAACTCACTGTATAACTTGTTTGATTAAAACGTCAAATGGAAATGTTGATTTTTAAAAGTGAGTCTCTAAAAATTTTTGTATCAGAATTCATTACTTATTCAGTGTGACATGATGCAAGAATTCCTCATGTTTCTGAAAGCCTTGCATAAAAAATAACTACTGCTTCTGACTAGCAGAGCTGTGCATAACTACAAAATGTAAGGATGGTCTAGTTAAGTTACGCATTAGCCCAATACTGAATTTGAATTTTGAATGTAAAATTTGCTGAATACTGTATTTTTGTGTGTGGCACAGCAGCATAATACAGCAACTTTCATGTTCCCAAGCATGCAGTATGTGCAAAGAGTATTCCTGCTGTTAGAAAATTGTAGCCAACAGTGGGTATTGTTGCTGGCTGTGCTATAAAGACATTTTAGCAGTTACTTGGTCAATGCTGTAAATGTTTTTCTTTATGACAAGTGCTGTAATTTCGAGAGATTTATTTATTTGTATCATTACTTAATACATTTCACATCAAACTAGATATTTTTTTCACTGGTGGTTTAGCTTACTTCCGATACAAATATGCAAGTAATATATAAAGACAGAACTTGGAATTCTGTCAGCGATATTAAAACATGCACTATACTTGCCAAGCATGTATTAGGATGATTTTTGTATACACTTTGGTAAGCTGTAGGCTTGAACTTGACACACATTCAGAATTAATTGGTAATGTCTAGTGGTTGTGGCAGACATGGTAACTAGTTAATTATTAAAGGCGTGATACTGAACTCGGTTTTCAGATGTGTATGCAACTTCTCTCAACGAAAGAAACAGTTGGCACATCATCAAAGTTAAAATTTGATGCCCTGCCTTCACAATATGTGATGATACTATAATAATTAGAGTAACAACATGTGTTAGTGGAGACTCTTCTCTTATAGTTTTACCTGAACATGAAATCAAAACACTCTGTAGCATTAGATCCAAAATAGCAGTTTTCGAGAATTTTGTAAATCTGTTGTGTTTGCACACACCGTAACATTATTATTTGCTGATTTGTCTGAGAGCTTTTCTACTGTAATGAAAGACATTAATTATAGGTGTCACTTCATTTTGTCTTTGTTTTGCTACAGGGTGCAGAGAAAAGTACGCCTTTAAAGAAGTGCAGTTCTTGTTCTACGATATTCTTAGATGATAGCACAGTGAGCCAGCCTAACTTGAAAAATACTATCAAATGTGTAGCACTAGCAGTTTATTATCACATTAAGAATAGGAGTCGAGCAGACGGACCAAATCATTTGTTGGAGATATTTGATGAAAAATTACATCCATTATCGGTAAAGAGATTTATAGTCATGTTATATAAATTTGTACTGTAAAAAGTAATTTCTTATTTAGCCGAAGGGATTTAAAAAGTAACATTTATCTAATCATTTTGGAAACATGACTTTGTGTATCAATTTCTTTATCAGCTGTTGTGATGTTTTTGCTTTGGTAGCAGTTATTATTAGGATTTTTTAATCATTTTTATTTAGTTATTTCTGATTTGCCATTTCATTTCATTGTTTCATATTATTAGTCAAAATTGGTATTATTGGTTGTACAGTTTTTTCTTTAATTGTATGTTACAGTTATTAATTCTTTAAATTAGAAATCTGAATAATGATTGTGATGTATTTGTGAACTAGAAAGATCTAGTTCCAGCAGATTATGCTACAAGAGATCCCGAGCACAGGCACATATATAAGTTTGTCCGGACACTGTTTACTGCTGCCCAGCTTACATCTGAATGTGCTATCATAACACTTGTAAGTAATAAAACATAGGCAGTAATTATGTGCACTATTATAATATTAGTACAGTAATACATGATATCAGACAGCTATTTCAGTGTTAATAAGATATAAAATATAAGATATGCTACTGGACTATTAATAGTAATTATTTGCATGCATTATTATTATAGTTAGCTGTAGAATCGGGTTGTGTTAGTTATCTAAATGCGATGCTGTTTAGAATTGGGTAGTGAAAAATCAGTTACGCCAAACAGTTATGTTCATTTAGTACACTTTAGCTTTGTGAGGCAGCTAAAAATACTTAATAAAGAGAGAAAAAATTTTGAGTCTATCCAGAAAGCTTAGTTAATAGTTAGGTACTAGCTACGGTAAATGAGTATAGTTTACTGAGTTTCTGCAATTGTAAGGTCAAATTTGCAAATAAATTAATGCGTCATGAGGATATACACAAAGTAATCATTTATCCTGTTCATTTTGAAAGGCCAATATACCATTACATTTAACTTGTTTTGAATAGCAAAAATAGCAGGTTTATAGAACTGTGACAAACAAGTTTTAGTATAGGATTGATTCTTTGGTGCGTGTTATTATTTTTTCAAAGTTTTCAATGTTAACTAAATATTTTGTTATTCTAATATTCTTATTTTTTCTGTAGGTGTATATTGAAAGGCTACTCACTTATGCCGAGATTGAAATTTCTCCTAGTACATGGAAACGAATAGTGTTAGGAGCCATACTCTTGTCCTCAAAAGTCTGGGATGATCAGGCAGTCTGGAATGTTGACTATTGTCAAATATTAAAAGAAGTCTCTGTTGAAGACATGTAAGCTTCTAAAATTTTCACTGTAAACTTCCATGAAGTGCAGTTCTTTAGTTGTTAATTATTAATTATTTGCAATGACTAGTCATGATTAAAAGCCTTGAAAATGGAAATTATCATGAAGTTGGCTGTTTCTGTTGACTTACATACATGTTAAAATTGCAGTACACCAAAATTTCAATTAAGTGGTTAACTTGTAAGACACAAAACACAAGAAAAAAGTGTTAAGTGTGTCCAATAGTCCAATATAAAAGAAGTAATTTTGTTTCTATTTCAAAGATGTTAATGCTGAGTAGAATTATCGAAGACCTCTATGTTGGTGCTTATAATGGATGTTTATAAAAAAACATCACTGTCGAAATTTTAGGTGCATGTTGATATCTTTAAGTTTATATTCATATGTATATTCACATGTGTTTAAAATGGATGCATACTGTACTATTTAAAAGATTTTCCATACTCATGTTGCTTTTGTTTCAGGAATGAATTGGAGAGGCAATTTTTGGAATACTTGCAGTTCAACATTAATGTGCCATCGAGTGTATATGCTAAATATTATTTTACTTTGCGGGTGTTAGCTGACAAAAATGACTTTGTATTTCCAAGTGAATTACTTACAAGAGACAGAGCTATTAAGTTGGAGGTGAAATTTTCGTGCCATTTACTGATTGTTATTTTATAATGTTGCTTAGTCATTAGTGCTTTTAGACTTCCAGAAAATATGCAAGATATTTCGAATGTGCCGTGCCTAAGATGCTTCAAATACTATCATTCTCTGGTTTTGCATTATAAAATGCAAAACTGAGTTTACTGATGTTGTATGTCTCATTGCACACTCGCCTTATAGGCATGTGCATGTTAAATGCATTATACAAATTTTTTGTACTGCTGATTTTCTCACTGCGTTAATTGTATGCTTGGAATGCTTTTTGTCAATACGAATAAATAAATGCGTTTCTTTTCAGGCAATGTCTCGAATTACAGAGTCGCATTTAACTGAAATGTCAAAAGGAAGTATACGAAAGACCAGCAGCATGAATAATATTGCTTCAAGGAGAAGTGCAGCTGTATTATCCTAGCATTTGATTTTTAAAATAACCATTGTACATTATATTAATTATGAAGTGATATTGCTTTAGACTACTAAACAGTAACTTTTCATCATCATAGCTTGCACTTAAAAGTCACATTATTTTTATGTTGACATATTATGAATGTCATATTTATGTAATATAGTATATCAAATGTAAAAGTGCCTTACAGGTTATTTTAACAATTGTGTCAAAGTAATTATAATATTTTGGTTTAGTTTAGGATTTTGCACTCGTATATTTTGGTTTTATTGCAGATCTATTTTTCTTGTTCCCTGTCTCAGTTTTACATACACTTGTTGATGAAACAGTTCAATAAAAATTTCTCTTCCAGTAGTTATTATAACAATGCTAAAATAATTAACATTTTGTATAGCAGTGTTCATTTTATTATTATTTTGTACATAGTTGGCGATTTAATGAATGTATATCAGTTAATAACATCACAAAAAGTCACAGACAGAACTTGTATTGTATGGATACTAATAATCAGTGAACAAGTGTATGCACAATGATCATGGTTGTCGCAAAGTACCTGTGTTTTTTCATGTTATAAAGTTGTTAATATAAA
Organism: Tubiluchus corallicola; assembly: GCA_030141605.1. Lineage (NCBI taxonomy): Eukaryota > Metazoa > Priapulida > Priapulimorpha > Priapulimorphida > Tubiluchidae > Tubiluchus > Tubiluchus corallicola. Next base: position 331,968 of record JAQGDQ010000080.1, read on the forward strand.
TGAAGACTTGACAGATGACAGGCTTGTAAAAGCTTGAGCATTTCTTGGACTGCTATCAAATTAGTTTCTTTCTCTCCTAGAATAGCTGAATGCTGGTCATTGTTTTTAGAGCGTGTGTGTGTGTATATATATATATGTATGTATATATACATGCATACATATGTACACATGTATACGGATTGTCTGGCAAAGGTAGTGCTTTTGATCTGGCAACACTTTTGTCCATACCTTGTGTAACTGTAGTAAAAAATAAAAGCAACTAAGCTGTTGTCACTTATGAAGAAACTTACGAATTACATATGTAATTTTCAGACAAAGAAGGAGTAAAAGCCCAAACAATATACGAGGCCAAAGTCCAGTGAAGATTGATAAGAGTCCACATGATTTGCATTTTATAGTGAAATGCATATGCCACATAATTTTTCACCAGACAGACAATTTATATGTATGTGTATATGTCGTCAGCTGACTTTGTTGCATTTTTTTGTAACAACAATGAACCTTACAGATATAGGGTCCTGGGACATCTAACATATATCTCTAATTTGGCTTTTTGAGAAAATAATGACACCAATAAATTCTGTAAAGCAGTGCATGTAAACACAATTCTAGTTTATGCAATATACGTTGTAATTTGTAAAACTGCTTTAAGGTTGGCTTACTCTGTAATTGTATTTTTAGATTTTTCATGGTTTTATGTTGGATAGGGGGCTTTGTTTCTCAGCTTTCTTGAGCAAGTTGTGTTACAGTAATTGGTGTGCTAAATTAGTAACTTATAGTTAAGTAATACATAGTTTAGCTAAATCTGTTCCTGTTACCAGTATATTGATAGTTGTCTTTTGTTGCAGTTCCAGTGTATCAGTGTATAAGATGTGGTTAAAATGGCAAATGGCTATTATCAGGAGTTCACCCAGAAATTGTACATTGAACTGATACATTGTTGGCAAAAGGTCTTTGTCCAAATGACACACCAGTTCTATCAATGTGAACAATAATATATTTTGTTTCTCACTAAAAGCACTTTTTTGCAAAGCTGAGAAATTTGATGAAGAATATAAACATTCTATTTTTTTCACATCAGTTGTTACATTTCTGTCAATTGCTTAAGAATAATATAACTTTTATTTGTTGTTGTAACTATTAGAAACTTTCAGAGAACAACTAAATTACATTATTTATTTCTTGTATTTTAGTGTTAAATCTGAATTATTCCATCCAATGATGGAACTGTCTGCTGCTGTCATCTGACAATTATTAGCATAGACAGTGTTACACTGGCTCTAGTCATTTGCTTCTCAATAAACTGTTGATGTTGTTTAAACAAAATGTGCAAGTCTAGTTTTTTTTGCTTTATTTAAGTGTTTATATTTGAGGCTTGTGCACAGCAGCTCAAAATTGTTAATCTGTAGGATTATGACATCTGCGCACACTACCTAAATTATTGCTGATTTAAGAAATCTTAAAGTGTAAATTATTCGTATAAGTGGAATTAGTTTGGAATGCGAAGAACTGGGTTACTCGCACGCACCACGTGTGAACATGCATTTTCTCCTTCCACGTAAAATGTACAAGATACCCTTCTGTCGGTTCTGCTAAGTCATCCAATTATGTTTTCGGGTGATGCCCTTTTGTTTGCTCCTTTAAGTCATTCAATAACGAAGTAGCCAAAACGAAATCGAGCACAACGACAACATGATGGTGAAACAGACCTCTTTATAGGTTACTTCACAAGCGTTACCTGATCTTTTTGCAAACGTGTGACGGTTATTATAGTAAAAGGCGTCTTACTAATGGTGTCTAGTAAGTCTGTAGGTGCTACTAGGAAAAATATTGCGATCATAGAATATATAGTCACTTTGTTGGTTGCTGTCTCTAATTTGATGAGCCGCTGAAGGCCTTATTTACATAGAAACTGTAGAATATAATATGCATAATACAATTAACCTTCCTCTTCGAGACCGACAACCAAAATTAGTATAGCAAATGAAAGCACCCAGAGCAAGAATTAAACCAGTTCACCCTCCCGCTCACTGACTCGATTCAGTGCCATTTTTGAACTTGGACGCTATATGTCTTAATCACCAGACATTACTTTTATATACTTACTTTTATATAATTCGGAATACTTATAATGTAAGCATTTAACAGCAAGCTTTATCCAAACTAGACAGCGTGATCAGACCAGAACTGATCCATTAATCCTACCCCTACAAGATAAACAGCAAGAATCAGCAATTGGTTTGAACCTACTCAGGGTGTGAATCGAAGTGGCTCAACCATCCATTAACTGGTCAGCAGCACCGTTCTTAACTTCCTTTGCGAAACATATGACGCCTTAACTACCCAACCTCATATCAATATAAATGTGTAAAAATTATTGTGATATTTAGTTTTATTCGCAACGAATATATGTTTATGACAGATTTAAATAATTGCTTAAATGGCAGATTATTTTTTCATTTTCATCATTTTGTGTCAAATTGTGTAGATTAGGTTAATTACTAGATTGGTTTAGTAAAATGTGTTCATTTGCTTACATAGTTCAAAAATATTGGCGTGATTTTAGTTGGTTTTTCAAAATCTGACACAATTAGTGTTTTGGACAAGGATGGCTTAAGTTGGTGATCAATACACACTGAGCATAACGTATTTATTGTTTTCTTGGAAGGTCTCAGAATATCTTGGAAACCATAGAAGATAATTGAATGTTGCACTTTGTAAAAGGTAGAATACCAATTATACGTATGCGTGAGCTTATACTGCCTCAAGGTTGGTAAGCAGCTTAGCTTCTGACACTAAAAAGAAATTTGTTAAAAACTCTGCTTAAAAAGCAGACAGGGTATTTTGCTTATTCTAGTAACCTTTCCATCTAGCCTGCGGTGTGATCGTGTCGCCATGTGATGAATCACTGGTGTTGAAAGCATGTGAAAGTAGATGTCCCATATTTGCGTACAATGTGCCTATTAATTTCTGTGTCTCAGTTAATGTTTTTGTATATATTGTCTAAATAAACAATATGTGCTGAGAAGTGGTGTGACAAGACATTGGCATAGCAGTGTCTAACTTTTTGCTGGATTGCTGCCGTGTTTAGATTACCCTAGATCGACAGAGCGAATCCTAAGCTTTTTGGCACTTTATTAGAATCCAGGTCCCGGTCAATTTTCGCCGAGCGATAACCTATTCGATATGATTGCTTACCGCGATATGACGATCTATGCTGCTCTCGCGATTACTCGCGGACCGTCAGTGTTTCTATGCCCAGTACGTTTGTGTATAGAATTCTGTGAAAATGTACATTAATTATTATTTATTTAATGTTATATAATATTAATAATTGAGATTAACGCTGAAACAATAACAATGCTGAATATGACTTTACTGAGTCGAAACGTTAGTTCATTTGACTGAATTAATGATCGAATGCACCAAATTTGCGGAAAATTTCAATTTTTTGTTTTTTATAAAAGCAAATGGGAAACTTATTGGACTTTATATTCTATTAATAGTATTATTTCATTAACTTATTCCACCACGTGAAACTCAGGGGCTGATCGCAACTATTGTGTCATATGTGCAGCACGGTCCGTCATAATGCACCAAGCAACCATATCAAAATAGGCAATCGCTTGGTGAAAATCGAGCAGGACCTGTATGCTAATAGAGTACCAGCTTTTTGCACATAGTTGTCTCTCTTGTCAAGTCTCTGCTAACTGTTTTACCACACGTTTTTTCTCTCGCATTATGTATTTGTGTTATCTCACTAAAGTTGTCTCTCAAAGTGGAAGTGCCGCCTAGCATGTCTTGGTATGGTGAAGAAGCAAGGTCAATGCTGGTATGGGAATGGGTCAGATGTGTTAGTTTATGATAAACTGAAATGGTGTTGCGGAAGGGTTGGAATCCATATAGGTGAAATAGTACCTTATTATCCATAATCGTTTCCTAGCTCGTTTGGATATTTCGTCAATGTGCTCATGTAAGAGACTGGTCAGTTAAAACACCCAAGTCTTTCTGTTTTGTTACTGCTATTATTGGAACTGACTGATTTGTATCATTGTGCATATAGTAGCCAAGAGTTACATATACATCTTTCTCAAGATGTAGAACCTTTAACTTTTCCATGTTGAAGAGCACTTACCATGTTTGTGACCATGAGTCTAATAAGTTAAGATCATTTGGAGTCTATGGTAGTCAATATTTGACTTCAGATCCTGTAGATTTTTGTATCATCAGCAAACATTTTCACTGATGAATTTAAATTGTCTGATAGGGAGTTGATGAGCATAAGGAATGATATAGGCCTTAATACACTTCCCTGTGGCATTCCACTCCTGACGGGTCTCCATGAAGATTTTTTAGAGTTGATTCGAACGTCTTTAAGAAAGTCTTCTATCCAGTGGTAGATGTTGCCAGAGATCCCATGTGCAGTAAGTTTTAACACAAGTTTTAACATGAGTTTTTTATGTGGAACTTTATTGAAAGCCTGCAAATACTTCAATAGAAGACTTCTTGCCGGTCATTTAAAGACTCGAGTAGGTGTAAAATGAGTGATGCTTACCCTGTCTTGAGGGCAGATTTCGTTTTTTAGAGTCTGTCTGCTTAAAGTCTACAGTAGACTTAACGTAGGCATGATGATGATTTTATGTTTAGTTGCTTACCTTATAAATCTCTCTTAACTTCTGATGCCAGGTTTCTTTTTTTAGCATTCTGCCTGCCCATTGTCTGCAACAGATGTAGTGGGCATTTGATCGTGGTTTTTATACTCTTTAAATGTTTATAGCATACTACTAAGTACTATTACCGGTAAAGACAGTATTACTATTAAGCAGTAACTAAATCCCTATAAGGCTTTCTATTTCGCACTTATATAATGCTGGGGACGCTGTGCATTGTACTAGAAATAGTCACTTAAGATACCAGATAGGGAAATCAAAGTTGAAGCGCTTAAATTAAAATGTATTATTTTTATTTGATTACTTCAAATACAAAATTGTGCAAGAGTGTTACGAATCGACAAATATGTAGATTTGTAAATTTAGATATCAAATGGTGTGGGTAGATTACGGCTTAGGTGACGTAAGAAATAAACAACCCAGGGGAAATAATGGCAATGTGCACAGAGAAGATAGACTGGAGAAAACGAACCAGTGTAAGGCTTTTTATTGAAAGGAGTCAGCCAATTGAAAGAAAATATGACAGCTTTGAATGAATTAGAAGTTGAGAAAAAATTGTAAATTTCAAGTTAAATCAATTGTCAAGAAAAGTAAAAAAATCACTGAAAATTAATAGAAGAAACAAACATACTAAAACAAAGACTAAAGCATTCAGAGTTGGTTTTCAGAATGTAAGAGGACTGACAAATTTAAGTAAACAATTAAAGATTCTTACTTGGCTGAACAAGGAAAACTATGATATATTTTTTATTGAAACTTGGCTGAGAAGTGATAATACAGTAGAATGCTATAATGAATATGTATCTATAAATTTTTCATCAAAAAGGTGATGCTGGAGAAAAGAGCGGGCATCAGTGGCATAGCTAAGGGGACTGTCTGCTCCTGGTGGCATTTTTCAGTAGGCAGCATTTTGATCAAGTACAACAAAAAAGTTGATTCTTTCAGAACAGTATAAAAGCAAAATACATGGCAATTTAATTTTCCAGAAAATGCTGGTTACAGTGTTTGTGAAGATGATAATTAGTAATTTAATATTGCTGTAATATTTGCAACATAGTTTTTTTTGCTTTAAAAGTGTCTGCACCATTCACATTTTGAGCTAACTGTAGAATACATGTATAGTTGCACTTGTAGCTGTAAACTTATCACACATTATTTACATAAAGCAGGGGTGTGCAAATTATCTGACTAGCCGGGCCACATTAAACTTTCCCGCAATTCCTGCGGGCCACAGGCAGTTTGATTAAGGAGCCAAGTACAGAAAGGCCTAATAACGATTTTTTTGCATCCGACCTGCATACATCATTACTACTACACTCAAGAAACTATTTTAGAAGTTATTAAAATTTATATTACAAACCATATATTTCTACTTCCAGGACAGATAGTGGTAATTTCATTACAATGTATATTAGTAATGTGTATCACACACTCTGTGTAGTACAGTGCCATAAGCTACAACCGTCTTGTAAGGGTTAATGGCATCCGATCTAGTAGAAAAAAATACCCGCACTATCTTTGGGATCCTGGCACGGACTTCAGCTGGATACACTCAATTAATCGCCCGGGTCGCACTTTCATTAGGTTGACAAATCTCTTCGCGGGCTGCACAAATTCTCTCGGCGGGCCGCAAGTGACCCGCGGGCCGCAATTTGCACACCCCTGACATAAAGTATTGTGTGCTGTTTAACGATGCATTTGTCACTGGCATTTGTTTCTATAACATTGATATCATTGCAATTACATTGTTATTATATACACAATAATGATTGGGATTCATTGGCTCACCAACATAGTTTAAGAATTTTTGAATATCTCAGTCACAATGTGAATTAAAATATCTTTGTTTGGCATAATTAGTTGTGGATCTCTTAATTAGTAATTATTTTCAAACACTAATCTTAACTTTATCATAGGAATATCTTGTCAACAGTAAACTTTTGCTTTATGTCAAGTAACTGTTAAAGATTTTCAGAATTTCCCATTACATGCAGTGACATCTTAGAAGTTACTCCAGAAAGTACTTCAACTACCATTATAATGCTCTTTTCTGTGTTAACACTTGAAGAAGTCTTTGAGCATCGTAACTTTCGAGTTATGAAGCATAATTGGGTGAATTTATTTCATCAATTTATAGCAACTGGGATGTAGCACTGTTGAATTTTACAAAACGAATAAACATTTCCATTGTGGGGCAGCGCCAAATTGGGCACCACAGGCACTAGCTATGCTACTGGGAGGTGTGACAGCCCTATACAATAGTGCTCTCATTTTATCGTACAAATTACATTTATACAATTAGGTTTGCTAAGTTAAGCGAAGTAGCGCCAATGAGCTTAATTTTGTAGTGCTAAGTGGAAAGTTTATTTTGTTTATCTATGTAATTATTATCTCTCAGGCTAGTATAGTAGTGCCATCTACTGTCAATTTTGTTTATCAAAGGAAGAAACCAGGGACATGAACTTGACAGGTGTGCTTCCTTATTTGGCAAGTTTGATCAGCAATCCTGAGTGATGATAAATAGGACATTCACAGCTGCTACTCTTTATAACCTGTTTGATTGGTCAGATTTAAGTGATGAACCAACCTTTACATGTTATACAGCCATTCAGCTTAGAGCAAACAGGTTTTACCTGGAAAAACGAGGCCACAGAGGAGGGTGTGAAAAGTGTGGCTTTGCAATATGGTTGATCTACTTGTTTTATCAATTCTTGGTTTAAAGGATAATATTGCATTTATTAATGGCATTTCCTCAGCAGAAACAGAGTACTTTTACAATGGTTATACTCAGTCTTTGTGATCCTGGGCTGTCCATTATTTAGGAAGCCCCTAGAGACTTTGTTGTTTATGTTGGAGGACACCAGGTCGTGAAATGGACTATTGGTAGTTCTCAGAGAACCAGCCTGTAGTCGGTCTTCCTGTCAGTGTCTTCAGATACACCGGACTTGATACAGTGCATTCCTCAGTTGATGGAGTTAATGCCACGCCTGATGTCACCTAATTGTCTGACCCTGAAGTTACCATTTGGGAAGCCTGCCGTCAGACTGTTCCAGTACATGCCTCCGTCGACAGCGACAGTGACGAGGTTAAGCTAGCTAGCCAGCGTGTGCCCAGAGACTCACGATAAGTACAGTTGATGGCGTTTTGTGGTACATTTAAAAATCTCGGGTAAAATTAAAAACAGTAGCTAAATTGTAATTTGTAGTATATCTTTGTTAATTATTTCTCAAATGTGTTTTTCTTATGTTAAATAATATTGAGCTTATAGCTAATTGGTTGTTTGTCTGTTCTGATAATGTTAGATTCTCACGTTAAGGAAGTTCGACAGGGACTCATAGCCTTAGATCAAATAAAGCTTGCTGTTTCTTTAAGTATTTATGGTGTGTTAGCACCAGTGTTCTAGTGATAATCTTGCCATTCTGACATAAACACATTTACAGCATTTTAGGCCAAACGGGTTATCACAGAAGGCATAATAGTGGACAAATAAGTAGACAAATTACCTTAAGTGTAAACTGATAGCTGCTTACCACAATTGATAAAAATAAAAACTGTAAAAGGAAAATCTGGTAAAAGGCATGTACCATGGTTTGATTATATTTATTAGAAGAGGGGTTCTAAGAAAATAAAGGCGGTTGAGTAGAAGATTGGATACTAGTGGAGAAAAAATTTTAATATATCAAACACGTAAGTATCATGTGCAAACTTCAGTAGCATATAAAAGACCAAAATGGGCCAAGAAGTGGGCTGAGGAAGTCAAGAATGACGACAAAAATAAGAAGAAATTGTGGAAGCATTTTAAATCCATTGCTCATAGAAAGAAATTTGTTGTTAGTAGTAAGGTATTCATGTTATATGAGAATGGTGAAAGAACAGATAATAAAGGTGTAACAGGTAATGATTTGTTACGAGTTTGGTTTGTCTGTTTGAATGGCTACTAGATAGTTTTCATTTAATGCAAGAAATTTCTAAAAATGAACAAGAAAATAATTTGAAAGGAATTAAAAAAGGTAAATCATAGTTAGTGATCAAATTACTTTCAGATGTTGACGTTTCCAGTGGTGATGAAGGTGAGAGGTTTAAGTCAAGTGGTTTCAGGTGAAGAAGTCAGGTAAATGGAAATATTTAAGCCTGCTATTTAGAGAAAGTGAAAATGAAAATAGTTGGAAAGAAAGGATTCCAGACTTGAGGAAAGCTATTGGTGCATTAAAGTATACGGCTATGTCTTCAGATTCAAAAATTGAAGTGGGCAGAACTGGATGGAAGTCTGTAATTGTACCTAAAATAATGTTTGGTTGTGTTGGTAGGATATTTTATCAAAAAGAGATAAACTTGTGATAGTATGCTGAATGAACTTGCAAGATGGATGTGGAAAACAAAAGGGTGTAGTGGAGCTGCTGTGAGAGGAGAGGTTGCTTTTTCGTCATTTGAGGAGAGAGAAGCAAAAGCATGTTTAAAGTATTTGAATAGAATTATATTTACAGATAATGACAGACTGGTTAAAAGAGTTATATCCTTTGCAGTGTATAGTAAGATAGTGTCTAAGCGAGTTAGAAAATTAACTTTGGAAAGTTATTTTGAAAGTCTTTGAAAACTAGGAGAACTTCCACAGGATGGGTTGAAGAAAACAGCTGATGTAAATTTTAGTGTAAAAGGTTGGAATTGAAAAAAGTTGAGGGAAAAGGGTTTACGATTATGGGAGAATAAACTTGAAGCACATTCTTCTGCTAATATGTATTTGAACAACAAGCCTTCTTTTGAAAGCTGGATGAATGATAATGTGTAATACTGAGTTGCTGGTGAGAGCAAGAATTGGTGCATTCGAAATGAATAGAAATCCACTATTTAGATGGAAGACAGCTGAATGTGACAGACTTTGTAAGTGTGATTTAAACTTGGAGAATTTACTTCATGTTTTACTGTATTGTCCATATTATGAAAATGAAGGAAGTATGGTTCTTTGGGAAGGAGTTTCAGATGAAGCTTGTGTGAGTTGCATGTTATTCCAAAATATTGATTATGGGAAAAAAATCTTCTTAGTAATATAATGAAGAAACGTCCCGAGACAGGAATTGCAAGCCTTGTCTAAGTTTTTTTTTATTTTCAGCCGAGTAGCAGTTTGGACAGCTAGCCTTGATACAGAAAGGTGTAGACATTGAACTGAACTGAAATGAACTTGTTATTAGGACAAACAAATGCAGTGACAGTGAAATTATGACTCAGTGTGCCTATGAGTTCATACTTCATAATGGTTGCACAAGCACTTGGATCTTCATGCCTTTTCCTGTCATCGTGAATATGTAACGTAAACTGTAAAGTTATCATTGTGCAAGTGGTGACTCCAAAATGGTTTCTGCAGCATGTTGTGCTCGCTTTGGGTTGAAGTCATTTTGTTGTGGTGTTTTTCTTACGTCAATTACATGGATATTATTACTATATCGATATAATGATCAGTTAAATGATATGTCTCATAAATTTTCTGCATATCCCAGTGCAGACCGAAAGCTTCGACTTCAGCCGAGGCATCACATAAGTTTGGAAAAGGAGAAATCTCAGAATGAAGTTTTTAGTGACTTTGATGATAATGAAGTTGAGATAAATAATGTGAACAACATTGGTTATAGAAATGCCATTTCAGATGAGAAAGTTGATAAAGAACTAAAGTTATTTCATAGAGAACTACCGTCATATTCTAAGCAAAACAAAGACTTCAATAAATCAAAATATGTTATAGAAGATATTGGTATGATAAATAATCAACAAGATGCAGAAATTAGAGAAAGAGGCTATAAATTCTACGCTTTCAATAATTTAGTTAGTGAACGAATTGGCTATTTGCGTGATATACCTGACACACGCAATCATTTGTAAGTTGCTGCTTTTCTGTTGTAACACACAAAAGGTTTAGTTAAGGGTGTTACATTCAGAAGTAATTTAAAAAAGTAGGCATCGTAACCTACTTAGTATTGTTATATATGTTTTTCGTTTTCTTAGTATGACATATTGCTTAGTCTTACTTGCCATACTTATGTAATTTAAAAAATACATGCTGTATTACAGATATGTACAATACATGTATTTAGGTGCAAGAACAAGACATATGCAGAAGATCTTCCGCCTGTCAGTGTTGTGATCTGTTTCTACAATGAGGCCGTTTCTGCCCTGCTCAGAACTGTTTCTAGTGTACTGCATCACACTCCTATGCAGTTACTGCATGAAATTATACTGGTGGACGACAGTAGTGACACTTGTATGTATGTTCTTGAATATGGAGGGAAAATTTAATTGTTTCAATGCAGATAGTCATCGACTTATGACCGATGCAACTTATTACTGTTTTACTTTGCAACCCAACCACAACTTAATTAATTAATTGCACAAAACTAATAATAACTCATTTCCTTCTTCTTTTTAAGCAAATTAATTTTAAATCACTATTTGTTGGGACAGATTCATCTGTAGGCGCCACCATACTTAGTGTGCTTAAGCGTACATCTTACACATAGGGGTGCACCACTTGAACATACAAGTCCAACTTGCGTCCAACTTGACGAATTCACCGAAACCAATTGCGATCATAAGTAGGCAACTACCTCTCTATTCTTTTTTTGGTTTCGTTTATTCATATTATTTTTTTAAATAACAGGAGCTAATAGATACTGGAGGCACCGGTATCTCTGATTTTCTGAAAGCCCTCAGTCAGCATTTTTTCTCTTGCTATAAACCTTTTTTTGAACTAATATTTTTGTAAAATTTCTTATTTCAGGTGCATTACTGTATTTTCATACACTTGTCATTGTTGAAATCAATAAAAGAAATAATTTTTCTCTAGCAGACACAAATGATGACTTACAGAAAACTATTGACAAACATTTTTCTGGAAAAGTTAAGCTTTTTAAAACTGCTCAGAGAGAAGGCTTGATCAGAGCAAGAATGTTTGGAGCTGACAAAGCTACTGGAGAGGTATTCTTTAGTAATGTTAATCTGCTTAAAGATATTTAACTGTTACTATTCAAGAAAAATGAAAATGCCACGATGTTCTTGTTTTGTCATTAAAATGAAACATCTTTGTAATTTAAACGATATTTTCTTAACACAGTTTAAAGGACTTGGGACTATATCAATTGATTATTATAAGCATTCAGGACTACTGATTGGGTTTCTTGTGCCCAGTTTGAGTCTGCTCTCTGTGACCACTGATTTTTAAGCTTATTTTTAAGATCAATAAAATATATGTATCATTTTAAATTTAAGCTCAGTGATTATTTGTTAAAACAATGTGTGTTAGCCTTTAACTGATATATTTTTTGCTTAGGTTTTAGTGTTTCTTGATAGCCATTGCGAAGTAAATGTTCGTTGGCTTGAGCCATTGGTGGATCCTATTGCCAAGGATCATACTATTGTAACTATACCGATTATTGACATAATAGACTCGGACACATTTAAATATACTGCTTCTCCACTTGTTCGAGGTGGTTTTAACTGGGGCATGCATTTCTCCTGGGAACACCTGCCATCTAGCTATTTTGCAGCTGGGACTGATTACACCAGACCTGTCAGGTACAGTACCCATTATAAAGTGCACAGCATGCTTGTAAAATTGTTTATAGTAAAATAAACAGTGGATACACTGTTAATTTTAAAAACTCATCAATAGTGATTGCATTTACAATGTTGTACAATTTGCCTTCTTGTTGCAGTATCTTTCTTAAGTCAGAGCTAAAGTGTCAATGTTAATAATGTTTTTTAATAATGACTTGCATTCAAAAAGCCAAATTGTGTCAGTTTTAATCTTACACACTTCCAACTATACATTTAAGGCAACAATGCTTCTCTGTAATGTGCTGCTAACTGTGACAAAAGTAGTATGGTATTAGTACGTGGAATTAGGCATTAACTTAGCCATAATGTGAACTTAAAATGTACTTTTTAGTGTTTTTTTGTGTTTCATTTTTATTGTAATGCATCAGCTGTGTATTGCAATTTTCACATTAGCAAATTTGAACATCACACAGAAGATTCCTGTAGTTGGAAAATTTTACTTAAATGGGATATCATTGCAAAGTGGGCCATTAATTAAATTCCAAAACTAACAACAATGTCCTGCTTTAAATGTAAAGCAGTTAGATATAAGCCAACACTTACAGTATATTGTTCTTTTTAAGAAAAGTACACAAATGATGTAATATTTTTGTGTTTCCTTTTAGGTCACCAACTATGGCAGGAGGATTGTTTGCTATGAATAGAAAGTATTTCTTTAATATGGGCGGTTATGACCGAGGAATGGATGTGTGGGGAGGTGAAAATCTGGAAATGTCATTCCGGGTAATTATTACAAATTATTTCTTATTTGCCACCTCTCTGAGACTTGTAGTAGTAACAAAATATTAAAATTGTTACCATGTTAATTTATATTGATATAAGACGAAGTCAATGCTAATGTCATCGACAACTAATGTAAACTCATGTAAATTTTTCAATGTAATTATCATACTATTATTATTGCAGCTAACTGTAAATGTCAAAAGTTAAAATGTGCTATATTAACCTGTTTTAATATCGGTTAGATTTACTGAATTTAAATCTAGAGGGAAAACATTTTAACAAGATGTCCTGTTACATCTGATATGATAAACATCATTTGTTAGATTTAATGTAATTAAAAAAAATCACAGTTTTAGTTTATTACAACTTATTTTAAATGCTTTTGATTTGATCAGATATGGCAATGTGGTGGATCGTTGCACATTATACCTTGTTCTCGTGTTGGACACGTTTTTAGAAAACGTCGGCCTTATGGGTCAACAACAGGAGAAGATACTCAGGCAAAAAATTCTTTGCGTGTTGCTCATGTTTGGATGGATGATTACAAGGTTTCTAACAGACTTTATTTGAGAATTTAATGTACTGTCGTCTATCAATGAAAGCTAAATTTAAAAACAAAGGGATAAACTTGAAAAAAACTAGTGATGTGCTGATTACTCTCATTTATGTTAGGAAGTACCACATGTTTTGGAGTCGAGTTTGTGTAAGTTGATAATGGTATAAACCATTTTTTTTAATTTAGTGAAGTGTTATCTTTTTTGTGTAATTGATTTTGTATTAAATAAAACAGTTTTAAGTGTTCAACACATTGAAAAAGTTGTTCTTGAAGTTTTAATTTGACTTCTGGTTTAAATTATGAAAGCAGATTTCGCATAATAGCATAAAAAATAGCACGTATCTTCTTCCAAATGGATGTAGCAATCTGTATCAGAATAAAGTTTTAGAAATGAGTTTTTGTTGTTGGTTAAAATTAAAGTGAACTCGGCTTTATAGTTTGTAGCGCTCCTAGTAAATATCAATATTCTTTGTATACTTATACATGAGCACACCTTGTCTTTAAATGTTTAGTAATTTTTTAGAGATTGAAGCTACTTTGCTTACCCTTCTGCATTTATTGTCTGTCAAGTTATGTTAAATTCTTCTCATTTTTTTAGAAGTACTATTTTCAAGTACGTCCCGATGTAGCTACTGTGAGGTACGGAGACATCAGCGAACGACTGTCGTTAAGGCAAATGCTCAATTGTAAGTCTTTCAAGTGGTATTTAGAAAATGTGTTTCCTGAAAGAAGTTTACCTGATGCACAACAGCCACCACAGCCACCATTTCGAAATAATTTCAATGCTGTGCAAAACCAGAAACAGAAGCGAGGACATAGTCAAGTAAGTATATCACATTTACTTTCACATGTATGATATAGTGAATCAGAAGGTAGTACTCCTTTATGTCGAAATCAGTTTTAGTTTGCCAGGCTTCATCTCGGTCACTCATATACATTTAAAAACACGCACTAATCTGTTTTTCTTTGTATGTGAAATGGCAGATGCTTTCGTCCATTACCAATTTTACAAAACGTAAATTAAAGGAAAATGATTACAAAGGTACGGGAAGTAGCCAAAGTATGCAATTGTTACTGAGGCTGCATTGTCCGTTTTCTCTTTGCAGCTGATTTGTATCTATGGTTGAGAATTAATATATTGTTCAGTAAAATTTACAATCATGTACGGTTAAACTTTATGCATGTAATAAATTCCATATACGGTTTAGTTAGGTGCACATGGCACAGCATAAGTTATGAATATCTGGTGTGTAGTTCTTTTTAACATAGCTGATTTATAGTTATAAGTGAAGCACTTGGTTTTGACATTTATTGATTAAATTTGATTATTGATTTGAATTTTTAGATACACTACATAAAATTTGTGTTTATACTGCTATATATGTCCTTTTGCACATGTTTAGTTGTCACAGTTTTAATTAAAACAATGGGTTTGTTAATCTGTCATTTTTTTTTTATTTCAGATAATACACATATCCAGCGGTAAGTGTGTCGTGGCAAAAAGTGGCAGTACAAGTAAAGCATCTGCACTTACCCTAGCAGAGTGTCAACCAAATAATAAAGAACAGGTAGAGTTACAGTCTTTGTGGAAGACTGAAACTTTTTAAAGCTCATCTAGTTTGTCTTTGTCATTGTTACTGAAATACAGCTATACGTGGCTCTACCATTGCTTGTTTCCTCGTACTGCAAACTTAATTTTATTGCATTGTTGCAAATATATGCGCTAGCTTGAATAAGTTACTGTATGTAAGAGCCCTGTTCAATTCTGCTTAACTCATATTTCAAGGTTGAAGAAATTGCTTTGAAGTATATGAAATATTAGTTATGTTGATGTTTGTGTAAATTTGTGTAAACCTATATAACACCAGATAAATAGAAAATAGTGTTAATTAGATGCATGGTTAGCAGAGGTGATTGCTGTCAACCTAAGCAACACCAAGTCTTGTTGAAAAGATCTTCCCAGAAGAAACTTGTATTGTAATGGTAACATTTTTCATTAGTCAACCCCACTTTTACTACTTCTATGGTGAATTCTACTTGACTGGAAAATGTTGACTAAGCATGCCATAATTTTTTGCCACATGTACTAAATATAAAGTTACCTAATAGCTAATAATTCTCTTAAAAATGTTACAGCTGTGGACAGTTAGAGGACAAGAGCTCATTTTAGCAAACTTGCTTTGCATGGATGCCACAAAAAATGTATGTATAATGAAATGTCATGAACAAGGAAATCATCAAGACTGGACAAGAATTGGAAAGGTACTGCTTCTTGTGTAAAGTTGTTTTCATTTCTTTTAAGGACAGTAGTTTAAACAGTGAAAGCAAATTTTGTTCTGTAATTATTTTTTCAACATTTCCTGTAATGTTGTTCATAAGCTTTCAAAAATGTCCCGGACTGGATAAATGGCCTGTTGCTATTTTGCATATCCTACATTCAGCTATTAGATTCATACCTATTGAAAGTATTCCTACCCTGTTCTTACTAAACAAAAAGAAGACATTACATTGTGGGAAATGCAAATAAAGAGTGGACTAAACCCAAAAGTGATATACATGTATTCTCTCTCTCTTTTTAACTTGAGCTATTAAGAAAAACCTGTAAGTTTGTGGTTGTACATAACAACTTTTTTTGACTAAAAATGGATGTGCAGAAATCGGTTGTATTATATTAGTACAGTGTAATCCACTTATATTGGGGCCTGTTATAACGAGCTTCTGTCTATTACGAGTAAACTTCAAAGTCTGATCTACTCTTAGGCTTAAATAAAATATTTAAACCTTGCTTACAGCGAACTCGGATTTTACGAGATATTGCTTATTACTAAGGAATTTTACCATCCTATGATTGTACTTTCCTATATTTAATGAGTATGAGCTCTAAAGAGCACTTGGGCACCATTCATCAAAGTCAAAAAGGTAGACTTAGTTATTAGCTGACGTGCACCATGTTGAAATGCTCATAATCATGAATGATATTGCACCTGCACAGCTGTTTAATAAAAACAGGATTTTTGTATCCTTGTTAAAAAATAGTAACATGCTTAAATTGATAAAAACCAGCTGTTTTCCACCCGTGCCGGCATCCAGGCCTTGTTCAGGCAGTTGTACTGTAACACTCTGTCAGCAGACATCTAACAGTAGCGGTAACTTAGAAAGCAACTTGCACGGTCATTTTTGCACAAATTTATTGCTTAAAATCCTGGTTTAATCCTAGAAATAACAGAATTTAAACACTATAAGTTTACTCTTGTGTCATAAAACAGTTACTGAACAGTGGCATTCATTAAACTGTTATTCTTGTGTCAATCTCAAAAGAAAGTGCTCTTTTCGTTGTTGCATCGTCCGTCTTATAGGCTTCATTTGTTACGTGTACATACACTCAAACAGAGAGCAAATTTTCATGGTTATAATCTGCTTAACTCATTATAAGCAGAGTGTAATGTATTGTAATTGACTATTGAAAACATAACTAGATCTTTGGAAATGAGATTAAATTACTTTTTCAGGAGAAACTGCAACTTTATAATCAAGCAGCTGGCATGTGTCTTACAGCAAATCATAAAGGATATGT
This sequence comes from Tubiluchus corallicola, assembly GCA_030141605.1. Taxonomy (NCBI): domain Eukaryota; kingdom Metazoa; phylum Priapulida; class Priapulimorpha; order Priapulimorphida; family Tubiluchidae; genus Tubiluchus; species Tubiluchus corallicola. The sequence continues at coordinate 349,093 of JAQGDQ010000080.1, forward strand.
CTTCATGTCTATTTGTAAGCAGTTTGATCGCTTTCAAGAGTTTAGTATGGAGATAGATTTTTAAAGTACTACAGCTAACCTAGGTTGTTTTACACATCTTTGTTGGTGCCACAGACTGTAGAAACTTGCTTTAGGTAAAAACATAAGTGAATCGTTTGTTTTGTTAAGCTTGTAAGGTGAAATGCGTGAAAAATGAATTGTTGATTTTTTTGTTAATTAGAACAAAATAAAGTAACTAATTTGATTTAATTTCATAAGTTACATAAATAAAATACATTCACAAATGCATTTGTAACTAGTCAGCGGAACTAATGTAAAACGCAACTGTGGTCAGAAAATGTCACACTTAAGAATGCAGAGCTAGAAGTTCAATACTGGTTGTATGTGAATGTGTACATTTTGTGTATGTATCTAATGTCAATTTGATGATCACTGGCAGGTTCAACAGACCTGACACTCAATGCAGTTGGTACGGTGCACCTGGTGGGAACTCTCAAGGAAAAACTATAATCTAATTAGTACAGTCTCCCTGTCTTTAAATTTTGTCCTTTTTCTTCTGCCTGTGGAACTATGTAAATATTACTGATAAGCTAAGGCATGGCCTCCCTTTGGGATAATTGCAAATTGGGGTCAGTCTGTATAAAATGAACACTCCACTAGTTCGAAGGTCAATGTTTGAAAATATTTATTTTTAAAACAGCGTAAGACAGATACATCCATATGGCATATATATTGGTGGTTTCCATTAGTCACAGCACATTTCACCTTGGTTTATAGTTCGTGGTTAAACTCAGCATTGGAATTTTTTTAAAAACTCATTACAGATGTCAAAATGCTGCGTAATAGACACAACATTCAGTTGGTGGTTTTTGTTCTAATGTGAAACGTTTGCTTCGTGAAACATTTCAGAAAATCCCATAACGTGACCATTTGCAGTAAAAGTGTTAGTTCCCTTACACTGTACTCACATTAGATCAGTCCTTGGAGGGTGAAATATCTGCATGTAACTATAATATTAACACTTAATTTATATAGTCAAGATTAGTTTAACAAAATAGCAATATTGTGGTTCATATTTCGTTTACATTCAGACTGTGGTATTGTACTTACACAGGTTTTGTTTTTGTAAATATCATAAATATTATTATATTGATTTTGTCGTAAACTGTATTTCTAGATACATATGTATACAGAGATATACATGTGTATATATATTTACACTCTTGTTACAAGATAAAGCACTACCATGTAATTATGCATGAACTGAAAAATATAAAAATAAAAAATTTCTGTTTTTATTTTCTTCAAAACTTAATAAATATAGTTTATTATTTATTGCGACATTGATTGATTATCATAAAATAAGTGTTATTATACTCAGGATGAACAAACGAATATTACACAAGTCGACAATTAATTTAATGTCGTATATTGCTTGTGATTCGGCATATGAAAAAACTAAGACAGACCATCTCGTCACTTTTGAGTACAGTTATATTACATTTAGTCTTGTTTATTATTATACAAAAATATCATCAAAGACTCAATCAACTTTTAACCAAATTTCTATTTCTTGCTTTTGTTCAGCAAAAACTTAGATGGAAGACACAATTATTACCAGTCAGCTGAAATTTCAAAGCAAATGCAAGTTGAATTTTAGTTTTAGTATTTACATTTAGTATTCACTTTGAGCAAGCAAATGAAGATCTAGGTACGCTGTGCTAATGTTGCGATTTGTTCGATCAATGAAGTTAAAATCACACAACAAAAAATAATTGAATAAATAAAAGATCTATGAAGTATCCTTGCTAAATTTCAGACAGTAAGTGCTCAGTTGATTTGCACTGTTCCAGTGTGTAATGCAATCATGACTTGTGAGTTGAGTTTGCAAGCAAAAATACGATATTGAGTGCTATAAGGTGCTATTTGTCCCAATGTGCATCACCTCACTTACGGATCAGCAAGAGAGTCTACAAATAAAAACACATTTTATCATATGCACTCGGACACTAAGACAATACAAAGAAATGTAGCTTTTACTTATCAACAAGAAAATACAAAAAATACCTGGTCTGACTAAATAGGAATACACCACTGGCAAATTATCTACATTCATTGCAAACAGAAATCCAGCATTGCCATTAGCACCACCCCAATGTGTTGAATAAAGAACCTAAATGAAAAACAGTAACAAAGTCGATATCCGCAGAAATTAAAAAAAAACTGCTTAACATTCTACTAATTCTAGATAAGAATGAATAAGGTATTAAAAATATTCATTATGTTACTTAACAAATGCAATGGTTATTATAGTATCGATAACTAGCACACAGTTTATGCACACACTGTGCAAGAAAAAAACGTGCATTATGAAAGAAAGAATTAAGCAGGTATCAAGTCATAATAGCACAAATTTTGTTAAATTTTAGTGATTGTTTGGAGTTACTTAAATCGAACAGCCCAAAGGTGCAAGCTAAAAATCTCATTTAGTTTGCATTAACATCAAACACTAAATCTCTGTAAATTGGGTAATGAGACTATTAAAACAATCTTGTTTTTGTTACAGCATAAATGAAATGGTTAAATGAGAACACATAATCAAATGAATCCATTTTAAACATCACAATGTTTATGTAACTGATACACTAAATTTACAATATAAATTATATATTGATTTATTTTAGCACCCATGCTTAATTAAGGGCCTATGCGAATAACGCTCAACAAAAAAAATGAAAATGACAGTAAGGGCCACGTGTTTGAACTTCGGGTGCAGGTCGATATACTAATGATTGGCTTGCAAAATATTAGATAATTCTGCAGTTATGACAAATTTGTATAGCAAAAATTTAGTTATGAATTTAAATGTAATAAGTAAATTTGAAATTGTAGAAAAAAACTCAAAAATTAAATCACAACATACAAAAAATGATGTAAATTGGGAAGACATAGATGGGCTAAGAAATAGATTACAGAAATTAATGAGAAAATGTAGCTATAGCTTCATTGTTTAATCACCGCATGAACAGAAGACGTACTCGATGGGATAGTTTATTGGTGGAAATAGACTTAAAAGTGGGAGGGGCGTACCAGCGAAAAATTATTAAATATTTGCCACAAATAGAAGAATTAATTAAACATTTTCAAATGATTGGTGATTCAGAAAACAAAGGGCCAGATGATGATTTGAAAAGTTTAGAAATCGATGTAGAGATCTGTGTTTAGATGCACCTTTTAGTGATGAAAATGAAGTGTGGGAAGCAGTGAGTGAAATGAAAAACCAAGGTTATGGACTTACCTCGTGTGGCGCTAACGTGTGTTAGTGACATAGCGTTACTGTTTCTCGTGATGATCTTAATTGCTACATTTATTGATATCTATCTGTTTAAGAAAATCTTTATTGTTTCCTATAAAGCATATAACTATAGATGAATTCAAATGATGAAACTGTTGGTTATTTGTATGATAAAATATTAGCAGCTCATTTTTTATTGCGGATGCCTGTATCTACTGCGTAGTCCACTTACCAAAAATGTCATAGTTGCTTTGATCATGTGTTTATTTTATTTATTAAGTCAGCAATTGAAAAAAGACTAAATGTTATTTTTAGCTTTTGTTTACTTAGAAAAGGCAATCGATAAAGTACCAGGAATGCTTTATTAAAATGTCTAATAATATTAGGAATTGGTAAAGTGTTTTTAACACTTTAGTGGAGATGTACTTTTATCACAAATTGCACAGTAAGTTTCATAATGGGGAATGGGGAGTAAGTTTGGGGAAAGTCTCCAAAATATTCTAAATTAAATCTGGTATAAGACAAGGAGCATCGATATCTGCTGTCTTAATTATAGTGTTCATTGATAAATTGATGAGTATAAATTGATAATAATTCTGAATCAAAAACTAATGTTTATAAGATACATTGTGTATTGTATGCGGCAATAGCGTAATATTATCAACTAAAAGAGATATGTTTATCAAAAGAGAACAAAATGAAAGTTAACTGGTGGTCAAAGTCTGATTTTATAGTATGTAATGGAAAATTTGACAGTGACAAAGACTCCAATGTACTATAATCAGGAATTGTAAAAGTTTAATCAAATGTGTGATGTATTTAGGTGTGTTGATTACTGATGAAGGTGATATAGATGGTGATGCTGTTCTAGCGAGCTGGTAGGAAATATGGTAACTAATTTCACCTGAGGCACTTGAAGATGTGATGTCACTGGAACAGGTGCAGGAAGTTCACACAAGCTTTTGCCATCTTTTAGGTTCCATACCCTGGTATAACCATCTTTGCCTGCTATAAAATCAGAGAAAAACTCCAGTACAGTGGGTTAGCATAATAAGGGTCCAACGCATTCTAGCTACTTTGATAAAATCCCCCAAAAAAATTTTCAAGCAATTTTGAATGATGCTTGCATTGTATTAATCAAAGAAAAGCTCTGATCACTGTTAATATAAAAACATAGTGTATAACCAGCTGTCATATGGCTTTTATAATAAATGTTTCCTAACTAGAGTGGAATTAATTATTTTTCAAATGAAACCTTTTTGCATAACACATTTATTAGTGTTACTCAGATTCTATTTGCATAATACCTTCTTATTGCACAGCACTACCTTACCGATCTACGTTCTACTGGCCTTTTATTATTTTCTTACAGGCCTATAGATTAAAAAGACTATTTTTATTTTTACTTCTATAATGTTATTAATGATTTATAATGCTTATTTTTGTCAAATGTTAGGGAATAGCATTATTTTTAGGATAATGCTCTACTGAGATGCAGAGACCTATTAACTTTGTAAAAATAATTATAATGAAACTTTTTAGTTAGTATAGTAAGTAGCAAGTAACAATAGCTGCTTCATACATGTCACTTATTTCCTCATTTTCTCATTATAGACTTCAATTTTCATTAAATGACATCTTTTTGTGTGAAAAACCATCATAGAGTGTGACTTCTTTTTACACAATGCTTTCATTACCATATACTTAATGGAACAGCTCCTTTTCATATGCCTTTTTAGCGTCACCTTTGGAAAATGCTTTATAAAGCCTTTTCTTTAAGTATTTTTATCTACCACTTACTGGGAATATAGAGCTTGACAGAATGCATTAAACAATAATTCAAAATAGATAAAATTTCACAATACACACATTGCACTAACCCTAGCCACAGATACAAAGAACACCAAATATTACACAGATCGGCAGCGTGAGTTAAGCCTCGCCTATGCTATTCATGCATAAAATTTATTAGCTGCGCTAGTCAAATTTTCCTTAATAAAGTTATTAAATTTATACCAGCATATATTATGTTGGCTTCTTCATTAATGTGGAAGGGGTAGCAGTGGTGATCATTTTTATGCCCATAAATAGGATGAACAGCTTTTCTCATTCGGAGATCCCAAAGTAGTAACTGTAAAATAAAGATTTTAATCAATTTTGTTTTCATCTAGGAATATGACATGTTTATTCTCACTCAGTCAATAGATGTCGGTTATGATGATGTTACATCAATGTGCTAAATTCTACTAAGATAAATACAAGAATATAAGCAAAAATAAATAAATTTTCCAGTGCAGGTTGGTTAGTTAAAAGCAGCTATGTATTCTTACTCGACCATCTATATCCCCAGACAAAAGGTAATTTTCATCGCTTAGTAGTCTCATACATGAAAGACAAGATTCAGCATCCCTGAATTTGCGTAAAGAAAACAGAGGTTGACGTAAATCATCAAGTGTGTTCGTGCAAATAATTCGACCATCCTTCAGTCCATGAAACAATAACTTTCCATCCTGTAATGAACAAAAAATACAACTCTGCTACTTTTGTATAATATGTTTGTAACATATGGTGTTTGCAAATTTTTGTTCTGCAATAACTCTTAAATGCATTTTACAATAGAAATGAGTCTGTTCCAGGCTGGATACAGAATGTCTCACCAGTCCAAATAAGCATCACATAAAAGACGTCTTGCAGAACAAGAAGACAGTGCCAAGTTCTGCTAATGATACTATAATACATGACAACTTGCATATTCAATAACATTTGGACAAAGTAGGCCATCTTATAAAATAAATTAATTTTGCTGTCTCTTATTTGCTAGAACTATAGAACTCAGCAATGCAGTAAAACTTAACTGGTCCTTATATACTCACTTAAAATCACTCCTACTCGATCTGATGTGACAAAATGAAGAGGGATGCAGGACTTATCTAAAGAGAGAAAGGTGTGGACTTTTACTACTCATTTTTATAGTCTTCTGGACGTATTTTGCAAGCATGAGATCCGTACCAATTTTTTCTGTTTCTAACATCAAGGACTAATTAGTGAGTTCATAACAACTGTGGATAAATTATAAAGGTATTATTTGAGGTTTACACATGCTTTTATAAGTCAAATTGTATTATCTCGATTGGACTGTAATAATTTTACTGCAATATTTAATATTAAGCTAAAGCCCTACCTGACTGAAAAGCTGTGTAAGGACCGATCTTCCTCTTAAAGCTTCAACTTTCCACTTTTTGTTATTAATGACATCATAAATATCCACAGGATTTTTCATTGTAGTTTCCCATGCTGCAGCAATCAGTGGTCGGCCTCCTCTCCAAATTCCGGTCAATGACTGTATGAAAGCACGTACACTGACAGAACTTGTCCAGTCCAATTTATCTCGGCTTTGTGTAGTGAAATCCCAAAGGCTAAGATTCGTCGTCAAACAAGATTTAGCTGTCCATGCATATGTCACATAACTAGGCCCAAAAGGAGAATCAGATACACTCAGAAAATGCAGTTGAGAAATCCATATACCTCTAGCCCAAGCAAAAATATCAACACCTGGATTTTCTAGTAACAGCCAATTTTTAGGACTCAAATCATAATAAGAAAATAATAATGGGTTGTTAAAAGCAACTGCGAGTTTATTATCATCGGGACTTACAGCTATTTTATACAGTTCACATAAACCATAGATATCCAATAATGGTGATTTCACTTTTCTTGTCACTTTATCTGGTGGACTAAGAAGACCTAAACATGACTTATGCACAAGTGTTGTAAAACTCTGTACTGCTAGACTGCCAAAGCGATTGTTCAAATGCAAACATGTTATGTTTTTATTGAATTTCTCCAGTCTATTACTAAAATTACATTTCAAGTGATGACTAGATTCATCTTTATAAAAATTGGCCGTTTGTAGAGCTTTTTGTCGTTTTCTTTCTTCTTCCTTTTCTTTGATGGACTGAAATGTTAGAGGGTTATAATTGTTATGACCAGATTCTATTCTGAAGTATCGTCTGCGAGCTGTGTCAAAGTAGAAACCAGGTAAATCTAAAACAAACAAAAGCATTGCATTTATCACATAAGGCTATAAGAGAGTTTGCAGCGTGATTGATAATTATAAATTTCTGATGACATGATATGACTGACACGATATGACGGTATGATAATTTGATTTCATATACCACAATTTGATTTGACAATTTAATATTATATAAAGTAAACAATTCCTGAATATAATTCATGTAGTAATTTAGGTAATTATTTTAGAAAATTTACAAATTTTTGTAAAATGAAGTTCTGGCTAAATTAGGTACTGAGCCGAGGTATTTAAAGGCCTGATTTTGTATTTACTTTATTTGTTTAACTTTAGGCTGCTTGCAAAATTGTTCAAAAGTTTTACCAGATGAGAATGTATGTGCGGAACTGCTGGCCAAATTCTGAGACATCACTGGTTCAGCACTGAATATGACTAGAAATCTTAAAGCTGAAAAAATAAATGACAGTGAAAATTTTCCATGTAAAAGCTCTGCTTGTTATTACAGTATGCACCATTTATTAAACTCAAGGTTAATAGAATCAATCGCTTAATTGACTCAAAAATACCTGCTCCTATTCAAATGTATATAAAAAGCGCCCGCAATTGACCCTCATAACTACTCATAATTGACTCAATATGTTTTTAACTACCTAGATGGCAGAGAAAAAAATCACTCCATAGGATCTCTAACTTAACTTATGCACTGTCTCCATGGTGTTGCTAGAAGCAACAGCAGGACATTGCACTCAGCAGGCTGCATATTATGCACACCATGGCAACCCAGTATTGTTCCAGCTAAGCTGCGGCTTGCTGCTGAGGGAATCTTTACACAATTTTTTTTTACAAATATCAATGCATAGAAAGTTCATTTTTAACTTTTGCATGAATACCATATTCTGGTTGGATATTTCATTAGATATGGATGTTGGATATGTACAAAATAGCATAAAAAGATTACTAAATTTACTCAACACACAAAACCCAAAAAATCCTGACAGAAAATGTAATCATTACAAAGCTTAAGAACCCCTGTTAAAAGATATATTGGCTTTTCTTGCCTGAAAATACTCTTTGTAATACTGAATAATGAAACTAATGAATACAGTGTAAAAAGTGAAATTTCTTAAGAAGGCCAGCAAGTCAATCAAATGCAACAGTGAATCTTGTAATTGCACTATTTGCAGTTTTATGTTGATGTCAAATATCTTTATAATTGCAATTTTAAACAAACTTCATTTAAAAAAAGCTAATAGGTATACACAGACCAGTCAACTCCAATCATTTTCCACAATGCACTCAAATCACTATACTGGAAACATTAGTCAAAATTTTTTACCTCCTACTCTGACCAGTGTCTGCAATTTGCAGCTTAGGAATCTCAAAAACAGTTGTCAGGCTACAAAAAACTTCATCAGTCTTTTTTAACAGCAACATTTAAAGCTTGTGAAATGTTTTTAACATGTTCCATAACTTTTTTAAATTCAAAGTTAGCTATTCGTCTACCACACTTTTGAGTAAACTTGTCTGGATGCCAGCAAACCTGCTGCTCTCTAAGATAGTTCTTCTTGAGCTCGAGAGAATCAATATTACATGTAAGAATTTCACTAATCTTATTCAGTTCACTACTATCCTGTAAAGGCAAGTCTTTTATGGTCACATTTGCATTTGAGTTAGGATCAAATACTTTAGCACAGGCAGATGTGTATTGTAATTTCTTGCTTAATAAGCAATTTCTTTTTCTTAATAAAGTCATTCTTAACTGATACTCATCATGTTCTTTCTTCGACCTCGTCTGAAATTTCTCATAATTTTTTGTTTTTGCCTTCTTTGCTTCGAATTCACTTTCATCGTATTCAAATTTTCTTTTCTGACTATGTTTCTCACAATATTCATGACATATTCTATCTGCCCATTCGTCGTAAGTTTCAGCTGTGGATCCAGTGTTACCATGGAAATACTCATGAAAACAACTGCCCATTATTTCACTGCTTTCATATGTTGCTTCACTCCACAGTTTTTCATGCCAGTTAGCATCAAAACCATCTGCAGTAGGAACTCTACAGGCACTGCTATCATAACTTCCTTCAAAAATTTTATTTCCAAATGGTTTGATCAACTGTCGTGGCGTTTCCCCATCATTATTTACACAATCAAGTAAATCTCTCGAAGCTATGAGCAGCAGCTTTACAACAGGAATGCCATTACTACTGGAATTTCCACCCAAGTTAGCTAAGTATTTTAAAGCTAAATGAAGGGCTATATTATGATTAGTATCACATTTGCTTGGATCTACGCCCACACTCAAAAAATACTCAGTACAATATTCACTGCCAGATCTTGCAGCTACATGCAGAACTGTTTCCTTGAATTTAAAACGCGCTGTGGGTAAATCTATTTTGTGTTTGGCAATATGTTGTTTCACTTTACAAAACTCGTCAGATTCGATGTATTTTTGTAGTTTTTTAAGCACTGACCTCATGTCTATGAATCAATATTAAAGTCAAAATTAGACGACCCTTTTTCAACATGGGAACCATACAGAGGTAATAACAGTTTGGAACTTGAGCGAGTGCAGTGTAGATTAGCAGAATTTGAGTGTAATATATATAATAGAGATGCTAGCGTAACATCTACGTTAGGTTCTCTCGAGTGGCCAAGCTTAGAACAGCGACGTACTTAAAAAATGACTCAAATCACAAAACTCACAGAGGAAAAATGTCGCGGAAACGCGGAAAATCTTTACTTATTTGGTTCGGATAACTTTTATTTTTGTACTACATTTGTTGCCAAAGAGCTACGATGTAGTAGTAAAAATTTTATTTGTTGTCGAAATATTTCGAAACACAACGTTAGCTGATGGTTATTTTCTGGCTGATAAAAAATAAAACGAAATAAAAAAAATATTGCTGCAGAGTTTCATTAACCTTTGGTAATCCTAAAAATGACACACAATCACAACTCAAGAAAAAAGTCGCGGAAACTCGGAAAATCTTTACTTTGGGTGTACAATATATCCTGCAGGGATCATTTTTGTATGTTCAAATTCATTTGGAATGCTCGATGCTCACCTCTACTGTATGTATAAAAAGTTATCGGATTCTAACCTCTTCAACTATATGTACACTCTCTATATACTTACATAATTACATGCTCTATACATATATACGTATGCCTTCTCTATATGATAGTATAACAGGATTATAACGTTTGAAGCATCATACAATCAGCACAATTTAACTGTGATTTGTGTGTGCAATTTTTAAACAAATTATTAGAGTCTTTACAGCAGAACACAGTCAAGTAATATTTATGATCTTTGCGAAACTGTTATGATTCAAAAATCTTTAAAACTGAATTCGAATTCGATTCAGATTCAAAATCTTTAAATTCGAATGGATTCGAGTTTAAGTCACAAATTCGATTCGAATTCGCTTTCTGATAAAGAATTCATGTTCACTCCTAATATACAGCTACTATAAAGACATGTAAAATATCTTAATTATTTTTTAAAAAAAACTTTATTAGCACCAACTCACAAGCCCATAATAATTATACAGCTATGCAGATGCATAAAAAATTTAAAAAAGTTGCTCAGTTGATCACTTTTTGATTTAATTGCATTTGAGCGGCTCCTACCGTATTTTTCATTTTACAATACGTTAATTAATATCAGTAAGTCAATTATTTAACAAAAAGTCGCTATCTAATTTATTAATAACTTAACTTTGTATATCAAACAGCAACATGTTTATGACAACGTTTTAAATATATGAGTATAACGGCCATAACTATTGTAGCATTGATTACGATAAGCATATGTAGCATAAGTTTAGCTAATTGTAGGAGAACAGGTACGCTATGCTCTGCACGATCACGTAATCACTTTTTGTTATACTTAAATTAAGTATAGTACAGTTTGAAAACTCTTTATCTCACTAAAGACGAAGATGAAATTATTGTATTCCTAATTTAGCATTGTGTCTTTAGGAGAATTTAATTAGTATAACATAACATAATTTATTAAAATATATTAGTATCAGCTATATAAATTATATACATACATACAAATACATGTATGCAAATGTATATAGTATTTGCCTTTCAGTAGCAACGTAACGTAGGCTAACATTTACGAATTCACGAAACCAATGCAGAGTTTAACTTAAACCTCTACATATCGCTTACTTTGGGACTGCAAGAAAAATTGGTATTAACTGAGTTTGGCTTTATAATGAGGTAAAAAAATTTTATATCGCAAAAACGTTATAACTTCACAAGAATGTAACATATTCACATACACACATTCATACACGTCCATACACACATATCATGGCAAAAGTGGCACAGAAAAATGGTAGAAATGAAAAAACACGAAAAAATGGCACACTGATAAAATATGAGTTTAGAGTTAGGTTACCGTGGGGATAATTATTTTAGTTATGCTCCAACGTTGTTTGTTTGTTTGTTTATAGCAGTAAGCGCATTACACAAAATCTGTGAATCTTTGTGAAAACTACCCAAATGGGCATTTTTTGACCGTTCTATTTTCACAAAACTTGACAAACTACCAAGTACAAAAAAAAATTGTTAAGCACTTCTAAGAAGTATCAGATGGAGAGCCATAGCACTTTGGAAAAAGGAGGGCTTGGCTACAAGATAGGGTAATTAATTCTTTTTATTATCTCAACCGAGCTAATTCCAGAAATTCTCATCTGGAAAACTATGTGATTATACATGTATGTATATAGCCTTATAAGCTGACTTCGTATGTAAATATGTATATCAGTCAGTCTATTATACCATTGTCAAAGGCTAAAGAAATGTAGATGAACACTATGTGGAATATAATTATAATTCCATTCAATGAACAAAACATTTTGAGTCTTTTGCAATGCCATTTTTACTTACACATACAAATGTGGCAGTATCAATGCAAGTGTATATCATTTATAAAAAATATATACAGATTTTAAACACACGCATATGCACATGTACACACACACACACATACATCAATTGACATAAAACAGGTGCCGAAGTTTTGGTCATGGTGTTACAAGATGACAATAACGGAGTCACTAGAAAGTTATCATACCGATGTTACAGACACTTCTGTATAATTACCAAAAATTTTAGGTCATTATTCTAGATATTCCCAACTTTTCAACCAGTAAGTCAAAAAATGAATGCCAGAAAAAATTTTGTATGTCACTATCGTATGTTGTTGTATTCATATATCCTCTCTTTAATGTAATTCCAGACATAATAGTCCAGAGGATTAAATCCCTTTTTTCTTGGCGACAAATTTTTATCAATGCTTTATTTTCTGTGGTGAAGACCATGATGTAAACTATTTGATTCCTGTATTATTTTGCTGCCATGTATTGAGTGCCTTATTTGGCTGTTTTTCAATTGATGATTAGCTGACATTGTTCTTAGCTTTTTGGCCATAACTTAACAACTACTAAAGCTATAAACTTATAACACTCTCAGCCAAAAGTCATTTGAACATTGAAGGGTACTACTACCTTCTAATGTTATTGTATGCTAAGTTTTTTCTGTACCACCCAATATTATTTTTTTGCAGTACTTTTGCAAAAGGACACTCATTCGAATTCTTTATACAACCACATTGTCATTAAAAATATACTTCAATATGAACAATACAGATTCCAAAAAAACTGTTTAGAGATTCTACATCTTTACTGGTACTGTTTTCTTCTTAAAAGCACACGTACCAACTTCCTTTAGTTAAATAATAATTTTAGTAGATAGCAACACTACACTATTAACAATTAGTTAATACTGTTGGCATAATGTTGCCATAGGAGGGGGAAGGCCTTTGAAATGGACCCTTTCAAGCCTCAAGTAGTTAAGCCCTTACAACTTGCGAAAGGACCTATATCCTAGGACTTCACTGGTACTGGTACTCTTCAAGAAAGCTATGTTTCTGTAGTTGATCGAATACCGTGTTTATTATCATAAAAGAGTCACTTAATGTTAAAAGAACTATATATTAGTTAAACTATAGTGCTACCAATAATTTTGCTCAGTTTTGATAGGTTTGCTTATACTGTAATTGTAGCTTTGTAACATACATGTTTAACTGTTCTTAACAACAATTTTAGTTACTCATCATTAATTAATTTACATTATTTACTTTAATTTAAAGTTATGTAAAATTATTCTAAAAATGACTGCTGAAAACACTGTGCTGTTTATACTTAAAAACTGAATTGAGATTTAAGTTACAAAGTGTAATACTGGCACTAAAAGAGTAGCATCTATATCAATGTAAACTAGTTATTGGGCAAAGCCTTTAGTGTTTTCTTTTAGTTATATGCAACATTGCCAGCTTTTTTTTGCATTGTTAGTGAGTTTTAACTATATAGTTTTTTATAGCAAAAACACATTGCTATGAATAAATAGGCTCATTGACACCCATTGATCTTCAGAAGAAACCATTTTTGCATCGTTGATTTGAACTGGAATAGTTAGCTGTATACTGTACATGCATTAATAAGCATGCCATCAGCACCTCAGAAACGGAAAAAATACATGAAATATTTTTACTTTACAGTGACTTAACTGTTATAATACTGATGTTTCCTGATTATGTGACAAATTGTGAAGTTACATTACATTCAGCAACTTCAGACATGATTTTGACATCTAATCCATAGGCTACAAAAAAATAATTCATCTGACATAACATCGTTAGCATGCTGCACTTGTTCAAATACATAAAAAATTAAGCATTTTTAGCATTGTGCAGTTCAGTTTCTGTTAATAATGGTAAGACAGCCAACAATTCAGATATCCCATCATGTATGGTGAGAGTTGACCTAAAACCTAACTTTTGTATCGCTGCATAACAAACCTCATAATTACGTTTATCTTTATCCTCTCCATGGTCTGACTCATTAATAACACACTGTGGCACCATTTCCTGGATGATACATGCCACCTCATATTTGGTCATGTTCAGACGCTCATCTCCCACATTAAATGACCTTCCCGCCATCTGTGAGTAATTTTGCAATGCAAAGACAAATGCTCTTGCAGCATCTTTGACGTGCAAGAATGTACGCCGAAATCCCCCTTCATATATATCAAAATGTTTTGCAGTCAAAGCTTTATACGTTAAATCATTGACCAAAAGATCCAGCCGAAGACGGGGCGACAGTCCAAATACAGTTGCCAATCGAAGTGCTACTCCTCCGTGAGCCAGCACATTCTTTTCTGCATTAGCTTTTGTCTTCCCATACAAAGTTAATGGGCATATTTCAGTTTGCTCAGTGCAAATTCCTGACACAGAACCATAACACGATCCAGTGGATGCATACACAAGTGCTTGGTCAGGCTTCATGTTTTCAATTAAAATCCCTGTACCTTGTTCGTTAACCTGTTTAGCTCGTTCAGGGTTGATTTCACAGGCAGGAAAACCAACAACTGCAGCCAAGTGAATTACCGCATCACAGTTAAAAAGTATATTTCCTAACTGTTTCGCATTACATATATCTCCTTTAACTAAATGAAGTCTTGGATGATTGCTTATATGCAGCAGTGATGATATTCCATACAAGAACAAATCATACACAGTAACTTTATATCCTATATCGAGGAGCATTGGAACTAAAGTAGATCCTAGATATCCAGCACCTCCAGTTACTAAAACATGAACAGGAGCTATAACCTTATCCCTTGTATGATAAGAACTTGACAGAATTCCAGTTTTTTTTTGACAAGTTTCACTATTTGTTGTGCAATTACAATAATTTGCACAATTACTAACACAGTTAACATAATAACCACCATTGCAGAGAATTTCCCTATCACTGCTATCAATACAGCTTGTGTTATCCCAATCAGTCATTTTTTCTTTACGATGCATATGATTATTATGACTAGTTTTAGGTATTGAGCAATAGAATCTACCCGGCTTTGCAAAGTAGTCCATCTAACTGCAAACACAAACAAGAGATGTATAACTGATCAGATATAAACTGCAGAGTTTAATAAATTATATCAAAAGTATAACGTAATTTAATTAGCATTTAACAAGTTAATAACAATAACTGGAAGCGCGCAAAATAGTGAGTTGCTGTACAGTCTAACAATTGAAGCTTCGAAAATTCTCTTTTAACAGAAGAGAAGTAAATTATAGGTAACAGAAGCAAAGCCAAAAGAAAGAACTATGAAGTCAACCTAGTAAGAAACATATAATCAGAGTGACAAGAATGACAAAAATTTTCTTTGATAATATTCTATATTAGGATTAACAATACTACTGTATATATATATATATATATATATATATATATATATATATATATATACACACATATATATGACTTTTCATCGTCTTTACCAAGCACATAAGTGTCACCTGGTGGTGAATGTCAGGAAATTGATCAGTTTTTGAATGCTAATCAGTTTTTGCTTATTATTTATAAAGCACAGTTAGTCTGGGGAAACACACTACTTCTAATTGCGCACCAACATAAGTGCTAATAATTAATATAATACATAAATAGACAATTTCTAGAATCAACATTCATGTTATCCTATCGCGTTTTGAAGGACCCGACTGTGATGTTTGAGAGACTAAATACATTGTCATTAATAACATTATAGTTTATACATAAAGTTTTGTGTAAATTAAATAAATTTCGGATCTCACATTTTTGCAGCTATCCGAACTTCATATGACTAAATTCTACTGAAACCAGCAAAGAGCGAAACCAGCAGTTAAAAATTTTAAAACACTACTACAAAAAATGAAGTACTCTGTACTAGAACTGAATTCTGAAACACGAAACCACGAGACAAACTGTCACTGGTCTCTAAAAACCGGTTTGATTAATGTGCAAAATCTTAGCAGAATTGCTCTTGGTAGTTCTTGTTCTTGGCAAAATCCTTTAAAGTAGGGTGCACTCCGTTATATGTCATCGTTACGCGCAGCTCTCCACGGAGTAGTACTAGCGCTACTTTTGCTAGAGTAATAAATAATTTTTAGCATTACTATCGCGGGCATGATTTTTTGCCACTTCTCTGCTTAATATTAACGGAAAACAGAATGATTTTTCTAGATCCTACACTAGAATTTTGAAATGTGATTGTAAAAAAGACCTTACTAGTTTCAATATTAAAGAAACCTTTTTCTGCTGCTACACATCAGAGAATGTAATATCCACTACGTCACATGCAAATATTTTTAATTTTATATATGTTTGTCTTAAAAAGATTAGTACCAGTAGCATCAGTGTTAGTAATTAGAGTTTAATTTTTTAGAAATAGAAGCGCTGATAGGAAAAATTTAAACTGCTCATGATTGTCACTCTGTCTTGTTTGTCAGATCTTGAATGCCTGCCCATCAGGTGTCGAACATGTTATCTTCCTAGGGAATTTTCTAATATTATTTAGATTGGCATTTTCGTACATCCTGGTGCCAATGCTACAGTTTCTCAAAATAAATCAGATTATTATAGTTAGTTATTAAATGCGGGAATACATATCCGGAATTAGTATCTGGAATACATATCTATAAGAATCAACTATTAAACCTATTGAAAGTGATGTGCATAAAACAATTTTAATTTAAATGTTAACAAAACTAATGAGATTATTGGGGATTTCAGGACTCATATTATTAATAACGCCATGATTGAGGAGGGGAATTATTTCAAATTCTCAGGAATACATAACTATTATCAGATCTAAAATGGTCTATGCATGTTGGCAAAATTGCTTGAAAAGAGCTCAGCAATATTTGTACTTCTTTGAAATGACTCAGCTCGTTTGGCATGCATTCTAGTATATAATGTGATTATATTGACTGTAAAATTGTTAATTACTGCCAGAAGATTTACTGAACATGATCGTACTATTTCCTCCTTGGAATATGAATTCTAAAATTTGCGATATTTCAAAAGATTCAAACCACCTTGCATTTGATGTGTTTCAAAGCTTCCATCTAGTAGAAGGTGTCTCAGTATGAGCAGTATCATAGTTTAAATAGCTTTTCCCATCAGCTTTACATCTAAACTCCAATTAACAATGGTAATGGTACTGTTGCTAATCTGTTTTATGAATGCCAAAACAAGACATATCAAGTTTTGGTATATATTCATGTGCATACGACTAACAAAATATCTGAATCTGCTTCGTGCATACGACTAACAAAATATCTGAATCTGCTTCAGTATGAAGTGCTGGATTTAGCAACAAGGACCGCATAGATTTGGCAAAGAGTAAAGTGAGTATCCATCAACCAAACGTTGGGCATGCATTTGCTCTAAATTCCGGGCATGCATGCATTTGTTTTTGTTTGCTGCACTACAATCTTTTCCCTTTTAAATTTTGTATTTTCCTTATTCAAAACTTATGTGAATTCTAACAAAACTTTAGCAACTTAAACTAAATCTCAGATTATAGTTGCACCTGCTAACCTTATTAATATAATTTTTAAACAGGATTTACAGACAAGTAAGAATTCCAAGTGAAGAACTTCTAGATACAACTACTGCAATTAAACTTAACCTCTTACACTACAAATTACTTGAATTAGGTCAGAATCAAACAGTATGGGCTACTGAACTTTGAAACAATATATAGAATGCGTAAACAAAACTGAGCCAACTTTGCACAGTTAGAAGAATACACAAAAATTAATTCAGTCCAGAAAATATTAAAGTCTATAAATCCATTCTTTGCACTGGTTTCCACTGCCTCAATGGATATTTTCTCTTTTGAGCTGAATCAGGCTCATCAGGCAGTGTTTCGGGTTTTTGTGGTAAATCGGCAACTATCTCAGGTCTAATTAACCTCGTTAAGTTCATTTGTATTTTTTAAAGTTAATACTTTTTTATCTAGCTTGCAAGGTCGTACATTGAACTTAACTGTGCATTTCATTCATAGCAAAATCAATAACTCTTAGACGCAAGCGCTGCGCAGTTCTGTCTATAAAACGAAATTATACTATGTATTTCCACTAATTCACCTGCAATTTTAATCGACAATTCAGACCATCGACAACCTGTAATAAGGTGTCAAACCAGGCTGATTTCTCTCCCGCAAATTTATGAAAAGTTGAGCATTTTTATAAGAATATAACATATACCGACAATACATAGAGTTCTTGTCCCGAAAGACGAGGTGAAGACGAGGTCTGTGGGCGTGTGAAAAATATGCACACTGATTGGACAGTCAGCAGAGCTTGACTGAGAATGATTGACATTTTGTTTGACGTCAATTCCATAACATGCCACAATTAAACAAGATGTGTCGCCGAACACTACAGCCTTCTTCATCTTCTCCATTTCTGTCTCCTCCCCCCTCTCTCTCTCTCTTTCTCTCTCTCTCTCTCTCTCTCTTATTCTCTTACTGGCGCATCCTGAGTCTCTGTTGAGGGCGTAGCCTTCTGGACTCCCATGCCATTACGCAACTGGAAGCTCTCCCCAAAGCAATATTACTAAATGTTCTCCAAAAAAGGACACGATTACGGTGGAAAAAGACGACTAATACATCGAAGTGTTTTGCTTAAATAGAAATGTAGTCCATTTTAACAGGTGACAATAATTACACGACTGTCAATTGAAAGACACAATATATATAGCTATCTTGTGTACATTATGATAATTATGATATGATATGATGTGATATGATATGATATGATGTACCATACGATACCATATACAATATGATATGGTACAATATGATAATTATGGTCATTCTAGGTTTATAATTTTAAAGTACTTTGAAATCTACGTTAGTGGCGTAGTTAGATTCGGATCACAATCAACTCCGGGCTTTTGGACCATTTATTAAAAAACAAAATAAGAAAGTTACTGAAATAGCATACTTGTCGCTGCAAAGTGTTATAGCTAATGTATTAAAAACAACGACAACTATGACATGCCAAAGTTGAAATCTAACCATTGACTTAAATAATTATAATCTGCCAATATATATATAAGACATTGCCATAGGCCTATATTATAAGATTCGAAGGATGAATTACCAACACAGCTCATAAGGCAAGATTACGTAACCACGGAGAGTCAAATCTGAAGACGCCATAATAAAAAAGAAGTAGCCAGCAGCTGCATATAATACACATACATCTCAATAATCACGCGCATAATATCATATCGACATGCGGCCTTTGCCTGCGCATATGCGCCTGCCCTAAAGCCACTATTTTAATCGAAATTCAATCTAACTGGCTTGCTAAAGTTGTGTGTTGAGGAAAGAAAGAAACCGCGAATGGCTTATATAATATATTTTTACACATATAGTGAGTTTTACGACCATGGAATTAAAATTCGAGAGCCGAAGTTCGAGGAACGGCAATGCGACTTGTGTTGAATGGGATGAGCGTATTGTAACCCGTTGTAAAAATTTCATGTATAAAATCAAAACTACAAGAGTAGTACTGAAACTGCTTCCTCGTGGGTTACTGTTATACAGGAGATCTACAAAGCCTTCTTGCATTTAGGCCTAATAAGCGAAAAGGCCTATAATTGATATAAGGCAGGTATACCACGACCCATATACGCTGCAGCGCGCAGCCTCTGCAAAAAAACTGGGTTAGTAAAAGTGTTGTTATTACTGAGCTTTTGAATATCTGTAGCATAGTTATCAAGTCAAACATATTAACAATAGCTGATAATCAATGTAATCATCACATTGAACTACGCAATTATACTGCACTAGGCATTGTTGTTGTTGTTCTTATTGTTGCTGTTGTTGCTGGCGGTTGTTGCGTTGCTGTTGCTGTCGTTGTTGTTGCTGTCTTGATATTACTGTTATGCGTTGTGTAAAACATGCCCTGTGATACTTCGAAAAAGTAATGAGAATACACAATTTAGGTCTACAACTTTTTGGTGAGAAGTGGACAAATGTTGGCGAAGGCACTACTATTAGCTGTATTTGAAATATTTGCACCAATTTTGGCGATTCTTGGAAATAACTATGCAGGTAAGACCACATGCATAATAAAAGTAATGATCTTTCGAAAACAGGTAAAATTTCCCCGTAAATGCGGAAACCTCGAAACATGTTTGGACACAAAAATTCTAACAAAATTGAGGAGTTCACAATTCCCACACAATTTAAATACTCTAACCATAACTAACTAATCCTAATCCTAACGCTAATCCTAATCCGCTAATCCGAAATAATATGTTGTGTGTGGACTGTACACTTCAGCCGAAAATTGTAAACTTGGACATAGTTTTGGATGCCGGATAGCCTGGACATAGATCAAAATGGATATAATCACGTGTTTAAGGGGTATTTTACAGGCCAAAAATAATAGGCGCAATTTTAACACACACTGTACTGTACAAACAAACATGTATAATGCTACCTCTGACACAAGATACTGTTTATTTTACGAATCTTGTTTAAGTTTCTTCGCCTAGCAAACCTTTTCAAGTTGTTTTGATTACAATAGTGTGTAGATGATAGTATTCCTAACGTATTTTTTATATTACCGCAGTTGAAACTAATCACCTACACTGTAATTAGAAATTTGAAGTTTTTTTACCAATTTTATTCTGTCTACAGAAACATCTTGTTGTTCAACTGCTTTGACTTCATTTCTGCTATAGCACATTACCGAAACTAGTCCACACTTTTTTGTTCAAAAAATTTTTGTAACAAAGGCTGCAACACGAATGTATCGGGTGGCGCTGAAAAATGCCTCGAAGTTTAGAGTACAATAACATTAGTACAAAGAAGTGTTTTACAAATTTGAAATTTTACAGCAAATAATTCGATAACTTTTGTTGCTAAAGCTACAAGTTTATAGGTTTAGCAGTTTTTAAGTAACGGCACCATGTCAGGTAATCATAAATTGAAAATTAGCCACGTTGACATATATAAGGCACTCAATACACGGCAGCAAAACAATAAGGAAGTCACCTTTTATAATCATCGTTTTCACTACAGAAAATAAAGTATAAATTATAGATTAATTCCCAGGGAAACGCCTTCGTCTAGTTTGCAGTGAAAATGGTGGGTACATAGAACATGCACTTGCTGTAGATTTTGACAATAGTGTCACAAAACTTTTTTGGCCGATAATTTTTTGACTTTTTGTTTTGAAACTTTCAATCTTTGGAAAATCTAAGGGAATAACTTGAAATTTTTGGCGTTTACACATAAGTGTTTGTAACAGCAGTGTTGTAATTTTCAAGCGATTATATTACTTTATTCTTATGATAGTAGTAGTGATTATTTTGTTGTTATAGTATAGTGATAAAAACATTATTTGCGCCATCTATATATACATTTTAGACGGAAGACTTGGTTTGCCAGCACCTAATTTGCCAAAAGTTTGTATCGAAAACTATCCAAATTACCTATAAGGGCAAATTTGCGTGTCTGTGTCTGCATGTGTCCAAACGACCTATATTTGCCCATGTTAATCGTTTATAAATTAATTGCCCAAACAGTCCGTGTTAAAGTCTTCTATATAAAATCTATATATATCTACTCGTGTGTTCAATTTATCTCTGATCGCTATGACTACGGCTAGTACGACGTACAAGGTGTTAGAGTTATTACAAATCGTTGAATTTTGCGAACAACTCTTTAGAAGTACTGTCCATGACAGTTATTATTTTCTAAACGTCTTTTTACTCACAAACATTACAACTTCGGAATAAAAACAAGTACATCAATAGATTGTAAGAGCACAACAATGGGAAACTATGGGAAAAACTTAACTTGCAACGTTATGCACCTATACTATAATAACAGTAATTTGTACACTACGATACAGGATTTGAAAAATGCTTGCTGGTCATGACTGTTTTACCGAAGGATACTAAAGTTTGCACCACTGTGTGAGTATTTATTGCAGTTGTATATAATGCAAATTGCGTGATTGTGGTTACTGTAATTTGTGAGCTATTGGCTATTATAGGAAAAACTGACCAACGTTAATTGACTTTGACCCTTTGGTTGAGGTGACATGCGCTAGATAAGTCTTCGAGCTATTTCAGGTTCCTGCAAAACAAGTTTTTATTATTCGAGTTGGTATACGTTCTCAGTTATTGACATGGACTTACTTTTTTACTTTCGTCTATGTCACGTTTCAAAAGTGCTTAGGACACATCTGCACAATTCTATAAGAGGAGTTGAGTGATCAAAACATTTTCCTTCATTTTGACATTTAGACCCAATCACGTAACCTAGCCATGCCAACTCCTTTAAAACTTAGTACATATCTACTCCTATCACATAGCTCCATTATGCGAAAAAAAAATAGGAGAAATCCTTAGTCCGGCAACAATCTTAATTTGTCAAATGTTAGTGGCGGTCATTTTGAAATCCAACATGGCAGTTGAAGATGACCATGAAAAACTGGTACCTATATTTTTTGAATTCAGCATCCCCAAATTAACTTAAATGATTGTTAAAATCAATTTTGGCACAAAAATTTAGCTCGCCCCAAATTTCTGACATAGCGCACTGTACTAACATTGATACGTAGGCCTGTAAATAAATTCGTCGATATTCAGTGAAATATATGATGATTAATATCTAGTGAATTGTGTTAATATTTTAGATCAGGAGATCAACATAGCAAAGCCTATCGCTGACATCATTGCAAGTCTACGCTGGGGTGCTGTTTCTTTAATCTCTCAAAAAGAGCATGGTAGGTTACGTAAGACTAAGCCCAAAAACATAGTTTAGCTTGCATTAAGATTTTTGTAATAGTGCGATAATATTAACTACGTCGCGAAACCACACATATTGTTAAAACAAAACAAAAAAAGAACACTAGTTAATAATCTGATACAAAAAAGTGTTTTATATTGCAAATCAATGAATTAAAGTCAGCGAATGCGCAAGTACAGTGTTAGTTGCTAGCGTCCAATGTTAGTGTTTATGTTTGTTAAAAACAACGCACAAAATTTACAGGTCAACAAAATTTAACAGTTTTCTCTTTGTTTACCAGTTACTTTCGCCACATATTTAACAACACTGCTGTTCCAAGAAAATGTTACTGCCACTAATCTAAATGTAGACGTTGTTTGCAAGAGTGTCAGCCAAGCAGCTTGCAGAAACATCACATTTCCAGAAAGTACTCACGATTATGTAG
The DNA here is from genome assembly GCA_030141605.1 of Tubiluchus corallicola. Lineage (NCBI taxonomy): Eukaryota > Metazoa > Priapulida > Priapulimorpha > Priapulimorphida > Tubiluchidae > Tubiluchus > Tubiluchus corallicola. Next base: position 372,538 of record JAQGDQ010000080.1, read on the forward strand.
CTCAAAATTTTGTCTTTTTTGGAAATGGTACTGAGGTCAACCAGATGCTGGAGATGGTGAGTTAAGTATATATTCTCACGTTCCCTAAAATAAAATTGACACTATATAAAATATTTAGAAAAATCACTATTTGTTTTATTTCTACATTAACTAAAATTTATTCAGCATGCTATAAAATGCCTAGAAAAATAAAAGTACAACAGTTACCTAAGAATTATGCAGTATACACACGTTGCCTAGACAAACTTTTGCACTATGTAATGCCGAGGAAGCGTGCTGCAGAAGAAATTATCTTAAATACTTTGGCTGGTTTGTTTTGTCCACTCCATAAAATGCCCTCCATAAAAGGATCCATTACACCTATAGACTGCCCGATTTCGCACTTTACCTGTAATTTCACACTTTGCATGTAACATATGTACAATACAACAGTAGAAAATTTTAAAGTATCAAAATGTATAAACTTAACGACTGTTCATCGTCCTAACTTTTCAGTCTTTCCAAATGTTCTTGGTTTCTGTTTCTTGAGACCAGCAGCATGGTATGGTAGACCTAAACTCTGTGAGACGTAAATGTTTGGCCATTGTGTGAGTGAAACCTTATTTGTGGTAATCTTCTTCTTTTGATTTGCTGCATATAAGAAGTGGACAATCTGGATTATCCAATCGCATCTTCTCTCTGCTAATTTCAGACATCCAAGACATGACGTTTCCATCCAATCCATTACATCTGTAGACAATTTCCTTCGCTATCTTCCTCTTCCACGCGTTCCACGGATGGTACCTTCCAACATAAGTATTTGTATTCCCACTATGTATCCAGACTGGTACCAACTAGGCGGTTAAAATATTGAATTTTGCGATGTTTAATTGTAGAAATTAGTGATCTGCTTTCAACAACCATCTTCAAAACTCCTTCATTGCTGTCTTCATAAGAGATACGAAACATTCTTCTGTAGATCCACATTTGAAAAACTAGTAATATATCATAAAGAATATGTGCAAATTGTATTTCATTTTAGGCTATTATTCAAGGTGTTGTCCATGCAGAGACGTCCATTATTATATATTCAGAGGATGTGAATGTAACTGAAATTGGAGAATTGCTGAAACCAGCTGACAATGTTGCTATAATAAAAGCAATTTGTGATTATTGTGTAAGTATAAATCACATATCTAAATAAAATCAGATGTTTAGGCAGCTGAAGCCAGGCAACGGAGATTGCATTTCATGTTCTCTCAGCACGTTAATTACCAACTTATTAGCCCTTCAATCCTCTTGAATAGAACCTGGATTTTTCAACTTCTAGCACTGTAATCTGTATTTAAGACTGCACATACACTACTTTAAAATATATTTGGCACGCCTTTTCATAAGATTATTACTGTTGAAATTCTCCAGAGAAGCCGGACTTCCGACCTTCAACCATTTCTACTTTTAAGTTGGATCATAAAACTCCACCTATATAGTCTCACTACAGGGCTATTTTAGCACCAGTCATTAACTGCCATCTTGTATGAGATGTACCAGGTATAGCAATTAGTGTCAACATCCATTTAAAAAGTATTACTAATCAAAGTCGCAGCAAAGTTGCCAATATTTGAAGGTAATATCACGAAACCTGAAGAATCCTTCAGCTGGTGTTGGCAGACATGAAATTAGAAGTTGTGCTAATGAATCGCCAGAAGTCATTTACATAAATAAGTATTACTAGTAGGCCCAGGTCTTTACCGAAATGTTGTCTGGCTAGCTGTGCATTATTGGTGCACTGTCCACAATTATATGATTTTTCTACGAGGTCAGATTGCAACAATGAATTTTTCTAAAAAGGATCCACTCTCAAATGTAATGTTTGCTGTTGGCTAATTTTAAAAGCAACTTATTGTTCTCTTCAGTGCTTCCCGCGATTTCTACTGTCAACTTGCCAAGATTCTGATATTCACCCATTATTCTTTGTATGTAATATAATAGAGTATTATCTGTATTTCCTGGGATTCGGTGGTATGAGTGTGGTTTAATGTGTAAGGCAATTCAGACCTGCTCCATATTTACCAGGTTCCGTACCTGAATGTTGAGAGGAAGTTTTGGTCTCTCAGAGGTAATTATTTTCTTCGTATCTTCTTGTTTTGTTGAAGTACAACAGATGTTTAGGCTTAAAAACACGGTTTACTAAGCATCTCTGCTTCAACAGATTTTCCTTAATCTAGGTTAGGTTTAAACACCCTTTTGCTGGATTTTCGATTGTTTGTTGCTTTACTTTATTTGGGCTGGGTCCCAACGCCGCTTTTCATTTACTGACATTTGTCGCATAGTGCCAAATCTTATTTGTCTTTTTTTGTCATGCTTTGAAACCCTTTGATGCTTGGCCTTCTTCCAACTCCGCAGGTTCAAGCCGTCCAGATATAACTTTCCTGGCGTGGAGCGCCCGTGGAATGGAAATATTTCTATTTACGTTCCGCAGCTGTCGTACATTGCTATAGTTATTTATTGTCTACATTATTGACAGAGTAAAATGAGCTATTACTGGATTCGAAACTTAACAAGATAATAAAGGCTAAGGTATAATGAATGTCATTAAAGTACAGCTAATATTGGTTACTCGCGTGATGTTGAATACATTTAACATGAATGACACGCAAAGCTGAAATAATTGTTAGATGAGATGATGAGAAACGAACTATAATTATTAGATGAAGGGATGTATCACAAACACAGTTTACGGTCATTTATTTGCTAACGGACGATGGCATTGCTTACTTTTAAAAACGTAAGTACCTACGCTACAGAGATTAGCCTTATTTTTGAGCGACTAGTGATGCGTTGTGCCTTTTTAGGAACCGAAATTAAGCAACGCCGTTCAGTGAATAAATAGATGGGCATCGACAGCAATACTCGCTCTTTCCATCGGCCATTTCATTCGCTCCTAAGATACCAGTCTACTTACCTCACTTGCGGAAGCTGCTGTATTTTCACATTCAAACGTCGCTAAGTTATACCTGAGTTTGCCAGTTCAGCATTGTTGTTGCTTATTGATACCGAATTCGGACTTGAATACTTATTTTTGTCCCCCCTTGGGATGACCGAATGCGGTGATAAAGTTAATACTTATTTGCGGGATATATTTATGAAAAATCCAGTTTTAAAGAAAGCTGTAAAATTCAAGTCTCATACTGGCTTTATTTATTGAGACTATGTAGAGAATTATGTATGAACTTTCATTTTAGGTAAATAAGACTGATAACAGTGTTGACAATGGTTTCAAGGTGACGTCCATCTTCACGCAAGATGTCAACAAAGTCACATTCCAAAGAAGTGCGGTGTGGAGTGTCGAAACGGGGTTACACGTGTATAACGATATTTTTCCAAACAGATTTAATGGTTTAAATGGATTGTTATTTCGCGTTGCAGTTGTTACTGACGTAAGTGGCCTATATGCACATTACAGTTAACCTTCACGCGTTACAGTTTCCATGCAAAATTTCTTCATAGCTTAGCGCGAATTTCGACGCGAATCCCCGAATCCATTCGCCTCAACGTCCATTATCGCGAATCTAGTTACATACGCGCAAGTTTTCCTGAATTTAAAAAAAATAAATAAATACGGGCACTAATCTGACTTTTCGCTCTTTGCCTCCCTCATACTTCGATTGTCTGGATTCTCGTAAAATGTCACGTCAAGAATGTGCTTAGATTCTGGCAAAATGTAACAAAATTCTGGCTTTGTAATTGAAACAATTAAAAAATTATACCAAAGAATTTTTTGCTCGATATTTACTACTATCAAGAATGAACAACGGAGTACTATGGGACAAAGCACCTAAATCACCTTTCATTACTGACAATAGAACACCAACTGCTATGGGCGAACCTGATACTTTTGACATTATTAGGAAATTTTCCTACGCTAAATCCATGTAAATCTGTTGTGTAAGAAGTCCACTCAAAGACTATGTGCATACCATACTGTTCCACCTTTAATATAAGGCGAGATGAGTTGCAGTCTTAACTGCCTTGAGTCGGCTAGGCTGGTTAGCCCAACCAGCAGCGAAGGATTGTTTTCAAAGAATGCTATTATACTGTTCCTAACTGGGACATATGCGGAAGTGGGTTTTAAAATAAGGGAAACTACCGCAAAGTACTCACGCAAGTTTATCCTCGTTGACTGATGTCATGTAGTAGCCTGGTCCACGTCGAGCATAATTACCATGATTATTCCGAATTGGTGGTTGGCTTCTTTGGGTTAATATCGTGAAAATGACGGATTTAGCTTAGCGGATAAGAACGATTAGACCCAATATTCTAAAACGCACAAATTGTTTATTACTACTACATCGACCGCAAGCATAACAATAATAAACAAAAACCAGACCGACTGTGGGGAAAACAATTATGTAATAGTTAGAAATGCCAAGTATTCCTACAAATGCCTTGTGACTCTTATTAGGCCTACATTCAGTGTAAACCTTCAACTACTTCATTTATTAAGGTTGCTGTTTGTTATTTTACAGAATCCACCATTTTGTACAGCGATAGAGACAGCTTCATTGACAAATTTTGGTAAAAATATTCCGTGCAGTGGAATAGCAATGGAGCTTCTTGAACAACTAGCACACGTCTTGAATTTTACGTAGGCAATTTTTAAGCCCAGTGCTTATCAAAAGATAGATTAACCAGTGCAAAAAATAATTCTAAACCAAGATAATTTTGTCCAGTTCATTATCGTTCATATTCACATAGCTAGTTGAATAATACCGCAAGTCTGCAGTTATTGCTCTCACTTTAACTAACCTAATGACTTGGCACAACGTAAGAATGCAATTCAGTTGTGGTAAATCAGAATGAATAAACTAACAGTTTACGTGAAAATTGCTGATTCATTATTATAAGCCGCTCATAATTTCTTGGCTGATCACAAATCTCAGGTAAAATTCATTAGCGTTTTCTAATTCATTTTGTGAGTTACAGTTGAGATGACTATGAATGAAGTATTAGACTGACTTATACGTATACATAAAATGTTGTTATGAAAAACTACAAACGTCAGAAGACAGACGGAAAATGTTTTTTGCGTTTTTGTTTTTAATATGTTTTTCTTATTTTTAGTGAATGTGGCGTCATTTGTTTGACATAATAATCCTAATATAATTATGTAATTTGACACTCTAGGTAAAAGTACTTCTAGTGCTTTCTCACTTATCACTTCCCTCACTGTAACCATCTTCCCACCCTCCACCCCACCCCCAAAATTGAATTTTTGTTATATGTAGCAGTGTGGGCATATACATGCATTATAATATACTATAATTAAGTGTTAATTGCCAATTTGCAAATTAAGTTGACTGAATTTGAAAATGAATTGATGACCCATTGTCCTGGATTTTCCTAGAGCTTTTGATTTCAAAATTTTTGAAACCCTAATTCCTCTTTTTCACGTACATCAATTTTCTCAGTTTTATCGTTGGCAAAATTTAAAAATAAAAATTATAGAAGTAATTCTTTAGTTATTATTCAAATAAATAATAATAAAGATAATAATAATAACAACAACAACAACAACAACAACAATAATAATAATAATAATAATAATAACAATAATAATAATAATAATAATAATAATAATAATAATAATAATAATAATAGTAATAATAATAAAAATAAAAATAATTACAACAACAACAACAACAATAATAATAATTAAAGAATTACTTCTAGAATTTGGCGCTTCCCCAAGAAAAAAATTTGGCACCCTAGCAAGCTGTCTAGTTTCCCTAGAGATAGAGCCGGCCCTGTATGTTATTTAGTAATGCTGCTATGTGTATAGAAATCAATAATGAGTTGTTAGTAACTTTACTAAAAATCACGCACAGAGGTTGTTTGAAGAACATTTGAGATACATAATTGCAGGTATGTGGTAATGCAACCCGAGGACAAGAAGTTTGGTAACGACATCGGGAATGGTACCTGGAACGGAATGATTGGAATGCTTCAGCGAGGAGTAAGCTATTCTGCATTCATTCAAAAATAATAAAAAATTGGAGTAATATAAAACTTATCACCATATAGGACTACACCGGCTGTAAAATTTTTAAGAACGTTTCATTACATCGGCTCGTAGCCACTGGTCGAATTATTACTGATTATAAGTTATAATCCACATTTTAATTTTACAACAAACCGGCAACATGGAGTTACAAACATGTGTTATTTTCCAGGCGTACAGTAAACCACACCATATAGATTATGTAATTCAGAAGAATTTTAACTACAGACATAAAAAAGAACGTATTATAATAAATACATTTTACTCCTTCGCATTTTAATCAGTGTAAGAATTTTCGTTCGTTGCTCAGAGTGGAAGACTCAGATGTAACTTTTCACAATTTCTCATGAAACGTACACAAAAATTTGGTTAATTTGCTTAAATTAGCTGAATAAATCTCTTTACGCATGTACATACTATATGTAGTAAAAATATTTTTAGGAAGTAGATTTAATTGCGTCGTCTCTCACCATAACTGATAGTAGACTGACAGTAGTAGACTTCATGGCTGCTTATTATACAGAGTTCGTAACAGTTATGACCAGAAGAACAGTAAGTGTAACTATTAATCTGTAAACTTATATTGACTCACAGTTCAGGAATTAAATTTACAGATTGTAAGAGATGTTTTTAAAGTTTTTAGTTGCAAATAAACTCCATACTCTGATTCGGTTTTTATGTAATAAAAGTTGGTCAGAAACGGCAATAACATAATATAACAAGTTTTTAATGTTCTTCACTATTATAACTTATCGTATACAATTATTTTTATACCTAAAACATTCCAAAAATGTAACTTCTTTATAATTTATATCGAACAGTTAAACCGTGATATATATAATATATATATATCACGGTTTAACTGTTCGAGCATTTATTTAAAAAATAGTAAGTTTAATGATATAAAAAATTTAACATCTGTTAATAATTAACTTGAAAGACTTCTCTATCGCTGTTTCAGGAAAAATCAAGAACGTTTGTTTATTTGGAACCATTTCGTAAAGAAGTTTGGAGTTGTGTTTTCATTACAACCCTGATTATGGGAGCCGCCTTGTTTCTCATTACGCGGTATTCACCTTACTACGCATCGAACTACAGCCAAACATTAGACGAATATCGATCGAAAAATCTTTTTCGAGTGTCAAATTGCTTTTGGTACGTCACAGGCGCATTTTTGCAGCAAGGTAAGCATAAGTTTAGACAAAGTAAGGAACATCATAGAGCAAGGTACTCAAACAATAGGCCACGTATAAGATAGAGTGTCTGTTATTTTCACGGTTGTTTCTTTAATCGTCTATTTCTAGAGTAACAGGCCCCTTTTGTCTGTATGTGTGTGGGCCGGCTGGCCTGCAAGTGAACAGTCTCCAAGTCTACAAAGTTGGCATTTGCCAGAAAGACCCTCTTAAGGTAGTCTTTTGACTCTATATTTCTATATTCCAACTAAATGAAGGGAATCCAATAATGAACCTATATATGTATAACAGGAAAACAAACAAGGATAATATTATAAAAGACACATAATTGTTATTCTAGAGTGTAGATATGTAAATGATAGCAAGAAAGCAAGCAACGTTGTTCTTTCAATCAACATCATTAGCGCAAGTAACTATTATTTGTACACAGTAAACGTAATTAACAGTGTAAACCACCAAAGAAAATTTCTTTTTATGCATTCACTCGATGTTTGTGCAGGTGGAATATGGTTGCCAGAATCTCTGTCAGGACGTACACTAGTTGGAACTTGGTGGCTGTTTGTCATTGTTGCCATTGCCATCTATTCTGGTAACTTAGTTGGATTTCTTACCATCCAGACTTTGTACGAATTACCAGTTCAAAGTGTCGAAGAAGTAGCTGCACATCCTACTACAGCACCTGTGGTCAGGGATGCTGTGGCTTTCACTGGCGTATTAATGGTAAACCCGATTTTACTTTTGTTAGCACAATGTGGGCCCACTGATTAAGTAACAAAAACTGATATTACAGAATGAGTCACATGTTTCGGAGAAATCATGAATTTCAATATAATCGCAACGCTCACGAAGCCTCTCAATTCCTTGTTAGAAATCTGCAAGTACGAAGTTGTACGACCTGTTGCAACGTACTACTAAGTCTACTATAGGCCTGCAGAATCCTGCAGTAATTTTGATTACACCACATGCTGATGAACAAGTAACAAACTAAAACAGTATTTTTATTGCCACTGAAACACACTTAAGTTTAAGTTAGCAAGCAGTTGTAGTAAGCATTATTTCAAGTATATTACAGTTCTAAGTTTCATTTTATTTTCATTTATTTCGCAATCCAGCCACAATGCAAAAATACAAATTACAAAAAATAACAAAACGAACACAAATGAGATAAAAACATTTACATTATTTACAAATTGAGATGCGGTTAAAGCACAGAGTAAAACTACTTGATAGTGATAAACTGTGTCTGTTGACTTTTAACTAATTGTAGCTCTAACGTTCATTAGCCAATCGTTCATCGCTTACACGAGAGGATACTGCATTCCATATATTGACCGCTATATTACTAAAAAATATTTCTGACAATCAGTCCTACAAAACTTAACAAAGAGTTTCAAATGATGACCTCTTGTGACAGAAGTAGCACGAACATAAATTCGTTAAAACTTAAAGCACTTTCTTTATGCACATTATCGTAACACAGCAGATTATTACGAAGACGGCGTAATTCTAATGCGTCTACTTTTAGATAATTTAAACTGTCAGGGAATGAGTCCCTAAGCATGTTAGATCTAGAAAACGCCGACAGAGAAACTACCTCCGGACGTTCACAATCAATTCTATATGTTGTAGGGATTCCACGTAGGGATACAGTATTCCACAAAAAAGGACAAACAAGAGTTTTATAAGCTGAATAAAAAATTAACGTCAGAACTAGTAAAGATTCCTAGCATCATATAAGTTTGATGACAGATATTGCCACAGTGATTACTAAATTTGCTAGTTACTCAAATGTAAAATACAGCATTTATTTACAGAGACTGGTAACTGCCATACTGAAATGACCACACAATTAAAGGCGTGATGAATGTTTTAGTAATAATCTATATCAACGTAAATTTGACATCATCAGTATAGAGCTTACAAGAGACAATACTAATGCAGTCAGGAATATCATCAGAAAATGATTACAATATTAACAATTAACACTTTTACTGATTTTTTGCAGCAAGCAACTGATGGTCCATATTATGACTTATGGAAGAAAGTTATTGAAAATCCACAGCAGCGTATTGTGCCTAATGCTTCTGAAGCTTTGGAGATGGTACGCACTTATGATTTAGCATTTGTGGAGGAATACACAGAAATATTATTTGCACTGGAACTCGATTACCAAGCTACTGGTCGCTGTGATTTCATCATGATCGAACAGCGATTGTTTCCAAGCAATTTCGCATTTGCCTTACCTAAGAACTCTCCTTATCAACAGAGATTCAATATGGCGTAAGTACTGCCACAAGTAATTCGTCATAGTATCATGTCAGAAAAGAATTAAAAACATGTGCCATATCCATCATCATTTAAATAAACTTCTAAACGCCAACATGCAACTTGGTATCCATTTTTAATTTATTTACGTTACGTTACGCATCATGAGCGTTATTCACAAGGTCATGAGGTATCAGCAATTTCCGTTAAGAATCACAAGCGTGTAAGACAGAATGCTGCGGCAACATTTTCGTCTTGCGTTGTCAATGGCAACATGCTTAGATATCAAACAACCAGTCGATGTCGCCGACAGTTCTAGACTAGGTGTTGACTTAGTTAAATAAAATCAATCATCTACTTCTGCAGACGATTTTCTTTTGAAAAACTGTTGCTTGCTTAATAAATGCTGGTAACTATAAGCGAAACTATCAGTAATAAAAATTTTCACACACTAGGAATCGTAGGAATGAATAAGTACGGAACGCACAATTACTTCAAAACCTGCCACTACGACATAATCGTGGCAAAATCATTAGATTTATTCAATATCTGATTATTCTACATAGCGGCTTGTTTTTGAACGATTAAGCAACTTACGACCATACTGCATATTTGAAGGCACTGTATTTGGAATTGGAATTTGTATGTAGGAAAACGCGAATTTGGAATACCAAGTCAAACGTACATCCAATTAAGTCTTGCTAAGATCTTTTAATAGAATTCCAATGCCTTGTACGCATTTCTTTTTCATTCTGTGCCCACTTTCCCCCTGACTCTCACAAAGTTGTAAAAAAGACTTTATTATGTAGAGAACGACCATGTTGAATTGTCATTTGAATGGCATACTACATGAGGCAGCATTGTGTATGACGGATATGATTTGGTTTTAAAAGTTCACAGTTTGCAGTAGGCTATAAAACAGGCCCGTATACCTGAATTTTGTGAAAACTAGTGTAAACGGTCTCTGAAAAGTTGTTTTCCTATGCACATTCCCAAAATGAGAAAAAAGGTGTGTGAGGACAGGGAGGTGTAAGAGTTTTATTTAAAAACGCCTCAATATGAATGAATGGGGTTGGATTCAACATTTCCATGCAAAAATTGCAGGGCAGCTGAAAGCATACGTACTTTATGAACTTCATGTTGCGTCATCCGTTATTTCCTGCATAATTAAAGTAGTACGTGGGATGTTCACTGTTGTTCATACAATATATATATATATACATCAGATATAATTAACATAGTTATAGTCTATAGTCATAAGTCCAAAGGCTTGTTCCAATTTTATGTCTTCTGAACAATGAATGTTAACTAGCAAAGGCCAGCAAAAATAGAATACGTATAATTAACAGTTATTTCAAATACTATAATTAATAAAGCACTAACATTAGATCTACATGTTCTTTACCTACTTAGGGTAACAGACTAGCAAATACATAATAGCAAAACCAGGTCAAAAGCAACAGTCAGCTACAAAGGCAAAATAATCTTTGACGTAAAATAGCTAGGCATCTTCTAATTTTCCCAGCAGAAACTGTCGATAATCACATTTCGAATATCATAACATATTAAAAAATTAGTGTTCAACTTTGTCAAAACACTTTTTTAAAAAAGACTCACATTTTGCAGCTCTGTTTTTAATGTCATAGTTGTAAAATTCCTCCCAGACGAAGCAGCATGTGAAATTTGTTGAATATTTTGCTCAGGCTAAATTTTGAAAAAATGAGTGGGTGGGTCCCAAAGAAAGGTTACAAAAGCTGTGGGCACTGCATGCAATCTAAATGACACATACTCTCAAATTCACTGTGCAACCATTACTGGCTTGTCCCCCAGTACATTCCGCAGACTAAGGACAACAACTGTCACAAAAAACTAAATCTAAAAATTTTGTAGGTTTTCTTAGGTTCTTTCAGTGGCCTCAATTAAAAATTAATTACTGATGAGAAGATTCTAAACTATAACATTTCGTTTGCTATAGCAATTTTCAAGCATGTTGAAGCTTCCTGAGCCCTAGTCAACCAGAAACAATATACACGTCCATATAAATCATACACATAATTTTATATATCACATGTATCGACATGACACATATGTATATTTTGTGGATGTATATAGCTGGATTCTATATGACGGAATTAATATCTTACTGGCTATATCAGATTAAATTAAATGTAGCACCTGCAATGGCTCTAGATAAGATGAAACTGTTTTTTATATTCATTTAGCATGTAAAACCATTTTAAAGCATAAGTTAATAAATATTTTCAGGATACTGCGGATGACACAGCAAGGATTCATCGAACGCTTAAAGATGAAATACTTCTTTAAAAGCCTAAAATGTGACGTATCCACACGCCAAGCAGTTCAGGCACAAGAGATAGAACTGAGAACTGCTCTTGGTATATTCTACATACTGCCCACAGGATTTCTGTGTGCCTTTCTTGCACTTTTTATAGAAAAGCTATGTGCTCATTTTCCAAACTCCAGCGAGACTGTATCCATAAGGGTGAGAAATAGCATACAGAATTTCTTTATTAGGTGCAGTAATCAAGTGTCATCAACTAGTAACATACGCAGAACTATGACACTGAACAACGTAACTCTTAGTCAGCGGAAAGTGCAGCAAATACCCAAAACTGTAAACATAATGACGGAAGCATGGCAACTAGCTTACGGGAATGTGGATGGATCAGATGCATCTACTCCAAACTATCAAGATCAGAAAGTTAGTAACAATGATACTGCCAGTCAGATACATACAAAGGAAAAAGATGCATGGTTTATGTACTATATAAAAAATGAAAATTGTTCTGTCCAGTTCACTGACTTGCAGCAAAAAAACAATTTCAATATTTAAATACTGTAATAACAACCAAAATGCCAATTCTGTGGATTTTCACAGAAAAAAATCTGTTTGCTTTGCTGTACACATGCATCTAGATGTGTTTTTTTAACATGTACATTTTTAACATTTTGAGCCCGAAAGCACACGAGTAAAAAAACACAAATATTACCACTGTACTCAGTGTCAAGGACTAGCTGCGAGGTACGACCATTCTGAGAACATAACAATTATCCTGACTATGTGAGCACCATGTTTTACAGTAGTTAGCCACTGCGGATGCTTACACATGCTGCATTTTACGGTGTTTAATTAAATGTTCATGCACACAAGTGAGTATCTTGATTCATCTAGGATTGTAATTAAGATGAAAGACAAAAGAACAGAAATTATTTGCTTTTATTTTTGATGGATGGACGGGTGTAAATCAATAAAAATTTTAATTCTTACCGAAGTTTAATTTAACAAGTATACTTCTCTTAAACACAAAAAATGTCTTGCATTTCTTGAAATGTATTAAACTTTCTTCAAGTTGGTAAAAATTTAAAGCTATAGCACTACAGATTATTGTTATTATCAAAATTTGAATACCTGGCTTTTATATTTAACAATTTTAGAATTACTTTTTCCAATAAAAGAAAGAACCAGACATGCTGCCACTTCACAAAACTTATTAATGTTCCAAACTCAGTGCATTTCTAAGGCCGCTTGTTCTTTATTGATAACAGCATTTAGCTTACTAAATCTGTCATGGAATGTTCATATATATATATTTGCAAAAGCAGTTGAACGGGGTTAGTTAAAGCAAGCCCTAAAGCTTCTCTTGAGGATTTCAATCCTAGCCAACAATGATGCAATTAAAGGACTTAAATACATGCCAATCTACCACTTGAAACAAAGCTTACTCATTGCTGCAAACTGTAAAAACTAGCAAAATGTCACAAATTTTCTCAAGTAATATTCATTATACCGTTTACGGAGTTAACAATATTTATCTGTATCTACTAACTGCCTTCAAATGAGCTAACACACTTAGCAGAAAACAATGTAGCTCTTGTATACATGGGTGGTATCTTGGCCGGTCATTAAGTTTTACTGTCAGCAAGTAGTGGCTCAAGTATCATCAAGCTCTTCTTGGTAGGCAGTGTGCTGTTGGTCATAGTCTGGGTATTACCTTTGTAGCAGCCGAGAGAGCATCTTTCTCAGGTTATTTTGCTCCAACAAATATTTTGTTATATTAGCTCTCATGTATGCCAAACAAAAATGTAATTAATTAACTTTACTATTAATCAACCATTGCTACAGAATACCACTTTGCAAGTGTTTTAGAATAAATTCTATACGACTTCCCATTGCAGGTTGACCACTTCTGGTCTTCTTTGAAAATTTCTTTTGTCGCTGCAGTTTCCGTTCATGATATTGTTTCAGGGCCTTTTTGCTTTCATCCTTTTTCTTGAGAAATATCTAAAAGTTAAATTGTTGATCAGTAGCTGTCTCTAAAATTAAAAGCAGATGCAGGTGTAATACTGTTGTATTTTTATCATGGTAAACTCATACTGTAAAAAACAGTGGGAATGTATTTGTACAGTAGGAACAGCCAATGTAGTTTAATTCACAAATTAATACTGAAGGCACCTTGACTAAATAATTAAGTGAAGTGAACTGGCTGGACTGTTTCATAGCTGCAGAGAAATGATGTCAGTCATCATTACATCTAATACAGTTGCTATTTATTAACTTATCTTCAGTAAATTATTATAAGAATGAAGCTCTTGTTTAAAAACTGTGTTAATTGCTGGTTTCATTATTAACTTGGCTTCCAAATTTTGCATCACAAAATGTTATCATTATATGCTGATTGCACGCACATTTTTTAAAAATTTGGCAAAAATAAGTTTATTAATTATTACTAATCTTTTTATTTGTATAAAATTTTATACAGCAGTGTTGTTTTAATATAATTAATATAACAAATAATTTTTGAAAGTAATTGAAAAATAATAATTACTGACCAAGTAGTGTTAAACGTTTATCACTTAACCAGCAACTTCTTAGGCTATAACATCACGATTAAAACAGCTTACAAAAAATAATCTGCTATGAATTCAAAATAATTCATCTGAATGTATATATTTGAATTTTGAACCAAACAGCAGCTGCAGTGGACTGCAGACAACTGCAATTTCATGGTGACATAAATCATTATTATTATTATCTGGTGCATTACCAACCTCTTTCTGCAACTGCTTCTCTTTCATTTTCTGTTCATATTGTAATGAAGCTTTCTTGTATGCATTCGCTTTTATAGGCTTCTTCTTGTATTGTGGAAATCTATAAAAAAACATAGCACAAATTAATTTTTTATAAAAAATGTACCGAGCTTGTGAAAGCTAGACTTTACAAAGAAAGTCTGTTTAATCTGAATAGAAAGGTCAGTCGAATTAACTGAAACTGGCTTTGTTTTTTTGGGCTATTAATTCACACACAATCAAATGCCTACTCAAGTATTTTTCCATCGAATATACAGAGAAACACTCCTAGTCAAACTCCTAATGACTCTGGACGTGGTCTACTTGTTTGCTACATGGATATGGTGTGGCCTGAATGAGTCTGAGTTGTTTTGAACAACGATGTAAATGTAATCACAATTTCTTGCAGTTAACAGATTAGGAATAGATGGAGAGATCTGCATTCAGGATAATTTCCAACAGCCATTCGTTTTAAAAATATTGACTGTTTGACTGTAATTTTGTGACACAATCCAAACTGTTGACACGAAGGAAATTCTGCATCACAGATACTGTAAAAGAGATAATTTCTTAAACAATTTCTTAGTGCTGTTACCTGACACTTGAGTTAGTTGAGTCAGTAATCCCCTCATTCAATTGTTGTTGGAATGCTTCTTTTTGATTTTTCTTGTCTTTTCTCACCTGACGACAATACTCACGAAGTATAACTTTTTTTCTTTTATCAGCAAATCCTTGCCCTACGAATCGAAAGCAGATGTTCTGAACACCCCTCAAAACACAAGCACAAAAACAATACTATTTCTCACTAACTAGGTTTTCTTAGTATTCTGCAGATAAATTATTGATGTGGATTTGATACTATTAATGCAATCAATATGCTCCAGCCTCCAGATAAAATTTTAGCACAGAAACTATTTACCTCCTGAACTCTCAGACAAATTTTTACCCCTCATTCTTGTGCTGTGTAATCTTGAAATTAAATTTAATGACACATGCTGTTTATTTAACAAAAATCCAGGACTTTTTTATGGATTATTATTCCTCTTTTCACACCCAGTGTGTGGCCTCTGACCTCTTCTTCTGCAAAGCTAAAGAAATATAAGACTAAGCCTATAATGGTAAGGTTTTCACTAAAGCTTAATAATGACAGCTAAACTGCCTAAAGGGTTGATTTTTTGTCCAGGACTGTAGTTTTCTGTAAATGTGAATAGCTGTGTGTCATAGGCCCGCTTTCCATGTGCGCATTTACACTGGCAAGTTTCAGACGTGTTTCTGCATGAGGCATAATATATTTCCATGTGTATGGGACCGTTAGAACGTTATTAGATCCCATGAAACTGAGTACATACTCCAGCTTCTCTGCTGACAAACTGAAATATTCGTGGTATTTCTGACTGTCCAGTTCGAACTCTGTCACCAGGTGATAGTATGCTCCAAATTCATGTCGTTGTTTAAGTATGTCATGGACCCAGAACCCGTGGCTCCTGCATTCATACTGAGTGACAGTCTTTGTTAGAGAAGTAACGTCTAAATTTCCAACCTGCTGCTGATCACGATTAAGGTATCTACACAGTCTGAGCATGCACGAGTGCCCTTTTACCCAACTCGCTAGCAAAAAAGACTGTCTTCGAGCCACTTTTCTGCCTGCAAGAAAATACCAGCATGCGGAAACGCCCACATGGAAACAGTGGCACACAGCTGACCATCTGAACTCAAGAAACGTTTTATACTTAAGTATGTTTTTGTCTAGATCCATTCCATTTTTGTCTATAGACAAAATATTCTCACAGGTATAATTTTTTTCACATTATGCCAGATGAACACTATGTAACAAAAAACTCTATATACATGTATCATCAATCTGACAGGAAGATGCTGCAGCATAACTGACAATCTTCCTGTGTTGCCAACAAAAATGCACAATCCTATAATAAGAGCTGGACAGTGATGTCACATAAAACAAACACACTTTTACAACTAAAAGATCCATCAATTTACTGTTTGGTAGACCTTATATATAACGAATATTGCTCACAAGTCTATTGAACACAACAGAAGCACAGAAATTGACTAGGGAATGCCCATTACAAAAGTTTGTCCTATGAAACAGCTATTTTTAAGAACAGTTTTCTTGGTAGCTTTCTGCACATTTTACAAGGAATGAACTTTAAAATCTTCATACAAGAATTGAGCGTCATTTGCCACTTTTTTAGCTAAGAAGTCAGCAAATTCATTAAAACACTATTACAATGACCAGGTGCCCCATAGACATGCAACCTTAAACAATATTCTGTTAATCAAAGCTTTGACATAATATTTAATACAGTCTGTAGGTTTGACATTGCCAGCCTAATAAGATAATACCAATAATAGACTGACTGCCACACAAAACAGCTAAATTTTCAAGATTCAGTACTACTAAATCTAAATCATCACAAACTGTAGAATCATCAAAAGTGTAGTCGACTCAGCAAGACGTATAGAACCAGGAACTGCTTCTGATTTTTTTTTTCAGTTGGTGAACAGCAATGCTGTCTCTCAAAATATCAGCTCCAGCTTGACACCAGAATTGCTGGCAAGAAGCATCAATAAAAGCAAGCAGTGAATTTTCTGGATGATTTCTATTTATGTTCACAGTATAATCTTTAGCTCACAAGAATCTTAAGTTAAGCAGTTTGTAGCTTTATTCTGTATATTTAAATACATATGTTTATACAAAAAAATCTATAGCTAGATTTTTATGGTCTTCTGGTCTATTTTAAATGTAGTGGAAATATTCCAGCATTTAAATTTATCCTTTAAAGCCCAGCAAGCTCCAACTCAAACTCACACTCTGGTACCATCTCACATATATCCTATATATGATGTATATGAAAAAATGAAGATTCAAATACAGGGCAAGTGCTCTTCACTGAACAAGTTCTAGTAAAAACATGTCATTTTCGTCAGCTAGTTGCCAAACAACATTGCCCGTATTCTAATTCAGAAAGAATATGTGCTTTGTGGATTCTCAGTAAGCTTTTAGTAGAAACATTTCTTATTTCACAGATGACTGCAAGGGTCTTATTAGCCTTATTATTCGCAATGTATGTGGAAGCTGGGTTTTTCATCCAAAGTAATCCCAAGCAGTTTGGGAAAGTGGTTAATCTGTAATTACCATTTCTGTTACCATAGTCGGTTTTCATTAACAATATAAGAGTATAAGAAACTCTACTAAAAATTTTAATTCACAGTTTTAGCTATTGAGTAGTATGCACCATAAATAGCACCAACGAATTATTTTTTTACATTACCTCACACTTTTAAGGCTAATCCATTAACACCAGAGCAAGTATGCCATAAGTTACCATATCATCAGCATATTTACAATTATTAATTTTTACAAATTTTAAAATAAATTATCAGATATAAAAATATTGAACAAAGATAGGTAACAAAATGCTACCTTGAGGCAATCAAATAAAATCACGCATTCTTCACTTAAAAATTACCTAATAAGCACTTACGCAATGCTTCTATTTAAATAGAAAGCCGTTAATCCATGTCCTCATCTGCATCGAATAACTTAACTAGAAGCCTATCCCTCCATACAAAATTGTATGCTTTATGTAAATCTAAAAATCCAGCAACAGTTTTTCCTCTTTTTGGAAACTAAGGAAATCATTTTCTACTAATTTTAGCACAGAATGACTTGTTGAGCAACACTGCTTGAAGCCACCTTGTTCTTCATCAACGATATTATATTCAGATAGTGTAAAGCCATCCTTTAGATCAATTTGCAGATGAAAGGTTAAACTTATGGGGTGATATGAAGGGTCATAGTAACAGTCTTTGCTTGTTTCCTAATAAACTTGGCATTAGCCGACGTCCACACTGAAGAGACCCGAAACAAAATGAATGGTTTCACGAGCTACTATCGGAGTTTCAAAATACAAGTCTTTTGCAATTGCAGTACTAGTTTCTAGCATGAAAAATGGGGTTATAAAATTAGGTTTTTAGCATTTTTGATAGTATTTTAGTATTGATGATAATTAATATGAAATTAATTATTAGAATATAGAAATCCAATATATTTAGCGTTTGTTCTTATATTGACATTTGACCTAATTTTTGGTACATTCTACTTTGAAGCATAATAACGCAGTTTTAACTATGCCGACTTGTGGACGGATTTGATTTGCAAGCACACATAATTATGTTAAAATCATAAGATTCAAGGCTTAGATTTAATGTTAACAACAACTACTGTTTACCCGTTAATCTATTCCCAATAAACCAGTTAGTATCACCATTCCTCTTCCCTGCTTTTGGTTGCTGTTTTGTGTTGTGACTGGCTTTTTTCGAGGTTTCCATAATAATATAATCATGGCTTTCAGCACGAACTACACATGTATTAATAAAGAGAGGGCAGACATAGTTAATGGTGCTGCTACCTTTTAGTCGTTTAAGTTAACGTTTACCATTTACGACCATTGGTTGAGCTTTGCGTTATTTTCATCAATTAAATTAAAATCAGGACCTGTTTGATCTATGCTTAAGTCTATAGCTCCTGAACCTCATCTCTTAATGAAAATTTCTTTACGTGTATCGCTCACGTGAATCATGTTTATGTAGCTTAGTACTTTTCATTAATAATAAGTGCTATATCTTCGCGATAATAATGCCTAATTGATACAAAGAAATGCCAGCTCTCCGTATTGTGAAGTATACACAAAAAATATAACACAACATTTCAAGTTGTTGTGGGAATACAAATACAACAAGTAAGAGTACAGAACAGTTTCCCGCACCAACTTGAAACTATTGCTCAGTCAACTGAGAACATATTAATATCATACCCTCAATATTTAGTGTGAACACTGATCATCCTGTACCTCTCACAGCCTGCAGTCTTGAGGGGTATGATCGGGAATCAAATGATCAGGGTCAAGCTCATGATCGCCCAGCATATTAAATTTTTGCAGATGTCTCATAAGCTTGACTTTTGAATATCCATCAATGGTATGTATTTGGCTTATCAGCCTCCACTCTGTCTCAAGCCATTCGGCTCCATCTGCTTCACAACCACATCTCTCGAGATTGCAGTCTGTACGAAACACAAAAGGCTTTTGCGCTAAATATTGAGGACTTGATAGATCCTTAAATGATTGAGTAAAACTTTGATGCAATAATAACCCCTAACAAATGGTCTTGTATACGCTACATTCATACAGTTTCGGGTTTGGTAGCATTTTGTCGTATTGTTTAATGGTTAGTCACCTCATAAATTTTGTATAACATTGCTTCATCTTAGTAACTTTTTTGTTCAGTCGCACAAGCTTTGTTTCTCTGCATAAGGTATACTTAAGATACCTGCTAATGTTATTTTTTTGTCTCGCTGTTAAGGCTATTCCTTCATGTGGTTGAAATAATAATTACCTCAGAAAAATGATTTCAAAGTATAGTTGGAAGCATTGTATATGGCTGGCACAAAATTTAATAAATTTGGTTTGTAAAAGTGAAATTTTAATGTGTTTAAATTAATCCGTAATATTTTATGACTACAAATGTCAAATGTGCGTAATTACTTACTCATCTGTAAAATTTATTAATCAAAATAATTATATTTGATGGAAAATATTGTTTCCTATGGTAACAACGTGAATAACGCCTTTCAAATTAAGACCTGATAAAATACACGCATGGATTGGTATGTAGATTAATGGGGATAACTCAACGTTAGACGAAAAAGTAGAACCGCGCTGCATCCTTTTCACCTCGAATTTTACAAACATCTTTTTGTGTATAAGCTAGGCTGCAAATACAGCTGGTCAATTTCATTGCGTCGGTAATGGACTTGCTATGAACATGGCTTTGCGTACACTGAACAGTCCTATAATAAGTACGTCATGACAAGAGTGAACTGATGCTCATTTGCACTGCACTCAAGTTTAGGTTAGCGGTGAATTGTTATTCACACGCCAATCAAGGCAACAATGAAAAAGTTGTTCCAACGCCGTATTATTTTTAATTTATTCACAACCTCGTTTTTTGCGAAAACGGATAACTTGGGCCTACGTTCAGTACACCATGTACAGACATTAAAAGTACAACATTGCGGCATAGTTTTGATTCTTGTCTTTGATTGTGATTATTACTATCTTCGTAATGGGCATATTATTACTAAAATATTCTACTGAAAAGCAATGTGGGCGCCAATATATTTAAACTGAATCAATTTGTGAATGTATTATTGGTCCTACTCAGTGATGCCATGTGATGTTGATGTGGTTTAGATGGCCATGGCAGTCAGGGCCAGGCAAGCATAAAAGGAACCTCTTAAGACAACTTCTACTTAGGCTTACTCACTGTACTTCTGTAATTACTTAGCAACATACTCTCCGATCTGTTTGTATTATGTTGCAGAAGATCTATTCACGCCAAGAACACACTTGACCCTGGATATATAGAGCCAGTAGATCCCCCAGTCAAAGCTTAGGGTCTTGAGTTTGGGTCTAATTTGACTTGGCTGTGCAGATTTCTTAATAGCAATGATGGTTTTCACGTTTGGATTAGAATATAAGAGGACTGCTTTGGAAATAAGTTTGTCTACTTACTGCCATGTCAGGTATGCTCGAAGTGCAAGTGATGCCTGATTCGCATGTGTAGCTGTTATTATGTTTACATAGATGCTTGTATAATATGTTCTTGGCATCAATTTATTAACTAATCCTTGTACATAGTTTTGTTATTGTACCTGAGTACGAATAAATAGTAATAGTTGTTTTAACTTCGTTTTTATTTCAAACGTCAAATGCAAATATGATAAAGCAATGGATTTTGTAAATACAGTACTCATTACTTGTATTTTAAAAAATTTGTTGACGTGTGTATCTGTTGATTATTGTTTATCGCTCTAGACGCAAGTAGCACCATCTATCCACTAAAATACAAACTCATACAATAGTAATGGTGTGGAGCTTTTTTGTTTTCGTTGTTTCTTTTCTTCCCCTTTTCTCCTTTTCCCCTTTCTTCTGTACTTAGTGCATTTGTTCGAGTGAGTGGGCTTAGGACATAACATATTTTCAGTTTTCGCTTTGTTGTGTTATTCTAGCGAAATTGTTCATCTAGCCACGATTAACTGTTTTTGAGGATAGAGGAGTTGCGGTCGAAATCCAAGAAAGTTCTAATTCCACCTCATCACTCCAATGTGATGTGTGTGTGTGTGTGTGTGTGTGTGCACACGAGGAAATGCTTTATAAACAATAATATTAATGTTATTGCAAATGTTGTGGATCTCTGAGGAAGAAAAAGATGCAAAGGAGGTATTTTTAGCAATGTTGCAAAAGGAAATTCCCGAAATTTAAGTTGGACTGAAAACATAAAAGAAACAGCAGAGATGTATGAAATAGACATAAATAGGGAGAGATCAAAAATGAATAATTGAATCTAAATGAAAGTGAGAAGTGAAAGTTGCTACAACAGTAAATATCTGAAACACATTGTCAGAAAATGAAAAAAACTGAGATTTATGGAAAATGCCTCAGGAAAGTGGAATAATTTAGTGGATTATATAATTAAGTGTAACCAAAAAACAATCTTTGAAATAACAGAATGGAAACTGAATGATTAAAGTGAAAACTGATTTCAAAAATAAATTTTAGGACAACGTGAAATGCCTTTGGGGGAAATTCATGATAATAATAATTGAACATTTACTAACAATTGTCAGAAAGCTATAAATATAGTGAGTTATGTAAAGAAGATATAGAGTTAGGTTCAAAAACATTTGAAACAGAAAAATTGGTAATGAGATAATGATCAATACCAAAATACGGAAAGTAATGACAGATAGTTAGATAGAAAGCGGGTTTAGAAATTTAGTATCATAATGTCTAAACTAGGTTGTGGGTACACATTGTTAAATGTAGAATTTTTGGCTCCCTATTAGGACTTCCACTTTTCTTCCGTCTTTGCCTATTAACATTATTGCGGTAGAGAGGCCAGTGCGAATCGCCCGTACAAGGGGGTGGCGGCACCTTTCGGCAGTAACTAAAACTAGGGAAGCTGAAGAAAGAGAACTCAGAACTAAGAAGTGAACGTTCGCACTTTGTAGTGTAAGATAAAGAAATATGTCAGCTTCCACGTGAAGTTTTTATGAGGCTTCTTTGTTTTCGATCTGACTTGAACAGTAATTGAAGCAATTGCAAGGTATTACTCTGTTAAAGTTGGTTAGTTGTACATGATTACTTTGTAAAATAGTTTAGTCAAATTGTTTACTGATTTTGTTTAGGTGTCCCGGAATCAGCCTGTCAGGTAGGCATGATTTATGATACAAATATTTCATCCCCTTGGTTACTTTACTTCAGTACCATCGTTATTTTTGTGCAGTGAATCGCCGTCATTAGTCTAATGAAACTACAGCATGGTTAATTATAATATAGCAATATTTACGTAATTAGAAAGCACTTAATAACTAACCAAGTAAAGGGCAGCCTTCATTTTTCCTCATAATTCTTCAATGCTTTTATTGTCGAAAATAGAAAGTTACATTTCTAAAATTAATGGTTCTGAAATATTTGAACTTTAATATAGTTTACAGAGGTGGTATGTCATGGCTTACTAATAAAATTTTATTTAGGCCTATTTTTCTTTTCAGATGGCAATAGTTGGTAAAAAATTTCACACGGTCTTTCTTGGTTTGTAGATTAAACAGTACATTCATCTTCACACTTCTTATTTCGATGCAACGTTCACACGTACAGTAGATAACAACCATTCAAAGAAAAATGGATGTGGCAACTGTTATATATTATAAATGTACAGCCTGCTCAGATTGTTTTATGAACGAGCAGTCATTTGTTAATCACACACGCAGCATTCACTGCAAAATACTAATTTGCCAAGGACACAATGCTGGTCAAGATGTGTGTAAAGAGACCGGTTTTCGAGAACAGGATGGCTTCAAACAGAAGGATCCAATTATTGTAAAAATTGAACATGCAGACAATAGTCAATTGAACAATAATATAACAAGTAGTAGCCAATGTGATATTCAAGAAATTTTATATAATCACAATGGTATTACTACACAGACAATTTACCACAGTGGCAGTCTTCTTAATAGGCAGCAGTCCACACTTTCTAATTACAATAGTGCAAATGTCGGTGGGTCTTCAAGTTTGGATCAGCCAGCTTATACGTTTTACTCCCTAGGGCAAGAAAATATTACTGGGCACAGTGGTGCACAGCTTACGCAAGCCAACCTGCTAGCCGCACAACCCAGCAACAATCATCGTATGGGCCATGATGTTATTGCAGTTCATGATAATTCTCAGACTGTTACTGTTAGTCAAGTACCTTCAGGAACACCTGTCTTTTCTGATATTAATAATATGGTCTTGGGTACAATTCCAGTGGATCTTAGCGTACCACAACTACAATGGAATGCAGGCAATACACAACCTGCAACAAATGTACGAAAACGTAGTAGTAGAGCACATAGACGTAAACCAGCATGGCCAGTCGCAATCCGACCTGCAACTTCGCAGGTCATTTCTGAAGACGAAGATGCAGAACAAGATGTATCGACCACACTCCTTGCCCCACCAATCGACAAGTCACTTGTGAATGAGATTAATGATATCACTGCAGACACAAATGGAATCAACACGTCTGATGAAACAGTATCTACGGAGCAACCGGTTAATATTAAAACCGAAACAATTACCTTGGATAATGAAGATGATGATAATATAGCTTCCAATTCTATGCAGACGAGCAATCATGATCTTCGCCAAAACAGCTATCCTCCTAAACTTTCCCACCGCAGCATCACTGTACGGGGCGCTCACATGCGGATGCGGAACTTCTCATTTCAACATGGATCAGGCCAGTATAAGTGTCACTTATGTGACAAGTCGTTCCAGTTTCCATCACTTCTGCGAATGCATCAGCGCTACCACACTGGGGAACGCCCTTATATCTGTGATGAATGTGGATCTGCTTTTCGTATCAAGGGCACTCTAAAGGTGGGTGTTACATTTGATATTAGGCATTTTTCGCATGAAGACTTTTTGACAAAGTTATGCATTTTTTGACAGACAGTTTGATGTACTAAGTGAAGGGTAAACCAGAACAGAGAACATTTGAAAACAGATAAGTTAGGGATGGAGGCATAGGCGTAGACAGTGTTTGGAGTCAATAGGCCCATGTATGTCTGTGACTTGAACAGTGGTCTGTAACTTGAACAGATAGTGGTCTTGTCTAGCAAGATGTACTTCTCTATTGTGAGTGAGTTTTTGTGCGAAGTTCAAGACTGAATCCTGTACCGTCAAGTTCTAAATGTAGCTACTTTCTGTGTTTGTATGATTATTGCCAAAAAAATAATGAAAATAATATGAAAACTCTTTTTATCTTTCTGCATCCACAAACTTTGTGTCTAAACCTCAAGTCTTGCTCCTGTATCTATCCTGCACATCTCTAAATTGTAGTGAGACCCTGTGATCGCAACTCATTTTCTGTACCCATACGGTTTGTGCCCAAACTTGCCCGATTTTACATATCATGAGTCAAAACCTTCATTGATGAAAAATCCCCGTAACCCTATAAATCTAATCTTTGTGCCATATATGCTGACTATTATAATAATAACAAGATGAGATTTCATGCACATTGCAGCTAATCTGTGACATTTTGTAGCAGTTTCTGATATTATTAATGTAATATGGGGAAGAGACATTAGACTGTTTGATTTGCTTAACAATTAACACATTACTCCATTCACTCCACATTTTCTAACCTTGACTTAGTATGTCATCATGTCGATAAATGCCATAATTCACAGTTAGTAAAAAAGTTAAATTATTTGTCATTTGTTAATGTATATATTTTTGTAGGTTCATCAACGTATTCACACAGGGGAACGTCCTTATAGATGTGATCAGTGTGATGCAGCATTCACTCAATCTCATTGTCTGAAGTCACACAAGCAAAAGAAACACGGTCGGTCTTCCGGTGGTCGCCAGCATCTGCTGGGTCATTCCAACAGGTCAGGAGTGGGACGTGGTGCTCTTGGACACTGGAGACGACGTACTGCTAACCAGGCTGGGGACGAAGGTATCAAGTGCGAACATTGCAGTAAGGTATTTAAATTTCCCTGCTTGCTGCGCTTGCATGAAAGGGTCCACACAGGGGAGCGACCATTTAAGTGTGATGAATGTGATGCTGCATTCACACAGAACCACTGTCTGAAGTCACATCAAGAGCGTATCCATGGGAAGGTGCTTCCTTCGAAAAGCCCTCCACGACGCCTTGCGGATGCGCGTGATGTATCCGTCACGCTCGTTCCTTTTCCTGGTACGCGGCGCAGCTATGCGGATCCGGATCCTAAGCCATACCAGTGTGATGAGTGCACGGCGGCATTTCGCAGCAAAAGCGTGCTTTTGATTCATCAGCGTACGCACACGGGTGAAAGGCCCTATCCGTGCGATCACTGCGATTCCGCATTCACCCAAGCACATTGCCTGAAGTCGCACATGGAGAACATTCACGGCGTCATTGCAGAGAAACGACACAAATGCAGTGTCTGCGGCGAAAACTTTGAAAAGCTGCAAGGCTTGAAGATCCACAAAAACTGGAAGCATAAAACAACTTAGACAAGTTTCTTACTTCTGATATCTATTGACTTCCAATACTCTCCATGTTTTCAGTGGGCTTTTGTGAAATCAAATTTCATACCACTGTCACATGGATTAAAAACTACTGCTTGATAAACAACATATATGTGTGGTAAAACAGCAATGTAGTTATTTATATTTATTATCCACGTGGTAGTATTGCATTGCATTGATTAAGTTACTGCATATTTTGCCAGTGTTCTAGCTTTTGTTGGCTGTTTTTATTCATTTTCATACGCATTAAGTGGTGCTATTACTGTGCCGCAAATTAAGTGAAAGTTTTCATTGCTGTTAACGTAGCAAGCACCTGATTTTACGTCTTGCTAGATATAGGACCTTTTATATAAAAACCAATTACTGGTATGTGCCATTTTTTACTAGTGTAAGTTGCAACTACTTAGCAACTTGTTGTTTTTTAGACATTTTAAATTAGTTGCCATGGTATTGTGCTAAACAGTTATACAAAAGCTTTTAATGAACACCGATTTATATGACTGTTATAGATTTAGTATTAGATCAAAAATAAAAAACATTTTTAGTAAAAAGTGCATTCTTGTAAATTGCGTTACGTTGAATAGTAACACTTTACAGTCTGCTTTGCATGCTTAAATGCTACCATACAAGTGAAACAAAGGTGTTGTAAGTTTTAAACACATTTTTTTAAAATGTTTTGGCAGTCTAAGCAAATTTTATGCACATACAGGATGTGTGCTTGCCAAGTTTTTATAATCTTGCATCATTAGATACATTGCTAATTTATTATTATTAGAATCTCTTCTTTTGTGATCTCATATCAAAACACCAGCATCATTTTTGAGCTTGAATTTTGTTTTACATGTAACTTATAATTATTTAATTTAGCTGCCCAACTTATTATTTTTATTATTTTAAATAGGTAGTCTTTTTGTGAAGTATAGTTTATGGTTGTGTATAGTATCATGTGTGACCGTCTTGTGTGAATGTGCTTTTATTTCATGTATTATATTCCTATAACGTTTACACTGTTTAGTACTAGTCAATGCACCGTCAACTGTTCACTCATTTAAACCATTATAATTGGAGCAAGCAGCCTGAATGTTTTAAACTAGTGCTGTAGAACATTGTAGTTCACTGTATGTATTGATCCATAAATAACATTTTATGAAAACATACTAGAGTTGTAGAGAAGCTTAGGGAAGCTGTGTTCGGGTAGTGTGCGCGATCGAAAATTGGTTCAATTTCGATCCGCACCGATTGGATACAGTAAATTGACTGTTTGTATGAAAATATATTTCGATCAATGAATGTTTAGGCAAACGGCTGCAACTACATACTGAGTAGTATGCTGCGTCTAAAATTAGACACGTTCATAAAACCGATATGCACATGTTCAGCTGTATAGGCTGAATTCGAGAAAACTATATTTAGTGCCAAAATTCAACTCTTCCACACTAGTATTTTAATGTCTGTCACAACTAGCTTAGCTGAATTGTATGAGCTTGAAGAATGGTTGTGGCTTTGCACATGTTAAAGCCATAATTTTGTTATGTTTCTGCCATGAATTCATTGATATTATTTACAAATGGTTTTAAAATGGACTTTTGTTTCTCGAATTTCGTTTCCAATTTTCAAGAAGAAGTAGCTGCTAAACTATTCATCGCAAGTATTTATTAGTCTTTCGAGACTAGTATCGTTAAGATCACCTAGCTAATTAGATAGACATGGTTATCATCAGCTAAATTATCTTGGAGTTTATTCGCTAATTGATAAAAAATTTTATTGGCCTTTTCGCGATGGGGATGTTGTTATTCTTACATGGGAAAAGCTACGACTTTACATTTACAGTTTAAACATGAACCTCTTTGAAATAGTCCTGCTGCGGATAACAAAAGAGCAAATTTTTCTTTTTGGAATTTTTTCCTGTCTTCATTATAAGCCAATTTAGGTGATTAAGTTATTCGTTATAATTTATTTTTGAATATTTAACTAATTGACAGATTGTGAACATTTAAGACATCGTTGTTACTTTTCTTTTTACAAATAATCAAGTGAAAGTTATATGCCTATATTCTGCATAAAATAGGATTTACAATTATTGAGAATAGCAGCTAAATAAGTGAGTAACAGCTTCTTGAATAAAATCGCTCTGTTCAGTGTTGTTACAGTACAGATTTGCAGAACATTTTGAAAAAATGCATCTATTTTGTAGGTTGTATTTAGCTTGTGTTATCATGGAATTATTGTAAGAGCATTAAATTGTTTTTTTTAATAATTATGTATGTTAGTAAAATTCTTGCCTGTATGATATATACCAGTTAGCATTTATATGCAGCACAAAGAAAATTTGCACCAATAATCGATAGTTTTTACTTGTACTTAATTTATACAGTTGCGGTTACATTGAAACTTGTTTGCCCTTGTCTGTTAGCTACAGACATTACTGTGTTATAATTGTATTGTTGCGCTGTTTCATGAAGCTGATGTTTACTATTTGAAACTTTTTTTGAAAAATTGAAATTAAATCAGGTATTGCATTTGTGCGCAATATACCATTAATAATCCTTGCATTTTATTGCCCATTTTAGTGGCCTGTAGCTGCTGTACGTGTAGTTAAAATATTGTTCCGCAAATAGTCTTGTGGCATGTAACATATTTATGTATGTTGTTTTGGTATTGTATTACTCTAGCTAGCGTAAATTGTTTATGCACGTACATCATAGCTGCATAGCAGATGTGAGTACAGTAACACCCGGAGTGGGAATTGTGTCTGTAGTAAATGTACTGCGTATAGGACACTATTTTCGTCTGTAAATGAAGCTGCATCACTTGTATAAATTAAATGAGTGAAATTGAATCGCGTGGCGGTTTATACGTAAAACTCGGCAGCTTCTACGACCATTTTTACATTGAATGCTCCCCCTATAGCTCGTAGATGTACATCAGAACAGCGCTTGGTCTTGTAATAATCAAGCCTGTTATAAAAATTGTAATATGTAATGTAAATAGACTGTACTGCTAAACTGGCTGGCTGTGTTACGTGGTAGTTCCTGCAAGTTGTCTGACAGGGCGTGTAACTGCATGGATTAAATGTTCAATAATGTACTTAGCATGACTGTGTACGTTGTAAATTTCTAATGCTTTACGTAAGACAATAATTGACAGTTGTTCCGTGCTGGTGATGTATTTTCAGAAGACCAGTTTTCTACGCAAACATGTTACACTTCACAAATTTACAGAGCTATTTTAAATTGAGGCTAGCCCATTCTTTTCTTGAAATTGCCAAACAATAATTTCACTCGCAGTAATTGAGTACATGCATAAACAATGTTGTCTCATGTTAAAGTACTATTTAACAAATGTGTATTTAGTAACCCTGTTATACAGAGCTAGTCATATCTAACTGATGTACTAAAGCATACCAAAAAATATGGTTGTAGACCAGATACATTCATGATTTCGTACTGAAGAGTGTGAACTATGTTTGTCATTTCTGTAATAATTTGCATCTCCAGTTTTTGCTTATTATATACAATTATTTTGCAAAAAAATCTGCTTTGCAGAAAATGTGCCGAATTACTGTTAGATGCTAGCTACTTATAATACGTACACCCGAAAAAGTAAACAGGGTAATTAAATTAGATGGAGCTAAACGAAGGCGTAGTACTTGTATTAAGTTTCGTGTATTTTTTTCGTACAGCCTATAATTAGTATAATGATGCTTGTAAAAGTTTACAACCCATATATAAACATTGGTGTACTACTCGCTTCTTATTCTACTCGCCTGGAACCGCTGTCACTAGCTGTATGTATTTTTAAGTTATAATTCTTATTTTGCATTTTCTGTCAGTTTTATTGTATTGTAAATGTCTATCGTCTAGAGGAATCATTTCTAAACTTGCTTGCATTCCATATTTTCTTAACCCTGTTTGTGATTATGTAACGCTGGCTATCACTGTAGTTGCCTTTTATCTACAGCATATAACGTATAGCGCTCAGTTCTACTTTACAATATCCTGTATGACTGTATATTTTATCCCTTACGCAAACACCGAAGCAGCGCTAGTATAATTAATCAATAACAAAAATTCGAAATTATTCGCCGGCTATTAAGCAAAGAGCTGTATGTGTGTAAACTGGTTATAGCCTAGCTGTACTGCTAAAATCTATACTGTAGCGTATGGAGCGAGTAGTATGGCAACGTTTAATTGGGAAATATGTCAGATTTATGTCACGGTTGTAGGCTGTGAGTCATTGTGTATAATGTATTACGTGTTGTGGTGAAAAAAATCAATAAATCTTCCACTGTTATGCAACTAGAATTCTGCCTTAGAAATTTATTAGCAGAGAAAGAATTGATGAATAATTTTCTTATAGCTGTAGAGAAGCGGCTGCTGGCTTCACCACTGATAGGCTGTTACGTAACGTTATTGATTAGGTCTTTCACATAAGCAGCAACAGCAATCGGTTTTGTATAATTATTTTTCAAACAAATTGGAACTCATTGTTAAAAACTTAATTGCTAAAATAATTTAAATGAACTAAATTGAAATAAATAATAGTTGCTTAGTCTTCGGTATAGGTCTGTCGTACTGTATATAGTGGAAATAATTATTACGGATACACTATTATTCTGTACGTCTAGCTACGTTGACGCAGTAATTGGTTAATTAATAATCAATACATAAATCAGCGCTCATAGCACTTGTGTAAATTGACCTGAAACTCGCTGGTTGATATTGTACAATGGCGTTAAAAGTGGCGCAGCGCCTACTAATTTTTTTCCCAATTTAAATGCACCTTTAAAAATTGATTTAAATCAGTGGAATCAGCCCAGACTTACAGTGAATATGTGTAAAACGAACGATTATTGTCAAAGGCATTTTCGAATTAAAACAAAATTCTCACGAATTACCGCTTTCGTTTTCCCCATCGCCAACTGGTTCTCCCAAATTAATTTTAAAAATGGACTTGGTTTATGAAAAGGAAATTTTTTTACTGTATTCTTATAGTAAAGTATTAGTCAGTAATAGATGCCAATTGTTATGCGAAAGCAACACCTGATTTTTTTCATAATGTTTTGAGGGAGTAGATAATTGAAATTAATAGGTAATAATACACGTAGATGTCTATATAAAATATAATAGGCAGTATTGGCACACATTTGGCAGTTTGCACTTCCTTCTTGAGAAATAAGTACACATGTATGGCCTCGAAAAGCAATTTTGTACAATGCCACGCCAACCAAATGTTCAGTTACACAATATCATCGAATTTGTTTTTTAATACGCTGTTTAAATTATCTCACACTGATTTAAATCATAATAAATCCATAAAACAGGAGCAAGTGTTGAAATATATTGATTTGAATTATTTGGTGTTCAATGACAATTATTAAATGGGCTGCCAGCAGATGTCTTATAGGACTGTACATACAAGATTTAAAAGGCTAAAAAATGCACAATATTATATTAATATAAATCATATTTGCCCTGCGAAAATGAAAAGACTGGAAAATTTGCTTATCAAACATAATACAAAAGTTATGCATTAAAAGTCAGGAATTGAAACAATTAATTAAAAATTGTACAACAAAAATAGAGCAAAAAAACATGCCTAATAATTTCTACATAAATAAAACTAGGTTACAGGTTTATTTAAAGTTGCCAGACTTGTTTGATCCTATGCAACCTCACAAAATTATTTAACCACTTACAAAAAACTCACACTGCTTGATGATAAATTGCGATATACCGGTTTTTTAGACTTTGCAGACGTCATCACAGTGTAGGTGTAAAATTATTTTTTACAAATGTAAGTTACTGCATTATTTATACAATATAATTGGTTGGCTTTTACTGCTTACTTTTTAACTAGCTGCCACCTGCATAGCATTAATAAAGTTAACAAAATTTTATTTACCCAACACGTCAACTGTAGCACTTAAATGTTATAATGTGTATTACACATCGACTACCAGTGTCTTCTTAACGAAGTTTAATAAATACATAAACAGAGACAAATGTAACACGACAAAAACAAAATTCATGAACTACAATTTTTTTACAAAACTGGCTGAGAATTTGTAGTGTGACAGAAATTTATCAACATACAAGAACAGTTGTTAATTGAACAAAATGGTGAAAACTGATGCGCACATTAAAATATTTGTTAAATTTCTTTTAATTCGATAGAGAAATAAAATAGCCAATTTAACATGACAGCTTAAATATATACATATATATATACAGGATTATACATACATAATCCTTTTCAAGTTAAGCAGTAAGTGTATGTATTGGCAATTATAATTAACGACTAAAAAACTAAGAGTTTTAAATTTCAAATGGTCCCTCGATTAACATCAAGTAAAAATTGTATAAAATTGCTTTTTAATATAAATTACAAAGAACATTATATGTTTGCTGTATCACAAGTCACATGTATGATTTAAAGAAAAACATTTGGGAATAACATGTCCTGCATGTATTCAACAAATGCAATATGACAATACTAATATGACATAATGGCATCTAAAATACTCTGAACAAATCACGCCAAGCACACACTCAAATAATAACTTATTTAAAATATGTATTTCATATTTTTAAAAGTCTTGATCATAAACAAATATACCTTGATCTTCTGTGTAACTATTAGTTTTAATGGTCAATTTAACTTTTAAGTAACATAGCAACAAAGATGCAAGAAATGAAAATTTTTATCACTATTCCTCATCTGCATCACCTATATTAGCCGGCTCTTTTCTTTTCCACTTAGCCAGTCCTCCGTGAACATTCATGCTCATTTTGCTAGAACCGCCTAATCCAAAACTACCTGTTCTAGAAATTTTCTGGTTTCCTCCACTATAGTTACCTGACATTTGACGAGTATGATGTGGTTTGTGGTAGTGATTCTGATCAAAATGTTTATAATCAAAATCATAGCTGCAGTTAATGTTATTAGAATTATTATCACAGTCGTACGTATTATTTTGTTCCATTCTCTCTCTGCGTCCCTTCCATCTATCATCTCGTCCAAGATTAGCATGAGGAGATACACTAGGATGTCTAGTATTTCGATTCCGAGATCTATCATTGTTACGCATGCCTTTTGTGTGATATGCACGTCGATCAGTATCTCTTCTTTGCCACGGCAATGCGAATCTCTGCTCGTGATTAGTAGCATAATTAGTTTCGTCACTAATGCTCATTCTGGATAGTGGTTTTGTGTCGTGTGGCTTTTCCATTTCACTACTTTTACTTCGATAATATGCATTCCTGTCATAATCGCCACTTGTTGGATGGCTGTTTCTAGTTTTTCTTTTGGTTGACAAATTACCGTGCGCATTTTTGTTCAAGCGAAAGCGTGAAGAGTCGTGCGTAGGTATTTCGAAAAAGGCTGGATCGGTCTGGACAGCCTCAGTCCGCGTGCTCTTAATTGAGTGCAACAATTCAGCATCATTGACTTGAACACCTTTAACCTGCTTAACAACAGTTGTAGATTCACTACTTAGCACTGAAGCAATAGTTCTGAAACCAAACGATGCAGGAGCAGAAGTTTTTCTAGATCCAACTTTGTTTGTTTTCTTTTTTTCACCTTCTGGATTGCTCTTTGTTTTTTGTAAGACAGCAGACGGCATGTCAGCATTAGGGGATGCTCTCTGCACACCCATCTGTGACTCCACAAACCTTTCCATGTCTTTAACTGTAGAGCTAGTCGACTCGGAATCTCGCTCATCCTCTGAACTAATTGTAAATGTCACAGCAGAAGAATCAATTGGTAACAGTTGCTGTCGAGGGAATGATGGACTCTGGTTTACAGCAGCAAGATTTGGAGATGTTGCTGAACGTTTTGCATTAGGCGTCGATTTTCGTCGTACAGTAACGGGTGACGCTGAAAAAATTACTTGCACTTTAGATTCATTAAGCTTTTGGACAGAAATGAAAGTGCACAAATAACTTAACCCAAATTTTAGCACTGTTAAATTGGGAAGAGTGGTTTGTCCACTCAGTAATTTTAATATTGGTACTCAGTGAGAGTACTTTTAGTAGATGTTTCACCTCAACAAAATTTTGCTACTGTTTTAGAGAGTTATTCCCACTAGGTGACAGATCACGTTGGCACATGATGTGATCTTTATTGTAAGTGAAGCAATGTCATTAATCAACTATCAGTCACCTCTAAGTTAAAGTTTTACCCAGCACTCAAACAGCAAAAATAAACTTTTAATTAAGCTGGACTACTGCATAAATATCTGTGATCTGTGCATCAATGTACTGTCAAATTTCATACTGACTTATAAAAACAAGACAAATCTTAACAAACCGCCTTGTGAGGGAAAGTCTTGCTTTTCCAGTCATCTTATTCAAGTATTTTCTTCTTATTTTATCACCTATATTTTGTAAATATTCCAAGTTCTTCAATATAATAATAATGATAAAAAAATAAACATGGTTAACATTGTGAGCTCTATAAAGTTGCCTGTAAAATAAAAATATTAGATATTCAATAAAATTAGTAATTACCTGGAACGAAAGCCATTGATCGATTTTTCCAAGCACCCTGTAAGTCTAAAGGCTGTGCAGCATATATTGAAGTTAGCGAAGGACTGTTTTCTAGTGAAGACTGTTGGAAATTGTGCGTAGTCTGTTCTATGTCTACTGAGATAGACTTTTCTTCTGAATTTGGTGATAAAGTTCTACCAAATGTGTAGACATATTTAGTATTTCTTGGTTTTTTAACTTTATCCTAGAAAAAAGTCTTATTTTGGTAATAAGGTAAGATAATCAATGAACTGATTATATTTTGCACATGTACTAAAAAATTCAGCAATATTACCATTTACAGACTGTTTATTTTCTTCTCTGCTACAACATTTAAAGACTCCAAAACTACACTACCTAGAGTCATGAAACTTGCAGTGTAAATACCCGGAGTAAGGGCTCAAACAATGGTATGGAGATCATCGGTCATCTCATGTCAAAGGTCAAGGACATTGGATATTGATCAGTTTTTTTATTATTACTCAACTCCTCCTACGGCTTATAGTTAAACTGAAAATTTTTTCGCAAGAATATTATTTTAGGTATTGTAGGGTACATGTGCATTAAGTATTTTTCAGAAATTACGGTGTGGCAAAGTTCTCAGATAGAAGCCATTAGGATAAATGTTTTTATCACTCAATTTTTCCTACGATACTGTACTGGGAGCTTATGTTTTTGCATGTATGGGAAGCGGGTGGGTGCACTAAGTATTTTTAAAAAGTGGACGTAGTCATGTCACATGATATGGATATAACCAGGGCTATCTCAATAACTCGAAAAGTGTAAGTACTCAAACTTGCAGGATATATACCTAGGGCAGTCACCTAGGTAACGAAATAGAAGCTGGCACCTTTGGGTTAAAGAGTGAAGCATACTGAACCTCGGTCTGTTTTTTTAATTATTACTCAGTTTTTCTAATGGCTTTGAGCTGGGATCAAAATTTTTCTATCAGGTATTTGATATAGTTGTGTAACATGCACCCAGGGTTTTAAAAAGCTGGGGTTCTTTAAAAATCTGAAGTAAGAGCCAAAATGTGAAAATCGGGACAAACAATTTTGTCACTCAAATCCTTTTGCAGTATTAGACTAGGAGTTGGTGTTTTTGCATGTATGGGTAGACTAATACAAGTAAATATGCACTAAGTACCTTCCAAAAAGTGGGCATGGCCATATTATATTACAGAAGCGAAGGTGTGAAAATAGGGTCACGTCAATATCTCGCAAAGTAGGAAAGCTACAGTCACGAAACATGTAGGGCTGGTATCTGGGTTAGAGGCTCAGGCAGTGGTACAGTGAACTTTGACCCTAGACCAAAAGGTCAAAATCAGGGACCAATTTTTAATTTTAATTATAGCTTCTGATAACGCCAAAATTACATGTATTTACAATCTATGCAGGTCTTTTAAATTTTTACTACATTATGTTACATTAAATTATGTTACATTACGTTACACTGCATTGCATTGCAAGGCACTGCATCATATCCATCACATTACATTACACTATATTACAGTAATATTCGTGTAACTTAGAGAAAGGGGTCAAGAATCAGTGGACATGCTGACAACTTTCTGCTATTACCTGTAGTGTGTAATGTAATTTAATGTAGTGTGTTTTAAAATGATGTAATGTAATGGAATATAGCATTGCATTACAGTCCAACAGTCATGTACTCATGTTAGGGAAAAAAGGTATGTGTATACCTAAGATATGTACTCACACAATTATTGACCTTGGTTTAAAGTATCAAAGGCAATGGTTAATGATAGCTTAGAAGCAGTGAATCAGGTGGACTGCTGATGTAGCACTTGTGAATTATTTTTTAAACTCTTGAACTGTGAGTGGTAGTAAGATCTCAGTGTTGCTCACTAATATACGCCACCTATAAATATGGCTGCTACTGTGTGAATGTTGTTTAGTTTTTGTCCAAAGGTGCACAAGTGGCTATATGTCATTACTTTACAAATATACTGCTATTTAATGTATTTATTAATATGTCTGCAAATCTGCCAGAGACTTGAAGGAGTTAAAGGAAGGGCATCACCCGTAATGGAACCTATGAGCTAATGTGACTAACAACAGAAATCTCCTTTAGTCCAGACACTGTGAAGATTGATAACCTGGAAATTCTTTTGTCAGTCATGCTATAATGTAATGTAATGTTATAAAGTTATGTAATATAGTGTAAAGTGTTACATTACGCTATGTTTTCTAAAAATAAATGAGTAAACAAACTCCGTACTACCTGATAATTAACTATACACTCAACCTGGTAGCCTGCTTCTATGCCACTGTGCCATTTATCCATAATATATGGAGGCTGAAAATTATACCAAATGATTTAATCAATTAAATTGCAAAATGAAATTTTAAAACTGCAAAACAATTTGTATAATTTTGCAATAAAAAATAATGTACATTACAGTACACACATAAAAACTGGTACAAAAGGAATTAGTGAAAACCTAGAACATAAATACAATAAGCCAATTGAGGTATATAATTTCCCTTATCTAATCTAATATAATTTGGTTGTTTTTTCCTATACTACAAGTACTTGTTTATACACATACACTTAGATCTAACTCATTACCTGTTTAACTCTATACACTGGAAAAGGACTAAATTTGCAAACAAACAAAACATCCTTTATGCAGGATAACGCTGATGTCAGATTGTTGTCATCATCATCAACATCGACGTAAATTTTCCACTTGCCTTGCTGCAGAAATAAAGTAATATGTGTACGTACTGTATTGAAATCATATTCAAACAACAAAAATCAATGTAAATTAAAATTAATTAATAAATGACTAACCAAACCCCGCAAAAGAATTTTGCACATAAATCCACAATAAGCCACACCACGTACGCCACACCACACTGTTTTGCACTTTTTTTCAGATAGTTACTCATACAATTAAATTACAATCTCTGAAATAATTAAAAACAAAAAAACAAACCGATTGCTTGGGTGAGTGATGGATATGGGAGCCAAAAATCAAACAAATATCCTTCTTTATTGGAGGACTAGCTGGTGAACCACCTTTAGGTGACGGCTAAAAATACAATATATATAGCTAAATAAAATGTATGGCTTAACTGCAATACTACGTAATATACAACATTAATAGTATTAATTCACATGATTAACAGCAATATTAGCCTTTGCTAATATCAAGGGATATATGATTTAACCGGGGCACTCTCCTCATAATATGCTAACATTATACCTTTTACTAAGGATAATAAAGACAATTTGCTTGGCATTATTAATTACAAAGGCTTTGCTACTTCTTCTCCACTTGGGAAACTTTTTTATTAGTTAGTTATTCTTAAATTCAATAAATGTCTTAATTATGATAGCCAGTTTGGATTCAAACACAAAATACATGCCACTATGATTCATATGGAGTTCATTTAATTTTATATTAGCAATAGCAGTAACATTAATTGTTCTTTACTTGAAGAGCCAGCTTGGGAGGTGCAGAGTCCTACTGGATATAGTTTTGGCGTGCCCAAGTTCTCAACTAAAGTCTACAGAATCATAAAAATATACCATTATGGGCTTTATATTTCTGTGACAGAAATGGAAAGCAATTAGAATGCAATGCAGACTCTTCTTTAAATAAGCATTCAGAAATCCATAAACTTTTATTATAAGCAGAGACAAAGTAGAACTACTGTACTGCAAATTCCCATGCCTAACTGTATTGGAAGATAAATTATATAGCAGAATACTCTCATTAAAATGTCAACTTTACATTAAAAAAGTGTAGCCACAAAAAACATTCACTATTGTCATCTGCATCTGCATTTTAAGACTTGTAGCCTTCTCACAACAAAGGTCCCCCATTGAAAATTTAAGCAAAACAGCAAAAAATAGCAATATATATAAAGTACACCTAGTCTACTAAGCAAATTTAGAAATTATGTCTTAGACTGCTACTTAAAAGTACTAGTTGCAAAAGCTTAAAGTTAATGGTGCCAATGACCATTAATACAGACAGTAAAAACTGAAACCTTTCATTTTTTTGAAATGCATTGTTGTGCACAAGCAGAGTCAAAAGCAGATTACTCTACCATGTAACACAGGGAAAAGGAGGCATCAGGCATGGAACCGATTGGGAGAAATTGGTTCAACTGGCTCAAGGCCAGTCCTTTGTCAAACTATTCTGCAGCCTAGGCAGCTACTTAAACACTGTCGCGAATGTAAATTGTCGCTTTTCAAAAAGTATAATTGAGAAAAAAATAAAAGCATGAAACTTGATACTGCAACAATAACTATACTGTAAGATGCTAACACCAATAATATTAGTAAACTTTGGTAAACGTACGACATCAATTAATACGACATCCTGTCAGCCCCTGTTGCCTTATTTACAATACAAATTGAAATTTCAGGTAAACAAAAGCTACAAAACAATTCTTGATTTGAACAGCAAGTTTTAGATAACACACCCCAAAAAATTCAAGTTTATCACTAAAGGCCATATGACTTGAAAAATCATAATACAGATACAGATATTTTATTCGCCATGTGCACATAGATTAAATACAATGAACTTTGTTTTGGCAAGGTCTCCGCAGCATTTATATGATAAAGAATCCACAGTTTTCCTTGACGAATTCCTTTAACTTGATATAAAATGGTGTTTAATTTAAGTCACTTAGAAACCAATGAAAATAAATGATGCCAATGAAAATAACTAATTTAACTTTTTAAGTAAAATAGAACTGAACACTAATATAGAATAATCATGTATATTGTACAACTACTATCTGATAGCTATGTACTAATAGACCTCATTCTTTCTTACGTGCTGAAAAATTGAAATTATAATTGTAAATGTTAGTCCCTCAATTTTTCCAGCAAGTAGTTTGTCTCATGGCTTAAGATTCTAGTTGTAAGTGTTAGTAAAGTAAGTGTGTTCCTTTGGAATCATTGGTCGAATAATCCATTTTCTTTTTGTTTTTTAGTGCATTTTTGTGCTAATTTACGTAATGTGACTCTCTTGTTTGGAATACTCTGAACATGTAGAAATAAACAGTAAAGTAATTTCACCAGACCAGCTGTCACATTAAGCAATGCAAAAAATAGGAAAGTCTCAGATTTTTTAACCGATATCTATTGCTAAATCTCTGAAAGCTATTATCATTGAATTCCTCCAGTTGCTAAAAACTTGAGTAAAGCTGAATGCCTCTAAAAGTTCTAAAGTGCATCAAGTTATCATTTTTTACAGTTCATTAGACTTTACTAAAACACGTAGTATATGTACAAAATTACATGAATTGGTTCAACTTCTTCAATAAAACATTTATAAAACATATACATATTGACAATACTGTCATAAAATTGGAAGCAGCTATAATTTGTACTAACTGGTGAATGAACACATACCTTTGTAAGTGGGGGAAAATGCTGTAAGCTTTCATCTTGCTGTTGCAAATCATTAATTGCAGCCTGAAAATATTAGTAAATTTACTGACACCTGTAAATGTTAGTAAATTTATATCAAGCCATGTGCGAAAACTTCTTCACAGTTGCTAGTTACACACAAAATTATTGCATTGGTTATAAACAATTGTTAACAATAAGCTTGTGCAGTATGAGTAATTTTCCATGAATTACTCATCAGATACAATGGAATTTGCTTAATAAATCCACCCTTTATTGTGGTCACTATAGCTGGAACAGAACTGCATGATGCTTTAATGTAGTAAAATATGTCATTAATTAAATACAAATTTTGTTTTATAAATCCAGCTGCATGCTGTGAAGAGAACAAAATTGTGACCGTAAGATTGTATGACCATATGATTATGCCGCATTCTATAGGCGAGCGAAGATAGCTCCTAGTAGAGGGGCACCTAGAACAAATTGCAATAGAATTTTTCTCTCCAGATTCTGTTAGAAAGTAGGCTCAGCTACCCTCAATAAAAATAGACCAACATCAGGTTTGATACTTCTGGGAAAAATACGAGACGGCGCCTACTTAAGTAAAGATCTCCTAAACAATCAATCCTGCACAAAAATTATGTAATATCAACTAATAAGAAAATGAACCCAAGGATTTCAAAAACGCTATCAGTTTTCATCTATGACATCATAATACTATCGTCACATTATTAAGAGCATTACTACTTTATTCCATTATTGTTAAAAGTGAGATACCGGAATAGATCTCAATGCATCTCTAAATTGTCGATCCTAGGAGAAAATTGTGTATATGACTGAAAGGTCATTTTTCAATTAGGATGTCACAAAGCAATTATCACATCATTAAAACATCACTGCTTTTTATTTTACCTTTGAGTGCTTTACCACTTAGGGCTAAGCTGGAGGGTTCAGGCTGATCGTGGTAACCAGCCCAAAAAAGGAAGCTCTGTCATGAGCAAGGTCCATCAGATTGGCAGTGAAGTCATGCAGATGTCAGCTGCTTCGAAATGAGACGCGAGACGAAACCAAATAGGTGGCTGTATGTCTCGCTGAACCGATATGTATAGCAAATGGAGTTTGATTATCAGACAGATAATGTAGCTAGACAAACCTCTACCAGTTGACCAAGAGCATTCCTCGCTGGCTGAATGCATCTTCTGGATTTGGATGAGCTGTCAAATGTGACATTTGAAACAAGATAGTGAACTCACTCACAAATGCTATGTCTTCTGTAACCGAGTTAGAAGAAGCTGAATTAGTGTAGGTGGCGTAAAGTCAGACAGG
This sequence comes from Tubiluchus corallicola, assembly GCA_030141605.1. Lineage (NCBI taxonomy): Eukaryota > Metazoa > Priapulida > Priapulimorpha > Priapulimorphida > Tubiluchidae > Tubiluchus > Tubiluchus corallicola. The sequence continues at coordinate 414,026 of JAQGDQ010000080.1, forward strand.
GATTAGATCTAGTTCTGGCCCAGCCCCAATAGTAAGACCCAATGGTGAGGCTTTCATCGAGAGGACTTCAAGAGCATAATTATCAGTTCCTCAAATAGCATGACACTGTCTGAGAAATAGGGGTGGGCGAAATGGAGGTGACAGGTGATGCCAACATGAGGACAACAGGCCAGCATCATATACAACCAATAATATGTTGAAAAAGTTCAGCAGCTTTGATGGTCATCCAATATTGCAACAAATGGATCCGAGAGGAGACCTTCGCAAAACACTGCGCATGGTGTTAGAGTACCATACCTTTAGATTCGTATGAGCTTTGGAGGGACCCCAATCTCTTGTCGAAGAAGCCAGCCTAGGATGTCAAAATAAGCTTTCAAATCAGTCAAGCTTACCACTAGAATAATAGAAAGCGAGGATGCAGTGAGTGGTGGAATGAAGAGTGAGGCAAAGCCAGCTTGCATAGGAACAAAATGGAATGGTAATCGGATACGGGATGGGCTGAGTTTGGTACATTCGTTTTTATAAAACAAGGAGACCATCTTCCCAGTCAATGGGAACAGTTTCGGAAGGCCAAATTAAGTCACTGCTTTATTAATATTAAAAATAGGAATTATAATATCATCAGGGACGCATCAAAACATGATGATGCCCTAGGTTGATAATTCAGGCCCATCTGTCTTGATTATGGATGTTCATATGTGAAGTACAACATATGATTACTTGTGGTATATTAGTAACACTCTTACCTATTACTTGCTTGGCTATTAATAATCACATATATTTGCATAATTATTATAACTAAGCATGCCTCCTAACTACTTGTGGTCTAATAACTTTTGTGCAATAATTTTCCTTGTTTGAATTGTTTGTTATATGACGCTTCTGGTATTTTATAAAAAAATCAGCTTTATATGAATGTGAAATGATACACATTTTCTGAAGAGAATAAGAATTTTTTAATTCTGTTCCCTAAAGCCTAGCGCTCCTAAAAACTCGACGTCCTAGGCTAGAAGCTAGTCACCCTATCGGTAAATACGCCCCTGGGTATCATACAAGAGCATATATATTAGATAAACACATTGATCTTCATCATGTCATCAATGTCCATCTATATCTGTTGAGAATGTCCTCCCCAGTCATTGGGCTGAAGTTGCATCCAAAGTTAATTCAATGTAGCAGCTTTACTTAACACAACAAGACGTGATATTATACTCCAACCACTGATTGCAAAGAGGAACGGCAACGTATCGGCCACTCTGTCGCTAAAACGACGTTCCATACCATCTTTGCGTAGCCTACTTTTCTGCCCAAAATATTGTTGAGATCCCACCTGCTCGAATATAATGAAGACAAAGTAGAGGAAATGATGCAGATAGAAGCAAAAGATCGGTATATAACTGATATTCAATGCCCTTGCACATACTGATACCTAAAGGTCTATTCTGGTGTCCTGTTTCCAATGATGACAAACAAGTGATGTTTTAAATTATGTTATAAAGTATTATAATGTCAGTATTTGATTAGGCATTTTCATCTATGATGTCATAATGACATCTTAAATGAAAAAAGACAACAATTTTGGAATCCTCTGATGCATTTTCCTGTCTTCCAATAATACATATTTTCATCTCGGCTCGATAGCTTAGGAAATATAACTGATTTCTGACCGTCTTGGATTTATGCCGATCATGGAAGTACAAATCCGGATTTTGGACAATTTTTTCTGGAGGGAATCTTACACTATATTCTAACAGAATCTGAAGGGAAAAATTCTATTAGAATTTATTCTAGGTTACTGGTTATCTTTACTCTGTTAACTTTTCTTCATTTTTGTTCTACACATTTTTTACACATGATTCTCTTTAGCAGTCTCATTAAATGATACAATACAGAAGCATCAGTCAAGTACAAGATGAGATGTCACCTTGAAGGATAAGTCGCCAATAGACAAAATAAAAGAACGTAAAGTGAGCCAGCCTAATGCAGCAACTGAATTACCGTATTTATTTGAGTATAATGCGCAAACTTTTCTACCTAAAAAATAACTCAGAGTTTGGGTGCGCGTTACCAACGAGGGCTGGGGTGACACGCTTAGATGTATCAATATGTTATTTGTGCAATGACTCATTAGTCGAAGATATCGCTGACCACAATCGCAAAACATTGAATGCAGCCACATCTCTCGACCCACAAAACGCCTATGGTCTATTTTAGTAACAGTATCCAAAGCACTTGCGTGGAAGATCTAAAATAAATAATTCTCAATGGCTCATGCGCAACACTCACTGCAGAGGCGAGGAGTAGCTAAGGAAATAATCAATAATATTTGCGTCATCAGCAGACTTTGTCAGACGGTCCCATTTCCAAGAATTCTTATTATCCGCTGTGATGTATGGTAGTTGATTATTTCCTCGCCTCGCCTCGCCCACACTGCAACGTGAGTTAAGCATTGCATGTTTTGCACAATTACCAATATCCAGAGTTATAAAGTTTCAATTCAGTATTTTTTACATTTTTATTTACCAGTATATACCCGGTAGATGGCAACTCGGGAAGATATCAAGAGAAAACGTTCTGCATATTGCGCTTCATTCAAGCTCAAAATGGTTGATCATACTGAAATTCACGGAAATCGAGCAGCTAGCTGAGAATTCACTGGACCAGAGATGAATATTAGAGACTGGAGAAGACAGACAGTCGTCCTGAAAGATATGAATAAAACCAAAAAAGCACGACGAGGGAGACAAGCCATGTACCCAGATATGGAGAAGGAACTTTATGAATGGATCACTGACCAAAGAAATAGTGGGTACATCGTCATAACACTCCTCCATGATTTTTATCATGGCCGCACATGTTCAACAACGTTTGTCACTTACAATGCTTGGTCTGAGCCTAGAAAAAGTGAAACAAAATTTTATACTGATTTTTAATTGAAAATTAGGGGTGCGCGTTATACACGTGTGCGCGTTATGCACGAATAAATACGGTAGGTATATCATGTGGTCTTCTGCAAAATCTCATACAGAATCTGTGAACGGAAGCCAATCTGCGAATACAATCTCATCAGCTGTGAATAATAGTAAAAAAAGAGACAATACAAAACTGTCTTCATAGACTGGAAAAAAGACTGGTTTCATAGTTCCTACCACAGATGGTGAGGCAGTTTAGGTTTTAGTGGATGTGCCCATGCCTGGTCAACCACCACGGCTCTTCTGCAGAAGGCTTTTTGAATTGGGTACATACGGATGTTTGTACCTAGTTCAAGCTTAGTCAACTGAAGTAGCATTCACAAACAAGCTCTTGATGCTAATGAAGCCAAAGTAGGGTCTCAACAACGAAAAAGCGATGACGATGACGACAGTGAACTTAAACTAGAGATTACTGTATCAGTCGGTAAAATGTGAAACTTCACCAAACTCAAGAAAGCCATTCAAACGCATCTTCAAAACTTTCTACTAAAGCAGACCACACTGGACATGTTTCGACTGCAAACTTTTCTGCATTCTGTAATGATCTATTGCATACTTGTTTTGCAAAAATCATTAGATGACACTAACATGCTGATTCTTGCAGATAAATGCTGAATCATCGCTGATATTAAAGTTAAATGTATTGCCGTTTCTTGGCAAGCAACTTATAAATACATAGCATAATGGGATCACAGATACACAATACATACTTTACATGAGTTACTTTAACTATACGAATGCTAATAAATTATTGCACTTCACTTAAAAATTTTGCAAGTGGTTTACCAAGTGTTAAGAATAATGGCTTCATACATGAACAATGCACACTGTAAGAAAATAGAAAATGCCACTTAAATAGGTCTCTTTAGTTTATAAATCCAACTGATTAATACATCCATTTAGCTTTTGACCAAGATGGATTTATTAAGCAAAGTATACTGTATACACTAACATACATAGAAACTACTACAAAAGGCAAACATAACTTCTTCCTTAAATCTTTATGCTGCTTACCATAATAGTCATGTAGTGTCCAAATGATGTTATTCCAATTCTTTTCAAATCATCTGACGTAAGCTTCAGCAAGCGTTTTCCCGTGATATTGTTATTCTGAAGCAGTATTGCATAGTGTGTCAGGTCCTCACTGCTCAGTCCATCTAACTCACAGTAAAACAAAACAGATTTAGTAATTATCTCCAGAAATGTAGCAGTCCTATATGGTAAAATCCTCTGCCTATAATGCACAATAATAAAAATCGTGTTAAAGAGTCACTAAGACATAGATATCGTGCTTACTACTTTCAGGAAGATGTGAGAACCAGTCAGCTACATCTTCTTCTAGCCAAGTATTAATTTTTGTCAAATCAACCTAAAGATAAGCATTTATAAAAATATATCCAGTATAAAAATGCAAAATGTACACACCACAATCATTTTGTTACAAATAAAAAAGATTTTTATGTCCAATCTTAAAAAACAAAAATTTCCTTCCTTTACAAACTTCAGAACTAGTTAAATGGGTAAAAGATATGCTTCATTAACAGGTAACTCAATAGTTCGAGTACCTAACAGCAGCCATTCTCAGAAGTAGTACATACAATCTTAAATGTAAATGGAATACATTAGATAATGAAACAAAAGATAAACAAATTTGTTATAAAACAAAACAGTTTCACACCAACTATAGCAAATGGAACACAGTATCCCATTATGATGACAAATTTTTGAAAACCCTTAAATTGTATTAAGCACACATCCTAAATTATGCCGAAAGTGGACAGTTTATTTAACAGCTAATTTTATACTGATCAATGATGTGAGTACAAGATTTGACCAGTGAATGATAAGCCAATATAATAACGAACATTCGAGTTTAACAGACTATGTTATATCAGCTAACCATTCATTGGATAATCTAAATGGAATACACGATAAAAACCCCAACAAACTGGTTTTTGAAAAACTCTTAACATTCGGCATGATCTAGAATAACGAAGCTTAATTCCTAAAATGATATGAGGTTCTCCAAAAATCCTGTTGTAGTTGATGTGGATCAGTCTTGTTTTATGACACATTTACTTTTCTATTATTTCAAAAAATTATTTCATTTACATTTAACTATATATATGTACTTTTGTACTCTTGAGAATGGCTAGCGCAAGGCAGTCAAAATATTGAATTTACCTGTTAGTAAATCACCTCTTGTACCCACTTAATTAATTCAGTATGTTTAGAGGTGTTAATGTACCAATTTTACAAATTTCTGGCATAAAATTTTCTTCTGATATTGCAAAAATTATCTGAAAATATTCCTTCAGTGATAAAGTGGAAATGTGGAAGTGGTCTTGCAATCTGGCATGTGAGTCATGCTATTGAGATTTTAGAAACACCAGCTATTACGACCAGGTCCATTTCTGTTCTGTTAAAATTATTCAAAACGTGTGTGACTTTAATATGCCTACATACCTTTTGTCCTCATAGATACTCTTTAAGGACCATACAATTATAATCCACAACAATTTAGCTAGCGACACTATTTGAACCCAGAACTTTAACAAACTCACCGGACACACAATTTACCTTCCAACACTAAAAGTTAAAAGCTGGGTGTAACATGTTATAGCTTACAGAACTGCGCTTGTTCAATAAGCTGTTTTGCTGAAACTGCTTAATTTGATCTTCACGTCGGGTTAACTCTTGCTCTCGATTTTTTAAACTTGTCTCCATCTTCTTTAGCTCATTTAATTTAGCTTCTATTTCCATCCTAAAATAAACACTATTACTTAAAAGAATATGGCACACAGAAAGCATATAAACCAAAAATTATTGTAAAATGCACTAAAAAGTAATACCTTTCAAACTTCACTAAATTGAGACAATATTCAGCTTGCAATGTGACTTTAAAAAGGTTACGACTCCCACAGTATAATAATATAGTGCCATATTAATATTAATAATAAAAGAATAAATCCTGAAAAATTTATCAAGCAAGCAAATTTATTTACCTTTTTGGACGAGTTTCAGAGAAAATGTTGTTTATGGACCTATGACGCATATTTTCCTGAAACCTTATAATCACCCATTCATTTATGACAAACTTATCTACAAACTGCAATGGGTTTTATTTAATAACATGACTGCAACTTCATCCTAGAAGCCTCAGCACTTTTATATTCTGGCTTCAACCAACCAGTGCAGTTCTCACTGATGCAAAATTTATTTTTCATATAAATAAAGATGTTCTCTCTTGCTCACTCGAAATGACAACTTGTTATATGTTATGTTATATTCCATTCAGGATATAAACAATAATACACATACGATACAAATAAGGTATGAAAGAAATAGTGGTGAAGATTAAGATTTAAGGGAGAAAACCACCTAGGGCATGGCTCTTGCAGGAGCTACCAGAATTGAGCCAAAAACTTACAAAAGGCTACTAACTGTTAAAAATGAAGCGAGCTATTTTACGTTAACTCCATTAACTACGTCCGATGCAAGTTATTCCACACATCAGCTACACGATTTGCTAACACCGCAATTATTATGAAATAATTTGAAATTGTGTGTTCTTAAGCCTGCTCGTGGAGCATAACTGAAAAAAATCGCTAGAGCTTAATGATACAAAACCATGACATTTTTTTAAATATATCTTAAATGCTTTTCTTGCACAAAGTGTTTATCATTGTCACAAAATAATTAATATTATCTCAATTTAGGGTACTTCAGTTACGTAAATAAAGAAAAACTTATGGAAACCAAGAACTTTTGCTGTGGTGACTATTTATCGCTTCTCCACCAATTATTTTTTTATCCATTGAAGTGTCGAGAAGTGCTTTCTAACTCTTTTTTTGCCATGCTGTGACACATTGCAACAAAGTAGGCAGTGAAAATAAAATTAATTGTTAAAGTTTTCATTTGCATATCACAAACAATAAATAATGAAAGCAAAAAACTAGTTTTCTTTTATGTATGTAAAAAAAGCAGGATACTTACTTCCACTGGTCTTTGCAACCGAGAAATGAATTGGTGGAATTTTCCAAATCAGCTAAACAAAAACACATTCTTATAGAAAACAAATGGCGTTCAAATGGCAACTTTTTAACTTTTTTAGAAATAAAATGTGTATAAGACTATAACTTACCATCTGCCATCATACGAGCTAAGCTCTGCAAAATCTGCTGAAATGTCGGCCGCTCCTAAAACAAATATTTTTTTAGGAGAACATGCAAATGATTTTAGAAATATCTCTAAGGCTGCCAGGCCATAGAAACTCATGCTTCATGCCTCACGCTTCATACTTCATACTTCATGCTTCATGCTTCACGGCCCACTGGGCCATAGGGGCTCATGCTCTCACGCTTCACACACGAGTCTGCGTTGCGCATTCAAAATGGAATCATCTGACGAGGAAGATTTCTTGATTTTGTTGTGTCTCAGAAGAAGGAAGCGAAAGAGACGGAGAATATGGTGCCGGGAGCATTTTTTGCTCAGAGAATCCAGAGGAGAATTTCAGCGGACATTTCAACACCTCGTGGACAATCCTGATGAAGAACTATTTCATAATTATACAAGGATGTCGTACAAGACTTACAGTACATTAAAGTCCCTCGTGCTAGGACATCTGAAGCCATGCCATTCAAATTGGAGGAGGCCAATCGAAGCAGAACAAAAGCTCATCATAACTCTCAGGTGGTAATTACTAGTCAAAGTATGTTTGTCAGATAAGCATGCACTGACATGACCACATAAAAAAGTAGATCTAAACACCCCCCCCCCCCCGATAAAAAAGAAAGGCCACACAAAAATTCCAAAATGTTTTTGAAGGGTAAAATTTAATTATTTTATGTTTTTCAGATATACTGACATGACCATATAATAAAAACAAAAACCGAAAAACGAAAGTGAAAAATTTGAAAAGGTTTAGGTCACAATGTCCCGTTCTAACTCTGATCGTGAAATGAATAGTCCTCAGGACCATGAGCAGTCAAAAAACGCTCTGATATCCAGTCTGCCCCCGGACTCACGTCTCGAAAAAGTGAACATGTTCACTTCTAGCTTCACGCGTGAGTCGTGAAGCTTGAAGTGTGAGGCGTGAGCGGAGGTCTATGGCGCACCGCAAATAAGATTACGTTTGTTCATTTTTCCACTCACGCGTTTAGACGTGAAGTATGAACGTGAGGCATGAAGCGTGAGTTTCTATGGCCTGGCAGCCTAAATGACGTATTATATTCGTTTTAAAAGGAGAATTGAAACTTACAATATTAGTAAATTTTCTTGCATAGTTTGCTTCGCATATGTGTTTGTACAATCAGTATACATTTTGAATTTTTGAATTCATGTAAAGTAATTGCATGAAGGATGATTATGATTATGTGACAATTATTACTCCTGGTGCATATAACTTACCTTAGGGTCTGTTTCCCAGCAATTTGTCATAAGCTTTTCAAAGCTTGGTGGACAAGTACTAGGTATGGTAAGTCGCTGTAAATAGAAATAGCTATAGTTGCGAACAAAAGCAAATTTTATTAAATTTATTGTAGCAGTAAGCATAAAATTTCAACTACTAGTTTGCAATCAATTCCGAGGAGGCTCTAATAAACAAGCCATTGCAATTCCTGCCACCTTCAAATGACTGCATATTTCAGTTAGTTGAAGGAAGGACAACACACAGTTTTATACAAAAGCCATACATACCACACCCAATTCAACTACAGAAAAAAATATTCTCGCTCCTTCTAAACCATCAAAGGGTATTTCTAGAGTCAGCAGTTCCCATAGAACCTGTAATAAATATCAAAAAACTGCTGAAATAAATATTGTAATAATAAACTATAATCAATACTACATGTTAATTTCAAATTTTGAATTTCAATTGATTTTGCTAGCATAAAAATACATCAAATAATGGGATATAAATCCGCAATAACATTTAGCTTTTCAAGGGAAAACAGGGCATATAACATTGAAAAAAGGATATCTGGTTAAAGAGCCGTTTATATTTTTTCTTAAATAATACGTTTTCAACTCCCACAAATTTCGATAGCTGACAACATACCACTCCATATGACCAAGCATCACATGCAGTAGAAGTCGGATGTTGCTGTATGACCTGACAAAAACATAAAGTATGTTACTATGTTTGTGTACAACATGCATAGATAACCAAGATTACACAATGTACCTCTAGCTATTATATAAAAAATTACAAAGCAAAAAATGGATTCTAGCCAAATAAGTAAACTGCTGTTTTTTTAAATAGTTGAATGAAAGAAATCTAAAACAAACCTTCATATGGACACTACTTAAAAATAAACAATCAAATTTTTAACAGTTAATGTACCTCAGGGGCCATCCACGGTATTGTGCCAGCCCAAGACATTTTGGTTGTGTTCTTCATAAATCTACTGGCCCCAAAATCACAAATCTAAAATGAAATAAATCTGATTTGTAGGGATGGCAAACCAAGACACAATTCATAGAAAATTCCACTGTTATTTTAAATGTGCCATAAAAATTTCATCAATTCAATTAGAGCTCAAATTTTTTACATTGGTTTTTCAGGGAATTAAACTGAATACAGAATTATGCATAAATATCATGACCGTATAATTACTGACTAAATAATGCGGACAGTTCACTCACCTTACAGGTCCAATTAGCTGACAGAACAACTGCAACAAAAAAACTAATTCTTACATGACATAGTAAAAAGCTTCCTACAGTCAACGAGGTTTAAATATTTTTTGGATGACAGTTAAAACAATGAACACTATATTTCTTTAACTACTATAACAGTACCTACATTTGTTTCATTTTTATCACCACAATGAATAACATTCAGCTATCATTCATTAAGAATAATATTCAGCTAGGCATTCAGTATCACTGATATACACCTACTGACTTTCTCAAGTCATTGTCTCTCCTTTCTATCAATTTATTTCTTGCACAGTCACAACAATTTACATGCACAGAGTGCCACAGAATTAGTAATCATGTAGCTATAAAATCACAGTCCCACTAAACAATCTCAGTGACATGAAGTAGCCATTCCCACCCACAACCAAATGTTTGTCAGCAAATCTTTGAGTAAACGTCATTGAGTAATCTTTGAGTAAATGGCATGCCACATCCCAATAGCAGATTAATAAGTCCTCCCCCTTGCCACAGAATGTCCCATTAAACAACAAATACATGTGTTCAAGTGCACCATTAAATGCATGTAAATGCTAATCCTAACTGTTTCATTTTTTAAACAGCTTAGTTAGTCATCTAATATTACATGAAAACAAATCCTACCTCAGTTATTGAATGTCATAACAGAAAACTTACCATTCTTTGACTTGAGGTCACGATGAATTGTCTTGATTGGAGCTTCATTGTGCAAATAATTTATTCCTAAAAGTTAAAGAAAGTGTTAACTTGTTTAAACAGCTACAATGAAATAAACAAAAAAATCGTGATTTTGGTTAGTCCTGTTACTCTGCATCTCAGCCAAAGTAATTATTCCCTTAATCCAAACACAGTACTCATTTCATTCTATTACATTCTTCTGAAAATATTCACACATATTTGTTTGCAGAAAACACAAGCAAACACATTTACTAAAGAGATGTTCTAATACCAGCACAAGTAATCATTTTCTTACAGGACAATTATGGAAATCATGCAGATCAGTAAGCATGGTTTCCCATAGGCAAATAGAAACTGTCTGGGTCATTTAAACTCAGCATATATCAAATGAGGATTCACACAACCAAGACAAAAATGAATAACATGTGAAACTTTAAGTTCAACAAATCAAAAATTGCTACCTTGTGCAATTTCTTTTGCCCATGTTAATATTCTTGAAAAATCTAGATGATAACCAAATTCGATATTTTCATCATTGTCTTCTTCAGATGAGGTATTATCTGAACCACGAAGAAAGTCATAGAGAGATCCATTTTCAGCATATTCTAAAACAATCAGAAAAAAGCTTTTTGAACTGCAGTACATACACTACACTGTACACTTTGACAGCTGATAGAAGCAGCCCAACATACATCTAATTGGATAATGGATAAATCTATCATTTTACAATAAGCTGTAACTTGAAAAATTGGATATTACTAGAACTCCAAAATGCATATAGCACCAACCAAGAGACAGTTGATTTAAGTATTACAACATGCTTTTTATTCACACAAGCTGTCAACAATAGTGTATTCTATAACAAGTACCTGTAACAATATAGTAATTTGGTGATTTTGTTACAGCTCCAAAAAACTTGACAATGTTCTTGTGACTGAGAATGTTCAACACTTCAACCTAAACATAAAAAAGTTAAAGACAAAATGACATAATTCTAAAAAAATCACAAGGCACTGGTTTTTCTTATAGTCATGAACTTTATTTACATTAACATTAAAGAAAAACTAGACCCAATCTTAAAATGTAGTTCAAAACAATCTACTCTTTAAAAGGGAAAATATTATTTTTTCAAAAATGGCTTACATATATGGAAGACATATTACTACACAAATGCGATTTTGTGTTCGTGCCACTAGTTCTTCGCTATTACATGCATTTCATCGTTGGCTAGCTAGATGGGCATCAGCGCCTGCATTTCGGAAATGCATTGCACAAAAACAGGTGCTGTGCCTTTCAGTTCAGAGCTGTTCGTTTGTGGTGTACTGTACAATTTCAACAGCTCAAGCATGAGCAAAGCGGTAAATTTGATATTTGAATTTTTATCGTAAAGCTTGCTAAGTGTTAGTACATATCTCTTAGAGCAGTACTGTACTTCAGTATTTTTACTTTTGCAAACACGCTCATAGATGTTTTTGCTGTTGAAAATTATGTTTATTTGTGATTTCATCAATAGTTCTTCGGCTTGCAAACCTTTAATTAAGATTTTAATTTGTTATTTATTCGCAGTATTATTGGTGTTAAAATGCATACTTTTTATGATACTTAAAAATGGGGTTGTACATGAAAAATCATCCTGTCTTCCTTTAAATAAGTAGGTATTCAAATTTGAGTAAGATAATGAACCTAGCAGAATATTTATAATACTGTGCTCATATATTAAGGAGAAATTAAGATTTTGTACATATGTATAATACAAATATTAGCAAGTGCAATGCATATTATGAACTAGGAATTTGCTTGATTCTTACTGCAATATAGCACCCAGAACTACTAAAATTGTAGGAGCTTCAGAAAGGGTGCTTACCTTCAATTAAAAAAGTAACCTACGAAACAGATAGTGATGGGAGGAATACTCAGTATGAGTAATCGAGAATCGAAAGAATCATACATTTTTCAGAAATCAGAAATCTGTACCCGAATTGAGAAAATTTTTCCCGATTCTTTGACATTTAATACAGTAATAAGGACTATCAGACCTAACAAGAAAGGAGTGTTGTCAAGTTTAGCATTTTTAATGTTTTTTTGATATTGCTTAGATGCATATTGAATACACTACCAAAGATTTCAAAACTGTTTATCATCTTTTTACAACCTTGAATCAGTATGCCGAAAATGACGTAATTCTATGGGAGATAACTACTTCTATGGCAGACACTCCTAGGAAAATGTACATGAAAAAGCATACTATTGCAGAAGGCCCAAATACAGTAAGTGCCGCTTAATAGACTCAATCGGTTAATTAACTCAAAAATGCCTGGTACAGGCTGCTTCTATTCAAGTGTACATAAAAAATGTTGGTAATTGACTCAAATAACTCCACATAATTCACTCAATATTTTTGCTTCATGCTTCTATAAGACACTTTTGTGTCATTAATAAGCTTTTATGACTTTTATATCACCTTAGTTCGCTTTTGTCCTATAATATACATGGAAACAGTCATGTTAAATACCGTTTTGTGTGTAAGCAGGAACGTTTATCATACGCTAATACGCTAGCCTAACGGTTTGTTTTGACCCACCTGTCCACTGCAATTAACCTCGTTACGCAAGAATTCCCGAAAACTAAGCAATTAATCACTTGCCTAGTGGTTTGCTTTTGAAGCTCTGGCTGTCTTTCCCAGAAAGTTTAATCAGTTTGCCATTGATGATATGCCAGGGATGTAGGTACAGTACAGTAAGTACATCACGATGGCAAGCAGGAACTTACAGACGAAGCCTCATGCGTGGAGATACGGTCACCACCAACAGTTCAAGCATGTATTTGTGTATCATACAGCAACAGTTAAACAGTTTTATCATTATGAGAATTTTCTGACCCAACTTGTCACAAAAAATGAATCAGCCAACCTTGGACATATTTTCTAATTATATTTGATAATGCGTGATATAATATACTTTTTAATATATTGCTAAATCAGTTATATAAATTAATATTCTAAAACATTTTTTCTAATTTTTAAATGCACAAAGGAATTTAGGCATTACTTTGTTTCTAAAATTCATTAAAAACCTTTGCAATGTATAGTAAGCTGGTGACACATACAAGTTTCTATACCAGTAATACTACACCCATCGGTTAATAGGTTCAGTTGGTTAATTGGGTCAAGACACTTCGGTTCTAAAGTGAGTCTATTAAGCGCCGCCTACTGTATCTTAAAATATGAACAACTTTCTTTGTCACTGATTCCTAAATGTCGACAATTTGTACCTATTACTCATTTTCTGGTGCTACTACTCAAAACCTACTCTGGGTATCCATATATTAAGAACAACTTCTTATAAATCCAGTTTTTCCTTCCGGCTTCTTATAAGTGCAATATTCTACCAGACAATTAATTGCATGAAATCTACAACTTCACTTTATTTAGGAAAAAAATTAACGATCCATACTTGCTATCACTTTGGTGCTATCATTACAATATTAAACATCAAGTTTTCTAAGCTACAGCATGAAACTTGACAGTAAAACGAGATCCGACATTATTTTTAAAAAGAATTGGAAATAAGGCTTTTCAGCGGAATCAGAATCGTCCATTTGGTGTTGCCCAATTACTACTAACAGTAACAGGTATGATGTCAGGAGATTGCTTTATTCAAAACTGGTTGTAATTGTTTTTGTACATTATCACCATCGTAAAAATACTTTTGCTAAACATACATACCTCTCTATCTAATGCTAAGAGTTGTTTTGCCGCTACAATAAATCCTTTAGATAACCACTTAGCTCTATAGACACTGCCAAATGATCCACGGCCAAGTTTTTCATATAACTCCAAATCTGCAAAGTCAATCTCTAACCAGTTTTTTGTTACCTCAGAGTTTACCATGACTCTAGATTCAGACTGACAAGTGGCTAAAGAGGTCAACAGTTAGACAGCATTCGAGGTCTGGAACATTTTCCCCTAAAATAAAAAAAAAATTAAAATCACATTATAGCTTAGCGTGTATTTTAACTCATAACTTACAAGCTTCATTTTACAGCAGCCCAGTTTTTAGTTGATAACCCGAGTACCGAGTATTTTAGACATTAACGCACTAACATCATTTTAATTTTTACAAATTACACTTCAAACTTCAGTTTGATTTGCTGGCTTAACAATCTAGATCAAATAAATGAAGTCGTAAACTTTTTAAAACAAGTTAAACAATATTAGGGAATGCAACACATAAGTATTGGCTACTAGTTAAACCGACACTACAAATTTTTACTATCTGCCAAAAAATTAGTGACTTATACTGGGCGCCGAGTAATCCACTAGCCGAAGTAGCACAATTGGCGTACATGGGCTAGCCCAAGTAGGACACGTCGAACAGGGGCTAGCCCAAGTAGGACGCGTCGTAAATGGGCTGACCAAGTAGGACAATAGAAACACGTCGCGAATTGAGTTGTTAAGCGTACTGGCACCGTCCGTTGTCCTTGTTTATGGAATAACAATAATTAAAAACGTCAATATACGTTGAATAATTTATTATACATCTGATAAATTGAAAGAGTTTTATTCTGAGCTAGAAGAATTAATATTTGCCAATATTAATCTTCTTTGAAGTGAAATAAGTGCACTTTTTCTACGATTCCAACATTTGTTTAAGGTATATCATTTTTATCTTGTCTTGCTTCATAGACAGGTAATCCTTTTCACTCCCTCTTGGACAAATAATGGTTTTCTACTAAGTAAACGGGTTAGCGAGTTATGTGCCCTACATAGTTTCTCTCTTTAAAGCAATAGATACTTAGTTTAATGTTATGATGATTTTAATGAAGCTAATAATAATGATGATATTGTTGCAAAAAATACATTTGTAAATTGTGAAGGACTATCCATCATTATTATAAAGTTACTTTCTTTCTAAAACAAATTTACTTTTATGTTTGAGTATGTCACAAATCTCGATTCTCGACAGAAATCGCTGGTGTCCTACTTGGGCTGCCCATGTACGACACCGCTTTTCGGCAAATTTAGCACATGTGTTTTGCCGGAAGTGTCCTACTTCGGCTGGTGGATTACTCGGCGCCCTACAACTTATGCAATGTGCAACCAGCACAATAAATATGCGAAATCTTATACACTATCGTTTCAGCGAAAATCCATCGTCGAAATCTGAGGCACATGACGCACCTGGTAAAACCAAAGATGTCCCCAGGTGAGCGCTCGCTGATAAGGTAAAGAAGAAATGAAGAAAATGTATGAACAAATACGAAAGCAAGTACAAAAAGCAAAAAATGAAAACCAGAAGTGCTTGCTGATAGGTGACTTTAATGCAAAAGTGGAAAATATTATCAAAGGTAATAATAGTAATAATGATGAAATAACTTGGCAAGGAAAAAAAGTTTAATGTTACTAAATTTGATTAAAAAAGGGAATCTAGTAATATTAAATGCAACTGAAGAATGCTCAGGAGTTTGGACCAGAGAAGAAGCTGGGACAAAAACCTGTTATTGATTATATTATAATAAGTGAAAATGATATAAATGCACGTAAGTTTACATTTGTTGACTAACAAAACTGTATGGAATGTACAGAGTGACTGGTAGTAGTGAGAACGAAATTATGTATACAGACCACAATACATTATATAGTGAATTTGATTGGGTTGGCATTAGCAAAATGAAAAGAGGTAAAAGTGATGAAACAAAAAAGTTAGTAGTGTCTAATAAAAATAAAATGAAGAGATACAAAAATGAAACTGATGATCAAAGATTTAGCAAAGTTTGGAGCAGTAACAAATAAATTCAGAGCAAATACGATGTGTGGATTAATCAAGCTGAGGCAGTAAGAGACAGTAAGAGCAAATAAATAGAATAAATAAAACTGGCGGTTAAGATAATTACAGTAAATGGAACAATTAACCAGCAGACGTTTTAGGAATTTAAAAAGTGCGTCGATATGCCTAAAATAGAAGGTATAGCAATGAAAGATAGCCAAGACAAGATCCAAGAGGATCCGGAAAAAATAAGATGATTTTTAAAAAAATATTATGAAGAATTGCTAACTCCAACTCCGAGAGAGGATGAATATGAGCAAATGATAAAATCATGGGTTGAACGTTTTTTGTCCTATTCCCACAATATCATCAATGAATAATAACATACCCACACGTACATTCCTGTCCAATAAACTCCCTGTTATCACCATCTCGTTAATCCGGTTTATTGCAGCACAACATAATAATGGTCCTAACACTGTTCCCTGCCAGACTATTTCATTTATTTCTATCTGGTCTTTTTTTACCTAATGGTGTTTCTGTGACGATTTCTGCAATTTTATTTAGTTTATATATCCCAAAAATTTCTCCTGGCGATATGCCCATCCTTCATAGTTCTGTCAATGCTTATTTCAACCACAACTTATCAAAACACTTTTCTATGTCACAAAAAATTATGTACATTTCATTTTTATAAAAACCTGTTATACTCTAACATTGCCCTCAAAGTGTATAGATGGTCATTGACACTTCTATTTTTTCTTCCGCTACATTGATGTTTTCTTCTAATGTAACTATTATTCTATTTTTGATCACTTTCTCCATCAGTTTACTGAAAATATATGTTATGAACAGCCCTCATCTATTTTTCATCTCTTTCTTGTCACCTTTTCCCTTATAAATTGATTTTATTTTCATTTGGGCCCATTGTTTCGGTATTTCCTTTTGCTTCATTGTTTCATTCAGCATTGCTACTATACTATTGATAAATCCGTTCCCTGCTTCTTTGATCATTTCATTCTTCCATCCTTGCATGTCTGGAGCTTTTTTATTTTTTAATGATCGAACTGCTTCTTTCACTTCACTGTTAGTAATTTATTTTACTTCCTCCTTACTTGCCATTTGTTCAACATGTTTGAATAATCAAACAGATGATTAAAAACTGTGAAGAAATTGAAAGAACCAAAAGATTAACATTCAATATGCAGAAGACACAATATATGAGAACCAACATGACACGAAAGAAAAGGATTCCAGTATTATGTGAGTCACTAAGAAACGGAGAGGTTAAGGAAGCAGAGGAATACCAATATTCAGGAGATTAGATTAACACAAAATGTAGTTATGAAACAATAATGGGAAAATGAACTGGGAAAAAAATGATAATTAGTTACATCAATACAATAAGAAGTGAGCTGAAAGTGGGAGATTGCTCAATAGGGGTTAAACTAATGCTATACGAATTTCTTTCAGTGAGTGCAGTGCTAAATAGTTCTGAAGCATTTTCAAATTTGACAACAACTGATTGGGAGAAATTAGAAATGATTCAAGCAAATACTTTAAAAACCTTATTCAGTCTTAACGAATCAACACCATACTGGGGATTAGTAGGCATATGGCCTCTAAGACATAAAGTGTATTATAGGAGACTGATGTTCTATCTGAATTTACTGATTAGTAAACCGAAGAGATTAGCATCAGAGGTACTCGAAATGCAAATAAGCAGTGCACATGAAAGGTCATGGTATAATGAAGTAGTTGAGGCCGCAGAACAAAATGCTAATAAAGAAAGGGTGAAGGTCATGAGAAAGTCTGAATGGAAAAAAGAAGTAAAGAGTGAGATTGAATGTTTTATAAAGAATGAATGTGCAGAAAATGCAGGAGCAGCGCTAAATTAAGATTTTTAAAACATACCGAGTGGAAACGACAAAATTACATAGACACATGCAAGCCAGTAGAGGTTAAAGATATATTAAAAGTAAGACTGGATATGATTAAAGTTAAAGAAAACTACAACAATGAGTTTACGGATCAGTTACTATGCCCAGTGTAGGGGAAAGATGATGATACCACTGAACATATGCTTAAATGTGGCAGATATGGAGAATGGAAAAAAAATTGAACTCGGATATATTAATGAACAGTGAAAAAGAAGGGATTGCTAGAAATCACCCGCCTCTGATAGGTGGAGAGAGTCGAGTATCGCAAAAACTGAACAGTAACTTGCCAGTAAGGTACGTTTCTTTACTATCGAGGAAGCAATGATTCGTGGAAAAGATGTAAATGAATTGGTAGCTCGTTAGACATTGAAGCCGACATACAATGAAGAAAAATTCTAACACTGTCTGTTTACTTAAATCTCACAACGGTTTTTGAAAATAATAGACATTCTCTCGAAACCAGAGTCCAGATCCTTCCAACCTTAGTTGAACTTGTATTTTCATGCAGAGCTATGGATATTAAAAGTTAAACAGCAGAAGGAAATTGACGTTTTTCAAAGACGACTCCATATAAAATTACTAGGAGTTAAATGGCCAGACTGAAATCCAATGATGATCTATATGACGTGGTGAAGAAGAGTCCTTGGAGTAAACAAATCCAAGCAAGAAGATTCCATTGGATTGGGCAGCATGCACTAAGACTACGGTATCCCTAGAAACTCTTCTTCGTATAGTATTACGTAAAGCACTTGAAACGACAAGATGAGGTCTACTTACCTATATAGATATACTGCAAAAAGAAATAGCAAATACTACTCTAGATTTGAGGGACGATACATCGTAAGTGTTGGCGGTGGACACGAATGCGTGGGATCAACAGGTGGAGCATGTCGTGTTTTAGAATGTAGAAACACGTAGATAATGATGCTGAAGATCATGGCCAAAATAATATCGCCGGGTTGACATCAAATTCTGACGGTTAAAAGTAAGCATAAGGTGCTCTGAAAACTAAACTCACATTAATCAACTTAATAAGAATGTTTATAATCACACTAAAAGAAAGGCTTAGAACACCCCTCTTAAACTTATTCACCATTAAAGAATGAGTCTTGGTCATGTTCATAGTAACAGTTATTAAATTGCCTATTAATTATATTATTATTCACGCTAACTGGCTAATTAATGCAAAGAAAGCGAACAAAAATGAACTACTGAGTCAGTTTAAGTCATATGGTATCCTATTAAAGCATAAGAACACGCTTCACAAATATTTCAGAATTATCACCTTAAAAAATTTTATTACTTTACAGCAATTTTATGCGTATATCGTGCTCGCGGGGAAAGGAACATTTGAAATTTCCCGCAATACGCAAACGTAAATCAGGTATAAAAAAGGCGACGTTAAATTATGTCCAAAAAACTTTCCGTGCAAATCTATGTTACTTAGCATTTCGCTTATCTGTTGGAAAGAATATTGCAACTAGAAATAATAATTTAAAATTTTGTGCCAATTAGCAAAATGTCGCGGGCTCACCCACCCACCACTCACTAAACAAAAACGTATTTTTAATCTTATTGACAAGATACAGTAATTTAAAATTTTACTTAGTTGGTAACATGTGTGCTACGAATGCTCTAATTATTTTTTCAAACTTTACTCAGTGTTATCCAAACTTGTTTTAAATGACCTACCATCAAAATAGCTGCGCCTAACGGAGTTTAACTTTACACGTTACATATATATATATATATATATGTAGACAATAATTCTACCATTAAAACCACAATAAGCGATATGCTTATGTTCTAAGAGTGGTTACTAAACGTCCCTGCTCTGCATTATCACTGGATAGTATACTAATTAAATTATTTAAGATTAATTAAATTATAACTGAGATCAATCTCCTCTTGCCTCCTCCTCTATATGTTCCATGTTAATAATGAAGTATATTAAGGGTCCTCAACGGTCAGATGCGTTAATAATGAGCTAATTACATTAGCTCATTATTATTGTGCTGGTTTTTTTAACTATTATTATGCCTTGTACATTGGTTGTTTCCATCACATTTACGCTAGTTTTTCTACCAAAAGATGCTGATAAATGTTTTTGGAATCTTTGTGTATGGCGCACGCGATTATCTGCAACGTTTTCATTTGCGTTAAAAATAATGCAATAAAGGGGTTGTTATAATTTATAAAAATTTATGTTCACGTTCATTTTGAATTCAAGTGTTGTATGTTTTCAGTCAAGTGATAGGCAGCAAAGATAACAACGGCAACAACTGTGACAACGACAATGAAAACAACAACCACAACCACAACAGCTACAACAGCAACTACTACTACAAAAACAACAACAACAACAACAACAACAACAACAACGACGACGACGACGACGACGACGACAACGACAATGGCAATGACAAAGACGCACAACGCAACATTTATGATATGCAATGACGATGACGATGATGAGCATACATACTCACACGATTAAGAACTTCAGTATCGGCAATGGCAACAACTACAACATCTTAGTAATAAATTGTTTTCGCCAGTACAAGCAAGTGTGATGGCTTATATAAGTGTGACTCATGTTGGGGGTGTTTGTACGGGGCCCAATCACTGCACTATGCTTCCTTCATGCGCCATACAAAAGTTTGGCTTCATCAGCACATCCTACAGAATTTATCTTAAGCAGAAACTGATATGCTTGAGCCTGCTTATGCAGAATACACTGCTCAAGGCGTCTCCTCATTTCTTGGCTGAGTTATTTAAAGTTACAAACAAAGCAGACGGTCGACATTTCGATTCTACCACAGTGCTGCTGTGAGCATAAAATTATCTCCTCAAAGTTTCTTCTTAAGACGGTAAGTAGACGGCGGAGTATTTTACGTATCTAAAATTGCAGATATGATACGCATATTTCCAGTCAGTTTTTTTATTTAAGAACGTTTACCTAAAAGAACACTTCGGCAATATCTCGCATCCAAAGGCATGACATTACAAACGTAGTCGTGCATGTCTGAGTATAGCTGGGCAGAATGGTTTGAATTATTGGGTAGTAATTTCGAATTGTCGAAAGTAATTTAGCTAAAATTGATCTGTAATTTTGATATTTTTTAATGTTGTTACAATGGCATTTAATATTTTTGATCAATGTTCGATCATATGACTACATACACAACTGTTTGTTAGAGGCACGTCTGTCTTAGTTAGAAAAACAACTTAACAGGGCGTCATGACTCAGCACGTTATTGCATCCTTTAAAGTTATAGCATTTTATTTTGGTTAGCTTCGTAATCACACTCATTTACATTTTCTGCAGAGCCAAAGAAACACATTTTAGTTGGCTGAATTTACTTGGATAAAGCAACCCGTCATCTTTGTCACCGAATGATTCTTCTATTTGAGCTCTTAAGTTCTTAAGAAACGCCTCACAATGAATAGCAGTGGAATGAGTACACCTGCTGAAGGTGAAGCAGAGGTCACCTATGCCATTCAGAAGCTGGAGCAACTCTTGACATGTCCCATATGTTTAGATCGATACAGAAACCCCAAACTTCTGCCATGTCAGCACACATTTTGTTTTCAATGTTTGGAAGGATGCGAAGACATTGTCCGAAGACAAGTCAAGTGTCCAGAATGTCGGGCAGAACATCATATTCCTTTCAAAGGTCTAGACTTTTTCCCAAACAATCTTACTTTGGCAAAATTTTTGGAAATACCAGTAGCCACCCTGGCACTACCGGCACCTACTGCAGGAGGGGATATGGCGGAAGTCATAGAAAAGTTTGCACATTATGGACAATGTGCCAATTGTGAGGAAAATGCAAATTTATCCAAGTGTGCTCATTGTAATAATAAGATATGTGGAGACTGCAAGCATGGTCACATAGATGGAGCACGCAGAGAAACGGTACGGCTTATCAATCAAGGCAAACGAACCATACCAAGACTGATAGAAGCAATTGATTCCTTAACAGTTGATGCAAACAGACAAAAAACCAACTTAGAAAACATTAAGCAGGATATCCAAGATACTTGCAAACGAGTTGTTAAAGATGTACAAGACAGAGAGAATCTAATGCTGATGCAAGTTGAAAATGTCCAGAGAAGTGAAAATACAGCCGTAGTTTCACAACTGGAGATGTTAGAACAAGAAAAAGTTAACCTGAGTAATCTCACATCCAAGTATGAGGACAAAGTGCGCGACCCCAAAAGCAACCTTTCTGATGATGATTTGATTAACCTAAAACGAGACCTATTTGAAAGCTTGGAGATAGTAAGGCAGCTTAGTTTAGATGTCATTGACCAACATGCTAGAGTGAGATTCGTTGTAGATTACGAACACATGAAGACTCAGCTAAACCAGTTTGGGGAGATTAAAATTGCTGGAGGTAGGCCAAGAGAAGTGGCTCCGATAAGTGTCCCACAGATAACCTATCCAGAACCAAGAAGTAGCATTCAAGACTCTTACACACGGCCATCTGGTAGAGCATCTCCTTATAATCGTCCATCATATCTCCAAAGTGGAGGCGGTGACTCAGATTCAGAAATACCTTTTCCAAGTCGCAGAATTTCCAGTGATGTGAGTGGTCCTAGTACTGGTACTAATAGATACAGTTGGGAAGGTGGTTCTCGGTATGGAAGTAACAGGGACGAAATTTCAAACGATTCTACAGTAAGCGGCAGACTTTCGCGCTTAGGAGAAAGAGACAGAGATAGAGAAGAGACATACATTACAACTCCAACTCCCATAAGGCGAAATGCTGGCGATTCGACTTTAGCAATAATGATGAGATACGGACAAACGCCTAATCTTGATGGTGACTCTCCACCAAGGTACTCTGCCGGACAGACAGGTAAAGATAACACCTAAAGAGATCACATTTACTTAAAAATTCCTCAGTAGGGGGTCAACGGCAAATTCATGTAATTTGAACTAGCTTTGTATCTAGTAAAAAGTCATTGCATCTCGAAGAACTACACTAAAGTTCGAATCAATGGCTTCATTGTTATTCTGCTTATTTTTTCAGCACGAGATTCGGCTAGGTCCACACCCGCCGGAGATGAGGAAAGGTGAGAAAATAATAAATTCTAAAGAAGATAAAAGAAAATATTAAAGCTTTAGCTTAATTTACTTTTTCCTTGCCCAGCAGCAAAGGTTGTGCGTAATTGCGTATCATGTCATGAAGGAAAGTTGGGCTTACACATATACGCTTAGCCGAGCCTGAGTGAACGATTACAATGAATTTTAAAATTTGCAAGGTAATTGCATAACTTGCCTGTCCTAAGAGTCTCTTAGAGCTAAAGCGTTTTATTTTCTTTTACATGTTGCACCGAAAACACAAGAATACGATTTCCAATTGTTTTTGAATGCACCTTGATTTCATTTCATTTAACTTTGCCGTAGAACTATAGCAAAATAATATAATAATTTAACATAATAGCCAAAAACTATAGAGCGATGTTGGGTTATAATAATAATCATTATTATCATAACAGTGCATGTATTCAATAATGATCGCATTCGCATTAATGTTTGTTTTAAATGGTGTGAGATTTCCGGCTGACTGAATTCTAACCATGCACAGGTTGTCTAACGGCACTGGACAGAGAGAGCACTCAGAGCCAACTGTCCGCTTTGAAGAACCGCAGTCTAACAGGTTGGTCACATCGTGACAGTGCATTCGTACCCTGCAATGTTAATTATATTAATTAAGATTATTTAAACATAGAAAAATATTAGCATTAGCGGTAATTATTTATACGCATATCTCAAACCCATAACTTTTGCTTACTGATTTCTTTTCTTACTATGCTTATTCTTGCATTGTAATGTGCTTGACATTTTTAAAGCTAGAATACATGTTAGGTATGTACTAATGTCCTAATACCTCGTTAACAACTATGAAGAAGCTACACACCGGCACTGTGTGCTGTTCCGATCCATAACTCAAAAACAAACTGAAGATATTTTTTATTTTAATTATAAAATGTGCTTTTTTTCTACTACTTAAGATTGTAGTGTTCCAATCACACTTCCGACGATGACATGGTATGGCATGGCATGGCATGGTATGCCGTCGTAGAAAATTAATAATTTGGGAATAGTTTGTTGTAGTATTGCCAGTCTATACTACTATTGTCTGACTAGCATTTATCATCCTTCTCTTCTGTGCCCTGATCGAATGGTATTGTTTTTCAGTGGGATCACTTTCCGTAGGTGGTGATTGTTCCTCGACACATTCCAATACATTAACATAGCTAGTTTTTAGGTAAGTTGACCTGACTAGCGAAAGTTCAACTTGCCAAAAAGCGTATACTTTCTCCAACTTTTTAATTAAATATTGATCAGATTGGTTGCATTGGTCTCGCATGGTTTGCTTGTTTCCGTGTACAGTTTTATTTGTTATTTGTATTTTGTATATAATTATGTAATCCTACAACAAACTGTTCCGAGCTTTTGGTGGATCAATATCCACTTTGTTTGCTGTTCCTGAGAATAAGGTACCTGAAGTTTCTACTAATAATTACTAATAAAGTAACTATAGTTAAGTTTTTATACGGCGTTTAGTCCATATAAACGTGTCATCAGTTTGCCACAACTTCTTAAAAGCAAATGGCGTGGTCCTTGATATCCTACCCAATTTTGAACTACGGTAAAAAGTATACCTTTTAACACCTATAATAATGCCAAAGCGTTTCTCATAATTAAAAAATAGGTCAAAATTAACGGCGGTAATGGTATCATAGCTGAACATAATTTTTAACAGCATAAACATTCTATGAGCGTGTTGCACGCGTTTGCGAAGCGATAATTCAAGTACAGTGCTACTGCACAACATTCAGTGTGATGCACAAAAACACTCGAATTTTCTCACCCATGAGCTCTCGAACTTGTGCACTTTTTCACAACTAAACGCTTCTGAACTGAGAGGTACAGCACCTGTTTTTGTGCAACGCGTTTCCGAGATGCAGACACTATTGCCCGTCTAACTAGCGAAAGGCAAAATGCCTGTAACAGCGCAAAACTAGTCTGAACGCGCCATAACGAACAAGTCATTTTTGAAAAAATATTATGCTCCCTTTCAGTATTTCGTACGGCAAATTGTTTTGAACCATAGCTTAACATCCTTTAAAGCCTTGATCTCAAGCGCATTTTAATAGTCTACGTTCAATCACTCGCTATCTATTACCTTGTGCATGGTGATGGAGGCAGTATATGGCTGATCAATGTGATGAAGCATCAATTGGCTAGGAGACTATGCCAACAAAGAAAAAACAAATTAAATATTTTGAAAGATTAATGAAAGGAAAAGGAAATATGCTTTATTCCTCTTACAAGCACTGCAACAATGCAAATACAGTGTTAATGGAAATTTTATGTTACACAGCTAAGGGTGGCAGCTAAAATACTTTCAGCTTCATTTTGTTTTTTATCCTTGCAATATTTATAACATAGTAACTGCATAGAATGGTTGTTCTATTCAGCTACGTCTGCTAAAGCTTACTAATAGCTATTGTTCAAGCAGCAAACTAAAATTATGCCATTTACATCCATTAGCGCTGACTTCCATTTTACGTACGTTTCTGTCTTAATACCTACGACTTGAATTTTCACGTTCAGACGTTACTAACAAAATATGAGTGATTAGAACGTCATATCAGTTCAGAATGTACACGTTAACCTTACGAAATGTATGAAATTGTGCAAACGAAATTAAAGAAATTTCCTGGTCATTAGTTGTTCCCTATAATTATTGTTTCACTTACAATTGCATACTGTATTACGTATTAGCATTTTGACGTCAATAGAAGATTGAGTGGTACATTTGTGATATAGAAGAAATATATAACGTAAATGATATGCCAACATCGAGCTGCATGATCTACAAACATGTGAGAATTAACAAATACATTAGATCTATAAGTCTAATCTGACTTAGTTGTGAAAATACAAAAAATTAATAACGTGATGTTAATGATTATATGTACCTAATATCTTTTTAATGTTGTGTCTGCTTGAATATGGAAAATATTCTGAGATAGATGCAGGACTAATAACGCTATTACAAGCTGCTGCTACCCATTTTATAGACGTAGTGGTTACAACAGAGAAGAAAATAGGAACGCAAACAGAAGCACCGTGGAAGAAACACGAACACCAGCAGCATCAGAGAATAGACGCAACCCTGACGGCACATTCAAAAGGCAAGGAGAAGCACTTTTGTTCTTCAGACTCTTTAGTAATTCAAAATGAACAATCACTCAAATATTCTCACTCTTAACATATATAGTTTTTTAAGGTTAAGCTGAATCGTTAGAGTCAAAATTAAAATTAATGTTAAGAGTGAGAATATTTGAGTGATTACCGTGTTTATAGACTTATTTTATTTTTTCAGCCGTTTCTTGCGGCCGAAAGAGAACCGTGATAACACGGATCGTACTGAAAGCACATCTTCAAGAGAAGCACAACCGCAAAGTAATACAACCACTGAAGATGTGCCTTCGACTAGCGATGAGACACGACCACCACGCAGCCGATTCTGGCGACGTCGTGCTGCTTCACCTGAACCTGAACGCCCAAAGGACACAACAAAATCTTCAGCTGGAAAACACCGCTATGCAACTCGTCGCCACACCCTTGGCAGCACATTGTATGACAAAGAAGGTGACTCTGGTGATGACGAAGAAGACGATAAGACCCCAACACCATCATCTAGCATGAAGCCCTCTTTCACCAGTGAAGATGCTGAAAGAAGGCGCCACCGCTGGAGTAACAAAAGTGGTTCTGCATCGCAAGATGCTGAATCAAGCATCCACAAAAGTAGAGACTCTGAACAGTCTACCCCTAAACAGAGTTCTTTTAGAGGTAAAACGTATGACCCTGCTGCAAGAGCTAGGCATTTTGAAAGCTTTGAAGAGCCCAGCACGTCCAGTGGTTCTCGATACAGCAGATCCAATACAGCAATCTATAAAGGAGGTAGCAATGATACTCCACAGGCAGCTTCAGCAACATCTCGCAGCAGCCGAAGTGGGCCCCGTAATGATTATACAGCAAAAACGCGTTCCCAGAAAATGTTTGGTAACAGAGGATCTGAAGTGGGAAGATTCACCTGGCCCCGTGGAATTGCCATTAATCCATGGGATAGCAGCATTGTTGTTGCTGATAGCAGCAATCACAGAGTACAGGTATTTGACTCTTCTGGTATCCATGAGCATTCATTTGGCAGCCATGGTAAGGGCCAGGGGGAATTCGACGGCCTGGCTGGCGTAGCCGTCAGCCAGTCAGGCCTTATCGTAGTAAGTGATCGGTATAATCATCGCATTCAGGTTTTTGATAACACTGGCAGATTCTTACGTTCCTTTGGACGAGAAGGTGCTGTTGATGGACTACTAAATTATCCTTGGGGAATTTCCAGTGACAATAACAATAAAATTTATGTTTGTGATAAAGAAAACCACAGAGTTCAGATCTTTTCGATTGATGGTGCTTTCATCAGGAAGATTGGTAGTCGAGGATCTGGTGCAGGACAATTTGAGCATCCACATTACTGTTGTGTACATTCAGGATTATTGTATGTGTCGGATAGCAGCAACCATAGAGTTCAAATCTTTGAAACTGACGGCACTTACAAGGCTTCATTTGGGGGACAAGGAATGGGCGAAGGTCAATTTAATTTTCCTCGAGGGATTGCTGTGGACAACGAAGGCTATGTTATTGTTGGAGACAGTGGCAACAACAGGATTCAAGTTTTTAAACCAGATCGCACGTTTTACTGCTCATTTGGCAGTTGGGGAAGCGGTGAAGGACAGTTAAAAGGTCTAGAAGGATTAGGACTAATGTCTAATGGCAACATTGTAGTCAGTGACAGGGAAAACCACCGAGTTCAAATATTTTAATTAAAGTAAGTACATGCATATAATTTGCAATTTCTGCTTTTTATGGAGTTTGGTGTTTATGAAGAAATTAAATATGTAATAACTATCTACTAATTATTATTACTTATTATGATTTTCGTCGTTTGATATTACAAAGACGGCATTAATATGTACACATTTTGCATCATCCAGTACATGTAGGCCTACACCAACAATCTTTCCGGCTAAATATAGTTATTTTGACAATATAAGCTTATTAAGTGTAATATAAGCTTCGTAACAAGAGTTACGAATACGCGCCACTAGTTCTGCCTCTCATATATCAAGAGCGTCACAAGCTTTGCCAGTGAAATATAGCAGGTCCTACAACAATTACAGACTGACAATCATGGACACATCTTCGACAAAACTTGATCAGCCCTAGCAATGATGCATGATTCTAAAATGTACTCTTCATAACTCAGTTCACGTTACTTCAATGTCAAACCCACAGTTCAAGGAATGCAGCCGGCTTCATACAGCAAACTAAATTTAGCACTCCAGAAGTTGGAAACGTTGCTGCTTGCTTTTTACGTCACTAGCTTCGGAAGTTGTACATTACTCATCTTCCCAAATGTAGTCTATGACGATAAGCACAACGTGAGTTATGAAATTCTGAATATTTTTATGTCCTCGGCAATATTCGACAGTTTTATTTCAATTCGCAGAGCGCGGCTTGCATTTCTTTTTGCCTTAAATAATGCTGTAATTTTCAGACATATTTACTTCTTTAGTTTCGACAGACTAATGGATGTTTAAGTATTTTCTACGCAGAAATTTCGAAATGTCAACGAATCGTGCTACTGCGTTTCTGTTTTTCGTTTTTATTCAGGAATGTTGGTAGCCGGAACTTACACCGCCTACCTTGCTTGGCTAAATACAAGCTTATTTACATAGGCAATGACGAAGTTAGAAATACGGGAATGATTTTAGCTCTACAATAGTAACATAATACTCGCAATTTACATGTACGTTATTTTAAATCCAGTCGACGGCAGTTGTTTATTGATTTTGCAAAGAATAGTAAGCTCAAATTGCAAAATATTAATGATTCTTAATTTTTAAAGTCGTTGTAAAAAGCTGAATTAATTATGGAACAAATTTATAATTAATAAACTAGATTTTTTTAAATCAGATGTAGCCGAAAAAGAAAAATTTTCAAGCTAGCCACAGTTTTACCTCAAATTTCTGGATTACAAATCCAAAGATCGAACTACTACGTACATCACACACTCATAGCACCCACCCACCCCGCGTGTAATCAAAACAGGCAATGTGGGTCAGCCCTGCAAGTTGCAACCTAACCATGCAGTGTCCCCGACTCCCTCGTGCACATTCAGCTGTTATAATGTACTTCTCACATTTTTGTCAGCTAGATTTACTTTCCAAAATTTTTGATACGTGTGTTGGAATTTGAATATTTTTAGCGCACAGCAGTAAGTCCGAAGCAGATCACAGCGCGAATTTCTAGTAAATATTAAGAGGCCGGAATCATTATAATCAAGTTGCCAGCGAAACAGTATCTAAATTACAATAAAGATATTGAGAGAGCGTAAATTGAGTGGTTACGCTGAGAGAAAGATGTTGCATTGTTCTGTTCGAATTCGGCATCTTAAATTTTTTCTGTCTTGGAAAATGCGAATTCCTTGAGAGTTCTATCTGTAAATTTTTCGTTTGCTCTTCTTCGTATTCTTTGACGGTGTAAACTTAAGCACATTCTTGTAATTCCTACAATAACGAAGGGAAACATGTATGCTCCCTCACAACACGTGGCTTATACAGCTTAATGACGCCACAAAGAGGAGAAGCAGAAAAAATGCTCACCGAGAACGCGAAACACAACAAAATAACAAAAGACATCAGTCCCATGATGTTTTCATAAGATAGAGAGTCTACTCATTTTGTTTGTAGTTTCTAGCGACCTTGATTTTGGCATTCATGTGGTGAAAAAAACTGCTAAAATATCAACAAATCTATTGAGAAAAAATACATCACTGATTCTGCATCAAGCCTTTTCCAACACCACTTAAAATATTAACAAGTCCTACACTAGGAAGTATACTCTTAGTAGCCAAGACACTAAGAATGACTTACTTTCTTTTATTCTTCTTCTTTTATCTCTTTAAAAAGTCGCACAATTAAAATTTGAATGCCTGTTCGCTGTCGTAAATTTTAGTTATTTACAGGTTTTGCAATTTTTAGTTGCGCAACTAGACGCTGTAAGAGACCTAAAACGCTGTGTAAAATATTAAAATTTATAAATTCACACTTCCGCAATAACCGAATTAGACGCAGCCATTTTAACGGGAAGTCGTTTGAAATAAATTTAGTTAACATTACATAAGATTTAAAAAAATAATCAGAATATTGGTAGTACACTCTTCGATAACTAAGCGAAAGTATAAATTACTTTACTAGTCAATAAGATAAATAATGTGTTTTGGTACTGCATACATTGAGAAGGAAGGCGATTCAGTGATGTTTTACCAGTTGGCGCAAACATTTTAAATTATTAAGAAGTTTCTTTTCCAGTTACGTAAGACCTTTGACTTATAAAGGATAGTGACCGAGCCACTAAAATCTGTCCTCATCTGACACTATGAGTTATCCATGTTTGTTTGCCTTCTTGCAGTCTCTTTATATTGTAAATTAGTCAAAAACAATTCTGGTGGTGTTCTTACAGTGGTTCCTTTAATCACGCCATGCAGTTTTTTGGTTTTCTTTTGTTGATTTCTTTGACAACAGTTTTGCTGATGACCAGGTAATGCAATTATCAGTTTTGAACTGTCTTTTTTGTCAGTTTGGCTGCTTCGGCGTTTGTGAACTTTTCAAATGATCGAATAATAGATCACACCTTGGTCTTTTGCTGAGAATGGGGGTGCAAAAACAACGAGTAATAGTACAAAGTAATGTATTACCAAACTTGTTCAATCAGTTCAAAATCTACTATGTCCTCTATAGTAGAAGCCCTGCTCAGGGTAGCACCTCACGAAATTTAGAGTTATCCTTAAAGGTAATGTTAAGCTCGTTCCTATTCAGTGTTGAGATTTGAGAATATAAGGTTAATACACTCTAGCGAAAGTGGTGCTCATCATTTAATTAATTATGTAACGATACTCATGCAGCACAAGTATTCATACCCCAATTGCTAACTTCCCAAAGTGGACTAAGCGCAAAAAGTAACTCAAGTCCTATTTGTGAAAGTTGTTTGGGATGAACTTTTTAAAAAATATTAAATCAGTCATTTTGACTGCCGTGCTTTTCTTTGTTAATTCTAACTGCAAACAAAAAAGAATTATACAGCGCCCCGCGAAATGCATGAATTGAACTATTGAAAATCCTGAAATTTCTTACAAGCGAAGCGCTGGCTTGTACAGATGACCTAGTCTGAAGCCACTTTAGTATTACGTGTCACTGGAACGTTATGAGAAACTCTACCTCCCGCAGTGGATATCTGGAATACAGTAAATGGTTTTTGTTTGAGAAATGCAATACTGTTACTGTTTGTTAAACCTACTTAAACTCTGGTAAAAATAAAATTGCGAAAAGTGTACCAATGCCACAGTAAGTATTGCGCAATTCAAGGGGTTCTCTATACAATCACACCGGGTCACGAAACAAGGCGCCAGATTCAAGTTTGGGTTTCTTAACTTACAAGCTAACAGCTAAATCATACCAGTGTTTTTTCAACCTTAACATATATGCTTCACGAAAAAAGAAGTAACAAGGTACACAACCGACAAATGCAAACTTATTTGTTTATGTTTCGTCTTTAAGAGAAATGTTTATTTGCTCATTGGAGTAAAACTAACAAGCAAGTTGCACTCTACCAAACTCAGGAAAACGCATCAGACTGCAATTCTACGACCTTTCTTGCGTCACTCTCACTTATAGGTCTGCAATTACTGAATGTGTTTGCTAACAATTATAGTCAAAGCAACCGTAAAGCCAATAACAAAAACATCAGCAGCAACAATTGCTAATATTAATATTAATGACAATTTTTATTGAAAATATGTTCATGCAATTTCTACTGGTTTTTCCAGCATCAATTTTAGTTGTCATCTTTAATGAATTAAAGTAGAAAAAACAGGAAGTCTTATTCTGTCTCGCTTTAGCAGCTATGTAGGTGTAAATTTATTTCCGGAAATTCACTTGACAAATCGGCATTAATTAATTTGTGCTTTTAAGCGTAACTTTAAATCGCGGAACTGTAGATGTAATATTTAGCGCTAAATCAACGTGCTGTTATTTTTTCAGGTATGATTTCATAACGAATACGTTTAGAGACTGGTGCTGCACAATCTTGAATTTGAACGAAGGTGCGAAAGATAAATATCTACATTAACTTGACTGTTTAAAATAAGAGCTTGATAAAAGGATACTGCCAGTAATTACCTATCTACGCAATTAAATCTTAAACGATGAGCCTGGATGAAGAAATATGTCATTGTGCGTTTGTTTTGGTGTTCTTGTCTTTTCAGCAATCAGTTGTAACCGAACAGTGAGCAAATCGAAATAGACCACTGGTAACAATAAAAGAATTACGAGAGAAAAACTATGTGCCCGATCACCTTCCCATGTAAGTGCCAATGTATTGTTTGTAGCAGTTGATACAAACCAGCTGTAACAACATGTTCAAGCAACGTGTCAGTGAACTTGTAGCTTATAAGTCGTCAAACCCAGTGTCTTACAAACGATTATCAAGGATAGAAAACGTTTGTGCTGCCCTCACACTAAACTCCCCTTCAGGGCTTTCACAGTTTAAGACTGATCCGACATCTGACGTGATTTGTCTGAATGACGCATTCAGCGCCCTCTTGTTTTTCTTCGCAACTTGATGATAAAATTAATGTTGTAAATCTGTTATTGGTTGATTTTTGTTTATTTGGATGCAACAAGCAACATCGAGTAGAAGGTACTGTAATGCTTGCCTGTATACTCGCTGCCGTCACATGTATGTTCAATATGAATGGATTCAAGTACTTGGTGGAAAGCTAGTGGTGTAATGCCACTAACCTTAAACAAATAGCAAATAGACCTGAGACACCTCTGGCTCTGAACATACCTGTACTAACCTTAAGCTGTTGTTTTCACAAACATCAATTTATTTCAGAAAATGATTTTTCTGAGACAAAAGGAATATATATATATTGAAATAATAAGCTAAAATTAGTTTTATTCAAGCGAACAGGTCTAAAGCCCAGTGCTTAAACGTAAATCACAGTGTTAATGAAAAACATGTATTTGATTTTTTCAACAGCTCGACAGATACCTTTCAACGTTTTCTCCCATGTGGCACAGTTTAACTGCCAAAAACAGGAAGCCAGTGTGTTTCTCGAATTACAGTCTCATTTCATCATGTTTTGCACTTCTGTGCAGCTAAACTGCCTGGCACACATCAGCCTTGCCCCGTTAAACTCGTTTCGTATTCAAATGAGGAGTTGTGGGGCTTTATCCCTAAGTTTACACAATTGACTTGCTTAACACTCTTTAATTTAGTACAGGCCTATAAGTGCCTTCACTGTCTTGCACCGCATGCAAGACAGTACTTTATTAGTTACATGTAACTTACATGTCATTTTCACTACTGCATTGTTAAGTTTTTATAATCGCATTTATATAAAAATCCAAGAATCAGACTGGGGTGTGGCTATATTATAACTATATAAAAGCGGAGTGTCAGTTTGAAAAGGCGCACTAGTAGTACGTCACTGTTTCATCTACAGATACCTTTATTAAAATTTTATAACTCTTCGTTGATGCATTGTATAATACATTCAAAGTCATAAGTGACTTCGTTATTTTTTACATAACTCAAATTAAGGCATTTAATTACATTTTGCTAAATTAATTACAATTGCTGTTCTTTTAAACTTAATAACTGTGTTTTGTGCAATATCTCTGCCCGTGTATTTGGCTTAATTATTATGAAGGTCACTATGAAATTACTAGCTGTCATGCAATGATTTTTTTTGTATCGTTTTAATTATTTGTTCGACGACGTGATCATTTGCTTTTAATTAAGTTGCTTATTTTGTTTGAAATGAATCTTGTTACACGTTAATATTACGACAGAAATTAGGTGTTAAAATTACATACAGTGCTGAAAAAGTGATAATTATTTATGCGATTTAAATAAAATTGTTATTTTAAACTTCGCTATCGGCCCTTTGTATCAGTCTTTTTAATAAGCTACTTTATCATAAGTTTAATTCTAACAAATTCTAGATTGCAACAGTGATGATTACAAACAGCACATCCAATGTCTGCATACGGTTTTATTTTCCGAATCATTCGACGCCGATGACAGTTTATAATTTACAATTCGTTTATTAGTGCGAGAAGAAAAATGCAAAAATTTATACATAAAAACCCACACAACAAAATTGTTAAAATAAAATATAAAAAATAGTCTCCATTAACACAGGCTGTAGTATCCCTGAGTTATAATTATTACTAAGCAGGTTCAGATCCCAGTCTCATTTTCATAACATAATAATTAGCCATGCAGGTAAAATAATATTATACCTACTACCTATGTATGATTAGACATGCAAAGTGGTACCACAAGCACACACTTTATAAGAACAGCTATCATACGTATCTTACTAATTCACTGCATTACAGGTTATAATAATATACCTGTTTTTATAAACAAAAGGTGCTTCACTATATATGGACTGAAAGGCTATACCATACATATTTGTATGTGTGTTTTTAGACTTTCCTTTTTAATAATAAACAGTTCAATCGGTTCGAAATTCCTGAAATCACTAGTATCTTCGCCACTATAACTTCTGACTAAAGATATATATATATATATATATATATAATATACATTCTATTCCAAAAAGTTTAGTGGAATGCGCTGTAAGCGAAACTATTTGTGCTAGTATTTCCCTATCGCTGTGTAATAAAAAATATATGTCTCCTAAAAGTGCGAGTCCCCTATATCCATGCGAGTTCAGAAAGTTAAGTCTCGTTAGTTAACACAAGAATCTGAAAAATGAAATAAGCAATTTTTCCCGACCTTATCGTTACCCAATTAACGCCCATCTAACTCGCTATAATTGACTTCGTGAGATAGAAAGGCATTTAGTGTCAGCCATAGTGCCAATTTTAGATTTCTTTCTAATGCGGAAGGACCAGAAAAGTACAAAGAAGATTGAAAGAAACAATAATATGGCGAAACAATACTCAAAATAAAAATGTAGAAAAACATGGAATAACCATTGCCCACAAGTGTGCAATGTAAGAATTATTGTTTTTCAGTATTGGCCCTATCCATCAAATAATCGGTCGTAGATTGTCGGCGTTTGTTCCAATGAATTAAAGGTATTGGTATAGAATTGCGCCTCGTAATCTTTTCGTCGTATGTATAAATGTCATTCTCCCTGCTTTTTCCAAAATTGTTACCAATTTTTTATATTGTTTCATGCAGTCTTTCTTGTTGTGTGTCAGGAAGTCACTAATTTTCTCTTTTCCAAGATTGTTTTGTTCTATAATTAGTACATACATTCTAGATTTATTTGAACTGAATCTTTACAGAGTTAATATAGCATTAGAAAAACGTTGACTGATTATGAAACTTGAATAGTTTTCAAATTAACATGTAACGTAATGTTTTGTCCTATAAATAGCGTACAATTTGTAAAAATGTAGTATGTATAAAACAATACTCAAATAGTCTGTCAGACTGTGGCAGGAATTCCTTCCATCATGATAAAAAGCTAAAAGGTTTAACTCTTCAGTTATACGAACATTTATTGGTGAAGTCATTTATCCCAGAGGTGAAAGCTTTTTATTATGTTTTTTTCTATGAACAAATTCTTCTGCTTAGCGCTGTAAATGCTTTGTTATAACAGTTAAAAATAGGATAAAAATAATCTGCAGCTGTTTTCTAACAGTCATGATTTCTGTATATATAATTATTTTATACATAGATTTGAGAAATATTTTATTTTAGTAAGACGCATCCGGAAGAAATGTTATAATTGTGCATTTAGTCTTTCTGGTGCGTTTTACCATCGTCATTACTGAATACGATACAGAGTGCATGGGAGTACAAAAAAAACAACGATTAATATTGCATTCAAAACAGTTTTCTGCATCGACGTGTTGTTGAAACAATAGAGAATCTAACATGTCCTCAATATAAAAAAACTCGATGAGTTGACTGAGAGAACCCAGCCTGTATTAGCCACCTAGAGTTGGGCTCTACTCATTTGCTGACTCGAATTGAAGTAAACAAAATTAGTTGTTTCACAAGCTAGGTCTATGTTACAAGGCAGGCTACTTGCCTCAAAACAGCGTGATACCCAACGTTTGTCTCTGATTTAATAACGTACATCACATTTACAGTAAATTAACCCGTATTTCAAATGAATTGTCCCTACAAAATTAGAAATAAACCTAGCGGTTCAAAATTACTTTATGAGTGGTTAACTGGAATATGCGATTCATTGCTATTTATAATTTTTTTCGCAACAAGTTCATATTATTTGTCTACGTTTAAAATAATAATAATAATAATAATAATAATAATAATAATAAAAATAATAATAATAATAATAATAATAATAATAATAATAATAATAATAATAATAATAATAATAATAATAATAATAATAATAATAATAATAATAATAATAATAATAATAATAATAATAATAATAATAATAATAATAATAATAATAATAATAATAATACAGTACACGTATCAGTTTTTCAGATTTACTCGCGCGTAGTGGCGAGCACTACTCTTTCTCTACCAGAAAGAGAATTTCAGCATTTTCGAATCTGAATCGATTCCCGAATTTCCGAATTTGTTTTAAAGATTTTTGAATCACTAATAAAAAAGCAGTCTCTCAAAAATCATGCATATTACTTGATTCTGTTCTGCTGTAAAAACATTAATAATTTAGTGTTAGTACTGATCCTGGGAGTGTTAGTGTTAGTATGATCTGGGGAGTATGGCCTTTGAGACAAATAATACATTATGAAAAATTAATGTGGTACAGAAGTGTCCTGACATCTGAGAATAAAAAGGTGCTATTCAGTATATATGATATTAACATTCCCAGAAGCTACACGAGGGATAAAAAAGTATCTAAAAGCAGAAGCTGAGAAAAATTGTGATGATATGGCAAAACTGGGCTTTACAAAATATAATGGAAACCGACAACAGTATATGAAATTACTGAATGGAAATTAAACATGATAAAATTAAAGCATAATTATAAAAATAAGTATCCTTCATGATTTGATGTGTCCACTATGTGTGAAACAGTGATACGATAGAATATCTGTTGGAATGTGAGGTAGCTAAAAATGTTTGAAATTCACATTGTGAACGAAGAAGATTTTGTTCAGTAAACACGAGCACAAGCACATTAGTAATAGTCAATTCTTGGATCAGACAAAATTTTTGGAGAAATTATGGGAATCAATGTAGAGGTGTAAGAACAACAGCGTGAGGTGATACAATTTTCGTTTTGGTTTGCTACTTTATGATGTGTATCTACAGCCACTGTGAATTACCTGTCTGTTTCATACTTCCCTAACGTTACCTGGATTTGGCGTGTTGCTGAGCTGGAATCAAACGACAAAAAATGCGTCGGCTAATGAAGGTTTCTCACACTGCTGAACTTGTACCTACTTTTCACATTTTGCAATAATATTATTACAATGTTACTAAAGGATTAAGCTTACTGTAAAAGTTGGGAACACCTTAGGAATAACTTTAGCACGAATATTGGGGTCCCCCAGGGGACTGTCTTAGTTCAATACTTTCACGCTCTACCTAGCAAATGCACTTTAAGATCCACACTCTTCCAAGTGATGATCATCATTACGATACCACTGTCTATGATAACCTTCCTCAACATATTCTGGATCACTCCTACCCTTGCTTAGGAATCCTATGAACCATTCCTTATTGATCAACAATATGCAGGTGATATAGGATGGATTAGTGTATCAAATTAGTGTAATAAAAAGGGGTTTTCAAAAAAAAGCTAGAGAAAGGAAATCTGCAAGGAAACCAGTCAGAAACAGAAGAATATATTATTGCAAGAGCTGGTAACCAGTCTAGGAAAAAGTGCAAGTACATGGGCACTTTTCTAAACCACAATAACTGAAGATGCAACAAGCAATGTATGATTTTCTTCAGCACAAGAATGTATTAACTAGCAAGAAATTAATTCTTAATGTAAGATTATTTAATGCTTACGTTACCAGCGTATTTATGTACAATAACGAAACTTGGGGTTTACCAATTACTCAGGAAAAGCAGATTGACACATTTCATAGAAGTCTTATTGGGAAAGTTTTAAAGATAAGATGGTCATACATAATCAAAAATGAAGATGTATACACCAGAACAAAGGAAATTTATTGGAGTTCAAAATTCAAGATCCGAAGATTAAGATGACTAGGATTTCTTCCAAGATTACCAAATGAAGCACCAGTAGGAATCACCTTAAAGGAAGCCTTAAAACCTTGCAAAAAACCACCTGGTAAACCTAAAACAACATGGATAGTTAAGATAAATAAAGATATTCAACAACTTCAACCAAATCTATCTTTAGGAGTAGAAGAACTTACGCTGTTAGCTGCAGATAGAAGTGGGGGAATGCTCTAATAAATGTTGATAACTCAATGCCTAAAATTGGTGGAATGAGATTTTGAAGAAGAATGAAAATGATGACAAAAAAGATTAGCTAGCTATTTTTTAGATCAGTTTTTACATATGCTATCTAGAATTTTATGAAAGCAGGGTAATTTCTATTTGCCGTAACACACTGTTGGGTATAGGCATAGCAAGCATTAACATTCACCGTTAGGTACCAGATAGAGGTAGATTAATATACATAGATAACTGATTTAGTAGTTTCTTTCATGGGAGGGATATCAGTGGTCCATGGGGATGCTAAGATAGTAAATTACCTCTAATTAACTAGGTTGGACGTTCGCGCTTGCGTGTCATCCAGTGTACTATCTCACCTTGTACCACTTCGGTGTGTACTGGTTGGTGCCTTGCTGTGCACTGTAATCCATAACTCCCATGTCACTTCACTGTCGGTATGCTGCGCCACATTGCAGTACATTACACCAAGGTACACGGTGAAGTGGTATGTGGCACTATGCTACATGGTGAGGCATTACACGGCACCAGCAGTACCAGAGATGTCGAGCGAGCACAAACATCCCACTTAGTATTCTGAGGCAGCAACTAATGCATGTCAGTTGGATCACACTTATTTATTAATTTAGGGATTATGAATAAACTTTTCAATGGTGGTATTCACACTGCATCACTTCAGCCAGCTAAGACTCTCGTCAAGTTTTCATTTTTTAAATGCTAGTCAAAAGCAAATGTGAAATTTCAGCCGTGTAAATTGTAAACAATTATTCCAAACTCAGATTTTGATGTTAAGAACTGTTATTTTAGTATTAGATTTTAGTTATTTCCAAGGGTGTTGTGAACTTATTTGGTCATTTCCAAGTCAGACTTGGGTGTTAAGTATTTTTATTACTATTGTGTTTAACACCTTATGCATTCATAGTGATTATAAAGACCTTGTTATAATATACCTTAATAAAATGCTTGATGGGCGTGGACATACTTGTTCAGAAGTGCATTTGATGCTGATAAATTGTGCACTTCTGGGAATACATCAATTGTAAGCCAAAATGATGATCGGGCATTAAACCGAGTAACATGGATATTCCGACAATTATGTATTTAAAATGAAGTAAACAGTTTCATTCAATTACATGTAGTCGTCAACTTAGGACCACAATCGGTTCTGGCGGATTGGTCACAAGACGACTCGGATGCAAGTCTGACTCTTAAGTTCAAGTGGTGCATCCCTATTGCGTGCTACATCTGCTACAGATGAATTTATCAAAACAGCTAATAATTTAAAATTAATTTTCTTAAAAAGAAGGAAGTGTGATTATTATTAGTTTTGTTTGAATTGATTAAGTTTTGGTCATGTCATAAAGTCAAACATTTATAAGTTGCTTATGCCAAAAGTCGATGACTGCCTGTATTTAGTTATCGATGCCTCTTCCTTCAGTCTGTTATTAACAAAAATGAAATTAGCACTTAGCGCAACAATTTTCAGTAAGGAGCAGAACAACATATGTTGTAAACGTCATAGTAATCAAATCCATACACTTTACTACAGTGACTTAATAGCAAATAATGGAGCACGCTAAGGCTGAGATAGTTAACCGTTTAAACATTTCACTAATTGCTAACTGGTGTAACCATTTAGAAAATTACTAATCGTTTGACCCTTACTTAGCCAAGTTTTCTACATATCCATATTAATGAAAGTTTGTATCTTTTCTGAGTTAGTGTACGTAGTTAGCAATATTCCACTTACATAAAGTGGTACTGTTTTTACAACATTGTTTCAATTAATCTGGTTGCCTGGGAAGCATCTAAAGTTGTAAACGGTAAATTGCAAAAAGTTTTTCACTCGCGTATGTTACAGGGGTGCTGCCATGTTGGACATAATTGCTCGCGCATGCTAGATTTGAATCGCACCACTTATTCGAACAAGGAATGAATGTATGAGATCATCGGGAATGGTAAAAACGGTTAACCTACCACAATTAATAACATTTAATCGGTTAGTTGAAAAGCCTAACCATCTCAGCCCTGGAGCACATGTGCACTTTATGCAGTGAAAGCTGCTCACGACTCAACAGTGCTGACCCAAAAGTTTCCACATAATTAGAAAAAGCATCGCTTTTAATCCATGTGTTTTGCTTTTATGGTGGATTTTAATTCCATTGCATAGTGTGAATGAATATGATATATCATCTGTCATGTCAGCCCGCATGATAATTTCTTTAATGTAAAGCTTTGCTGTGCAGCTCCACCCACACCTACGAGTATATTTCTTATTCAGCTTATTTGTTAGACAATCATTGTTGTGAGGAACTGATGAACTAAAGCTATCTGGAGAGGTGTGTGGATTTGGACATATGTTGAAAAAATTGTTTGAAGCAAGGATTATAGCCACATGGTCATGGTCCCAGTAACTAAATGGATTGGTGTTTAGGCTAGTGGTGCGCAGTTAATCAATAATGATTTGTAACTCAATTTTTTTCATTGGCGATTTATCTACTGAGCACTTTTTGTTCCTTCTTCAATCAACTGACTACGATGATTAACTGACGGTAGTTACATCTTCCCTACCCACCATTTTACAATGTTTGTAATCTAGTTTGTTGCAAAGCTACTAACTAATTGCTGACTTTAGTCTGTTGCTCAATACTGTATACATGCATTATGATATGACCCGGTTGGTGACTTATCACTGTGCTACATTTATAGAGAGCCTTTATATTAGCCAGTGCACCACTGCCATAGAAGCAATCAGTTAGTATCGAAATATTATTTTAATATATAATAATAAAGTGCTGCAGAAGGCATTGAAATAAATTCTTTTGATCGAGCAGGATCGTGGTTCTAGAATGAAAATAGTGTCATATGAGACATCGGTGAAGTAAAAATTACAATTTTAGGATTGTTGTAAAAGTTGCAACGGCTTGGAATTTTAAACTTGTGCACAATTTTAGATACAATATATCTTTTTTGTTTTTGAATGCTATTTACTATTTTTCAGCTGTCCCAATGTAGACTATTAGACCAATGTGTGAAAACAATCTACTATTGAGTTTGCCAAAGCATCCATTTAAAGGCGAGACATGATTCATTCTATACAATTAGTGCTTAAACTTTTGCTTCAAAACTACCGACTAAGTCGAATATGGTTAATCAAATTAACTCGAGTTGCATTTTTGTGAATACTTTGGTTATACTGTTTCTGGATAACTATTTCTTTCACTAATGAGACAAGTCAGGGTATATGCTGATGATGAAGTCAGGCATCGCTGTACCTGGTGCATAAATGCGTAATTGACTGCCAAACATGTTCATATGGCAACTGCCAACAGCAACGTGTTTGCTAAGGTTGTATGCTCATTTGGATTTGATTATCGCTTTACTATCTGGTTTTAGGACATTTCTTGGTAATGAGCTACGTCTCAGCCTCATTTCAATCATTCAACGTACTTGTCCTTGAGTGCTGCAAAGTGCTTAACATTTTTTGAATGTATACACATTTAAGAGGTCTACATTCCTAAATATGTGTTAAAATAACTTATAGCATTTTGTTAACTTTGAAAATTTCGTTTTTTAAGTGTGCCTTTTGCCAATTTGCTTCCCACTTACAATTTGAATGGTCTGTGTCTCTTCTATGGCAACTACCTAGCTACTTTGTGATGATTTTTGCCATTTTTATCAGTAATGATTGTAATTCTTTTAAAAATGATTAAATGTTAGAATCCATCTTGGATTGCATTGTGTAACTATTTTGCCTTTCTCCATTTTATCATTAAACATTGAATGGATGTCATTGAATTTACCTGCTTTTTATAGTTAAATTTTGTATTTGAAGGACCTTAAATAAAGATGTTGCACTACGTTTGCATTTCCCGAATGGAGGATGGACTTCCTCTTTCTGCAACAACAGATTTAAATCCGTCTTCAAGCATAATAGACAGCCAGAAGTGTGCGAAGATTTTGCTGAGAAAAGCTTTTATGTATCCAGACAGACTATCTCTTGAAACGCACAGCCATTTAATATAGTTTGTATTGCTTTGTATATAAAGTCTCATCATGTAGCAAAATGGTGCAATTAGTGCATTGACATAGTTAATTTATGTACATTTTCACAAAGTTGATTCTAATGCAAGTGTAACTTTTAGCAATGTTTGTAAAGGAGAAAATTGAAAAAAGTGTAGGTAAACAGCTTATGTATTTTGCTAAATTTAAAAATTTCATTTTTTCCAAGACGTGCAGTGCTGAATTTTCTGGTTTTACTTTTTCGTGCTCATTGCTCTGCTTATTCAAATGCCTCTTTCTACAATGTCAAGTCACTTTGAAATGCCTAAGTTAGCACTGTCACTTTTACCTTGCATTTATTAACTAATAATGTAAGCTATGCCCTTCAGTTATCATTAAGGTCATAGCTTACATCATGTTATTAGGCAAATAACCTAAATGATATTAGTGATACTAAATGATAATAACCTAAGTGATATTAGATGAGAAGACCTTTTCTTTACTATAGCATGGTTTCATCAATGAGTACGAGCTTTCTGGTGCTGTGTGATAAAGATTATCCACCAGTTCTTGCCTTTTGCTTTCTCGATGAAATAGTGAAGGAATTTCTGTTACAGTATTCTCCAGACAAGATTCGCAAACTTCATCGGCCTTACTCTCTTATTGACTTTGGTAACATTAATTTCCAAAGTTTGTGTCTAACTTAATGTTTTAGTCGAGATATTCTTTCCATATTGATGTTGTTGAAATTTAATTGTTTCTCCTTAATCTGGTAAATGTAGTCTGCATTGTGTGGATTTTATCACTGCTTTATTTGTAATATCCCTTATCATTAGACCAATTAATATACTTACCAGTACTTGTTCTACAATTTTGAAAGTATTAGCGTTTCAAAAGTTAAATTGCCTGCCAAAAATGTGTAACTAGTGAATTATTGCCAAAAACAAAGACATTAATTATTTGTATTTTTTTGTATGTAGATACAACTATGCACAAGCTTAAGCAGCGGTATAACAATCCCCATTCACTTGCAACTCGCATCAATTTATCTGATATGTCGACTGAGTTGAAACTACGCCCTCCATTTCAGTTAGTTCAGGATGATATCCAGCCTTGTAGGAATGGACCATCAAATAATTATGCTCAAGCTGTGTGTCAGGTCAAAATGCCATGTAAATATCTCATTTAATGCTTTGTTTATTTTGCAAATATTAATACATTATAAATAAAGTGAATTTGTGCAGAAAATAGGGTGTTCGGTGGATGTTGTCACGATGTCACAATCCCAACTCTGAACCTTGATCTAGAAGTTTTCGCAAATTCCGAACCCCGTTCTTGAATATTTAATCCCGTCCTGACCCGACCCCTAAGTTTAACTTTAATGAGCTCTTTACCAAGTTATCCGTAGCTTAAATTTTGTGATAAAATATTTTTCATTAAAATTCTACTGAAATTCCATACCCACATCATTTGTATGCTAAGATTCCATTATTTTTAAACGTCTTATAAGCTGTTTAAGTAGTAGCATGTAAGTAAGAACATGATTATTTTTCACTGTGCATACAGAGAAAGTGCATTCAGTCATTTGGTAATGTGACCAATTTATTGTGGTGGGTCATGTCAATGGTGTGTGTAATTTAACATTAGTGTTAGAGCAATATATGCAACATGAAAGTTGTATAAAAGTGTGAGACTGTCTAACGGTAATATTTCATGTTATATTTCAATTAGTATTACCAGTATTTATCCTATCTGAAATGTACTTGGGTAACTAATACTGCTTAGTCAATGCATAATTCTTTCTAACAATTATTTTACTGTTAGTGGATTACATTTAGTTACCAAAGTTAGCCTGCTGGAGATGAAATCACAAACTTACAGCAGCTGGGCGAATCATGTTTGCATTATCGAAATATTGTTAAGTTAGAGTTTAACTTGTAGAAGTGAGAGACAAAGAAAGAAATAATTCGCTGTAATTTTCTTATCTCGGATTACTGGTAGTCAAACATATAAAACCCAAATCCCTAAAATCCCCAAACATTGATCCTGCCCTCTTCATTCTGAGCACTAAAAAATACCAACCTCGAACTTGATTTGTGCCTGGAAACCATGATCTCAAACCGTTGATCCTGACCTCAACCCCAGTTACTTTTAGCACAAAATAGTTGAACTTGCAGCAGACTCTGCTCAACTACATATGTGCACTAAGTAATTTAAATACCTGAAAAGAGATGTCTTTCTGAAAAAACTGCAGGTTAATTTCTTTCATTGTGAACTGCAGCACAAGACTCCTTTTGCGTT
Source organism: Tubiluchus corallicola (assembly GCA_030141605.1). Taxonomy (NCBI): domain Eukaryota; kingdom Metazoa; phylum Priapulida; class Priapulimorpha; order Priapulimorphida; family Tubiluchidae; genus Tubiluchus; species Tubiluchus corallicola. The sequence continues at coordinate 458,937 of JAQGDQ010000080.1, forward strand.
TTTGACTGATTTATAGTAAATTAAAACTTTAATTATGTTGTTCTTCTAGTTTCATATCAACATTTCCACGAACTGTGTTGGGTTGAGAGAATCTTGTTAGCACTGCTAACTATTTGTGGCTTTTTAAATCTTGTGCGAGGAGTTATGACTGCTTCTGATAATTACATAGATGTATGTAAATTTTTCTTTTATTGCATTTATTTTATTTGATATGTAAACATAATACTTAATTGAAAATAAGCAAAACTAAAAATTAAGAGCTTGCAAATTTAATTCCACCACTGGTACTCTACCCCAGGCCTTCTGCAACTCATGGAGCTAATGAACAACTGCTTTAAATTATTACTAAATACTAATAAACTGATATACTTGGTTTGCAATTACTGCATGTAGTTTGCTGCATGTTAGTATTATGTAAATTTTGGAAAGGCATAAGCTAGCTTCTAATAACAGTCACTAGAAAATGATTGAAAAGTTATTATAAAGTTATTACTGTCTTATTTTTGTTATTTCTTAATATAAGTCCTATTTTGCTAAGGTAGAAACAAATTTCTTGGTTATGTCAACATGATCTCAGTGTGTATTTTTTATATTTTTTTGCAGGACATTAATCGCAGTAGTTATACGTACAGCATAGTTTTTCTAATAACTGGAACTGGGTTTCTGCATCAGGTAAAAAACTTTGGAATTAACTAATAATACAAGCTGTTTATTTCTGATGTATAATTTAATGTCCATACATCCAAATACCTGCATGATAAAGGTGTGATGCATAAATTTCTGAATACTATCTACATCATAGATTCCTTAGTTTATGCACACTGGCTTGCCTTATGTGCAGCAAGCTCAAAAATCCCATATCACTGAAATCTGTCACCTGATTTGAGTAATGAACTGTCATCATTGCTCTTCAAGTGTACGACAAATGACACTAGCACAATAAAAACTGAAAGCTTGAAGTGAAAATCAGACATAATCGTAAAAATTTGACAGTATTTTTTTTAAGAAAGGAAGAGTTATTTGACATAAGGAGTTAAGGAAAGAAAAGACTAATATATAGGACACCTGACAAATGCATCAGACTGACATAAGAGGATTAATTGAGAATTTAGCAAGTTGGAGTTCTTGACATTCTACGGCCATACAGAAAAAGGAGCAGGTAGGAAGTTCTGCAAAGGAGTCACTCAGGCAAAGTTGTGACAAGTAAACCAAATGTGATAAGCTGTATTATCAAAATCAAGACTGATGTCATAAAAACAAGAGAATGAGTTTATTTTATTACTAAACAAAAGTGCTACTTAGTGGCTGGTGTTTGCTCGCTGTTTTAAGCCAGTTGTGACTGTTGTGTGGCATGTCCGACAAAAGCGGTTAAATTTTGCTGACTGATTGTTGCTTTGGCTCGCCTGAATGCCAGATTCTTTTATACTAAAGTATGACAATTCTATGATATTTAAAACAAGACTGTAGCAGCCAACTGCTTAGTCTGTAGTGCAATTATTCAGATATTCGCTGATTGGATTTTTACATGCTGACAGCCGCCCATGAGTTTGATAATCCAGGGTGAAAGCCCTGAGTGAACTATTTAAAAACTCAGAACATGGTACTCAGAATAAACTTGAAACTTGAATGAATGTTATGAGATTTGCTGGCTGTTAGTTATTTTAATTTTCCTTTCAGATATATATTCTGCTGTGTCATACAAAATGGAGAATTTTGTTTGCCGTCTGTGATCTACTTTTCATATGTTTGTGTCATTTATTTCTCTACAAATTACGCACTTCATTCCAAATTCTTTTTCACGTTGGCATTGCAAGTGCAGGCACATTTGCTGTATTACGACGAGCACTGAAACCAAAACAGCCTCACTATAATGTTTGATGTCAAGTTCTTGTATTTTTGTGTGGTGAAGCTTATGTGTTGAATGGAGGTGTCTCTATATCAGTTTATACAATTAAATTATATTGTAACTAGTGATTTATTTTAATAAAACTTTGTTTACTCACTTTTATTTGCTGGAGTTTAAGCGAAATAACATGTGTTAGTCTGGCTTCTGTAAGTCTAACAACTGGGCTAAGATAATCTGCGTTATGCATAATTCCTGCTACGATAGACACTCGATTATTAAAAAAATTACCTATCTTAAAGTTCATAGTTTCGTTATTTTTCTAAATAATTTTTCAGTATCTATTTTCACATTACACTGTTTGCTAAAACATATTTGACAACATTGTTTATGTAAAAGACAAAGCAGTGTTGGTACTCAAAAAACAAAGTGTGAATGCCACAGATGTATTTGCTTATATCTGTGATACAATTTTTCAATTGAAAACGAGGTAGCAGCAGAAAGTTGTACATACGATGTAGAGCGTTTTTCGTAATTTGCACATAACTTATATTTTGTAATTTGCACGTGAATCAAACTGTTTATTAAATACCTGTGCATCACTTTTTATTTGTTTATTTAATTGTAGCGGAATATGTTGGCCTTTTGTAGCATAACATAAAAAGGGTCTTTTAATGCCTAACCAAAAAGGTACGTGCATTCCTTATTGAATTGCAGCACTTGTGATGAAAAAATATGTTTTTTATCTGACGGCCATAAATCATCATGAATTTTTACAATTTATCAGTTTTTAACAAGTTATACTTAAAAGTTTTGAGTTTCTTCTGGACATAACAATGCCATACTATGTGTTAAATGAGTGAACTAAATTAATGTTTACTGCAAATGAAAAATACGAATTCTGAAACTAGTAGCATTTTTATTTGTTTTACCGCAAATGTGAGTACATTGTTAAATGTGCTAGAGCTATCTGTGGCGTTGTGGCAAAACTAAAGCACTTTTCATTAGTTTTTAAAAATGAAAACTGAAATATGTTTTTTATTGCACTGAAGTGAAGAATAATGAGAATGATTTTTTTATTTACGAAATAGAAATTATCAACAATTTTTGCTATTATTTAGTGGTGTGCTAATAAATTATGTGTAGCTAAATACTGATATCTTTATAAAGAACTAGCTCTTATGTACAAAACACTCCATAGCTTTTTAAATTTTAATATAACAAAAGTGAAGCAAATATATCTACTACAAATCAACATTTATGTTTTGCAAAGGCAACACTCCCATATTTACAAGACCTGTATTGAGCACCATGTCAAATAATTTTGGTTAGTTTATAATGAACTCTGCCGTTTAGATATGGCCTCTTCCACACTGCCAAGGACTTCAACAGCAGCTACTGGGATTCGAGTACCTGTAACAAGGATATTAATATAGTAGTAGTTATGGTTAATAGTTACGTGTTAATAGTTGCTACATAACATCTGTTACGAAATAGTCACTAACTTTTGCTTCCTTGCAATTTAACAATATGTTTTATTTTATTTCCTAGTTAATAAAAAATGATTATCTGGGCAAACAGGCACAAAACATTTATATGTGTTACTTCAGTTTATATTAAAGCTTGTAACTTGATTCTTAAGTTTAAATTTTCTATCGGCACTAACAGACCCCATGACATAACAAATTAGAAGTTACCTACCGGGACCAAATATTGCAGCGACTCCAGCTTTCTGTAGCAAACTGTAATCACCAGGCGGAATTACTCCTCCTGCTACAACTAATATATCTCTGAAATATAAAATTAAATGAAATGAAGACACAGCAAATCCTGACTCATTTGACACCATGTTTAATAAAGTCGTTGGTGATAAAATTTGCCACCGTTTCACTGAACTTAATGACAGATGTTTTACTGTACTGACAAATTTTGGATCACAAATTAGGCATTGAAATTTTGTTTGTTGGATCAGCACATCATAATGTAGCTGATTATCAGCAACAGTTGCTGAGATGTGAGTGTCTATCTTACACCTCATCTGCATAAAGATAAGTCCATCTGGTATGATAAAGTTCTGTTGTTACATGTGCATATATAATTAACATATAGACTCCACAGTATTTAAGATCATTTGATGCGAGAGAGTGAGAGAGAGAGTGAGAGAGTGAGAGAGAGAGAGAGAGTGAGAGAGTGAGAGAGAGAGAGAGAGAGAGAGAGAGAGAGAGAGAGAGAGAGAGATGCACTATTAAATTGGCTATACTCACGGTCGGCCCATTTCCTTCAGGTGTTTGATAAGTTCGGGTACAAGAGTACGATGTCCTGCAGCTTGTGAACTAACTCCAATGACGTGTACATCTGCATCTATTGCTTGCTGAGCTACTTCTTCTGGTGTCTGAAAATAAAATTCAATTACAAAATAACTGCAAAAGAAACAATACAAATTACAATCCATGTCAACCTTACAATACCAGTCACTCCATTCATTTCTGTTAAATTTCAACAGAAATGTATCAAGACAGATATTCCTGTTTTGCCTCATTGCAATTTTCATTGTACAGTTGAATCCCGGTAACTACGGGATTTTCACAGGGCCAAAATATTTTTCGTATTAAGCATGCTTTGTACTATCCATTACGCTCTTTTTTTCTAGGTAATAATTTATTTCTAATGTAAAATAGCAATTAACTTATGTAGGTAGTCTCTGTATTGGCTATCTTTTGATCAATAAATAATCTAAGTTTGTTTAACCCCTATTTTCCACGATTAGTACAAACAGCATGCTTCCTGTCAGTCTATCAGCAAGCCTGCAAACCAAGCTACAGGGTTAGTTGTGCTAGAGAGTCTGCGGTACGTGACTTTTCGTAGCATTGGTATTATAATTGGATGCCTGTTACAGTAAATGAAGCCTAGCTGTTTACAGATAGGAAGACAGGCAGTAACAAATATAGATGATACAAACTATAATAGCAAATTTTTATCAGAGTGGGAAGGTGAAGGCAATTATTTGGAAATCAATAATTTGTCTTCATGGCATTTAAATCTATGCATCTGACTGACTAAATCAACAGTAGGCCTAGCTATGATACTATACATACATGTATTATGTTATGACACATGATGACTTATAAAAGCAATCAACTAAGCTATAGACACTGTTGACAACAGGTGAAGAGTGTCTAGATGAGGCGGGCCACAGCAGAAATTGTATTACAAATGGTTTTTTATACTGAACTCATATTGGCAGAACTTTGAGAAATCATCGTATAAAATGGGGTTTCGTTGCAACGAGTATCGTATTAAGTCTAAATGATTACATAGATTTTATTATAAGCTTGGCAGGGACGTAATAAAATCATCGTACTACTGGGAGTTTCATTATAAGCAGAATCATATTATTGGGATTTGATTATATTTGATTTATTATTTACAAAATATAAACATTTGTACAGAAGTAAAACGTAATCAGAAAAATTATAAAGTCATGATCAATACAAAGGTTAAGCCTATGGCTGTGTGCCATGGATGACAGCAAGGAATTAAGTCCTCGAACAGATCACTGCCTGTTACCAACCGGAAGCAGGTATACAGTACCAAAATAAAAATTAAAACACTTAAAATTACATAAAGCATTTAAAGCAATTTGCATAAATTACAAAAGATAATCTCAAATAAGATAAGTGACAACTAAGATTCAATATGTTCAACAAAATTGAATAGATAAAGGTATTACTGGTAATCTGGCTTACTGCCAGCCACCAATGTGTACAAAAAATATTTATTTTATATTAATAATCTAAAATGTCAGTATCTCAACCCATAAAGAAATGCTCAAATAAACAAATTTTGGGCACAATGATTTGAGTTCACCCACCAAAAAATTTTACACAGAAGACCATTTTATTCTACCATCGTAACATATTGAAAGTTATCTAAAATGTCCGTTACCTGAAACAGAGGTCCAATGTCAACATCAAATCCAAGATCAGCAAATCCAGTGGCAATTACCTTGGCTCCTCTGTCATGTCCATCCTGTCCCATCTTAGCAACAAGAATTCTTGGCCTTCTTCCTTCTGATTGATAAAATGCCTTCAAGTAAAACAGCATCATTTTAGTATTTAGTTTTTTTTGTATAAATTAGTAATGGAGCAAAAATAAGTTCTAGAAAAGAAAAATTTAGATTCAAGTTCTTCACTGGTGATTATTGTCCAATTTTCAAACTTATCATTTGAAGGCTCAGTATAAAGCAAACTCAATCAAAATCTAATGAATAAAATCTTGAAGATGTACTAACTTTTATTATTCAATGATACTTTAGTGGTGTGTGACCTAAAAGTGATACGTTAACAAGAAAGAAACAGGAGTAGGAGTATAACTGGGGGTAATGCCCTGTGTTAGGCCAGATAGTACACAGAATAATGGAACATCAGCACTAACAAAGCTGTTCTGTTTTATTCATTAAAAATGAGAAAAAAATTAATAAAACTTTCAACAATGAAATTAATTTAGTACATAAGTACTTCAATTAATAAAAAATATAAAAATGCTCACAGCAATTCACTTTCTACAATTGCCACAATGTTACTGGATCAATCAAAGAGATATAAAAAATACCAATGAACAGTAGTTTTAAATTTTTGTAAACTTTGGCTAAGAATGGATTAACTATGAAAAAGATGTGTTGGTCAAATTAATAAAATAATACCACAGCATGAAAATTCACCTCAATTTTGTTTATGCTTTCCTGGAGTTCCTGGTCATCTCCAAACTCACTTTTGTATGCTCCACTAACCATCCTGTCACTGGCAACATGTCGTGAAAATACCTGCCAGAAAGAGAATTCGAAGACTTCTATGTACATGAAGGTGTTTAAATGTGCGAATAGCACCAACAGCTTGATTAATTGTCACTAAATTTCGTTTGCCAGTCATGCTGTCCAAAGGACAAGATGCCAAAAATGGCTAGTGTCAGTGAAAAAAATCTAAAATGCTCGTAACAAAATTGGATACTTAAAATTGAAGTTTGAAATTTAATGAAATATCATTCAGCGTTGCAAGCAATAACTACAGTCGAACCTACCTCATTATACTACCTCTCATTATAACTATAATGCCAACTTCTGGCTTGTGCAGATTTCTATAATGTATTAAATATAGGAAATACTGCCAACCTCTGTCAAAGTATCTGCTTTGCCAAATGTCCATTTTACATAATAAGTCAGCCCTGTTATAATGTCAGCCAAGGTAAACTGACAAAGCACAATGAATTGCTGCTGAAAAACAGCCATTCTATTGTAGGAACAATAACCTCTAAACAGAAAATCAATTATGGTGTTTAAATTAAGATTTAAGTTTTGTACAAAGAGACTGTATAAACGTGAAATGTTGAGATTTTGAGCAAGGAGCATGCATTTTAAAAGTACAAGAGTTGTGTAGTTAAGGGTTAGTACCGATGCGAATTTTAAGGCTGTTAAACTGCTTTGACTCAATGTCAAGTTATGTGCAACTGCTATTCACAGCCTTAATTGTCCAGTAATGTTACATTGGGAGCATGTGTGTGGATACATATTTTTATCAACAGTTGGCTAATTACAAGTATTTCGTAACAGATTATTTTACCACAGAGTATTACGTCAAAGTTTTGCAATGAACCACTGTAGAACTACAACCACACTGTTAATACGACAAAAATGTGCAGTATAACACATGTATTAACATAGGCATACATAATGTATACACGTGCATACATGTGGTATAATAATACTACAATCTACGCATATTCATCACATATTGAAATTAACTAAGAAACAAAATCGAGGTTGAACAGTAAAATAGTTCTGACATTTAATAAACCTCGCCTTACCGCCAACCCCACTATAATGCCATATTTAGTGGAGTGGCAGATCTGGCATTATAACTAGGTTTAGCTGTAAAAGAAATTTTAAGCAAATTGGATGGTTATGAGGGTCGGATTTATGTGATTGGCCCAAGGAGGCCAGGCCCCTCTCTTCATACTTACAGCAATTACAGTACTTTAGGTAAACCTTTCGTTTGAATTCTACACATTAGAACATTTAATGATTGTTTTAGTGCTTGACAACTTGATGTTTTTTGTAGTTTCTGACAACCCAACTTTTAACAACACATCACCTGCAGATAAAGGTTACATGATACAAAATGTCTTTAACCAGTGAACTTGCTGAGTAATAACTTCCAGTGCCAAAAATGATCTTCATGTAAGCTGTAGCAAAATGCATTGGTGGTGCCTAAATAGGTACAACTCTTGCTAAATAGGCATTCTGCCTCTGGTCGCTATAGTGCCATTACAGTAAAAAGCTGCATTCTGTATTTAATAAATAGTGCAACAGTGTTAGCCTCTTGTAACAAACAAAACTTGTAAAATGTTTGATCTGTATTATTCAAGGATAAAGATTTTTTAGTGTGATGCCGTTACCACTGTCAGGTTATGTTTTCGATGAGACCACAAACATTTACTGTATTTTTTATGGATCTATGTTTAATGATAATTCACTCGACACTACATTTTTCTGAAATGCATTACTGAAATGTTAAGCGAGGTTTTAATATAAAAGGCAGCTAAAAGCTTTAACTAAAATTAAAACCAGTGACCCAGAAAACTGCTCAACATATCTTACTTTTTCCATAGTGAAACTTATTTCACCAACAGAACACCTTGCTCGACTGCATTCCACTGTAGCTTCTAATAAATTGCCTTTCCCAGTCTTTGCCACCTCTTCCAGTTTTTTAAGTGTTTCATCAACCTGCAAAAATCATGTAAACTTCTACATAAAGATTACAGTCAAACCTCTTTATACCGCCTCTTTGTCACTGCAAAAAAGGTTGGTATGAAGCGATTTTAGCACTATAACAAAATGAATTAATACATACATGTCAATGCAAATACAGACATTTTGTTTGGCCAAAAGGGGGGTATTATCATCAGGTTTGACTGTAATATTAATGGGTAAGCAATTTTCTTAGTCAGTGCAGTGTCTATATAAATGTTACATACACAGAATTTCTGCAAATACCTTGTTCTGATCTCTTTTAGCTTTAACGGCATTCAAATGTTGTATTTGTTTTTCTCGAACTTCTGTGTTGTCTATAGTTAGAACATCCAAAGTTTCTTCTTCTTTTAGTTTATACTTGTTCGTCCCAACAATCACCTCTTTAATAAAACAAGCATAACAATAAAATTCACAAATAAGAGCACCTTAACATTTACAAAAACAGCAAAAATCTAGAAAGAGTTTCCTATTGCTTAAACTTATAAAGATGTTGAATGACTTCTGTAAAATCATAAATTGTGTGCTTGGAAACCAAAACAGTCCACAAGTCGGTACAGTTAAAACTGCATTATGATGCTTCAAAATAGAGTGCATCAAAAATTGGGTCAAACATCAATTTTTGTTTTTTACAAAAACAAATGCTAAGCACATGTATATTGGACTTTTATGTTCTAGCCGTTTATCAAAATGCCAGGAAATTGTTTAGAAAACACTAAAAATTTAATTTCATAACTTCTTACCAACTTCTCTGCTTATAAATTAGTATTGCATTTGTCAAAAGCTCGTATTTTCAAACTTCGATAGTAGCTCATGGAAGTAGTTCATTTTGCATGGGGTTTTTTCTGTTGCCAAGCCCAGATCTTCGTTTGGAAGAGCCACCTACAGGATTTAAATGTAACTTCAATGTGGTCTTGCATAGCATAGCAACCACCCATTCATACAGTTGCTAAGTGTTGTAGAACAAAAAATAATGGCAAACTTTAACAGTGATTTTCTCAAAATTACGTTTTTCAGGGTGCAGTCTGTACCTCAACTTCAATGTGGGCTCTGTTTCTCGTTAGAAATAAGAGAGAGAGGTGAACTTATAAAAATGATCCTCATGAAAAAGATGTGAATAACTAAAAAACGCTTAACTGCCAAATTCAGGACACTTTTGCTGTACAAGCACACAATTGTAAATACAATTATTCATTGTTTTTGTGCTGCAAACTGTTTCACCATGTGTAATTTTTCAAAAATTGTTAAATTACTGAGCCTCTGTGAAATTTCATTCTAGTTATACTGAAACTGCAGTGTCAACAGAAGCTGTTAACCACGATTTTGTTAATAAATTTGTTTTTTATGTTACTCACTGTCAATGATCTACCTACTTATTTAAGTTAAATAAGTTAACATGAAAGTACAACTGTGAATTTGGAGACCATATCAGGTCAGAAAAGCTAAAAGTACAAGCAGAAGGAAACATTTTTCTTATTACATAAGGTAGTTCACCTTGTCCACTGTCTATTCTGGCTTGCCGCTTTGCCGCACATTCCTCAACCCTTAATTTTGGCATACCACTTGCCACAGCTTTCGCCATACCACCCATCTCTTCTACTTCATTGATGACTTTCATTGTGGCTTCATATATCTCCTCTGTTAGGCACTCCATCATAAACGAGCCGCCCCAAGGATCAGCAATCTAAACATTTAATAACAGTGTAATAAAAATGATCTGAAACATGCATATTGTATTTTTGCATTGCATTACTACATCTAGCAAGGTATGACTTGCTTGTGTGGGCTGGTATGTATCATGTACATAGAGCAAACAAAGTGAGCTTCAACTGAAGTTGAGAAATCTTTCGCAATTTAGACACTTTGAAAATTCATAGTTTTAACACTGATACAGATTAAGAATGCCATCTACTACTTCTTGCATTTGTTTAAAAATGACACTGCACAAAACATGTTAGCTGTTATCTTGTTACTAACCTTAGGAATGCCTGATTCTTCTTGCAGTATAATTTGAGTATTACGAGCTATGCGAGCACTAGCGACAGATGGAAGTGCAAGCGCTTCATCAAATGCATTTGTGTGCAATGACTGAGTTCCTCCAAACACTGCTGCCATTGCTTCAATAGTTGTACGCACAACATTATTATATGGGTCCTGTCACAGTAAAGTGTTGAAATAATTTAGTGTATTATTTATTATATGAATGACATAAACATCTGTGTTCGTTGATATTATAAGATGTAAACAATATTTGTATCATAAAAATATACTCTCTAAGCAAGATACAGAAACTAGTCTAGCAAATATCACACTACCATGCCAGTGTTTATTAGTATTAAGTCTGCTATACGTTATTTGTGGACGGACTAGTGATTAATTGACTCTTGGGCATTGCATTGCCAAAATATTACATATGCATTGCCAGAGTTAGTAAAAATATAACTTCTGCAAGCACACTTCAATGAATAGTTTTTTACAATTTAGAATAAAAATAAGTTGACAAAATATGAAGGTAATGATCTGATCTCTTAATAAATCAGAAACTTTTAATGATGATTTACTTTTACAAGGCGTCTCATGGTCAATATCAGAGCTTATCAATGTAAACGGGAGATTACAAATCCACACTTGCAATAGAAAGTACAAATTCGCATATTATTATTCTGCAAACAGATTATATCATTAGTGGTAAAAAGGGAAACCAGAAAGAAAATCTATCCAATTTCTAAAAAAAATATGCATTTAGCATAAAAAAACATCATTTTTCTCTCGGCAGGATATTTACTTGCTCAGTAAGTGACCATCCAGATGTCTGACAATGAGTACGAAGCAGAAGAGACTTCGGATTTTTGGCTCCAAACTTTTCTTTAATCAGATGTGCCCACAATCTTCTAGCGGCACGAAGCTTTGCTATTTCCTGAAAGCAAATAAAACAAAAAGTCAGCAAAAGACGCAAAACAGAATTAACATCTCCATGACCAAAATGCATTGTTATCTCTAAACAATAATGTAACAGCAATTATAATAAATCACTGTTCAAAGAAAATAAAAAATTAGACTATGTCTCACCATGTAAAAGTTCATGCCAATACCAAAGAAAAATGACAGTCTTGGTGCAAATTCATCAATTTTCATTCCCGCAGCAAGTCCTGAAACAAATTGTTTAAATTTGAACGTACTCAAAAATACTACTATAATTCTGTCACTCGGATAATATATGGTAAAGAAATCACTTGAGTTACCTTTTAAATATAATGTGTATCAAATGCTTGTAATTGCATATGGACAATCTGTAAGCTCACCTGTCCTACAGTATTCAAGGCCATCAGCAATTGTAAAAGCTAGTTCAAGCACTGCATCTGCTCCTGCTTCCTGGATGTGATAACCACTAATGGAGATGGAGTTAAACTTTGGCATATGCTAGAAAACAAGTAACATGAGAATTTACAATTGCATTGTCATATAAAATTAATGGCTCAGTCATATTCCACTATCAATTCAACTTCATCGTAATACCGTTTGACATCAAATTACCAATCAGAAAAAGCTAACACAAACTTACGTGTGCGCAATAGGCAAATATGTCTCCAACAATGTGCATAGAAGGCTCCGGAGGATAGATGTATGTGTTACGGACCATAAATTCTTTTAATATGTCATTTTGAATAGTACCTGTTAGTTGTTCCTGTTTCACACCCTGCAAATGTAAACAAAATTGCTGTAAATGGATTATACTGTCTCATGACAACCATCCCTTGTTCTAATGTTACACAACCCAAAGTTTAAAATGCATTTTATGAGCTTTCATGTAAGACAGGAAGCACAAATGAAACAACTGGTAAAAAATCTGTAATATGGAGGTGCTCTACTTGCCCAAAATGCACATTAAAGCAATTTTGTCACAATGACTGAATAACGCAAGACCTGTGTCACGTGAGTACTTCAACTAAATTACATCTTTCCTTCCACTCTTACTCAGAAATATACAAATTACTTTAGCAACAATATCTGTGCAGCCATAATGTTAATGTCATCTTCAAAGTTCTTTAGCCTTGTGCACAATTTATACGATGATAATGTAACACATTGGTCACTTAAAAGGTTCTTAACGTACAATTGCTTCAGGCTTAAGTCAAGCGCATAATAGTAATTGTCCTGGTAATGCTGTGGGAGGCTGACACATTACCGGACAAAAAATGTAAGGGTCTGTACTGCCATGGATATGTATGGATGGTGTCCTGTCCAGTTTTTAGGTGCAATGCTGTAACGGTGCAAAGTGTCATACCACACTATATTATGAATATAGAGTATAATGCAAACAAACAAACATTATACCATTCTAGAAACTTCCATTCCAGATGACCCGTTACCAATGACCGAAACCTTTTCCAAGTCATTTGATAGCAATATCTACTACAACACACTAACAACTAAGCTTTTGCCTATATTTCAAACATCTGTAATCACGTCTAATAAGTGGAGTGAAGTAGCTCTAGGCAAAGAGATTCAGTAGGAGAAATGAAAAGTATAAAGCAATACAAGTTCTGCAGGATTGTAGCTCAATTACATTTAGCAGATTTAATAAATGACCAGCACATTTAACCACCAAGATCAAATAATGACCACCTTTTCCATTGCAAACAAGTGATACAGCTATTGTGGAAGAGGGAAGGTTATAAAAGCTTAATGCCAACATCAATTTTACATTTATACCTGTTCTTCAGCAGCAACAATAAACATTCCCATCACAGGCAATACAGCCCCATTCATAGTCATCGAAACTGACATTTGATCTAATGGTATACTATCAAACAATATTTTCATGTCCTCAACTGTGTCAATGGCAACACCAGCCATACCAACATCACCCGATACACGTGGGTTATCTGAATCATAGCTACAGAGAAAAAGCAATGATAGTTAAAATATATTATACACAAATAGTTTCTATATACAGTAAGTCCTCACTTAACGACGCTAATGCGTTCCAGCAAAACGCTACGTTAAGCAAAATGTCATTAAACCAAGGCAAGCCTGCTATAGAAAGAAATGTAAAAGAATTGAGATACTTTCCGGAGGCAAAAATCAATAGTGCTTAAATCATATAAATTAAACGTTTTATGGGTTTTACTTATGTTTATACTGATAATTTCAATCTGCTTGCATGAAACCAGCAGTAAAACATACCTAACTAGCGTTTCTCTTTCATTAACGTTTAAGTTTAAGCAGTGGTTAAACAATAAACACTGCAAAGCCTGGGGTGATCTTACGAATTTTACCTAACCTAGTTGCTATAGCAACAGGTTGCAAAATTCCTTCCCATAAAGTTTGCTCCCAGGGACCAGATTCACGTATCTTGCCTATGAAATGCACATACTCATGTTTGCGTACAAGGACCTTAAGCACGCTTGCACAGCAAATTCATGTACCTATCTTAAAGTTTCCGTAGGCAAGTTTGGCTTTTTGTCGTAAGTGCAGTGTTAGGTGTGATTCACGTATGTATGTTTTAGTGAATCAGACCTAAAACTTGCTTAAATAGGTATATCTGTCTGTTTCGGATTTTTTAGCTGTTGACAACCTATCAATGATTGGCATTTTAAATGGGCTCTGCAACTTTGGCATTTTATAGGGTTTGTGAGGAAGAAATGAAAAATAGAGAGAAAGAAAGAGGAAAGATATGAAAAAGTAATTCTGCAGAGATTTGTGATGTAGTAGCATAAAATATGAGCGATAAAGCAATAAATCAAGAGAAATATAGGCAATTTCAAAATTTAACTAAAGTATTACCATAACAAATGCAGCTGTGGCGAACACTGGTAAAATGCAAACTGCTCTACATTTCAAAAGACAAATAGCTTCATCGATTTTTATCACTACTACACCTATCATCATGTCGCAATTTACAATTAACTAAAAAAAATTTTCTCGCTTTTCTGTATTAGAACCTAAGAAGCGGACGTTCTTAGTCAAAGATTTACCAGTTGGGCATATATTTAAGCGGGAAGCAGAGGAATTTTGTTTTCTGGATTTATTGCCCAAGCAAGTTTATTAAAGAAGGGAAAATCAAGGCATGAAAAAGAGAGATTAGGGGGAGTTTTTTCACTTTTATTAATAGGTTGTCTCGCTAAAACAAACTTTCGAGTGCTTCTGACCACTCGTAACCTTACGCACGTTTGTACGACAGTTTGAGTTTTGTGACTCTCACATAAATCCTTAAGTGCACGTAACTTACGCATGCTTAACTTTGCTTGCAAGTGCGGCACATTAATTACACCTAAATCGTTTACGAGTATGGAGCATAAGTGCACTTAGCGTTTCGTACTTGTGAATGATACGTGAATCGCAACTAATTTCCTAAGCATGCCTAAATCGTTCGTGCGTTCAGCAGGGCATGTGAATCACTTGATAGGAATGGCTATTCAGCTAGCATTTAGTAATCGGGAAACAAAAACGTAAACATTTACAATAATTGCATTGTTTATGTTACTAGTGAGCTTTTTAGAACACAACAATGCAATATGTACTATTTTAATGCCCCAAATTAGGCAGAAAGTTGTTGATAAAATAAAAATTAACTTTGAGCAAAATAAAAGAAATTGTCATTAAAATGAAACAAACACACACGCACGCACGCACGCGCACGCACACACATACGTCTATATTACGACAAACAGCAAACATGCGCAACTACTTCGAGAAACAAGATAAGATATAAAATATTGAGCTGCTACAGCAGTACTCATAAAATAAATTTTTGTGAGAATAATAACATGGAAGAAAACAGTGCAACTGCGAATTTCTTTAACTGTCAGATGACTTTAAAATTAAAAAAATTGTAGTTTTTAGCTTCAATGGTTTTAATTCGATTGAAAGAATACTTTTCATTCCACATCTAAACTTTTTTCAGAATGTATGACTTTTAGATGGGTCTAATAGCACGTATATTTATCAGCAAGATAACTATGTTATGGTATTACCAAAAAATTCGTGTTTTTGAAATATATATACAAACAACTCATTTCAGATTTCCATTTGCTCAATCATTCACTTAGCTAAAGCAACTTGGGTGCATGAGATAAATAACATAAAGAAAAAACCAAGTCTCTCGGGAAGTTGATCGTATTTTAATACAGTAAAACCAGGTAATTAGTAAAATCAATGTAAAATCACAATCACTTCAAAACTGGGCATGCTCATTCCGAACGAAAAAGTTAATCATCTGGTTACTGTACAAAAAAAAAACACTTATCCCGCCAGGTGTTGAACAAACTTTTACAGTTGCAGTTGCTAATATCAACTCAAACAATCCAAAACGTTAAACTTTACTAATACAATTTTTTTGCTTTTTGACGAATCCTGTTGCCAAATGCAGAAAATCAGACAAAAGTCTCAGGGACTAAAAGTTGGCATTGTCCTGGTGATGCACCAAGCCCACAGATTTTTATAGGAATATCTAGTATCGAAATTGTTGTGGGGGAGGATGCAACAAAGAGCTGCAGAGCCCCACGCAGATTTGAAAAGTTGGACTTCCAAAATGTCAATTTTATTAGAATGTTCACTACTTACATGTATTCCTATTGCTAATACAGTTGCTACCTTCAAACATTATTTCAGTTATTGTTACCCAACACGTGTTTATATACCCGAAAAGAGCACATGTAGTTAAGTGATTTAAAACTGCGATGGTTAGCAAGATAATTTTGCCTTATGCTAAATGCTGTTCCAAAAGTTCTTAGAACTATACTAAGAAAGAGCACTTTATTTTTTTTTGGTTCACGGGTTCTATCATTTTGCTAGGACACAGCTTCAGGCAATAATTATGCAAAATATCTCACCCATCCCGGCACTTCTTATGTATGACATTACTTAACTACTGAATGAACTGTCAAAAAGTAATTAAGCTGTGAAGTTCTTAAGATATTAGCACATCACTTGTACTGGTTGGTGTCTAGGTAGCAAGATCAGTTGTTACGGTAACTATAATAGTATAATTTGAAGCCAACCACAACTCAAAAGACAACGAGACAACACTTATTATGAAGTGAATTTTAATGCTGCTAGTTGGTGAGGCTTGGAATGTTAACTGACATGCTGCAAAAATCAAAATTGTCTTATCTTTATTGCAGCAATCGTATTTATAGGAGATTGCTACTATATAATAGTTCAGTTACTGCATAATTATTATGCACATACATTATACCCTTATGTTCTGCCACTGCCAAGTTTTTGAGTGTGACACAGTACGTAGGGACAAATTGCAGCATATGCAGTCGTGCAAACAAAGAAAAAATACTTTAAGAAAAAATTTGTGTCACTCTGCCCAGGAGAAGTGTCCCGCAGACTACATCCCCTAGTCCAGTAAGATTTTCCGGCCCCGTCTGTTGCCCACTAGGTAATAAAACCCAGGTACAGATGATAGTATAACAATCTCTAATTTGGCTAATTAATGCAGACAAAGTAGCAGAATAATTACTTTAACGTGCAAAAATTAAACTCCTTAAGCCAAGTAAACTGGCCAGCGCTTTCTGTATGCTCGCAGCTTTGCAGAATTCCATGATTATCTGTAATTGTATTGCATAGTACCTAAACATCGTGAAGTATAATCCTGTGAATTAAAACTATGTAAGCACATTAAAGACATTGCAAATTGAACTGCAGAAGCTCTGTCATTCGTGCCTCCGTGCTGCGACCAGCTTACGTTATTTTTTTCAAATATGCCTGCAACAAGGTTTGTTGGGAGATAAGAATCATTTTTTTGGCATTTTTAAGGAAGGTATTTTATGCACATTTGTTATATAGTAATTTTACTATTTTTGAAGGACAAGAAAATGGCCAACCAAAGTAAGCCTCAGAAAATTCAGAATAAAAAATTATATGATTAAGTATACTCTTAAGCGAATAAAGTACTCACGTTTTCGCATTTACTCCAATTTTTGTAAAATATTTCAACCACTGCAGTAAATGTTGGTGCAGACATGTTTCATTTAGTCCGCCAATTGAAAAGCCAGCATGTGACTGACTTTATTCACATTAGTGGTCAGGTGACTGTGATCACGTGGCATGACATCACTCGAACACAGTCACATTGAGCACGTGTACTATAAAGATTTGTGTTGTGGTTCTGTGACGCCATCTAATATGGCGCTGCCGTGACAGTCTTGTGGGAGTATTCAAAATGAAAACAAACAGGAAATTCTTTTAACATGAGTATGATAAACGCTTAAGATTGCCTCTAACTGTTATAACTCTTTAGCGAAAATTTTCTGAGACTTGCATTTAACTAGGCCTTTTCTTGTCCTTTAAATGCACATTAAAATAGATTGAATGTTGTTCAACAGTTGGTTTTTATTTTAACTAAAAATATGCAGCAAAATGCAATATGGTAGTTTTAAATTATAAGTGAGAAATGTGCATCTAAAAACTGTTAAATCTTCTCAAACAGAGTATGTTTTAGAAAACTTTAGAAACTTATGTTTTTTTGCTTGTAAAATTGCAGTGTTTCTTAAAAAGTTTTCTATATTCAATGCATGTGAGGTTAGTTGTGTGACTAAACATGAAATTAAGCTACAGACACAGATATAGCTTACCCTCTATGAGTTGCTAAATCAAAAGCTACACTCAAGCCTTGCTGACCTGCTTTAATGTTTTCCTTGTAGAATCTGTTGCTTTCTTCGACAGTGCTAAATCCTGCATACTACACAAGAACAAAATATCTTAAAAATGTAAGAATTCACCGTAATAATATTATTTTGCATTTATACTTCACTTAGCATTAAGAAATCATTACAATAATGAAATGAATACTACTCAATACTACTTAAACCTTCATGGATGGACCATATCAGTGACACTTAGGCATTACCATTTAGGCAAGGAGCCTTTGGACAGCCAGGACACTTGGCATAAAACATTTGGGTAAGCAGCATTTGAGCACGAGACATTTGCACACCATTAAAATTTAATGGTGTACCTACCTAATTTTTGACATTCATTTATTAAATTTTAATTACTAAGTACTTTCCTATTCTTTTTTTAAAAAGCTGCTTATCATTTTTTACACCAAATTAAGTCAATTCCAGTGGTATGACTGCCTTTAAATTTTGGCTTTAAAAATTTTGTTATACAACAAACTACCAGTAATTGCAACAAATATTTTTCTTTAAATTATTATAATTTTACAGTTACCTGGCGTATTGTCCATGGTCGTTGTGTATACATAGTAGAATAAGGACCTCTAGTGAATGGAAAATTCCCAGGTATTTCTTGCTCATTTTTTGCTGTATCAGAAGCTGTATACACTGGCTTTAAATCAATACCTTCTGGAGTATGCCATGTTAACATTTTTGTTGGATCCTTTCCTGCTTGTGTATACACACAGAAATCAGAAATAAATATTTCAGGTTATCTGGTATAAAAAAAATGAGCTGCTGTTATTTACATGTAAAAGCAGCTATTTTTGTTAAATATATGCCAAACATACAAAATCTACAAATTTTTTAAGCCTTCATGATTTATAGAGAGCTCTTTATTTTACACACCTTTTAATTGCTTCTTAGCGGCTTCTTCCCATTCTGGATGAAGAGGTTCTCTACGAATATGTCTGCATGCTGAAATTGCAGGTGTGCTATGCTGAAATTGACCAAAGATATGCAGTTTAATTAGGCTTAATGTGATATGTACTAATGTACATAACATTAAACCATTTTTATTATTATATAGATGATTAATAAAGCTACATTGTGTTTTTACTGCATAGGATTGACAATAAAGCTGCCATTCATCTTAATGCTTATTATAATCCCATTAACTGCTTAAATCAACATATTTCTTCTTGCATTATGTAATGCATTTTTATACTAACAAAAAGTATTCATAATAGAATAGACAAGTACACATGCTTAAAGTAGTACCTTTAGATGAAATGCAACTATAGAACCATTCTTAAATGCAGATATTGGCCTTGCAGACAACATGTTTACAAAAGTCCTGAAAAGTAAGAGTATAACAGTATTACTCGTTATAAGTTCGCTATCATTGTGATTCTTGGGGGATTTGATTATATTTTTAGGATAATACTTCGGAATAGCTTTATAAGTCAATCCATAGCTATACTGTGCAAATACTGCGACACTGCTAAAGATAAACGTTCACACTGCACAGGACCGAATATAGTAATCTTCGCCACTACATATTTATGAAAACTCTCTATTCATCCTTATAAAATATCAAACTACAAAGAATGTGCTTGTAACAATAAAGTCACCAACCAGTAAAGCTACAACTAACAGTAACTGTGCCTCTAACTCATACTGAGTTAACTGGAGCAAAGTTTATAAAAATTATGCACTGTTGGGAGCGGAGTAGGACACAAGCCAAAGTAGGACACTTGGCGTACATGGGCTAGTCCAAGAATGACGCGTAGTTCAGTACATGGGCTGCCCAAGTACGACACTAGAGACAGGTAGGGAATTAAATCGCTAACCGTACCGGTAGCGTCTGTTGTCTTTTTTTATTTAATAATAATAATAATCGAAAACGTCAACACAGGTTAAATAATTATTAGAAAAGAAAACATTTTGCCCAGAAAATCCTTTAATTTATTTGTTCATTCCAAAACTAGAGGACATAATTTAAAACTTTTTAAAGAGCAGTTAGTCGGTTATGTCTTGACATTCGTACATAATCACTTTCTGTGAGAGTTGTGAATGAATGGAATAATCTGCCTGCCATGGTGATTGCCGCACCAACCACAGTAAAGTTTAAATCCTTAATCGACAATTATTTTGCAGAAAAATATGGGATTCTATGAGTGTACTCGCTTAACCCCTAATCATGACAGTATAACAGTATATACATCTGATAAAATAAGATAATCTTATTTTAAGATTCATTAAGGCGATTACAACATTTGCTTAAGGTATATAATTTTTTATTTTGTCTCACTTCACAGACAGATGATCTGTTTCTCTACCTCTTGGACAAATAATTGTTTTCTACTAAATAAATGGGCTAGAGAGCTACGTGCCTTACATAGTTTCTCTCTTTAAAGCATTAGATGGGCCTGCTTAGTTTAATATTATGATGATACTAACGGAGCTAATAATAATAATGATATTATTGTAAAAAATATATTTGCAAATTTTCAAGAACTATCCATCATTATTATTATTTTTTCTAAAACGAATTTAGTTTTATTGTTTATTAGGTCTGTAGTGTAAGCCATAGCTAAGATTAGAGAACCATAGATAACCATTGTTCACTATTAACTAAGATTGACTTGATAGTGGTGTGATGTTGTGCAGGCCTGAGCAGGACAATGGACATAGCACCATGGCAACCTATTGTTTGGAACTGTAGATAAACGTTTTGATAGAAATGCACAATAAATTAATCCAGTTTTAACTTTATTTAATGTGTACATCGTATACAAAAGAATGTCATAATTGCCGATTCTCGACAGAAATCGCCAGTGCCCGACTTGGGCAGCTCGTGTACGACCCTGCTTTTCCACAAATTTAGCACATGCAGTTTAGCGTAAGTGTCCTACTTCGGTTAGTGGCGTACTCTGCGCCATACATGAACAATTATTACTGAATTAGACTGATTATTTGCTCACCTGACCTGATCTGCTCCTCTGGTAGCAAGTGTTTTCGTTTCCAATTCCTTTTTTCATCGCCTTTACCAAGCACATAAGTGTCACCTGGTGGTGAATGTCAGGAAATTGATCAGTTTTTGAATGCTAATCAATTTTTGCTTATTATTTATAAAGCACAGTTAGTCTGGGGAAACACCCTACTTCTAATTGCGCACCAACATAAGTGCTAATAATATAATAGACAATTTCTAGAATCAACATTCACGTTATCCAATCGCGTGTTGAAGGCCCCGACTGTGATGTTGTTGATAGTGTCTTCAGGCAGTGAATTCCACAGATTTAACTCTGCGTTTGAGAGACTAAAGTTGTATTTATCCAAGCGGAATTGTGCTTTTGGTCGCTATTTACTGAGGACGACAATCAAGACGAAAGTTCGAAACACAAGTCATGTAAACATTTTATACATCTCTATTAAGCGGGCTCTGGTACGCCTGTTTGCGAGGCTGCATGTCTTTGCAATTAACTTTTAAGTTAATAATTAAAATTGATAGCACTGATAATTAAAATTGATTAGTGCTTCGCATGCATAAATATGTGGTGGTGCAGGCAAATGGTAGAAATCGTTCAATAAAATTTCGAGGTGTACCGTTACTCGTGGATTTCAAACCTTCTCTATATATGGCTATATGAGTAGTCGAGTACTGACTAGTACACGTGCCCTTGGTTTTGCGCTTCATGGTCTCGGTAATTTTTTACCGTACTCACGGCTTTCATTTTTTATTATTTATTTGTTTTTTTTGTTCTTTGGTTATTCGCGTGTGAACAGGGCTAGGGTAACGGAACTTACGTGGCAGGGCACGCTCTCATGGTATTAGTATGGATTTATGTTTATAAAAATTATACACTCACCATTCCCGGGTGAAAGGCTACGGAATGAGTCGGGTTCCTTATTATCACGATTTTAGGCTTGTGGCTACGTGGGGTTGACGTATTGTGAATGATTGAATATGTGCCATTTGTGCGAGGAAAAATTTCGCCAGGGGACAAAAATATTCCTCGGGAGGAAACGTAACTTCAGTGATATAATAAACACTTGAAACTCCTGTAATTTTTCATACACGCAATAAACGAAATTTTCACAACTCATGCAAGGGCTGTGAAAATTTATTAATCCCAATAAAAAGACAAGGACGTTCATTTTTTATTATTAACTTCACTTATTTAATGATATAAAGCCAATTTAACTTTTAATATGGCAATACTAATACTTAGTAATAGTACTAACAAAATTCATAAGAGTGTGACCTATTACTGTTTAGGCTGACCAAAAAATTGTTTCAGTCTTATCATATGAGCTCAAAAGATGTTAGAAGGAGGCAGGAATTTTTTTTCAAAAAAGTTTTTTAAAGCTTTGTGAATATCCAAAGCTGAATCGTGCAATGTTTAAAATCATTTGAAATCAAAGTTTGTTATTTTCCCGCTGGTTAGCTGTAAAAGGTTTTAAAATGTTTCAATGCACATTTTTTCGCCCTTTGCTTTTTAGTTTTTTGATTCGCAGTACTAAGTCATCGTATTATCGAATAGTATCTTTTTTATACGGTATGAAGGTATGTTCTGATAATTATGGTGTAGTGGCAACGCTACTCGATCATTAACATGCTGAGTTGCCAGAAAGTACAATACTTTCTGGCCTCCAATGTGATAATCAGCATCAAGCCAAATGGCAACCTTGGCCGAGAGTAAGTCGTAGAAAAACATGGCTGCATTCTCGCCGAAACAACAATGCTATAATAATTATAGCATTTTACATTTTAGATTAAAAAAGTACACTTTTATGTGACTGCGTCAATATATGAATTCACCAAAAAATTACTAAATTCATACAAATTTTGTATGATGCTCATTGTATTGGAAGCTAAAAAGTACAGAATTTTTGCAATATTGGGTATATTAATGACCAAGTAGTGTTTCCGCTTATACCATAATTATCATTACACAAACGTTCATGATACTAAAAGAGACTGTACAATAATCATAGGATAATATAGTAATGCGAAACTAAAGAACAAAGTGTGAAAAAATGTGCATTTTGAATTAATTTAAAACGTTACTGCTAACCAGTGGGAAATAAACAAACTTTGATTTCAACTGATTTTAAATATTCCACAATTCAGCTTTGAACGTTCACAAAGTTTTAAAAAAATTGTTTTCCTCCCTCCCTACTGATATCTTTCTTTTGAGCTCATGAGGTAAGACAGAAACAATTTTTTGTGGTCAGCCATAGTTGTGTAATTGCTAGCTGTGTATAGTAGTCTAAAATTTCAAATTTGCAAGAACTGGTCCATACTTAAAGAAAAAGAGGATGATTTTTCATGTCTTATCCCTTTGAAAAGCGTAGTATCCCATAAATCCCATGGTAAAATGTATACATTTAACACCTATATTAGTGCGAAAGCATTTGTGGTAATTAAATAATATGTTAAAAACTTAATTAATAGTGTGCGAGCCAACTAGTGGTGGCATCACAACTTAGCATGATTTTCAAAAGCACAAACATTCCACGAGTGTGTTGCATATGTTTGCGAAAGCGGAGCAAAAATTCAAATACAACGCTACTGTTATATTCAGTGTGATTTACAGAAACTTGGAAAATTTTAAGTTTAAAATTTTAATTTTGAGTTTATTGCTGGGCTCATACATGAGCTGTCAAATGTTTGCACTATGTCACAACTGAACCAGGGATGTTACTGAAATGAAAATTTCGTTTTTATTTGCAGATAATTGCACTTTCAGTTGAGTTTGGTATTCATCAAAAATTATTGAGTTTCGTAGCCAAAATTTTCGGGAACAAAAGTTTTAGTAGTGTTTAACCAGATGTAGTACAAATAAAAATATAATGCACATATCTTTCATCTGACTTTTTGTACCATTTGTAACATGTTTTATACAGCAATCCGGCAATCTTCAGTGTTGATGACTGTGAAGTTTTAAGGTCTTCAGGCACCATCAACCGAAATACCAAAGTGTAATTTGAATAAACCAAGTTTCATTTTATAATTTATAAAAAATGGGCAACGAAATATTTACAAAATAAAATTTGTCATTTTTTTAAGCATCATGATCTGTAACCACAAACTTTTTTTGGTTAAGATTTTTTGCCTAGCTACTTCATCAAGCTTGTATCAGAGCAAATAAACAAAGCATTTTATTTATTTAAAATTTTTTTTCTGTTTTGATAATAGTTGGTTTTGCAAAAGTCTTCCGTTTCGTTTCGGTATGGTTTTCTATATTTCAGCTTCCTTTCAATATTTTGTAGGTGTATTACTTTGAGCTACAGTTTAAGATTGGGTTCAATTTTCTTTAAACAAAATACACAGTGCCCAACTTTGAAGTTTCAGCTAGTTTCTATGCTGCATTGAACCAGCTTAGTGTGCACTGCAAAGACTTTCAATAAATTTTAGAAATGAAGTTATGCCTAAAATTCTTATGTAGTTATTTAAAAGTATTATCAGTAAAATAATATTTTGCTTTAAACTCACATTTCATTTCACTTATCATTCTCATTAGACAACACAGTTGTCATCCAAGCATTCATGTTTGCTAGTAATTCATCGGCGACATTGCTACATCTTATTGTACTGTACCTGTGTCCCTGACATAACAGTGACAGTTGGGAGCTTCAAAACACACCGCTAATCAAGTGGTAAAATATTTAGTGTACAGAAAGTATTAGGTAATGAGGTTAATTGCAGTGGACAGGTGGGTCGAAGCAAAACTGCTAAGCTAGCATATTAACATATGACTGTTCCAGCTTACAGATGAAACGGTACTTAACATGATTGTTTTTACATATATTAGAACTTAAAAGCGAAGTAAGATGACATAAAAGTAATGAAAGCTTACTGGTCACACAAAAGTGTCTTATTGAAGCATCTGAAGCAGAAATATTGAGGTGTAAAATTTCAATGTTTGATTTTGTCCTTACCATTGGTAATGATATAACTCTTTGATTTGCTTTTTTACTTACTACCCGTATATAAGCTTACAGTTGAAATGACTGTGTAATCATTATTTAAGTGGAAAATTTAAGTAGGTCGAGCATCAAGGCAAGTATTCAGAAAAAATTTCCCATCACCCATGTGAGACAGGTTATATTTGGTTGTCGCCCGGCCCGACACCCTGGCTTGCGACTCTTGACAGGTCTAGACTTATTGATCTTTACGGGTACAGTGTCTTTTTGCTTTTTCTCTGATATTCCCACTTTTTAACTTCATGTGAAATTTGACTCATTTACTCAGTGTATGCGTGGGCTGGTGGGACGCAAAAGCACGGTAGCTGTTATGTCCCGTTGTGGTTTCATATGTTCCTATAAGTTTTTACACTGAAATGTTATGGGTAGAATAACTGTGAAAGCTATGCAGCAGTAGTCAGTTTAGTTTAGTTTTATTTGTATAAGTGTCTATGTACATAAGAAATTAACAAAAAAATAAGATTTTGTTATTCGAGTGCCTTAACTGCACATCTTATTGGTCTGTGTTTAGTTTAGTTTTCTTTGTACAAGTCTTTATGTACATAAGAAATTAACAACAAAAAATAAGATTTTGTTATCCGAGTGCCTTAACAGCACATCTTATTGGCCTGTGTTTTCAAAACATGATAAAAATTGGGTGATTGAATATTTCTTACTTTTTTAACTCCTTTTAGCTCAGAGGTATTTTGTCACACAGTAACTGTCTAGTAGTAGTAGAAGATTTTTCAAATAAATATTCATTGTTTTTATGCTATTTTTAATGTCTACTAATTATATATATATATATATATATATATATTAAAATGCTGACTTACTATTTTCAAATGCTTAATAAACCACCTTGGTGCAAAGCCAAATGGGTTTATTAAAAGGCTGGATTTATAAACCGAAGCGATCTATCAAGT
This sequence comes from Tubiluchus corallicola, assembly GCA_030141605.1. Taxonomy (NCBI): domain Eukaryota; kingdom Metazoa; phylum Priapulida; class Priapulimorpha; order Priapulimorphida; family Tubiluchidae; genus Tubiluchus; species Tubiluchus corallicola. The sequence goes on from JAQGDQ010000080.1 coordinate 485,112, forward strand.
AGTAGTTTCTGTGTTATTACAGTGTGTTATTACTATTGTTTATTTATGAAGCCAATACTCATAACACTTCATAAACTGCTTGCAAAAAATGCAATAATTTACTAGAGTTCGCATAATAATGTTTAAATTAGCTGCTAAAGACAAAAAATTAAGTGGAAAAAATACAAATGTGCAAAACGTGCTTAAAACAAAGTCACTGATTTAGGCCAAGTTAAGAAGCTAGACAGTTGTGTTGTTATATGTCACAATTTTGTTGTCTTTAAAGTGTCTGGATTTATAAAGCAAAGTTTCGATTAATAAATGGTGGATTTTACTAGGTTAAAAGATTATATAGCTGCTCTAGTCATAGTGACCTTCTTTGGCCACTATGGCTGGAGCAGAACTGGATATATTTTCTGTGGATTTGCTAAGGAATTCTACTGTAATTACTAGTGTTTATTTTATTGTATAGGTCTGAATATTAAATAACTAGTCATGGGTGAAGAAATCCCAGGAGGAGATGCTATGAAAGGAAAGAAAGTGTTTAAGCAACGCTGTGAACAGTGCCACACCGTTGAAGCTGGCGGCAAACACAAAACTGGGCCTAACCTCCATGGACTAATTGGTCGAAAAACGGGACAAGCTCCTAATTTTTCTTATACTGAGGCAAATAGAGACAAAGGTGGGCACCTAAAAAAATGAGTTTAGTGGGTGCTTGCAAAAGCAATATCAGTGAATCAATTTCAATTACTGTTAGTATATTACAAAATCACTAAAGGCTCATTTCTCCTTTTGTGTTTTACATGCCATGGTGGAGTAAATTTATCAGTGCAAAATCTATAGTGGTATTGCTTTAAAAAAATTTCCAAAATGGGAACTGTTGAGTGACAAATAATGTAAATTATGTTGAAGTTAAGGCAAAGTATTGTGAAATTTTAGTCAGATAGTATGCACTTATGTAAAACCAGAGCGGAGTGGGTTGGTCACTTTTGTGGAAGGAGTCAGTCATTATATGCCTGACAACTGCAGCACCTTTAGGATCAACTCCACAACTTGAGTAAAATCGTTTTAACTCCTTTCTAACTAAATGTCTATGGTTTGATCAACTTTAGCACATGCTTTGTAAATAGTTACATTATTTCTATGTTTTAGGTATTACATGGGGTAGAGACACATTGTGGGTATATTTAGAAAATCCAAAAAAGTACATCCCTGGAACAAAAATGGTTTTTGCTGGGTTGAAGAAAAAGAGTGAGCGGGCTGATCTAATAGCATATCTGGAGGCAGCTACAAAGTAACAGTGTTACATTTAGGACAATTGTAATCTGCTCATAAAGTAAATTAAAGTAAATTACTACATGATATCTCTATTAATTTGAAAGTTATCTGCACTTATTTTTCTCTTGCGATGATCAAAACTACAGAATCTTTTTCATCGAATGTAATGTTTGAAGAAATGTTCTTTTATTTTTAAATAGTCAGGTGATTTTGTTTCTAGTGTTGATATAATAATTACTGGAGCAAAAATTACATAATTGGTGATAATTGGTAATTACATAATTATGAAAACAATTTTTCCAAGATAGCAAAGAATTGCGCAAGCTGACAACCAAATACCTGTTGTATTTTATATCTTTGGTTTGACAGTATAAAATAGCGTACGAAATTTTTACAGTTTTAAGAAAAAGTAGATAAAATTTTTATAGTGTAATTTTTTATTCAACCATGCAGGAGTAGGGATCATATTTGCTTACCATAAAAATGTAGCAAACTCCTTTGCAAAATACGCAACAATATCATTAAAGGAAGACCGGACGATTGTTTAGACTCAATCTCATTTTAATTTACTGTCCAAACTGTACACTTTCTTGCCTATAAAAGTTAACAATTGTTCCTTATATTTGAATAATTAGCTTGTAAAGTTAATTAATGGTAACCGAACACAGCTATTGCTTACGTCAGAAATTAACCACAGTTTGTGCAATGGCAGGCATCTTCTCTTGCGCATCAAGCACATTTGCATAAGTGTTACAGTACTGTTTAAACGCATAATGTCACAAAAAATGGGCTTTACATCATATGACGTCAGAAACTAACACAGCGGTTCATGATCATGGTTATCACGGTGCTGCCTTCTATTTGTCGACCAAAAAGCGCCGTTGCCAATCTTAGTAGATTCACTGAGCCGAGCGTAGCTTTGAAAGTGTAACGAAATTTGAGTATCCGAGGTAATTATTATTTAATCTAGGCTTTGATTTAAAAAAAGCTATTGTAGTTTTCAATATTTTTGAGCATTCTTTATTCTGAACTAATGTTTACACAATCATCCGGTTTTCCTTAAGCACATTTGCAGAGTCATTAAGTACACTTGCAAAGTTACGTATGGATTCTGTAGAAAATACAAATTTTCATGATAGATTCTTAAAAGGAGGTTGAATAATTCACACGCATATAAGATTTTCACTACAAAAAGATGACCTTAAGCGATTTATGCTGGGAGTATAGATCATATTTGTGTACTATAGAAATGCAGCAAACTCCCTTGCAAACTGCACAACGACGTCATTAAGTACACTTGCAAAGTTATGTATAGATTCCATAGAAAATACAAATTTTAGATTCTTAAAAGGAGCTTGAATAATTCACACGCATACAATATCTTGACTACAAAAAAGATGACCTCAGGCGATTTATGCCAGATTATATTTCAAGAACATAACCCTTGAACTTGAAGTTGATTAACATTTATTTTGCTGTTCACTGCCATATGTTTCTGTACACTCGTGTGCAGAATACAATTTATTTGTTTTACCAATCAAAAGTTTCTGTATGTGAAAGACAGTAATTTTTGTAGTACATGTTTTAACTCTGTCATTAATTAAGCAGTCATTTGTTGTTTGTAAGTTAAATGAAGGCTTCATTCAGGTCTTTAAAAATGATTTTATCTGTAATTTGCAAAATTTTCTGGGTAACCTTAATATGCCAAAGCATATTGAGCAACTGCAAAAAATGAAATTATATTTGTATTGTCCTGGCAACTTTTTAATTTTATGTGAGATGCACTTCTTTTGAGAATAAAAATCCGTAACAAATTTAAAGTGATGGACCCTTTTACTAACATATGCACATGTTTACTGCTGTATTAGCATTCACATCTTCTACTGTTTTAATTGTTACTGAAATGTCTATCATTGAAAATCAGCTCATAAGAAAGAACAAGCTGACTTTCTTGTCGAGGAATTTATAACTGTAGCTTGTGTTTAGTTGTTTAATAACTTATAAAATTTAACGCATGCTTGTGCATAATGTTGAACTCGGTGTCAAGCATTTTCTTAACTTTACGTATGTAATGAATTGTGAGTTCATCATAATTTTTCACTCTTCAAAAAATAAAGAAGCGTGTTTTAAAGTGACTTTATTTTTATGTAGATTGTTTCTAATTAGCAAAACATCGAAACTTTAGCACAAATAATTTATTTATGATTAAATTCATGAATAGATTGTTTAGGAAATAGTTTGACGCTTTGTACACAGTAAAAGTGTTATCCACTTTATTATTATTGTTATACTGAGGAAAGCATCTGCAAAAGGTGATGAGGTGTTTAGTAGTAATATATTACATTTTCATCCAATAATTATTTAAGCCATCGTGTGCATATATAATTAATGGACATGTGTGTATAACCATAAAAAAACATTTCTGGAATTTGTAACTGAATCAGTAATTACAGTTAATAATACATGGGTTTACGATAAAGTGCATCGTGATAAACAATACACGCGTATAAGTTATTACACGAAAAAATAAACGTAAGTTGTAGACTTGATAGAGTATGTATAATAAATTGACAAAATACATGCTAGACAAGACTATCCTATAAGCAATAAAAACATTATGCATACAAAGGCAATTAAGTGAAAAGTTTACATTGTTATGATCATGAAGTAAATTACTTTGTACAAATTCATGAAATATTTGTAAAATTTAATTACTACAGGAAACATTTCGAAAGCAACTGCTTATAGCTCATAATACTGCTTTTAGTCGAACTTTGTTAAAGCATTCTCTAAAACGTTATTTGAATAGCTTTTAAGATGTTTTACCTCAAACAGCCACATAATATGTGCCAAAATATATTACATTTAAATGAAATGCAGAAATTATAAACAAGTTGAGACAGAGCAGTTAATTATTAACTATCCCATCTGCTTTTCTTCACCCGTTTTGTGGAAGTTGGTGAAGAAGCTCTTTTTGCAGAATCTTTATTACTTGATGAAGGCGGAACTGGTGCAGGTGGGGGAGGCATTCCAACAGATGGTGCAGGTACAGTACCAGATGAGTGAAAAGCTTTTTTGTATGCTGAATGGCTTTCTGCTGGTAACTGGTAATTGCTGGTGTTACCAGCCTGCATTGGAGTTTCATGACCTCCTTTCCATTCTGTTTCTGTACTAGCTTTTTGGAAGTGAGATTTATACTGATTCTGGAAAAAATAATAACTTATACCATTTAATGAAAAAACTCAATACAGTTGTGATACAGTAAGTACACATTCAGAGTTTGTCAAAGTTAATGAAAATTGTATGTAATAATACACATTCAAAAAATAACACTAAAATTATAGGTGCCTTACAATAACATTTCAACATAAACTTAATTTCTACATACCTATTACATGACTAAAATATATAAACACCAAGGATTCAAGATACTACAACAAAGTGCCATGTATACAGGGGCGTATTAACTAATAGGCTAACTAGGCCTAAAATTATAGGTGCCTTACAATAACATTTCAACATAAACTTAATTTCTACATACCTATTACATGACTAAAATATATAAACACCAAGGATTCAAGATACTACAACAAAGTGCCATGTATACAGGGGCGTATTAACCAATAGGCTAACTAGGCCTAAAATTATAGGTGCCTTACAATAACATTTCAACATAAACTTAATTTCTACATACCTATTACATGACTAAAATATATAAACACCAAGGATTCAAGATACTGCAACAAAGTGCCATGTATACAGGGGCGTATTAACCAATAGGCTAACTAGGCTGTAGCCTACGGTGCCAAAGTTTGAGGGTATCACATTTTAGAAAAAAAATCTTATTCTCCTTGGAAAATATTTACACTTTCATATTCATGTAAAGGGCGCATTTTATAACACAGGCAGTTACTTTGAGCAGCTTTTATACCAGTGCCACATAATGAACAGATGCTAGGTATTACACAACAAGCAGTTGCGCAGCCTGCTTGAACATAAGCGCAATGCAAATACATGTAATTAATAATGAACACGTAAAAACTAATAATGTTTCTATTTTAATAATGTTTCTAATACACCACAAATAATTGTTTAATCTGCTCATTACATGAACAACCACAAATTCCCAATAGAGATGGGCGGGACAGAACCATCAGCCTAGGGCATCGTAAAATCCTGATACCTCTGCATGTGTAAAATGAAGCACAAAATATTAGCTTTTTTTAGAAGTATAGCACAAAATATCAAAAATACCTGGAAAATAGCTTTCATAGATGCCATTCGTTCACTTTGAGGGCCAGATGCACCCCATACTCCACCAGTGCTTCCTGATTTGGAGCCTGATCCATAAGTTCCCACTTTATAACTCTGAAGCAAATAAATAAATTGAAGTAATGATTTCATTAGTGTAATAAGCAACATTTCAAATGACTACTGCCAGCTACCAACTAATACAGGTGACAGATGATACAGCTTATCTAGCGACAGATCACACATTTACCACCCTAATGACTTAATTTGTTTTAGACCAGTTTACTTTACTGCAATCTGCCAAAGCAAAGTTTGGTAGAATGTCATAGTACCTGGAGCAGTTTGTCAAGCTTCTAATTGCGAAAATATCTCAAAAGCAATGTGTACGAACAGTGCTCATTATCGCCATCATCGTTATCACTTATCATAACCATCATCATTCTGAGGGTCCATCGTAAAAACAAGTATGACAAAGGAGAATTAATTTTTGCATGTACGTGAAACCACTCATAATACTATGTTATGTTTGTGGAAAACTCTGTCAGAAACTTCACAAGTTCACAGAAATAAGATGCTACCATTGTAGAAACTTCACAAGTTCACAGAAATAAGATGCTGACATTGTAGAGATTTGCTGCTTCCTTACTTTTCGATCAACTTGTACTTATGTTCTACAAAATTTTGATGCCAAGAAAACTAGTTTTTCTAGTAATATGAAGTTACTTAATCATACAATGATTTGATGAAGAGATTCAAATAACAGTAAAGAATACAAAATGCGCAACATTTCAGTCCACCACGGTGGACTATCTTCAGATGAAAAAGAAAAAAGTGCAAACAAATACAATGTTATTTTAGGTATTAATTTTTTTTTAAATTTCAAACATTTAAATGTTGGCAGAGTGTCTTGAAATGAAACAAAATATCAAATTAAAAGCAACCCAATTCTTGTGAAACCAAAAGCCGCATGTCTTAATGCAAATGACAACACATATTGTTTCTCATGATATGCAAGTAGTATATAGTAGTTTATACAACTTACCCCACTATCTGCACTGCCAAGTCCCGGCCGAGACTTAAAACCTAAACCAGTAGTAACACGCTTCCCTTTACCTTGTCTAAAGCGTGACTTCTTGAACCATTGCACCTAAAATTAAAATGTAAATGGGACTAAAACTACCATTTTCAAATCAGTTCAGAAGGAGATTTGATGAAAATGTAGTATTGAAAATCATGAGGAGATTTAGAAGATGAAAGTTGGTTATTGAGTATTGATAGATAAACAGCTGATGCCTACAACCAGATTAAGCTGGCACCCGAGAGTCAACGTTGGCACCCACCGTGGGTACTCCTGCAGCAATGACTCTCTTTCGGAATCAAGTCAGCGCTTGGTTCTTGTCAGGTCAGGGATCTTGGTGACGATGTAGGAAATTGAGCTTTGTTTAGCAGTCGTTGGATCCTTGGTTTGGTCCACGAAAGTTCCCAGCACTGGCAGGTCGTGCTTGCTGGCAGACTCGTAGCGATGTCTAACGTCATCCAGCTTTGGCTTTCCTAATTGTTTCCAGACCGGTACTGAAATGAAATTTTCCGTGGTTGCAGTGTCAAGTTCCATCTTGAACTGTCTGTCTTGGATGTTGACTTCGACATCCACACTAGGAGAGTCTTCAGGAACTTCACCGAGGATCGCCTTGACAAGCTCATCTTTCGTGATTCTCCTCACGGACTTCCTGGATTTCCAGTCCCATTGCTGTCGTTGCTTCTTCATGCAAAGAGCCTCCAAATGTCCTTTCTTTTCACAGAAATGGCACTTGGCATCTTTGTAGAGACAGTCTGTCACTTTGTGGGCCTTTCCACAACTGTAGCACTTTGTATCCGTGTCTGTGGAATTTGACTACAGATTGTTCCTTCATTGACCCTTGTTCTGGTTCAGCTTGACTTTGATGATGGGCCTGGTCTTGGAACCATAGACATGTTCCTTGACAACCTTTGCCATGTCTTCAGTCTCGATAGCGACTTGAACAGCAGAGGCGAAAGTCAGATCTTCATCCTTTATCTTGAAAATAGCCTTCAAGACAGCTTCGTTGTTGACAGAGCATGTGAATCTCTGCCTCAGAGCTTCATCTTGCAGGTTTTGGATTAAAGAAAAGTTACAGGTAGCAGCATCTTGGCATATGTGAGCTGCTAACTCCTGGAGAGTTTCGCCTGGCTTCCGTTGCATGTCACTCCAGAACTTGAAACGTTCTTGCACAATGAAGAGTTTTGGGTCAAACTGTTCCTTCATAAAGTCGACAATCTCGTCTATTGTCAGTTCGTTGGTATCCTTGGATGGAGACTGTTGAGTCGCTAGATTCGCCAGTTGTTTGTAGATGGCAGCAGTCTGATTTGATAGGAAAACTTGAGCCTTGCATTGGTCAGGCACTGTGTTGGCAGCCACAAAGGTCCAAAATCTTGACCAGTAGTCAGGCCACAGTTCAGAAGTTGGATCAAAAGGAGCAAATGGTGGAATAGCAGCTGTAATCGCCAATGCAGGTGGAAGACGGGTGCTTGAGCTGGAGTTCGATCCTGAAGCAGCCTCCTCATAGGGTCCATATCTTCTTTGTGCAGATGAATCAGCTAAGCCATTTCTTCTTTATGCTGCTGCACCTGCTGCGTGAGGAACTTGATAAGTTCGACCATCTGCTCTGCCACTGAGTCACCAAGGATCCTGTCGACTGCACCAATATTTGTTGTGTTTCTTTCTCTCGGACGGCTCATAGAGAAAACAAGAAAACACGTTGTCAAATTGAACAGTTTTAGAATTCTACAACACAAAAGTATGAAGGAATGCAAAATATGTACAGACAAGAGATAATCTGGAAACATGTAAACGAGAGTGTGCGCATCTAAGAATCTGAGAATACGAGAATAAACATGAGCGGTCAGCTCTGCCTTATATATCAGTGCACATGAACTAAACCAGAACAATCTAGAAACTATTACATGCATCTCGTATAGAAAGTTTTCGATACTTCTACAAGGTAAAAAGATTGTTCTACTATACTGCTAATCTTTTGACACCTCTTTTCACTCAATGTCACATGAATCGTTTTAGCTACAATTTTTTAGCCTTACTTTAAGCACTAAATTTTGTTTAATGAGCTCACATCCCATAAATGATGCCCACTAGTTAACCCAGATGACCCTATGTTTATTAATTATGGAATAATTTACCCAAACAAACCATAGCAGGTAGTCAGACAAAGCTAAGCAGATCACAATGATTCATTGCTGTCCCACGTTTAAATAAAATTCCTTTGGTTGATAAATCTGTCTTATGTTACATAGGTGATTGCTGTGTTCACCTCATTCGCATTTTAGGCATCACAGAAACAACACTAAAAAGTGGCCCTAATAGAGAACACAGTTCGAAAGTAAGATCAGATGCAGTAAACACGAGTCAATATTATAAGAAAGCACCGGCTGAAAAAGGAAAAAAATCAAAGCAACCAACCCTAGATTTTTTTATGAAAAAAGCAACAAAGGGAGAAAGGAAAGAAGGAAGAAAAATGGCTGACAGAGGGCAACCAGAGGATGGGACATCTGTTTCAAATTAAATTTTATATATTAATTTTCATACTTTAGATATTAATTAGCTTTTTAATTAAACAAGCACATAATGCAGACCTGTAAGCAATCTACAAAGTGTTTAATTTATGAGCCAAGCACTATTGATTTTTCTCCTGCAACATAACTGAAAGATTTTACACAGTCAAGCACAATTAAATTTTGGTCCTTGAACGCATATGAAAGTTTTTATATTCTTTCTTATGGAAAACGTTGTTTCGCTTAGCAACATTTCATTTAACAATGTTCCTCGTGAACATGTAAGCGTCGCTAAATGAGTATGTACTGTAATTTGCTGTATTTGTAGTAAACTCAAAGTGGACCAACCTTAGCAATCAAGGCATTAAAAGAGTCGTGTAGCTTGGATTAGGTCCTGGTCAAGAAGTAATATTTCATTTGAGGAATATTTTGAGATAGTAGTCAATGCAAAATTTTGGATAAAATTAGAACCAAGAACTACCCGAGTTGTTATATAGTATTTGTTTAGTGATTGAATTTATGCAATGCCAAACCTGGTTAGTAAATAGATAGGTAACCACCAGAAAAACAGGCAACTAAGAGATTCTTTTTGACAAACAGCATTTGGTTATTTATCTCATCAAGAAAGGGTGTATAATTTGGGCATCTAGATATACCTGACAGGTCTGCCATTTCAGTGTTTCATTTTAGTAATTTTTGGTAAGGAGCAAAAGCCTGTCCCACCACAATCACCTACATTAAGTAAGCCCTGGCTTGCAAACTGTAGAATTGACTGTACAAAAAGATATTAAGTCATGATACATAAAAAACACTGTTCTTGAAAATAGCAACTGCAAATTTAGGCATTCTAAATGACAAGTACTTTACAAACATTTGATGAAAAATCTATTCATCACTTGTAGTGAAAGAGTGAAAAGAAACACGTTGACAAAGTTGGAAAAGAAAAATAGATACGGTGAGAAAAGAAAGTACAACAGAAAGAAAAATACAAATTGGAAACACTGGCACTGTAAATTATATTAAAAAAATGCAACCAGATCTACTGGAAATTTTTTTTCTTACTTGCATAGCTAAACTCATCAACTCGTCAGGCACTGCTTGATTTGCTCCTTCAAGGTTTCTCACGAGGTGTCCTGCAAACTCCTTATCTTTGGGTGTCATTAATGTATAAGCAGTACCTTTTTCACCTGTATAATGGATAATTGTAAATGAACTGCTAGCATCAGCATGAATGATCTACGACAATTATCAGAAGCAATAACCAAAGGAGTAAAAACTGTTATAATGTCAGTTTAGATATAGGTGAATCATTACCACATAAAACTGTTTCATTTTCCTAGTTGCTTACATAGACTATTACTATGATCTAAAAGTTTTCTTCTCTAATCTCCATATTTTCTCTTTAAGTATTCGAGGTAATACAGTTATATTACCTGCTCTTCCAGTACGACCAATCCTGTGAGTGTGTGTATCAATATCTCGTGCCACGTCATAATTGATGACAGTTTTTATAGACAGAATGTCTAAGCCACGAGCTAAAGTAATACAAATTTTATTTTAATATCTATCTTCCATTTGGGTAGTAAATATATTAAAGTTCAGTACCTTGCATTTTTCTGAAATGAAGCATTCACATTGCAAGACGCAAAGATCTACTAACGTGCTTTCGTTCAATTCATTTACTTCATTCATTCACTTAAGATGATGTAATAATGTACACTCTTTACCACCACTCCAAGCTAATTGGACATACAATGACATTTATTTTGTTGACTAGGTCAAGTTGGCTCTGAAGGCACAATTAATGTACTAGAATTTAAATAGGCTCATTATAATAAGACAAGATTTTTAAAATTTTTAAATCACCTGCTACATCTGTTGCAACTAATATCGGAAACTTATTTTTCCTGAAGTCATGAATAGTTTCATTTCTTTCAATCTGACTCATGTCGCCATGTAGTAGACCAGCTAGACATAAAAAATAAATTCGTATGATTTTTATTCACACATAAATTACAGGAAACTTATAAAACACAAATAAGAATATGTTTAAAAATAGTTTTTCGTCTGGGCCAAATATTCCTTACGCTGCAATTTTCACTAGTGCGTACAACCTTCATTTCTCAGTGACAGAAATAACTGCAGGTAATATGGTAGTAAATTTCACTGCTATTTCAACACTACAAAAATGCCATTTCACTGCCATGTTATTAAATTAACTCAGGCATTAAATTAACCTAGCAACCCATATTTAAATATATTTCTAAGAAAAAAAAATCAGATAATTTATCTTAACTTTTCACGAAAACTATTTCACTGCATATTCATAAATATTATACACAGAACACAGTATATACACATTGAAATGCTTATTTACAAACAACATTATCACCTTTAAAATCCTGCATCTTTAAGTTGTTGCTCAGTTCTTCAGAGTTCTGTTTCTTTGTGACGAAGATGAGCACACTTCCTCCTATCAAAATTGTCAAAACAATCACACCCATTACTGCTGAATATCATTTATGTGTAGCAATGGTGCTTTGCAAAAAAATTACAATATAAATACCAACAAAAAGTAACATACATTCTAATTAAGTAAGAACCATCTAAAATTGCACTGATTACGCATTCCACTAATCCACACAAGTCAGCTTACTTGTTGTAAACTCAACTAATCTCGAGGTGATCCATTTCCATTTTTCAGGAGGAGTTTCAAAAATTTTTACAATTTGCATCACATCTTCGCTGGCCTGTAACAAACAACTGACTATACTTCATGGAATTTCATTATCCACCAAAGCTGAAGCAGCAACAACAAACTAATTACCTCATTAGATATACAGCATTCAATTTCTGACTTGTCTAAAATGGAAATGTAAAAACAAATTTAAAATTATTATAATTAATACTGTTGACAACATAGATGGCCCACAGGACCTCCCAAATTACTTGCTACGTATTACTATTCTGTTGCTTATCTAACATCATATGTTTTCTAAATTGCTTGGCAATTGTTCCTATAGCTGTAAGTTTGACAAAATCTTGGAGAATTATTGCTGGTAATCGTTTATTATTTAGTATGCATTTAAACTGCAAAATGCCAAAATGAAAAATGTTTCAAGAAATATTATTAAAAGGTACTTTGCCATAGAATTCATTACAAAAATTTTCAACACAAAAAAACACATTTAGCCAGAGCTTAATAATCAAATTTCTTCACTGCCCCTCGAATTATTTTGAGCTGGTCTTTATAGCTGCCCGTTTACTGGGTTCATGATTTTTGTACTAAGATTTCTCCAATTACCACCCACAGGCATTGGTCAAAAAATGAAATGAGTTAGTGTAACTTAGCTTTATTGTTTCTCTGTCATTTGGCTTGGTGTAACACGATGTGTAAGTTTGCAATTTAAAACTTGTCTTGTTTGTTTGTCATTGGGTTGATTTTGACATATATGTATTTTACAAATGTATTTTTATTTAGGCGATTGTTGTGTGACTATGACCTACTCTAGGTCGAAACGTTACAAAGATATTGTGTTTGAATAAAAGTCATGCCATTTCTTAATTGGATGCTGGCTTTTATTTTTATTTCAAGAATACATTTTCTCCATCAACAATCAATTTCAGCACAATTATAAATACTTAGTTTACCACCCACAGCAGTCTTTAATTTGGTACAATCATGACAGACTATAGCATTAATTTAAATGTTGCAATGGCATTATACCATTAGGATGTGTCAAAATGGCATTCATAATTATTTCTGAGGTAACCCAGAAGCTGTTATAGTAAAAAACCCGCAGCTCAGCTAACTCTAATGTTAAAATACAACAACCACACAATATTATTCTAGATTTCACACCACACAATATTATTCTAGATTTCACAACCACACAATATTATTCTAGACTTTAACAGTACACATTATAGTCAATGTGAGAGTACTTAAAAAGGACAAAGGGTTTCTGCACTTCTGCATTAGAAAAAACAGAAACTAGGCTGACAGTCTACAAGTTCTCTGGGGCTGTAATAAACATTACCTCTCCGAGCTCACCCTGCACTATCCTGACAGGGTCAAGTAGGATGTCACGTGCTAATTTTTCCACCTTTCTTTTGAATGTAGCACTAAAAAGCATAGCTGAAATGGAAAAACACCAACCTCAAACTGTCCTCAAATAAAATTGTACACAACTTTGGGCAAATAATTTCAAAAACAAAAATATTAGATGACTAACAATGAAGTCATTTATCATCAATACTAAATTTCTAACAACAATTTGTAACAGTAGTTGTATACGACGATAAACATCAGCCAAATTTGTTTAGTGATAAACTGGAAAATTTCGTTTATAGATAATAGTGTAAAATCAACTTACTCTGTCTATCAGGTCTGACATGATTTGCAATTGATCGAACTTGAGGCTCTGCAAAATTATGTGTTGCACGTGATAAGAATTTATTTCAGCTTGGATAAGGTTAGAATATTCAAACACTTATTATTTCTGTAATGGTTTCTTTGAAAAATGTTTGATTGTTTTGTCATTGGTTGGAAGAATACAAAAAAATTATCATTCTCTTATATCACATAAGTTGCGACATATCCAACATTAAATGTCACCATTCACCTTGGGTTCATTTTGAGTTAAAGAATTCTTACCAAATCCCATATCAAACATTCTGTCAGCTTCGTCTATAACTAGATAGGTCACTCGTTGCAGGTTTGTTGCTTTCGATTTAATTATATCAATTAATCGCCCCTGAAAGTAGTGAAACAAATCAAATTTATTTCTGACCAACTTTTATATGGCCACGCAAACTTATCACTATAAATAGAAAGTTTGACTGATCGATTGACTTCATAAACTTCTGTTCTATTATGCTTTTTATCAGTCATTTTACACATTTCCCTCATTTTTTGTGCTGGCCATTTTTATAATGTGTATAGTACTGTATACATAGAAATAGGTTTATTTTGCAAAGTTTCATATTAACATGGTTAACTTACAGGAGTGGCTACCATAATTTCACAGCCGCTTTCTGCTGCTTTACATTGTTCATATTTACTGCCACCGCCATAACAGCAGACCACCTGATAAAGTGAATAAAACATGTTTTTCAATAATTACACTTATTTCGCAGACAAAATTCTAATTCGGTACAAATTCAATTATACTGGCAAATTAATGACAAAAAAATCAATGAAAGGCAAGTTCTTGGCACAAACCTGTATATTGTACACTTTGCCAAATCGCTTAGCTTCAGTATAAATTTGCTGAGAAAGCTCACGTGTGGGCGCCAAGATCAAACCAACTGGCCCATCACCCTCCTTTAGTTCAGGCTATGTAAGACAAAATATGTAAAAAACACATGAATGTTATCCTTTTATTATCCGTATTATCCTTTTGTAACTGGGCTGAATTAACGACTAAATTTGAAGTAGACAGGGTTTCATACAGTGTGCATGTTACCAGATTTATCAGCGTTGCTGACAAAGCGAAAAAATCTATTCACAGTTGAGGCTCAGGAATCTCAAAAAAAATAAAAATAGTTGAATACCAAACAGTGCAATGTATGATCATTCTGTATACAAGAATACATTTGCTATAAAGCTATTTGCCCTCATATTAACATCAAATCATAAAATTGTAAAATTGACACACACAATCGCACAGTATTATGGAAAATGTATCAATTAGATAGCGCTGTTTATAACAAAACAATATCCTTAGCTTTTTAACCGATATCTTTATTGCGAACGTGTCGTTGCTAAATCATAGAGCTGCCGACTATAATAAAAATTCAATGTGCAGAATGCATGACACTTTTGTGCATATTTATCTGTGTGTGTGTGTGCGTTTATGTGCGTTTGTGTGTGTGTGTGTGTGTGTGTGTGTGTGTGTGTGTGTGTGTGTGTGTGTGTGTGTGTGTGTGTGTGTGTGTGCATGTTTGGTCTTGGGCTGCATGAGCATGGCTGTCTCCCTCTCCCCCCCTCTCTCTCTCTCCATGTATGTATGTGTGTACGTGCATATCTAAGGCCTCTCTACTTTCTTTTTGCCTCCCATTGCCTTATTGCCCCTTCTCTCCCTTGCTTGCCACAGTATACTGGCCAATTACATAAATGAAAGTTGAACGTAAGAGTTACATCAATGGCTCTAAGCAATCCGGCATAATTTTTCATGAAACGAATTATTTAATCTTCCTTAAAAGTCAAATGGCCTTTACGCTGTAATACAAAGCACGTTCCACAACAAAAGTGCAAGGTAAACAATTATAGGTTAAAATTCACTAGTGTCAGGTAAAATCACTCCCACATCACAGGCTCACATACAGCATTCACCAAGTGCAATGATAAATGCTGCTTAATTGTATCTGAGCTAACTAAAGTTAACTAGTAGTGGTTATGGATTGACAAACTAGTTTTACCTTGAAATTTAATATTTGCATGAAAGTAAGACCTTTCTCTATATGCATAGTAGGCGCCGCTTAATAGACTCACAGTTAATAGACTCAATGGCTTAATTGACTCAAAAACGCCTGAAATGGGCTGCTTCTATTCAAATATACATAAAAACCATTGCTAATTGACTAAAAAAAACTCCGCATAACTGATTCAATATTTTTCCTTCACCTACTTAAAATAAGATATTTGTATGTGCCCAAAGAAACAATCATGTTAAATACCATTTTGTTTGTAAGCAGGTACATTTATCATGCGCTAATACGCTAGTAGCGGTTTCGCTTTGAATCTGTTACCCGCTCGCCAACTGTTACCCAAAGAATATCTGGAAGCTAAACATTTAATCACTTGCCTAGGGGTTTCCTTTTCATGCTCTCATTGCAAATCACGCTTAATGAGTTAGCAGTCAAAGATGCAGGTACAGTAATCAGCCGGTTTTCATAATAACGAGAACTTTGTGGGCTAACTTCTTCGCGAGAAAATGAAGCAGTAGATTTTGAAGGCATTTTTGTAATTTTTGCAAATAAACAGACTCAGAAAAGCTGTGATTTAGAAAAGTATACTTTTAAATTTATTGCTAATTCACTATATAAATTAATATTTTAACATATTTTTTCTAATTTTTAACTGCACAAAGGCATTACATTACTTCTAAAATTCATTAAAAACCTTTGCAGTGCATAGTAAGCTGCGACTCGTACTTCTATACGTGTAATATGACGCCCATCGATTAATAGGTTCAGTCGGTTAATTGGGTTAAAACACGTCGGTCTCAAAGTGAGTCTATTAAGCGGTGTCTACTGTATAAACTACAATACTTTTACAACTGAAAAACTGACTAATAAATTAATAATAAATTTAGTAATGCAGAAAATTTCTATAATAATAGCTAAAGCATTTGTGTATTACTTTTTTGACATCAAGATTTTTCGATTTTCAACTTACTAGCATAAAACACTAATTCAAAGCATGTGCTTATTAAATTTTAATTAGTTCTTGTTGTACTACTAGAATGAAGTAGTTCTTTCTTCTTGATACATTTTAACATTACAAAAATAATTTTGTTGATTTTCTGCAAGTGGCATCACTACATTCATATAGTGCCTGTATCACTAAAGAGGAACAGTTGATGGTCACCATGAATACTTAACAAAGGAAGTTAAGCAATGGTGAGTAGGGCAGTATATTGATGAATGCCCACCAGAAAGCTAGTCTTATTGATGAAGGAATGTATGGTCATTCACGTTGGCTAAACAATGTCTGCTGATTCAGTGTCTTACCTCAAAGAAAGCACTATCCTTGACAATAAGTTAGCTGAAGGGCATGCAGATATTTTGACACAGGACACTTTGACACAAAACTCTTGTACACATAGACCATTTGCACACAAGGTACTTTGGGCACACAGGCAATTTAGACAAAAAGTATTTTGGACACAGTTGTTTGGACAAATTGGTAATTTGAATATAGATTCCAATAGCCCATGCCCAGCATTTACAACATTGCGGCGATATCTGTCAAGTAAAAATGACATTAATCCGCCAAATTGCATTTTTAAATTCGAGCTGCTATTCGCTTGATGAAGAACTAACTTTCTTTGTTTTAACCTGTACTGTATGTAATATACATAAGAGTTTTCTTACGGATATGGCAACGGCTATAACAGACTCATTTCTAAATCTAGGTCTGAAGTTTCACTGTCAAATTATGGTTAGCACTGCTGGCTAGAAAGCAGGAGCATTCGAATCTTAACGAAAAATTTGTAATTACTTTTGAATTGTCACAAGATGTAAATTGAGACAATGAAAGCTAGATGAAAATGTTTGTTTGAAATAAGTTGTGCTGATAGTTCTTAATTCAAGTTTCAAGATTTTACCAGCATCTTACCAAAATATACGTTAAAGAATTTCAAAATTCATAAGTGACATTCAACAACACTGAATTCATTGATCAAAGCTATTATGAAAAAAA
Organism: Tubiluchus corallicola; assembly: GCA_030141605.1. Classification (NCBI taxonomy): domain Eukaryota; kingdom Metazoa; phylum Priapulida; class Priapulimorpha; order Priapulimorphida; family Tubiluchidae; genus Tubiluchus; species Tubiluchus corallicola. The sequence continues at coordinate 502,630 of JAQGDQ010000080.1, forward strand.
CATAATGACACAACAAAGTCATTCAACCATGGTTTTCCTGGATTCACATAAGTTGGTAGTTTACAGTTTTAAATACTATGGAATATATAATGCACAAATTACCTGGTCCATGATGTGCACTAGCAGCGGCCAAAGGTAAGCAGCCGTTTTACCAGACCCAGTCTTGGCAATGCCAATAATATCCCTGCCACCTAAAGCTGCAGGGATGGCCTACATAAGACAAACATTCATAAAAAGTTAAAAAAATAATTTTAACATTAAAATTATACCCAATGCCAACAATATTTTTATAGATTGAATAATGAATACTGATAAGATAGATACTAAAGCTTCTAAAAACAAAAAATTGTATTAATTTAGTGACACCAGTCAAATCTTTTTTTAATACGTCTAAGTTTTTTATTGTTGACTTTCTGACTTATAAAAAATGAATAACAATTGCAGAATACAGTAGAGAACTATAACATTAATGCTTTATAGTTTCAGTAACAACATAAAACTCAATCATTTGTGTTAAATATATTACTATAATTATTGTAATGTTTAAATATGTTAATATATAAAGGTAGTCGTTGACTTACGACCTCAATCTGTTTCAACAGATTGGTAGTAAGATGATTTGGGCACGTATGTTAAACAGTGTACCCCTATGTGTGCGAGCATTAAACAGTGGAGCTTTCGGATGAATTTATGGATACAGATAGTGATTCAAAATTATTTGCTCAAAAAACAGAAGGAAATACAAGCTGTAATTAGTTTTGTACAATGAATTAATTAACTTGTGATTGAATTGTAAAGTCGAGCAATCATAAGCTAACGACTACCAGTATGTTATAAATATTTTAATGATATTAACAACTTTCCCAGGAAGAGAGGTCAAGCAATACTCAGAAAATCTAGCATCAGATATACCTGAGCTTGAATTGGAGTCGGCTGTGCGTATTCAGATTTCCGTATCGCATGCATTAGCTGGTTGTCAAAACCAAAATGAGCAAAACTACTACAGGGTTTAGGAGGACTCGGTCCTGAAACCTGTTGGCAAAGCAAATGCATTACTCATCTAATTAAAAAAAACTATGTTTAAATTTTAACAAGAAGATTAAAGCAAAACCTGCTTACACTGCAGGTGCTGCTTATTAGACTCATGGTTAACAGAATCAGTTGCCTAATTGTTTCAAAAGAGCCGCTTTTATTCACATGTATATAAAAACTACCGACAATAGACTCAAATAACTCTGTATAATTGATTCAATATTTTTGCTTCATGTGTTTCAATAAAACACTTTTTGTGTGACAAAGAAGCTTTTACAACATTTATGTCATCTTACTTCGCTTTTGTGCTCTAATATCTCTAATATTCTTAGGAACAATCCGTTAGGTACCGTTTTGTTTGTAAGAGGGAACGTTTATCATACGCTAACATGTTAGCTCAGCAGTTTTGCTTTGACCTGCACATCCACTGCAATCAACTTTGTTAGCCAAGAATTTCTAGAAGCTAAACCTGCCTTGCAGTTTGCTTTTGAAAGTCTCCTTGCCTTTCACAGAACGTTTAATCAGTTAGCTGTTGCTGTTATGCCATCGATGCAGGTACAGTACAATAAGGTGTTGCAAAGTTGCCCTTAGATTACCGTACAAACTTGAATGCTTGAATGACAGCTGCATTGTTTAATTAATGGCTAGTAAAATGGGATAGGAACTTAAAGCGAAACATCATTTTATTGGTAAACAATTACACCACTTATGTAAGTTGCTGTATATTGAAACACATTAGACGAAACTACAGATGAAGCTACTTTTGGGGAAACATGGGTAACAACAACTGCAGTTCAAGCACGCCAAGCACCAGGTATTTTACGAGAATATGTGCATGATACAGCAACAGATGTTCAACGTTTTTATTATTAAGAGAACTTTGTGATCCAACTTCTTCGTGAAATATGAAGCTACCAACCTTCAACGAACTTTTGTAAATAAACAGACTTGTGTGATTTAGAAAAGAAAACGTTTTTACCTTTTTTATTAATTCATTTTATAAATTAATATTTTTAAATAACTCCACAGGAATTTAGACATTAATTCAATTCTAAAGTTCATTAAAGGCCTTTGCAGTGCATACAAAGCTCATGATTTATACTTCTAGTAATATTACATCTGTCGGTAAATGGATCATAACACTTCCTTCCAAAGTGAGTCTATTAAGTGGCACCAAATGTATTACAACAGAAATACCTTGACATTAAGTCTTTTCCTCAACTGATCAACTTCAGCAGCTGAAAGATTAGCCATGTCTTCATGTTCAAAATAAAAGTTACGCTCGAATGACTTGTATTCAATTGCAGAATGGTCGATCGGAGGCAAAGGATCTATAACCTAAGACAAACACAAGGAGATGATAACAAATCATCCAATTTCCAAAATATAAACAAAAAGTGCAACCTCAGAGTCACAGATCAAATATTGTTTTTTTCGATAATTACTGATCACTGAACACGTCCTGATTGCAACCTTTTACAGTCAATTCAATGCTTCCAGCCAAAGTAACACTGCCTATGATCAGTTCTTAGAATACATTGGATCACAAAAGCAAGAAAATAGAAAGATGTCTCAATGTTTTGGGATTAAGTTATTTCAAGTTAAGTTCAATAAATTCTTAATATTCAAGGTTGCTGTAGACGTTAGAAGTTTGTCTGACCTACTAAACATACAGTGTGAATAGAATGATTATGAAAAAAAGCATTGGGCATATGAGCCATTGCTTTATGTGTCCACAAGCTGTTTTGTCATAAATGCTCCCTCTTGCATTTTGATTGATACTAATAAAGTATAATCATAGTATAAAGGCATTGGTATAATAAAGTAATTATCATGTGCATGTATGAAATTACATAGTAGCGGATGGTAGAAGTTAACTTGCCACCTATGCCAGATACATTTTAAACTTCACACCTTTGACTTTTCTGGTATAATAGGATTACCATCTTCATCGTATTCTATTTCATTGCCTTCATCCCAAGTGACAATGACACCAGCCATTGGATTCTCTTCCATATATCTGAAATATGACTCGTGGGCATCTTCTTCTTCTATGTCTGCTCTTTTTCCTCTACAAATAATAAAACAACAAACAAAGTCATTAAATAGTAAGAAGTAGTGCATACATCTAGACAAGCTACGACAATTTTTAAGCTTAGCACCAATGGACATTCATTAGTGAATACAATTACAATAGCATCTATTAAAGTGTACACCGACCTACAGTAACTATATGTTTATTACCTGGATAAAACCAAATTATAAATTTAATCAGTATTCCCACAAGAAGTAATATAATATTACTGCAAACAATTTCAAGCTTATGGAGACTTGAAAAAAGATTGGAATAATTATAACAAATGAAATTCAGGGAGTCATTATGTAGAGAAGAATGAAGCAAACCAAGGATTTGAACATTTGATATAATAATTATAATTGCCAAATATAAAGTAAAAATTGTTAATTACTACAAAAACCTATACTTTGTTTCAGCTTCAGCAGCATTTCCAGCAGCTTCAATTTCACGCACCTTTTCCTTCTGTTTTTCAGCTTCAGCCTAGACAACATTTTAATAATTGTCTCAGTACCAGTCGGACATACATTAGTGAATACAATGACAACAGAATCTATTAAAGTGCACAAAGGCCTACAATAACTATTAGTTTATTACTTGGATAAAACCAAAGTATAAATTTAAATCAGTATTCTACATGAAGTGATATAATATTACTGCAAACAATTTGAATTCCTCTATAATAATAAAAATAATAATAATAATAATAATTCATTTATTTATAAAGCACTCTTTCAATAATTTTTTTAAAGGTGCTGTACAGTAAAAGCCTACATATAAATCATAGAAAATATACAAAACATTCACCACTTACACATTAACATACTGCTTAAAAAGATGAGTTTTTAGTTTCCTTTTAAAAGAATTTTAATTTGTCCAAGGTCTAATTTCAATTGGCAGCTTATTTCAACACTTTAAAGCAATGCTTGAAAATCTTAAATCAACAAAGACTTTCTTTTCATTGAAAGACTAAACAAGTTCTAATTCATTTGTAAGGCTAGCTTGTGTGTTCCATGATGTAAACGATCAGCCAAGTAAGCTGGAACCAGCATATGTAATGCTTTGTAGGTTTATTAGTAAATAAATATTATATTAGTAAATAAATATTATATTTATATAAATAAATTAATTAATTAATATTTCAATTGCATAAAAGACATCCGACTGGGAGCCAATGAAGACAATGCAAAGTATTTGTTACACTATCATATTTTGCAACACTGTCGGAACTTTGGCAGCGAGGTTTTGCACCCTTTGCATTGGATCCAAGGTGCACTCTAGGAGTCGAACAAATAATGATTTGCATAATCAAAGTTTGATAAAACAAGCGAAGACACGATACATTGCACAAAATACTTAAATGCTTAATTAATTAAATACTTTCTTAATATTGTAATTCGATGTACGTTACACACTGCCTTTTTACATTTAGAATGCACACATGCTTTAACATTTAGATTGTCTGTAACTGCACCCAAATATGCAAACAAGCGACTAGTTTTTATATTACTAGTAGAAACACTTGAGGAAACAATAAACATCTATCAAGCTGTGATTTGTTACCAAAAATAATACAATTAGTCTTTGTCTCATTTATTTTTAAATGATTTAGGTTCACCCACACTGATTGTGGAGACAGTATGTTCTAACGTGTTTATTGTACGAAGTTCTGAGTTAGTGTAGCCCAGCAAAAAAAAGACATCTGCAAAAGTGTAACAATCTGCATAATCCGACAACCCAGTTGATTTTTCAGACATTCATTCATATATTCATTAATTGTAACTGCATGACAGATAAAAAATAAGGGGCTCACAATGCCCCTTGAGACACGGAATGATTAATGACTGTTGGATAAGATAAAGCATTAATAATTATTAATTTGAATCCGAAAATACCAGTTGAAGAGATATGCTTCTGTTCATTTTAGCATGGCGCCTGAAAAACCAAATAGTTCATAGTTCATCACCTTTTAAAATGCGGTAATCCATAGATGTGACTGTCACTTTATTGCTATTACTTATTAAGCTGTTGCTCAATTCTACAAATCAAACTGATTGTACATGTTTTTATACCTACATCAATTTCAGCCATATATGCATCCAGTGGATCGTCGTCGTCATCTGCACCTGGATTCATTACAGGACTATCAGGAGCAGGTAGATACTCAAGATCATCTGGAATGGATGGCCTATCAGTGGCATCATCATCATCCTCAAAATAACTGTAGCCACAATTAAAAAATCAACATTAAATCACTTAAAGAAACATTGTAAATGTACTTTGACACACTCCAATTTTGCACATTAATTTAAATAATAGTCAGCTTATTCCACAAGTAAAACTTATAAATCAAGCTAATTAATACAAAATTCCTATGTGCAAAAACAAAATGAAAAAAAATCGCACAAATCTGATTATTACCACAAAAATTCGTGCAAGGTCGGTTGCTTCATTTTTTCACGAAGAAGTTGTTTTATGAAATTCCCTTACAGATAAAAACGTTGAAAATCTGTTGCTGTTGGCCACATATATTCAAGCAAAATACCTAATCACCGAGTGCATGAGATGCAATTGGTGATGACCTTGTTTTTACTGTGAAAAGCAGCGGGAACTTCAAAAGCAAACCGCTGGACAAGTTATTAAATGTTTAGCTTCCAGAAACAACGAGGTTAACTGCAGCAACGAACAGATAACAAATTCAAAGCAAAGCTAGAAGCAAAACAAAGCATCAGCTACGCTAGATTAATGTACCTATATATCTATAACGTGAGCGTTTCTAGGTATATTAGAGCACAAAAGAGATGTAAAGATGGCATAAAAGCAATAAAAGTTCTTTTGTCACACACAAATGTCTTATTTTAAGTACGTGAAGAAAAAATGTTGAGTCAATTAGTGGCGATTTTTATATGTGTGCTTGCAAACCAAAACCGTCCATAAGTCGGTATAGCTAAAACTGCGTTATTCTGCTTCAAAGTAAAATGTACCAAAAATTAGGTCAAATGTCAATATAAGAGCAAACGCTAAATATATTGGACTTTTATATTCTAACATCAAATTAACAAGAAAATGTTCAAAAAATACTAAAAATCTAATTTCATAATCCTGTAACTGTTTTTCATGCTAGAAACTAGTAATGCAATTGCAAAAAACTTGTATTTTCAAATTCCGATAGCAGCTCGTGGAAGCAGCAATGCTTCAGGTTTTTTGTGTTGCCAAGCCCAGATCTTAGTCCGGAAGAGCCATCTACTGTATTTAATAATAAATTCAGTTTACTCTTTCAAAGTCCATAGTAACCAACATTTGTGAAATTGCTAAACAGAACAAAAAACAATGGCCAACTTTGATAGCGATTTTCTCAAGATTATGTTTTTTAGTGTGTAGCATGCACCTCAGCTTCAACGTGGATTATCTCAGTTTAGTAATAACATAGAGCAATGAACTTGGTATCAAAATGATCCTCATGAAAAGGTGATTCAGGATATGTGAATAACTAGAAAAGCCTAATTGCTGACTTATGGACGATTTTGCTATGTAAGTACACATACATTTGAATATGAGCGGCCCATAGCAGACGTTTTTTAGTCAATTATGCGACTGATTCTGTTAACCATGAGTCTAATAAACAGCACCTACAGCATCTCACACTTTAGATTACTATGTAACTGATAGAGTGCTAAAATCTTACAAACTTTCTGATGTGTAATTTCCAATGTTTTTATGCTTAAAGCTATTAATAAAATACAGAAAGCTTAGATAGTTACTTAAACGTCAAACAGGCAAGTTGAGGCAACTGTAATGTTGTCAACTGAATCATTGTGAATCATGTAGCAAAAGGAAAAAAAAGTTATGTTCTGCTATAAAATAAACACACTAGCAAAATCTAGCGCGCGTAAGAGAATATAAAACTAGCAAAGTGCTGTTTTCATTTTTCAAACATCATTCATGAACGTAACATGAGATTTAGCACTCTTAATTTTATATCTTGCCAGGGTAAAGTCAAAAACGATTATGGTTATTATCATGTTTTAAAAAATCAAAAGTAATAACTTTAGAAAAATTACTCTTCTTCACTTCTGTGTTTCCAAGTATAGCCACTTATGCCTCCATAACCACCTGTTGGGCCAAATTTCCCCTGCTGATTTGAACCACTGCTCTCCTTTTTGGCTAAGGTGAATCCACCAAAGCCAAATCCTCGTGGCTGACCATCTCCACCTTTGTGAAAATTCATACTGAAATGAACAAATATTTATTAAAAATACATCAAAAATTACATTAGCGTCCAGAATACAGCTGATGACCAGTTATGATACTGCTGCCATGTAAAATTTAATTATTTCACATAGATTAGATTCAAGAATACATATGAATAAAACCAAAAGTGGATGAAAAGCCAGAAATAAATAGCTTCTACAACTTTTCTGAGAAATCCTTGCCAAGCAATGAAATTTGCATAGAGCATAGCCATTAACTGAGTTCACATAAAACAGTTGTATCTTTGCTTTATTTCAATGGATATTTTGATTTATTTATAGTAAACAACATGACAAACTTAAAGAATCTGTATTATAATTGCTTGCAGTGTTTTAGTGCATTAAAGCACATGAAAAAAGCTAAAAAAAAGGTTAAGGTGCTATGCTCCTTAATGCATCTATAAATTTCATTAGACTCTGATTTGATGTTAATCGTCTTTCTTCAGTTACCTGAATGGTGATTCATTTGTACAACTACTACTTCTAGCAACTAGAAGCTAGAACAGCAATACTGATTTTTAATTCTAGGGACATTAATAAATTAGGTTATACAAAAATTTTCTTATCATGTTGTTGAAGTTAATCAATAAAATAGGATAACTTGTTTTTCTATTTACACTTCTTACATTCAAAGTGACATCACCTGTTTCCATAAGCTGTGCAAAAGACACCTTTCATGTTTACTGTCTTATCTTTCAAAAAAGAAAACGGAAGATCATCAGAACACAAACCCAGTCATGACATTAAAAAAAACTGCAACACAAATCATTTAACTAAGTATCAAATTGTGTTTTTTCTTCAAAATTTGCTTCTATTGAGGTATTTACTTGTTGTTAGCTAATGAATCATTGAAATTTCTGTATTTCTTCCATAAAATTAATTTTTTAATTGCATTTGTAAATCACAGATTAACCTCAAAGAAATAAAATTAAAATTGAGAACATAAATCTGCTGAATTTTTGTGTTTCATTTTCAATGTCAGGTCAAAATGAAGCACTAGTGATGTCTGGTTAATCAATAAAAACTTGTAATTCAGTTTTTTACCTTGACGATTAATCTATCGAGCATTTTTTGTTCAATTTTAAGTCAATTAACCGACTATGATAATTAACTGACTGAAGTTATATCCTCCCAACTCAATATTCTAAATTTTTTTTGCACTTTAGTCTGCTGTGTAGCCTGTGATTGATTGCTGATTTCAGTCTGTTGCTGCATTTTGCAAGCATGCATTATAATATGACGCCGAAAGTCAATCTCTAATTACTACGCTACATTTATGCCTATGCAAAAGCGAATGCTCCAGTGAAGTGCCATATTTATTGAAGTGCAGTAATACATTACATTACCTTTTTACTGTTCAAGTTTAAATAGATAAGCAAATTAATGTACAACTACTTGCTGTAAACCTGTAAATGTTTTCCGAATCCAAGATGTTGAGACCTAGCGGAATTGATTGAAATAAAAGAACAACCTTTTAATTTTCATTTTAGTATTACAAAAATAGCAATTCTCATTATCAAAGTTCTATGACCACTCATCAGTGTCACAGTTTTCATTGCTTTCATCCATAAGGCCTGGTAATTGTAATTTTTTTTCATAAAAATACTGCTTTGGAAAGTGATTTTGGAGAAATTCTATGTGTTCTACAACCTGAACAGTTACCAAGCAACAATGGAAACTTGTTCTGATTCAACTGATGTAATATTTGCACATGAAATCTCTCATCAGACAGTCTATATAGATGAAAGAAGTTCTTGCAGTTTACTCTCTACCATGTAAGGGGTTCACAGTGTGTGTTTCTCGCTGTGATTCGAAGCACTACAACTCCACCCTGATAGCAATTAGACAAGGTATTTTTTTTACTTGTTCTACCTCATTAGCATTTGTTGCAGTTGCTCCATCATTTTTGTTCTTTTCTTTTTTTTGACTTTATCTGAAAAAGTTTCACAGTAGCTTTTCCTTTTTTGGACTGCTTCTAGCTTCAACAGTTTCACAACTGGCTTCTTCTACATCCATTTTTATCTCTGTATGAAATTTTTAGAAATTATTTTTTCTTCACGTACAAAAGCAATTCTAAATCACGGATCTAAGAAAGTTCCTCTGTTTAACAAAACAAGTGGTTTCAGCATTGCATCTATATCATCGTTGTTGTCATCATCACTGTACCTCAAACTGCAGTGCATTGCCAACTGGTTCAGAAATAGCTTCATCAGTGACCAAATTGTGACACGGCAAACTCAGTTTCTCCTGTCCATCAGTTTAAAGTTTTTCCTGGGATGAGCAACTGAAAGAACCAACTAAGGTCTTTAATCTTCTCTGAGCCCTTTCTGTTTTTGTATCTGCATTCCTGGTTTAAAAGTTAAGTCAAGGCAGTATGAAAGCACGGAATCCAGGCCACTTTCGTTAACTGTTTCACAGTTTTAACTACATCACTGCAATGGTCAGCAGTGCAGCAAACAACATTAAGCTTCCAACTTGACAGCATAGTTTCACAAGCAGCCTTTACCTTCTCAGCTGTATGATTAGCAGGCATCACACTCTAGTCTAAATACCACGATTCAATATCCAATTCCGCATTTACAAAATGTAGCTCTAGTCATGGCTGAATATGAGCTGCAACTTTCCCACAGATCAAATGTGAGTAGGCACTGTTTGCTCTGCACCTTGTTTGCAGTTTCATTATACAGTTTAGATTATGCATTCATAAGAATGCAGATCAATCAGGTATGCTTACTGAGTCCAAAATTCCTTTTCACCTTGAGTAAGATGGCAGGCACTAGAATGTCTACAACAGTGTCTACTAATGATGGTAGGAAACATTCATGAAGTAGTAATTTTATAACTTTAAGACTGTTAGATCTTGCAACAGCTTAAAAGTTTAAACCTGTACTCAAAATTTTAGATACAACTATCTTTCTATGCTATTTACTATTTCTAAGCTGACTCAAAGCGAAAAAGGTTAATTTTACAGTAATGGCTATCAGACTTTTGTTTCAAAAGTTCCGATTAAATGGAATACGCTTAATCATATGGACAACTCCAGTTGTACATTTATAATCGTTCCTCTACCGGGTAGATTGCAGTTCAAATGGTTCTTTTTAAAGCACTCTCAATAATTAATGTTAATGAAATGCCACCCAGCTTTGATGGTCACCTACCTTTAGCAACTACAACACAACAAATAGTTTACTCTTAGAGAAAAAACGATTTTTGAGATCATACGTCATACTCACTGTCTATAATTGACAGATATAAGTCGGTAAAGTCTGGCAAAAATAACCTCTAAAATCCGCGGTTTTTACACTTGAAAGTATATTTTTAAGTTTTTTTCTGAAAACAAAAAAGTGGATAAAGAAATGAACTAATAATGTAATAAAAGCTCAATGTATTGGAAATTCACGGTGATTCACAAATTCCACAAGCAGCAACACTAGAAATCTTAGAAATTCAAAACCACAACTTGACCAAAGGACAATTATAAATGAACAAAAAACTCGCCTTTAACATTAAGAAGACTAAATATATGGTGATTAAAATGTCTAAAAGCCAAAGAACAAGATGAAGTAATAAATGTAGCACTAAGAAATGGACTAGTACAGCAAAATAAAGAGCATAAATATTTAGGTGACTGGATAAGTGAAAAGAACAATTGCAGTACCATGTTATATGAAAGAAAAAACAAAATGAAATTTATGGTAAGGGAAATCAATAATTTTGGCAATCAAGTCTAAGGTGGGTACTATGGCTATTAAATGTAAATTACAAATGTTTGAAACAATGGTTTACTTTCAAATAGTGAAACATGGACCAATATCAGTGTTAGTGAATGGAAACTATTGAGGAAATTCAGTATAAAGCACTAAGCAAACTATTAAAATTAAAAAGGAATACACCATATTGGGAATACTAGTTGATTGAAACGAATATATGGCCATTGAAACAAACAGTTTTGTACAACAATTTAATGTTTTTAGAGAGTTTGCTAAAATCAGACAATGACAGATTAGCAAAGCAAATAATACTAGAAGAAAAACAAACATAATACAGTAACTGCTGGCAAGCAGAAACCAAAGAAATCGTTAAAAATTGTCGTCAAAAAAGAACACCTAACAGAAAATTTGTTACAAATAATTGAATCACAACAGAAAAAGAAAGTTAAACTTATACATAGCGAGAATATAGAAAAGGAATTTGAACAGAGAAAAAGCCTATGTCAGAACTAAAAGTTTTTTCAGAAAAAATCCTACGTGTTAGCTGGCAATGAAATTGAAGTGAGAGATTTATGCACATTAGATTAAACATGATAGTTGTTAAAGGAAAGTACGTAGTAACAAAAGTAACCTCGATTGCTGTATATGTTATAAGAAAAAAGACTTTACAGAACATGTGATGGAATGTAAGGAGGTAAAGAACTTAAAGGTGTGGCAAGTGGATGCCAACGACATATCAAGATTGACTAGGCAAACTGTGCAATAGGTGTATCAAACTATTGAAAGGCTACTCAACTACAGAAAGTAAATTCAGTAAATTTATACATTTCAACAAGTGTTAAATATTGTGAAGTGATTAATTGGGAAAGTGATTCAGTGTATTGTATCTTGCATTTAAATTATTTGAGTGCTGCTATTTAGTAGAGGGGATACTGCGGAGGCACGGAAGAGATAGAGCCACAGAAATACCGAAATTGGCGCAGTTAGTGTCGCCCTAGTGGCAAAGCATGAAAGACTGTTCATGCACTGATGTGGGAGCAGTAGACAGCTGAAACTGTCACCAGTCTATTTTTAAAATTACCCGAGAATGAGCCAGGTAATTAAGTCAAACTATTTAATTATAATACTGTTCGATAATAAATTAAATATTATTTTTGTACACTAAGTAACAACTTTACAAGGCCCAAGTGGGTGTAATCCTACATTCGTCTATGGTAATTTGCACAACTGTAATTTTTTTAAATATTATTTTGAAGTAGAATAAAGTGTCTGTCTGTCTGTCTGTCTGTCTGTCTATCTGTCTATCTATCTATCTATCTATCTATCTATCTATCTATCTATCTATCTATCTATCTATCTATCTATCTATCTATCTATCTATCTATCTACCTATCTACCTATCTACCTATCTATCTGTCTGTCTGTCTGTCTGTCTGTCTGTCTGTCTGTCTGTCTGTCTGTCTGTCTGTCTGTCTGTCTGTCTGTCTGTCTGTCTGTCTGTCTGTCTGTCTGTCTGTCTGTCTATGTATCTATTTATTTGTTTCTTTAGTATGTGCATGCATCCATTTATTAGATTACATGTCCAGTATCCATCTGCCTGCCTACACTTGCGTCTACTTGTTTGATAGTTCGTTTGCTTACTTTTTCGCTTGTTTATTTATTCGTTTATAATCTATTCCTTTACTCATTGATTCTTTCAGAATGTCACTTCGTTTTGAGCATAATCGATTGTGCTGCCCGCTGATAAGAGCACAAAGTTTCGCGCAGTAATGACTTGCAGTATTGTTAAGAACTAATAAAAGGGAAGTTCGTCAGTATTAAAAGAACGGCAAGATCCGAACTTAGCGCAATCTAGTCTGGTGTAGAAATAACTTATAATGGATGTTTTACAAACGTAAATTAACAAATCTAAAGTAACAGAATTTGCGTCTTTTATAACATGATGCAAACAGAACTCTAAAACTACAAACAACTAGAACAAGTAGCACCAGCAAGATTAAATGAACTCAGAGAGGTTGCCAGACTCTTATTTATTGGAACTGGGTCCCAGCGACATCTGGGTGGATGGCAGCAGAACTCGCCATGTGTGACTTGGAAAACACGAGCTCAGCAAATACCGAATGTATCGTGATATGTTCGAGAGTGAAATACATGCCAGACCCGGATAGGTACTTCAATACCATGATAGCATGTTAATAAGACAGGTCAGTTAGAAATTAGAAAACTTTTTGATAACGGTATTTTTTACCTTTAATTTTGTGTGTGGCTTGTTGTCATTTAGCGGACCCGAAAGGCAAAATATTGTTGTTTTTTCAGCAGGCATTAGGTTATTCATTTGAGAGACGATATAACTAGATCACGAAACGATTTACAAAGTGTCTAGCAAAGCCCACACCTGGCAGACATTTTGCTGTTCCCTACATCACATTTTTATAAAGTTTTACGGATATGGCTTAAAGCAAAACTATGGAGTTCCTCACCCGAATGAACCATTGACAAACCAATTGCGATTTTAATGCGTCACCCATTACAGTTTGTAGTATTGGTTAGTACGTCTTTCTGGCATTAGGAATTTTTCTTCATTTAAAATCTTTGTTTCTAGACTGAAGCCTGCCTGATGAATCTCAGATTTTCCTTAGTCATTGTTACTCTAATGCTGTCGTCTTATCCTATATAGTTTCAGGCAGTATTGATAGGCTTCTTTTCAAGCGAAATGATTTTTCATTAAGTTCCCTTTGACAAGTAAGCAATTAATTATGTTTGTATAGAACTCGAAGCTTACAAACGTTTAGACGAAGACACGCTCATAAACCTGTGTTCTTGAAAAATATAATGTATACAGGACTTTGACTGGACCTAATATTAGATCAATTAATCTACAAAAGAGCATTATTAAGCACAAGGTATTCAGCAAATGTTACTTATGTTACATAATCATCTACTCATCGTAAAAAAGTTTAACCTAATAACTTTGTAAATGCTTGTGGAAGATAAGAGAATTTTGGCTCTTTGTGAAAAACAGCGACTGTTGAATCGAATAGGATAACTGTAAGAAATTCGATGGTATCTATACGGTCTGTTCCAATTTACAATACTGGAGCCGTGAGAAGTGATGTGTAATATTTTTCCTTTTACATATATACGTTAATACATAATTACTACTATGTTCTGTTATTAGGCTGCAGCACATCTTAACCAACACTTCCCATTACATTAGTAACTTTAGCGTATCTGAGATTAAAATACATCTAAGTAGTACAAAAATAATTAAAAACTTTCTTTTATATATTTCTTGTATATTTGATATATATATATATATATATATATATATATATATATATATATATATCAATATATATATATTGATTACTTAAACTAGCTGTACTGTAGAGTGTAGACTGACAAATGTTCAAACTGCCCACTACTTATCGATTGTTTGGCTGAATTTTTTTTAATGCCAAATTCAAACGTCTATGTGTTACATTGCATTCATATTCTCAGCATATCTGGAATTGCTATCGCCTGGATGGAGCGTGCTTTTTCTAAAGCTACAAATGCATAAAATAACCACCCACACATAACCAATCAAATCTTACAATGTGTAGCTCATAAAAATCCCAAATGATTAAGAATTGGAACAGTTAATAAAAAACTCACATAAAGAAATCAGAAAAAAATATTGAGGTTGACAAATTAGTGTGTTACGTTACGCTTCAATTAAAAAATATACTGGAGTGTTTTTCTCGTGTTTTAATAATTCTCTATTAAACACCATATTTTCTCTTATTTCTTTGGTGTTTGACTATACTACACTACATCATAACACGACACCGCAACATCAAGCGCATGATCCGTACTTAACTACTAAACCTCTTTTGTAAGGTTTGATCGCTGCCAGTTACTACGTTTGCGCATGTTTGTCTAGTATTTAATCAAATTAGCCTACGCAGGTATTCATTAATAAAATCTACTTCGAAAAATCGTTTAAGCCCTTCGACTTCAGTTTGAGGATTTTTGCAGCTTATTCAAATTAATACAAACGGAGGCTATATTTCAATGCAAAGTTATGAAAGCTTAGTTTTTTCATAAATGTTTAAGTGCAATAAGTGCAAAATGAAACCAAGTTTAAAGAATGTTTTACTTTTTGCATTGGCTGTCTTCTGCATGGCATTAATTACCAAGTCAAGCTCAGCGTATCACATGGGCTTTTACAGCAAACGAGATAAACTACCGAGGTATGTGCGCAGATTTTTAGTTAGTTATCCATCAATGTTTTGCAATTTTATGTTTAAATTTAAAAAGCGTTAGTTTATCGAATTTTCACGTAAATAAATCGTTTTAATGGCGTTTGTGGTAATTTTCGAAGATTACGCTTGTTTAATTAATATTTTATAATTATATCAGCCTAACTGTACTATTCTAAAACACTCTGTTTTAGATTATTACGATTCGCTCTATAAACCGAAATAATTCTACTGATTCTTTACTATTTTTCGTATGACTCATCAGTTCACTTTTGAACAGGTCGTATAATCGTGAAATGCATATAATATAATATTGTATTCATATAATACAACAGCAAAAATAGGTATAAACACTTTCAAATTAAAAAAATGACAACTTACATTAATAGACTGTGTAAAATATTCGTCAGGACGAATTTTCGTTGTCAAAACAAAACACATACTGAAATAATCTGTATTATGCGGACTCTGATTTTTTTCAGTTTTCCATATGAAATTTATGACAAAAAGTCTATCAGTGGTCCAGTGCAAAGACGAATATACAACTTGCAGTAAGTAATAATTTACTAACTATCATTTTCATTGTTGGATTTTTTTTATTTCCTAATGCTTCATCAGATCGAATATTAATGCATTTTGCAAAGTTACAAATAAGCAGCTATGTACAGACTTGTTTCCAAAGAATGCCAATATTTCGTACAAAAGAAATGACATGCTGATTCTGTTTTGTTTCAGCAAAAGAGTTTGTGCTATTAATGGAGGCATGTCTCTATTATGTGAGTTGATGGAAGGCGGTAATAGAAGGCACAACATGGCTGGTGCTATTAGTAGTGCAGGACCTGGTAAATAGCTTTGAAAGACTGCTTTTTTTATAATTATTAAGACCATGTAATTGTACGCAGATGAAAATTTATGTAAATTTTTAAGTCAAAATAAAAAAAGCAAACACATCACGCAACTTTTCGTACAAAATGATTGTGATTTATTATTTTTTCTCGTTATTAGCTTTATTATTACTACATTAAACATTTATAGTTAGTTTAAATATTATTAAACACGAATAAATAGTATCACAGAACAAAAGAATAAACAAGTTGAGCACAGAGCCGGTTACCGGCTGTAAGTACCTTTGCTATATATGCAAATAATGATTATAACAAATAACTGACAACTATTCACTATTTATACATTCATAAAAATTGGTCATTACTTAATTTGATCAATACCCGATTTAGTCAAGTAATTAGAAAGGTAATATTAAAATAAGTGCGCAGTCTAATAAATAAATTACTAACAGGACACGGCAGAAACTGCTTGGAAACGAAAACTCGCTGTTACCGAGTGACCATACAGTGGACAGCGCGACAACAGCAGGTGGCAAACTTTAAGGGAACATTATGTAACGGCTAGATGGAAATCATCAAAAACGACTGCATAAAATATTATCAGCATTTTAATCTGAAAAATTACAACTCTCAGTGGCGCTCAAAAGACTGAAATACATTACACAGCAGGTATAGAAAGAAATTTTCATTAAATAATGATGATAAACTGGTAAAAATTGGTAATGTTTACATGCCAACAACTCGTAACTACTATCCATGTTCACAGGTAACATTAAATTTTTATCTCATTTGTTTTAAACTTTAATGTTGAGATTCCAAGTGTAATATTATTTCTGCTCCTATAACGCAAAGTGCTGTAGTCCAACAGATTCAACAGATTCATGTACGTTATTCTGGTTTAGAAAAAAACTTTCTTAACTATTATCAATAAACGTACTCTGATCTAATCTTGAATTAAAGGCCGACAGGATTTCCCGTATATGGATATCTATTAGGGCAGTACTGTGCGCAAGTATGAAAAGTTCTGTCACCAGGATGAGATTCTGAATTAGGATGAAACGTAACATTATGGTATTCACAACGAAGTGGATGTTCGCACACTTTCTCAAAATCCCTAACGTCGTCACAGTTGAAGATATCGTAAAGGTCATGGCCAATAGGTGTGGGATTGCGTATCCAAGACAATGATTGACTTACAGTAACAAACCAGACATCACCTTTTTTCTGAAGCTCGTCAATAAAATCTTGTAGTGCTTCAAGATTATAATGGCCTTCGTGAAACCAACGCGGACGGAGATGTAGAGGGAATGGGGCGCGGTTTGACTCATAATGCCTGTAAAAGTTGGTCCTCAATAATTGTAGTGCCTCTTCCTTATCTTCTGGAAAATGGCAACCATCAACATTGTTGCAGACAGTGCTATTAGTGTCTAAGTAGTCAACCATGGGTACTTCCCACATACTAGGGAATGAGGCAGTAGGACATGGTGGGACCACGCATTCTTGAGTAGATCTATAGTCGAGTGTATATGGCCAAAGCGGAGGATACATTTGCTGAGTTGGCCAGGAATTATCCCATAAAAATCCGTTGTTTTTCATCATGGCAAACTGCCTGTTGCCACCCATTTGGAGGTACGGTGCACGCATGCCTAAAACCCGTGAAGGAAGGACTTTACTAAAGAGCGCCATAGTTTGTCGTTGACCTGCCATTTCGCCTGTCCATGTTTGTTCAGATGCATCTCGCCAGTAAGTTGATGGCTGGCGATGACTAAAAAAGAAAAAGCAAGGCATAAAAGAGAAATGAGACATAACCAATTATATGGTGCCACATGCAAAAATCTTTCAGTGAGTTTGACATATTCTCCGCATGTCCAATATGTTGTCCACGGGAGGTTACAACCGTGCGAACCATGGAGGAGAGCGTATGAAGCATAATGGGGAGGTAATCAACAGCAAGTGTAAAAGTAATAATTATTACAACCTGCAAAATATGGAATATAAATTGGACGAGGTCTACCTTGGTTTTGACAAAATAATTGTAGGATGCAGTTTGGGCGTATAACTAGGTGCTTGGGACTATGTCTACTCTGCAGAAACAAAATTTACACTCAAAACTGTTGCGAAAAATGGGCAACAAAACTGGTATATAAACACTATGGCAAAATACTTTCAATTACAAAAACAAACAAAATTAATCTATCATCCAGTTTTGTTGCCCATTTTTCGCAACAGTTTTGAGTGTGAATATTGTTTCTGCAGAGTAGACATTGTCCCAAGCACCTAGTTATACGCCCAAACGTTTGCCTCAGTGAATCCTAGTAAACGGATTATTATAGTTGACAGGCTTCACTCAATACTAATTTTCTTTAAGTTTGAATTTGTTTAAAATTTTCAATATATGAAAGAGCTGTCAAACAAAGTTTTGACAAGCATTAGTTTGTCGTGGCAACAAACGTTTCTATGAACTACAACTGAATAAATACCCAAAGTGATTTCCCGCTGACCCGTTATTAATTGACCTGTAATAAATTCACGCAGCGGCAGTGCGTTACAATATTGAGCATTCATTAAGCTGGTTATTCCTTAATGAGCTCCCATCAATTTTAATTTCTGGTGTTGGATTCTGCATGACTGGTATTAAATTATAACGCAATTTTACATTACAAATTGGATTTCAATTTAACGAAATGTAAAACTCTACTTATTCCGAGCATCAATTATCATTAATGTACGATTTAAAAATCTGGAAAGAGTAATTTGGCAAATTGTATACCAGCTTTAAGTCTCGGGTCCGAAATATCATTAATTTTGAATCTACAAATTTCTAAATCTCATTATGGTAACCATGCTAAAATTTTTGTGTATTGAAAACGTATTATGCATATAATGTTATGTTAATATTAATTATAAAATGTGGACTACTATAACTAAAAAAATAACAAACTAAACCGCTTTCTACTGAGTAAAGTGATCATGATGTAAAAGACCAGTTATAATGCAGGTATATATACGCCATGTCTCTGAACGTCTCGTCTATAATAGTCTGAAATCAATGTATATTAAAAATTAAACCCGAAGAAAGTTCACATTGTTGACTTGCCTGAGAGAAAGTGTTGCAATCTCGACTCCTTGTTTGTAAAGCATTTCTAAAATGACGTATTCCGTAAATTGATGAATATTGAAGAATGTCGCTCCAATCCTACAGCCATTTGGGTTTTTCCTAGGTGTTCGTCGCCTGTTTCGTCCTACCTTATTAAATATCTGCGAATCAAAAATCCAAACAACATTAAGATGAATCATTGTTAATAAATAATAATTATTCTGCAAGCAGTTTCCAATTAGTATTTGTTGGCATGCTTTGATCTAGAATTACATATATTCTTGGAAATCGAAGTACTAACGAAATAAACTCATTTTTAAATAAATGTATTATACCCGTGCTTGTATAACTGTTTAGCTTTGTTATTGATCGCAATAATATCATGGTCTTTAAATCTATTTGTGATTCTCAGAATTACAGACACAGGCGTCATCAAGTAACTTAAGTTATTGATAATTCTGTATACATTACCTGAGAATACAGATGCTGATAATCTTCAATTCTTGCTGCGCCTTCGAAAGTCATCAGTACAAGCTGAGGAATTTCCGAGGGCAGCAGATCTCCAGGTATTTCTGTGCTTGAGCAATGACAATCGGGAAGGCGACAGGACCTTGGCTCACAAGGAAGAGCTGAAACAGAAACAGTTAAACTAGGTAAATAGAAGATGCCAACTTGTTCCTTCTTTTCCCTGATGTCACAAAAAAGTTTATTTATCATTTAAATAAACTGAAAGAAAAAAATGCGAAAAAGTCGGGATTAAGTCTGAATCTGAGCTAAGAATCTTTAGAATACGTCAAACATCTTAATGCGCCTAACCATGATACAGCCCATTCAGATTACAACTTTAAAAAGGTTAGTCTAATTTCTCTTCTGAGACTAAATGAAGATTTGAAAATGATGATCTAATTGGTGAGCTATTATACTGTATTGTCTTGACCACAAAGGGCTGTATGGCTTAGCGGTCTGTTGAACCTGTAAGCAGTAAACGAAGTTTTTGCCCCATGCTTATAACAGTTCATATTTCCTTTCTTTCGGTCGAAGTTGATTTCCAGACAAAAGAATTACTTTATCATAATCATTATTACAACATTTAAGTGTCACTGAGACGAGACACCATAAAGACTCGGTGCTGAAGTAAACTCTGAAATAAAAAAAAGATACAATACAACAAGAATAGCATGTTTCTTATACGCCTACACAATGATTATTTGAATGAGATTTTGGCATAGCCTCTAATAATTGTGATTGCTACTATGGTTGCTGCAACTTAGAAATGTGTACAATACAATACGCTGTTAATAACACGATGACTGTGATTTATTGTAGTTTACTGTGACACGTTACACCATTACGGTGCCACAAAACACTAAGTGAATCTTTTGCGCAGCAATAATATCGGGCGAAAGACTCACAGCAGAACGAGTAATTTTTTGAAGAAGCTTCAAAGTCACCATGCAAGTTATGGTGACCTACTAACCACAGTCCCTTTCATCTGATCCGTCGTTACATTGAGGAAATCCATCGCAGATTTCTGTGTATGCTATACACTCTGAGTGACTGCCATAACAGTATATCTCACAGTCACCTGTAATCAAAATATTTAGGCTTTATTAATCACTTTTTAAAAAGGTATGAAGGAAATAACTAAACCATGAATTAGGTACTTATTGGTGTAATTGTGTCCATTTCCTAAATTATTCACACAGTGTGCAACTCGACCAATATCCCACAGTTACGATTTGCAGTACGGCTGGCATCAAAATGCTATATTAAACGAAATTCAGTATACAATTATTATACATAATCTAGTGAAATTTCAGTAGACTCCGCATTTAGTAAAAAGGATGCTTTGTAGTTTATAGGTAAGTGAGTTACCAAATCGTGTGTTTAATTGTGAAAAACCAGTGATGGTTTTGTCGGTATGTCATTCGAATTAGTGCTTGTCATCAGACTGTTATTACGTCCTGCTACGGATATCTAGATTATTAATAGCGAAGTTAAAAAGGTACTGCGAAATATCATGAAGAAGTATTCAAATTGATTTTTATACAGCCAGCACACTACAAACCATTTCTTATTGGTATTGATGGTTGTGGCAAAACCAGATCGTACTCATTACAAAGTTAAATCTCTTACCATAAGACTTCAAAAAACATTAAACCGGTAAAGGTGACTCTACTTTGTCTATCTATCTATTGAGAAAAACCCCAAGATCAAACAGCCCAAAACCTATTCATAGCAGCCATGCACGTATTTGCTAGCCAGGCATGGTGTTACCTAAATGTTGTCGAGTACGTGCTATGACGACCCATCTATTCCACGCACCCTCAAAAGATAGATATTTATTCTGATGTATGGCCAACAGGACTGATCAAAGTTACAAATGCAAATACACAATTACAGCATATTATATGATACACATGTGCAAATAAATTTTGTCAAAGCACATTAAACTATTCTATGTTGTGATTGCATAAGATATGTTAGTACAATATTATAACTTGCAACACTCAGGAGTACATTAGGTTACAGCATTTAACAAAAATTACGTGCAACACTGTTTTCTCACAGTAAAATAAAAAACTGGTATTCATTCTCTACTACGCTATTTATTTCACCAAAACAATTTTCTGTTGGTAGACAGACCGACTTTCATGTCGCCCAATCTCTATTACAAGGTTATGAGCACTTGTTCTGAGTCAGAGCCATCCTATCTTTCCTATTTTTAACATTTACCATGTTTAGATTTTGCTAAGAACGATATTTTGCTCATATTGAATAAAGATTCCTTCCATGAGATCACAAAATTCGCTTTTAATCTTGTATCAGTTAGAAAACTAGTACTGAACTACAAAGAGGCAATTTTATTGTTTAATAACTAAATTGCTATCCGATAGCAGTTTCTTAAGCGAATCATGCCACGGCAAATTTAAATTTGAAAGTTTCCTTAGACAATCTATTGTGCCTTTCCATAGGATTAATTTCATCACGGGAATTTTCTGGAATGAACACAGTGTGTGTATACTTTGGTTTTTAAAGAAATCATTGGTGCGTTAATGGTACACATGATCTTCAAGGTTGTTCTGTACGTACACTTTTCAGTGACCCTTCTCTAGCGAATACTATCCGTATGCCACGCGTTTGATTAGCTTTACCTCAACGGGCTTCGAGAGTTAAGGCAAAAATACAATCAAGGTCAAGGTCAAGTGACCCTTCCCAACTTGTAATACACGGGTAAAAAATTTTATTAGCTTGTAAGTATTTGGAGATACACATACGTAATGCAAGATACATATGTAATGCAAAACATTCGATTAAAGGTAACAGTCGCAATAAATCATACAACGGTGATTCTTCCCCTCTTTGTGTCAAATTTAAAGGGTTAGCCTTGTGGCTTCTCTGCATAGCTTCCAATGCACTAACAAGCCAATCTCCAAGTTATAGTCAAGATTAAATACCTTAGTTAGTGGTTACTCCAATCACATACGTCAAACTTGAGTAACTTGACCCAAAACAAGTGTCACAAAATAACATTCGGATGGTGTACAGACGAACACAGGCATACTTGCACGAACGCACGAAGTCGTACGATACATGGATATACAGCGCGTCAACACGTCGTTTGGGTAAGTGCTAATTTTCGAAAAAGCAACACTAAAACCTATGTACACTGCAGGTTTTTAATGACGCGTAATAATATTATTATCGCACATAATAATGATGAAATGGTGCGAAAACGCTGCCACCCCATTTTACAATGATGGTGTTAACCAAAAGCCGCGTTAGCACCACTTCAAATTTTCTTCCTTTTTAAACTAAAACGTCAGTAACGTAGCGGTAACATGTAGACACAATTTAATGTAGTCAATGTCCAGCAAACCATTAATGGCAAAAATTTATTTCATGAATTGCTTTCGATTCACTTTCTTCTGACATAAACTGAATGTGTATGTCTTACTGAGAATTCATTACAAATCACTAAGCCAAAAAGGTTGTTTAATAAAATTTTTATATTGACAGACATCAAAGAGAAACTGTACTTGAATTTTTTTCCATACATGAACTAAGTTGACTTAATGGAATATGAATGATACTTGCCTGTTCGAGGAATTTCTTCTTTACCCTTTCTTGATGAGTCGTAGGTGAAACCACACACGTCGTTTTGCGTATTTTCCGGATTCTCGCACCTGCCTTCGTCCGGCTGTGTCTGACTCCAGAAAGTTCCTTCAGGACAGAATTGGATTTTTGGCCATCCGAATTCACACATGTAAAATACACCGCAGTCGCTTGGATCTGCTGCAAACGTGGCGTTGTTTCCTCCATATTCTGCTGGAGCACATTCTAGTTCTACCTCGAAGGGAACACCAAATCTCTTTTGACGATTCGCAGAAACTATAATAGGCAGGTTATGTGTAGATATTATATACGCACACAGACAGGATAAACTATTGTTTATTTTAATATATGAACAGAAAAACTACACCAAATAATATAAATAATAATAAAAAACTACAACATTAGGCATGTATCAGCCGCACAGTCTTTCATTTATGAGGAACATATTCCACAGGGTAATGTTCCACCGGATGAAGTGACAACATAATTACTGAATGGTTGAAATTAGGCTTACTGTGTTGTAGTTACTTTATCTTCTTTCCTGCAAATGGAATCTTAATCCACAAACTCCATATATATGTTATGGCAATGGTGTTGAGTAACTTTCTGACTAACTGCTTTTGGAGCAAGGAAATAGTTGATATATGTGCGTGTCTATAAGTGTTAAGCAGTGAATGATCCAATAAGTAAATGAGTGGGCGATTGCCAAAAATGCCTGTTGACTGTTTTATCTTCCATGCACCTGTGACAGTCTTATTAGCTGGGCAAAGTTAGTTCTTTGTAAGCTGGTACCTAGAACAAATTGCAATAGAATTTTTCTCTTCGAATTCTGTTAGAATGTGGTCTCAAGCACCTTCGATAAAAAATCGGCCAAATCAGGCTTGGTACTTTAAAGACATATGCATAAATACAAAATGGCGCCTGCCGAAACCGAAAATCATATCTCCTAATCAATCCATCCTGGACGAAAATTATATAGCACTGACTAAAATGGAAAGTGAACATGAGAAATCTGAATGTTGTCATTTTTAATTTGCGACGTCAATATGACGTATTATTTACGAGATAAAAGAGATTTTTGGCCTTGACAGACGCCATCTTGGTTGGATTTATACATATTTGCATCTTTGATGAGGGTACCTGAAATTACGTTCTAACATAATACGAAAAAAAATTCCATTGCAGTTTGTTCTGGGTTACTTGTTATCTTTACCCGCCAGTATCGAGGGAAATGCATTATATACATCCGAACGTGTCCAAGGCATCGTGAACCAGGTTAGTTTGGTTTCTTATGTTACAGAATTATCCGTGGTAATGAGTTAAATTCTGCTTTCTTCTCAACTAAGTCCTGCCATTGAATTTTTAATTCTGGCTTGAATACAAAAATAGTCAGTGTGCGTAAGAATATGGTACCCAAAATCTCTTCTCTGGAGAACAGATAAACTGTTCCTTTACTCCAACTGTAAATATGGAAGTCTAATATGTGTAGCCAAAAATCTTTTCTGTGGTAAACATATAAACGGTTCCTTTATTTCATTAGTAAATATGTGAGCTAAGTATGGTGGCCAAAAATTTCTTCTCTGGTAAAAATACAAACTGTCTCTTTACTCTGTTAGTAAATAGTAATCATTCTGTTCTGCTAACTATCACAGACACTAAATTTTAAGTCAATTTATCAAAATTAGCAAAAAATCACGTTTGTGTGAGCATAAAGTACATATTATACAGTACACCAATTATAAATTGTTCTATTATTTTATCAAGCGAACGCTCTTTTTTGTTTATTATTAGAATGAAAGTCTATTTAAAGTATAATTCTACTTTTTTCAATCGGATAATTAAAAATACTTGTAATTGAAAATGGCCGTTTTCTGTAAATAAAAATGATATAAAGATTTACGATAACAGATAACTGAATAGGATTCATTATATTATGTGTGTCAGTTATTCACTCACAAGTGTTGCACTTATTTTTACATTCTCTCGTCTCCACTGAAGCGAAATATACGCATAATAACTATAGCCATAATTTATAGTACAATTAGTTAGAAAGTATATTTTCAAGGCCACTACAGACATTTAATTAATGGAAAAAATCATAATTTAGAAAATAATACTCTTCAAAACAGTGGTGTGATTTTTTTCAGCTTTTCAAACAAAGAGTAATTTGTTCGACATAATCTCGGAATACTCTATTTAAATTAGGTTAACTCAATATGTATATAAGAGTTTGTTTCGCTGGTCTATCCTCTAAGTTATCTCAAAGCTTTGTATTTCTGTTGGCTCTGTCAACAATGTAACAGACTATCGAAAGTAAAGCTATTCTAGTGAAAGCTTAAATTCACCAAACTTGTCAACCTATTATAGGCCAATGTTTGGTATACAATGCAAATGAGGCACACTTTTTATCTTTATTAGGGTACGTATATATGTAGACCATATTCATCACGGGCAAGAAGCGGTGGTTGGTGCTCCGCTGCTATTTTTTAGTTTTTAATTCAATGCCAGTATAATTTAAAATGTTATTAATATTTTTGCTACGCTATTAAAGATAAATTTAGTATCATTTCAATAAGTAGGCTTACTGCTTATATGCCCAAGTATGTATATGCACATTAAAATGATTAAGCAATATAAAAATACGCAAGGAACTGAACACAAGGTGTCATTGAAGGGTTGTTCGCGGGGATGGGAATCTCTTAGGGATGTCAGCTAAGGAAACCCCATGGGGCGAGTGTTGGTGTCGCATAAGGACAGGGATTAAATGTCACAAAAAATCACGAAAATTTACAATGTCAGCACTTGCAATAAAGGAGAAAGACAGTGATATTCTGTTGTGATAGTTCTAATATTTATAAAACATTGTTACAAGCAGAAGTGGAGCAGACTTTTGCTAGTCTTTCGGAGGATTATATGTTTAATGTGGTTCAGCAAATAGATTAGATTAATATAATCTCAAAACTCCATTCACGGCAATGCTAAACATCATGACAAAAATCATTAGAATCGAAATGTTGTGAAGTTGAAAGACACTTCACCCTAAAAGTACAAGTTATGCTAAGTGCTATGAGGGGAAACAGGTATTCTTTCAACAGTTGTTGTCCCTCGTTTTGGTTTTCTTGCGTATCATAAGTTTTGTCTATGCAGATACAGATCGAACTGAGCGAAATCGGTTGGAATTTTCTTCCGGAACTGCGTAATCAAATTGACAGCTTCATTTTATTAATCATTTGCTCTTAGTGACTTAATATCGATTAGTAACAATAGCATTAAAAACAGTTTTGTTTCATAACCCGCGCACATACAAAAAAATTTGCACTTAGCTGCAGTTGGTTGAGTTTTGACATCTACTCAGTTTTAGTGATTAATAAAAAAACAAAAAGTACTTACCTATGCACAGTATGACATTAAATATAAAAACTAAAAAGAAATGCATATTTTTGTATTTTATCACAGATTTTTATCTTGTCAATTGTTTCATTTCACCGATACCTTAAGCTCGCCATGTACACTGACATTGCCAGCTTATTTATACATCGCCCGTGAAAAAGAGAAATTGCTGCCATTGGTTGGCTTTACGCCAATTTTCCAACTATTTCCGACCCACTTAGAAAACCCCAGGCCGTAAAATAATGAGCGTAGTACAGAGCTCCCTTATTAACCGCCCATTATTTCATTCTTAGATCCTACAGAAAGGGAAAGCATGACCGCCAGTATAATACCAAATGCGCGCGCAACTCTGATAACCTATATCTCACGCTCTCTTGTTCTCCTCCTTGTTGATGAAGTGGAAATCATGTGAGAGATTCTTCAGTGGGAAATTAATTGGCAAAAGAGATGATTACAACTCACGTTTAGATGCAGAAGTAGCACAAGAAGACTATAAAGCAAGCTTTCAATCTGGGTTACGTTTTTTACAGCCGGTTACAAACATACTAATGTCTCTATTGTTATAAACTTGTAATGCCCAATTGATCATTAATTGCACCGGCTTGTTCCCAGTACCCCTAATGATTGTTTTTTTTAAAAAAATTGAAAATAAAGTTAGCATAAATCGTATGTGAACCGTATAGATATTTATCACTATGTAATACTATATTTTTGACGTTAGCCGATATCTTGATCAGCGATTTATACCACCTTTGATTGATATGATTAGTTGTGAAAGTGAAATAATTTAAATAATCTATAAATCTATGTATATCTACTACTATGTATATATGTATAATACTATGAACAGTGAAAAATGTAGGCATTATTCATATCAATCAGTCTGCAATAAGCCGCGCACTACTTCGGAAAACCAGGGGGCTTGGTCGGTTGTGTTTTCAGTGGTTGGATTTTCAATTTTTTTGTAAAATTTTAAGTTCTTACTGATGTAAATAAAAATGTATCACTAAAATTAACAATCTATTTCAGTTGTGCTTGAACATCGAACATCGCAGTGTATTAAATTGAGTTGCTTTCGATAGCCATACCAAATATTACTACCTACAAGGATGTAAAGCCAGGCACTCTGAGAGACGGAAAACGTCAGACCTAAAACCACTGTAATGGCTCTTCAATATTCTGGTGATAAGAGTACGCGTTATGAAATTGTTCATCGCGAAAATGACATGACAACAGAAACCTTCTTTCGTAGAGTATCTACAATGTCCCAGTGTTTATGAATAAAACGATCAATTTGAAATGTAATATTTTTTAATTCTAGTATGGCGCCTGCAATAAATATTTACAACTACAGCGATAACAACGTACTTACGTGTTTTTCATTTATGAATCAGCCATGAATTTTGAAATTTTATGTACCTTAATTGGTGAATTTATAATTATAAAAAATTTATAGAGCGTTTGGGCACAATCTCACAATCATCATTATCTTTATTATTTCAGCTCACATCACGTCTAGGACAGTATAAGTAGAGTTCGAAAAAATGTCGACTTTATTATTAGCGACCCTGGTCGATAGGTAATATGCACGGGAGGAAATCTTGTCGCCAATTGTGACATCCGCATATAGACTTAATGGAGACAATTTCGCGAAGGTCTTGCTCTTGACCTACAAGACACACAATGTCAAATAAATGACCGCTCAAAAACCTCTTGAATTTCACAATTTAAAGCTAACAACAATTGCAAATATTTATATGTGCAAACCAATAAATAAATTAAAAGAAACCCAAAATACAGAATTTGCTATTCTTTCCGTATACTCAGAATGCTTAAACCGGAAAATCTTCTGCAAAACGTTTAAAGAAGGACAGTTCAGCGATAAATGATTCGTAATTTAGAACAGTCGTAGTTTGATATTTTCAAATTGACGACTCATTGTGATAACATATATCTGTAAGTTAGAATAGTTTTAAACGCTAATTCACGAATTTAGGTATAGTGTGTTTTATCTAAAAATTACAGTTTCGAGTTTTGAACAAAATAGTCCACGGCTAGATGAACTTAGTTCATAAGTTATCAGTAAACGTAAATTATAGTCGTACATTCATATGTGCAGTTCTGAAAGAGTTGATGAATACACATTATACATGTAACCTTGAGCCTGTAGTATTACAGTTGTACGATTGTACCATTGCTACTGTGAACAAGCCTTATAGCGCTCAAATAATTGCTTTGATAACTCATATCTTCACACACTAGTGGAGTTAACATGACTAATAGAATAACACAATTAACTTTCTGATGTTGACAACTAATTACGAGTGCTCGTTATTTCCAAACAGCTCGCAGAACATTGTCCAAGCCATTGTAGTAATCGGATTTAATTTTTGTACCAATGTCAGAACTACAATTATTTGTGCATAAATTTGGAGCCATGAACTTAGCTGGCGTGATGAATTGCTCCATATATAGTATTTTCCTTCTCATCTTTTTTCAATTAAACTTTTATTTATTTACCTTACGATCATCTGAAAAGCATTGTAAGATTAGTAATACGTTTATTTAACGTTAACGATATTTAAAAGCATATGTTTATGATTCCATCATTCGCATTTCTAGCTACCCGTTTCTTAACTATTTAAACTTTTATATCATTATTTCAGTCACTAACACAGAATAGAATAGTTGGTTTAGCTGGGAAATACTTCTTATTAAATATAAGCTTAACTTAATTAACGCCTGTGAGCGCAGTTATAGCGTTAGTGTCAATAATAATGTTGGGTGCAATTGTCCAATGGCGGAAATCTACCGAATTAAGGTAAAACGGCACAGGTAAAAATGGCACCGGAAAAAATAGCACGGTAAAAATCGCACGCAAGTGAAACTAAAAGGCACTCAGTAGGAGTCAGACCTCCGCCCAAGCCAAACAAGCCTAGACGTGTTTGTCTGATTTTTTTTATAGGAAAAAACATACAACAAAAATAACACAAACGTAAAAAATGTACTTATATAAATAATTAATTATTATATAGACTAGCGAAATAATCCACAAAAATACGTTGTTCATAAAACAGAATGAACAATACACGAATATCCTACTTAGTATTTGTCTTCAGTTCTTTGATCATGGTAACATTGATATTATGTACTGGCAGATTTACATACGGGGTTAGCTTATAAACTATACATAAGCAATGGATATAGATAGCTTTCAGGCGAGAATACCCCGAAATGGAACCTGCAACTAACTCATAGTTATTCGTTCTGGTGGAGGTATTTATAATCTGATCCTATCTTATAGCCAAGTTCCTGTTATCAAACAAAGTAACAAATTAACGGCGACGAAGTTACGGTGATGATAATCGTAACGCACGAACCGTACTATTTGTGTAATCCTGATAACTAGCACGCAATCAAACAAACAAACAGCATCGAAAATATAACTTCCTTGGTAGAGGTAAAAAAATTAAAATAGTTGTCCCTAACAGTAACCCTACCCTAACTCATATTTTATTAAGTGTACAACAGTTCCTTTTTTCCATCTGTATCCTTTTTTCTGTGCATTTTTACCCGTGCCATTTTTATTGTGCACCAAAGAGACAATATACGCCTTTTAGTCATCTAAAAGATACGATGGTGCTAGTGTGCTGCTGTAAGGCAAAGTCGTTAAAAAGCAAAAACTCGGCAATTTTAAACTTAGACAGGATGATTTTAAAGTAAGACAGGATAATTTTCCATATACTACCCCATTTTAAAGTCCCGTAAAAAGTATACATTTTAACACAATTCATACTGCAAAAGCGTTTCTGATAACTAAATAATAGACTAAAACTTAATTAACGGCGGGCGAGCCCAATTACTGATGACATCACAAACAAACATAATTTTCAACAGCAAAAATATTTCACGAGCGTGTTGCATGTGTTTGCGAAAGCGAAAATTGAAGTACAGTGCTACTGTAAGATATTCAGTATCTTGGCAAGTTTTAAGATGAAAATTCAAATTTCAAATTTATCGCGAGCTGTCGAACGTGTGCAGTTCATCACAAACTAACACTTCTGAACTGAGATGTACAGCACCTGTTTTGTGCAATGCGTTACCGAAATGCAGATGCTAGTGCCAGCCTAACTAGCGAATGGCGAAATGTATGTAACGGCGAAGAACTAGTGGCGCGAAATTGTGTTTGTGTGGCAATAATTCTTGCACGTAAGTCATTTTTGAAAAAAATAGTATGTTTTCTATGTTTCCTTTCAACACTTTTGATCTACAGTTTAAGATTTGGTCCGGTTTTGCTTTAAAATTTCCAGTATAAAGCTGACCAGGGGCTAATGCCTTATTTCGCTAGGCTGTTCTGACATTATGGTTAGTTAAAAGTTACCTATAATTCTGCAGATCCGCCACAGTATTTCTCAACACTTTTTCGAATAGTATAGGTACTATAGTACACAATGCTCATCTAAACATGTATAAGTAAAAGTGTGAAATAATGCAAACTATTAAGCCAATTTATGAGATTGTAACTGTTTAACATAATCTGAGTAAAAGTAAGTGTATTTGCTAACATAAAACAATAGTAACAGCAAAAAACAAAACTCGACTGAAGTCACGAGGGAAAACTGCAAATGGGAAATTTCAAGTTTCGGTCCTTAACAACCTATAGCCTGCTTCCCCCGATAAGACTCAGCCAGATAAGCAAGCTGTCATACCTACTAATAAACCAAATTCTCCTACTGTCACAAAACTAAACTAATACTGAAAAATGCGGAGAAAACTAATATTGAAAACACAACTGTCAATCATAACATGAAATAACTTACAACCTACACACACGCATATATGCACATACAAACCCGTCACGAATCACGCATTTTACTATATTTTTGTTTGTGTTTGTGTTTGCAGTTCCTTTAATAGTGCATGATATTCAGTGCTTCTTAGCTTCAGTGTAAATTTTAGCATTTGTATAGCATTTTTATGTACTGAAATAAACTTTAAATAAATAAAAATAAAACAAAGCAGTACCTACAAAAATAACAAATTAACGATTTTCAGTGGTACATTAGAACTGTACAAAAATATTGAATAAAAGTCACAGCACCAGGTGTCAGTTGAAAATATAAAATATAATAAAGATTTATAAGTCTACAGTCTCTGACAATTTCTGCTTTGCATTGTTGCAGAAACTTTGCTCCTTCTTTTAGTAAAAATCTGAAAAACTGGCCAGCAAGTGCCCCCAGCCCTATTTTTTTCTTAAATATTACTACTTAAAATGTGAACATTATCACAGAGAAATTAAAGGCTAACAACCCGTTGAGGCAACACCCCCAATGCCCATCTACACCATCTTCATAATCATTGCAGCTTCTGGAAACGACGAGACTATAGAAGGGTTTTTTGAGATAATCGAGTCGAAAAAAGATTTTGAAATAAGCACAGACTTAGTACCACGTTTAGGACTAGTACTTTTTTCGTTTAAATGCAACTCTTTTTCGTGTGTATTTTCGCAAAGACATATGATTGCGAAGTAAATTTTATCCAGCAAGCAATTTGAGGATATCGCCTAGTTGAGCAACTGTAAAAGATCGTTAGGAGCGCAAACGTACTAATTATTAATTATCACATTTATCATATTTAGTTAAATTCTTTCTGCTCTAAGCACTATCGGTGTGCGTCGACTAGCGACAAAATTAGTGCCTCTGCCACTTGTCCCGTACTTTGCTTACAACTTCCTTGTATGACAGGATATCCGTTATCCTTCGAATTTATAACAACAGTATATGTAATTTGTACTACTACCATATTGCTGTCGCGCATAGTAACAATTTGTGTTTAATACGTTTCTGTAAAATCACACTTATTGCTATAAAAATGAATCGACAAGCAAAAATTGAAGCGCTTCAATTGGAAATTGAGCAATTAAAACGAGAAGTTCATATTCCAAGAATGCAAGTTTCTCAAGCCGTCGCAGAGTGAGTATGTTTATAGTGTGTCAATGTTTAGCCTTTAGAGCTCCAACTCGGACGCAGCATCTGTTAGCTACAGCAGAACTTTGGTTGCAGTTTCGCATAGATAGTCGCCAAAACATTCATGTCTGGACGATCGGAGTACCTGTTGTTTCAAATAAAAGCATATAAAAGAATAAAGAATTCCTCTTTTTCTATTTTATGTGCATAATTGCAGTAGTTCTATTTCTACCTAATCAACGAAGCTTTTATTTTGGTTAATTCCTCACCTACATAAATTAATGTCACAACAGATGCACAATGGCAAAGCTATACCTTGCCCGAATCTATTATTATAATAAGTGATATGGATAAGTTGTCCTTGGAATGGCATTCTGTTTTTGTTCTCAGTTTCAAATATAAACTTTAAAGTGAGTCCACTTTAATTTTGCTAAAGCTGACAAAATAAAAACGCCAACACTCCGTGAAATGAAAAGTTATTTTGACTCAGTAGAAAATCGTAATGAAGTCTATGAGTAGTTCACTGCTGTTGACTGACGAGTAGCGTGCGAGATTTTTTTGAGACGGTTTGCTCAGATAATTGTAAATATTACTCAGTATTTTCCTTCTGAATAGACAGTTTACTGTTGCAAGTCACTGTTTCCTGGAAGATTTCCATTAAAATAGGATGTCAAATGTATTATTTTTATCACTTGCAGCTTAATTAAATACTGTGAAGAAAATGCGCACGATGATTGGTTGCTGGGATTCGGTTCTAATGCTGACAACCCAATCAAGCCAAGACCAATAAAAGTTTTTGATCGTTTTCATATACCAACGTGCAACATCTTATGACGTCGTCCAGGCTTACAAATGAAATGACCATACGGAACCGAGGTATATGAAACAATAACCGCAGCTGTTTTATTAAATGATGCAAAACAAACTTTACAGAACGCCATAACATTTTCATAAATGAAAATTAGGCAATAGGCACTAGAATTAAATTTTAAAATGTTTCTGACAGCACATATTCTATCGAATTTTGTTCTATTCTATATCGAA
Organism: Tubiluchus corallicola; assembly: GCA_030141605.1. Taxonomy (NCBI): domain Eukaryota; kingdom Metazoa; phylum Priapulida; class Priapulimorpha; order Priapulimorphida; family Tubiluchidae; genus Tubiluchus; species Tubiluchus corallicola. The sequence continues at coordinate 536,398 of JAQGDQ010000080.1, forward strand.
TAGTTGAAATTTGTTATATAGTTACATGATATAACTAAGTACATAACTGTGAGTTACATACATATACATATGTTCCCAAAATTACAATATGTATAAGCAACTAATCAATTTACGTAGACTTGTTAAAATTTAAATAACTTGATTACATTCTATAACAGAAGGCCATCGCCAAATAACAAGATATGTCCGTTAATGCAGAACCTGTCGGTGCACACAAGTGAAAATCTGTCTGCAACAACTTCCCTGAGATGTTTGCTTCATTTGCGCGCTCGATAAACCCTGTTTTATCAACTTTGTCGCACACATTTTTATTAAACGTGTCGTCTCAGACAAACCTTGACGTGTCCTGTTCCCGTCTGTGGGCTCAGTACAACTATTTGCATCAGACAAAACCAAATCAAATCAATAAAAAGCAACCGTTTCATCACGTGGCATAAAATAATTGTTTACTGAAGTTACCGATGATACAGATTATTGCAAATAAAAGCTGCAGCGTGCGAGATTTTTTTGAGACGGTTTGCTCAGATAATTTGCTGCAGATAGATTTTTTAACACTATATTTTTTAATACAGTATGACTAGCTAGTAAAGAGTTTTGTTGTTTTACAGGTGTGAGAAGAAAGAAACTTGACAGGGAGTGAAAAATTAGAACCTATTTAGAGGCGCAGCAGCTGACTTACATTATTGGTGTTAATTTTCTTGAAGAAATATGTACTTCTTGTCTTATGTTACAGTTTATTCCATACGTTAGTCGTGCGCTATTAATAATGCGCGTGTATAATCTAGTTAGCGTCACTGTAAATAAATAAATAAATAAATAACATAAACATGAAGGCATTTTATCTTTATATCTAAACACAAAGCTGGTTGCTTTCCCAACTTTAGCGAACATGTGTTTTAGTGCATTGCATTTATAAAAGTTTAGCCGCCTGGTTTTGCCTTGTCACTACTGGTTAACTCTCGTTGAGCTTACGAACTGCTCTTTTGGCTTTAAGATAAAAGTATCCGTAATGAAGCTGCTTGCATTAATTTGTGTGCTTATTGCTTTGTGCCAAGCCGACAAAGTTAGATATGATGGGTAAGTTCATGTAAAAATTTACTTTTTTTACTTTACCTTTTAATCATCCTACATAATAATTGTTATAAACACGTAACGCCATGCTGTGTATATGACCGTCCGTCAGACAGTGTATCAGTTTTTATAATTATAATGATCAGAAAAAGGTCTTCTTTCGTTATAAAATATAGATGATTGTTGCTTGGGTGTATTATCAATGAATGTGAAAAAACAAACTCGCTTTCATAGTTATTGTAACTGTATTTGTACTTACATTTTGTACTACATATAACAAATTATAACATTATTGTTCATTGTTTTTTTTATTTTTGTTCTGAAAATGCAGATATAAAGTAATAAGATTGACAGGCCGTTCAGAAGATGTCGCTCATTTTTTGAGGAAAATAGAAAATTCTAATAATGAAAAGGTAAAACTACACAACGTTTTGCTTTTTGGGTTTTCCATATTCTTTGGTGTTGTAAATTGCTTTTATTTTATTTTTAACCATAGTTCGCAAGTATTAAATTTGCTGTTAGTATCTGCATATATCATACGGTACTTTTAAATTACTAACTTAACTTGTAATATAGACCATAATCAGTACCATGTCTCACTGAAACTTACAATGTCTTGTCTAAATGTGGCTAATGCTTTTATAGAGAACTCCTAGTCTATTAAAACTAGCACTATAGTTTTACTACATGTCAATAAATCTAAGTACACAGAAGGTGAGAAAAACAGGTACACGCCTTACTCTACATGATAACTGGTTTCCAGGGAAACTCCATGAACGGATTCTTATATTCCAAGCCTAAAAACAAGAATTCAAGAACCACTTTACGACATTAATTCTAAATGAGGACGCAAAGTCAGTAAACAGGTCACTTTAAGACAGCTTTAAAATATTCTAGTTTAGGGTTCGCATTTGCAATACAATTTTTAGATAAAATAAAATGAAATTGTTAATTACAATCGGAAGGACATTTCCGACATGCGTCAATGTGACTAAATCTTTTTTATCGTTATTTAACAAGTTTCAAGTTTTGTTGTCTTTGCTTGTATTTTTTGAACATTTTTAGGTAGATTCTAGCACGAGCCTACTTTTAGCCAAGATTGAATGTCACCACTGTAGAGTTCTTCACTCACCTATGTTACTCTCATATGCAAAAATATTGAAACCATTGTAAAACGTCATCAAATTGTGGGACAATATCCCAAACCATTCCCATGCACCATATGCACCGCTACTCCTTACCTGAGCTGGCCAACCACGCCGAAAGTTTTAGCCCAGTCATAAAAGGAATGGCTTTAACTCTTTGATCAGAAGTGAAGGTCCTCACCCTACATAGAGAGTTCCTGTCCTGTCAGTTTTGTTACTTTACTTCGCGTCCTTTTTAGTTGTCCGGTAATAAATTTGTGGAAAATAAATAACACTGACATGAGAAACAGTATTTTGTTATAGGCAAACTAATGCATCTGCATATAATTTACATGTGTTTGTTAGCTAGACATTTGGTCTAGAACTGATATTATGGCTTCGCCAGACATGGTGGATTTATTATCATCTGCGCTTGAAGCTCACGGAATGCCATATGTCACAATGATTGACGACGTGCAAAGGTAATTAACTAATGTTGCAGATTACACATAAAATTAAATCTAAAGCTGATTTGTAGAGTGCTTAAAAATTAAAAATGATTTTTCTAGGCCTGTTGCATATTTCAAATTTACATTGGGTAAATACCAATTGAGAAACCTTTTTAAACCAGTAATTATTTTCTAAAGTTTTCTATTTACAGAGTTATTGAACTCTCAGAAAGCAGCCAACAGAATGCACAAACAGAAACCAGGGATTTTCAACTCGACCAGTACCATACACATGCAGAGGTTTCGATATTTCTTATGTAGAATACTGAAGCATTTTTGTAGTCACACATACGAATGACCGCACTGTGATATTAAACTCTAGTCTTTTACGAACACGGTCTTTAAATTGCTGTTTGCTTCAAAGAAGCCCTACTCCTTCTTCGACTCGTCCTTCCTTTCTACATTACATTGTCTTGCACCAAGGTCATTTGAATAATAATGGGAACACTGTTAAACGTTTCTTGCCCTAAACGGCTTTATGTTCTTTATATTATATGGAACACAAGTAACGAGTAAAACAATTTTGTTTTAGATTAATCACTATTTAGAAACTGTTGCCGAGAATGACGCCACAGGCAGGGCGGAAATCTTTACAATTGGCCAATCTTATGAAGGAAGATCAATGAAAATGCTTAAAGTAAGTATAGAGCGCTTGCCTAATAAATGAAGCCGTTATTTCAATAACTTGCATGCATACAATTGACTATGATGAAAAAAACTTTTACATTTTTACAGATTGGCGAACCAGGCTCTGACAAAAATGTAGTTTGGATAGACTGTGGCATTCACGCGCGAGAATGGATAGCTCCTGCCATGTGCATCTATTTCATTGACAAAGTATGAAATCCTTGGCTTTTTACAGTAATAGTAATGTTGGATACAATTGCAGCTAACCTGTGACTGACTGCCGTGTCAATGCTACTCGTGTAACACAGGTCTAGTAATAATTTATTAAACTTAATACAACTCTAATATTTATACATTCTAATGACTGACACCTGGCGTGGAAATGATGCCAGAATGGCACGGTGCGACATTATGGAATAACTGCATTCAAGCACAAAAATATAGAAATTGGTAGTTTCAAGTGACACTACTACTTTTATTTTTATTAATATAGGTGCTTTAAATTTCTTTATTTTAGTTGATGAGCAATGACGAAGATGCTTTGCAACTGACAAAGTACGCTGATTTCTATATTCTACCTGTAGTAAACCCGGATGGCTATGACTACACATTTGAAAAGGTAAGCGTCAATGTAAAATTCGGGTTTTAGGAAACTTTTTTCGCATACGTAGGAGAAACATAGATTAGTGAAGAAAATATTAGGATTGCATGTAAAACGGATAGTATGTGTTTAAACCACTATAGTATGCAAGGCCATGTACTAATGTACTTTACGAAGTTTTCTTCTGTGCAATTGTAGGATAGAATGTGGAGAAAAACTCGTTCAAAGCACGGAAATCTGTGCGTAGGCGTGGACGCAAACCGAAATTATGATTATTTTTGGGGTGGTAAGTGTAACATCTACTGCCTCGGCCTCATCTAATCTGTATTTATAAACATATTATAATCGTTTAATTTTAATATCAGTATATTATTATTATTCCATACTATCCAATACATCAGTGTAATTAGTGTAATTATGTACATGTTGTATGTGATTTCAAAGAATGCTACATCCTGACATTTGGCAGCATCTGGTCCTGCATCCTCAGTTGGAGATTAGCAATTATATTATCAAGTGACTCTGGCTTCCTGGCCCACAGACGGAACAGGCTATCATAACAGCAGATTTTGCAAAGATTTATAATTTGGCTGTCGATGCATTGAGTCCTCGATATTATTTCTTACTGCCAAGTGTAAAATCCACTTGGTGCTTCTTATTACTGATGAAACAAGAATGATAGTAATTATGTCATCCGCTGGATATACGTGCAAACAATGGACGAATACAACGTGGCTGTTCATGGATAATTCTACAAACGAGATGAAGGTAGTTCAGCAATACGTTGTTAAGCATAACTACTACTTCACAGTTGTATTGGCTTCGTTTTTCAGTGTACTTTTTTCTTTCGTAGGTGCGAAATAAAGGTACATTAATCTTAATCTTATGTAGGACTAGGCACGAGCTCAAATCCCTGTTCGAATATTTATTGCGGTCCACATGCCTTTTCGGAGATAGAATTGCAGCACGTGAGAGATGAACTTCTTGTTCTTGCTCCAAAGATGAAGCTATTTCTTGCTTTTCATAGCTACTCACAAATGTTTCTCTTTCCTTACGGGCACACTATTCAAAAGCCTTGGAATTACGATGACTTGGTAAATAGGATTTCAGCAATAATAATAACATTTTTAAGATTGTCTTTAACTAATTATGTACTGAATTTTAAAATTTAGACTAAAAGAATAAAAATGAACCAGGTCCCTTTGCATGGTACATCAGCTCTAGTGACTTTAGACTCATCTATGTCTTATTGCGTAAACATGTGACTTATACTCACGTTATTCCTACGAAATATGAACAAGTGCCCAAACATTGCTCATTGAACATACGTCATTGCTCATTTAGGTACGTCAATCAACTGATGCCGCTAATGCACTAGCAAGCGTATATGGAACACGCTACACCGTTGGAACCATTCCCGAACAACTGGGTAAGCACTTCTGCTTCCAGTTTCAGATTACTTGATAACCCATCTGAAAATTTAAGATGACAAAATATGTTTCGAAGGCTGCTGCAATCAGTGTCAATTGGATGAGTGATCTGTAGTAAAGTACATTTAAATTGCAATCTGATGTTGCAAAGTTATGTAATATTAAACAGCTCTTATTAGAACAAATCAAACTGCACTATTATTATTATTATTATTATTATTATTATTATTATTATTATTATTATTAGTAGTAGTAGTAGTAGTATTATTATTATTATTATTATTATTATTATTATTATTATTATTATTATTATTATTATTATTATTATTATTATTATTATTATTATTATTATTATTATTATTATTATTATTATCATCATCATCATCATCATTATTATTTTAAATTATTTTGTTGGCTCCTGATTTTGTTGTGATGTTTATGCTTAGAAAATAGTTTTAATCATATTTTAGAATTTATTTCACTCTGATAAACCTATTTAATTATAAAATAAATAAAAAACAGAGATCGATGAAAAATATTCGTCTCATGTAGCTATAAAACATTCAGGTTCAGATAATACAGTTGTACCATATTCAAACAGGAGCTCAGTTTTGAGCCGTAAGAGACCAATATTTCGGATCATTAAAAAAACAATGAAAGAAGAAGCTGACATAATATGCCACATTTAGCCACAAACACCATTGAGTCTAACTGTACAATTAACATTTTCATGGGTTACCTTTATTCTTCTCACCTTTCTCACCATCCTCCTGGTAGATTTTCATCTGTCAGCCGGCGAACACTTGATAACGTCTCTCCAGGTGTCTCTGTCTTCATACGTCTTCTCCTCCTCCACCTCCACCAGTCTAGTTGTGTTCGCCATGAGTTACTTGAGCAAAAAGTACTTCAGTGACTTGCTAGGTCTATCCTGAAGGATTTGGTCCACAGCTCCTTATTTAAATATTCGGAGCACCCTGGCTCGTGAGCCAGGGGTCCCCCATCCGCCACCCGGGGGATGCGCCCAGTAGGGGTTTACCCCCCCCCCCCTTTATTGCATGATGCATTTTTCATTAATTCGAAGACTAATTCCATTAATTTTTAACTTTGTCTATTGACTGTGTTGAAGGCTTTTTGCAAATCGACAAAACATAGGCCTACATAAGATGATTTTTTTTACATTTATTTTCAATCATTGACACAAGCGTGCATAACTGTATATGTGATTCAGACAGTTCCTCATGTTACGAAAACCATTCTGTTCTTCAACAAGATTACCAACATAATTTTCAGTACCGTGCAATAAATTTCATACGTATGACTAGTTAACGTTATACCTTCATAGTTCAACGGTAATCGAGAGTCATTAGTTGGAGGTTTTTGGTACATGATTAATTACACTTTTGAGCTGGAAACAATTCGCAGGTTAAAACATTGAATTTTGTGAAGGAAGAGTCTCAACATAAGCGGCTATAGATGGCTATATTTTAAAACTTCAGTAAGGACCTGGTCAGTACCAACAGCTTTACCAGATTTATATTTGCTAAGTATATCTTTATTGTCACTTTCCCTTATAGACACATTTAGACGACTAACATCATCCGATTCATTTCTATTCAATTCCATTTCTATGCTCCCTTTTCAGAAATGGTTCAGTAATCCAAATAATGCAACTATTTGTACCATCTAGTCTAAATTTATAATTATCAGTTTACCCAAATTAAAAGAATTCACATTCCAAAGTATACATGTCACCTAGTAGTCAGCCTTCTGTTTTGAGATTACTCTATCATATTTAGCTGTAGTTTATCTTTTCCCAGTGTTTTGATAGTATTCTGATATTATTCAGTTTTTTTCCTAAAGGGTTATCGACATCAGGGTGCAATTTCAATTTTCAATTATTGTCAATTCAAGTAGATCACTCATCCAATTGACAATGATTGCAATTGCGAAATGTTTTGGTTATAACACTAATATGTTAATGGATTTGCTTAGATGTCAGAGTTTATTAACAGAAAAATACGTTGTCATATAAAAATATAATCGATGGCATGAAAAAATACAAAACAACTCACTGAATGTCCAAATTGTTTACGCGCATTTGTAATTTCGTGAGCTATATATTATTGTTGTACTGAAACAATGTAGTACAATTTTGGCAGGTTTTGGAGCTGGCGGATCTATAGACTGGGTGCATGGTGAGCTCAAAACGGAATACGCATATGGAGTTGAACTAAGAGATAAAGGCAGACACGGTTTTCTTTTGCCCGCTGATCAAATTATACCATCTGGTATCGAAACTTGGGAAGCGTTAAAAGTTCTAGTTTACGACGCATGCGCAGTTCCGCAACAATAATTACAAGGAATGTAAATTCAGAATTTTTAAATAAAATATTCTGCGCATTAGCTATTTCGCATGAGCTTTTTTCTGTGGACACTGCTCCAGTAATTAATTTCCTTGATTTCCAATGCTCGTGTAAACTTCTCGAGAAAATGTAAGCCGTCCTACATTTCCCAAAAAGTATATAGTCTCATGCATTTTACTTTCTGTGCAACTACAAGCATGATGAGAAAAATTAGAACATTCCATTGAAATTCAAAATGAGTTGAACAAGATAATCTAGACTTAGTGAGGTTTCTAACGAGTAGCTATTTTTGAAGTTTTGCTATAACGTTATTTAAGCACATGAAAGTGAAATGTAACGACTTAACATGTTCGGCTTAAGTTTTGCGACCACGAACAAGATAATGTGAAGTAAACTACATTTTAGGTGAACATTCAAGTTTTTTTAAAGGGATCTTGACATTTTCACATATAAATTCTACAAGTTTTGAGCCAATGATATTTTTGCAAAAATATCTTCCAAAATATGAAACTAACAGGTGCATATGTCATTTTATTTCCTTATCAAGAAGGAAGTGTGTATCACGAAGTGATATGAATGTTATGTGAGACCACTTATTGCACTCAAGGCACACATGAATTTATCTTTCACATTGCATACTTGAACATAACATCTGTTTTATTTCTCAACACTCTTCAGACCATGGTTTATAAAGCGTGCCATATCAAACACGTTTATTTTCTATAACCAACATTGACTGGAATAGGTTGACAATTCGTGCCGTTTACGATATGAAGGTCCCTTTCCTCTTTTTGGCTGTTGTGGTTTTGGCTGCTGCTAAAGTTCGATATGACGGGTAAGAAAGTAAAAGTTGTAAAACACGTGAGGTCAACGTTGAACTTTTTAAAAATAAACAAATAACATGATTTTAATACCTGTAAGGTATCCGGCTGCTACTGCATTTTGGTGCGGACACAACGAAACCAGCTGGTGTTTGGGGCTTATACGTATTACCACTGCTGATACGCGCGAGCAAGCAACACGCACCTTCTTTCCAACACGTACAACTGCACATAGTAGATGCACACGCATTTATAAGCACCTGCTTCTCGCGCTTCTTTCTGCGGTTTAAACGCCAATCAGTTGGCCAGAGTTCATTGTGTCCACACCCTAAACCAGCAGCACAGCAACAAAAATGAATGAAGTATTCCTTAATTTCACGTTTCTTGGGATTTTGACTATCTGCCTATCTGTCTGTGCATGAGTCCGGATAAGCGGATGGAGTTATAGGATAGTTCTTGGAAGTACCTGGAAACCCATTACTTTTCGTTCTAGCGGTTAAATGTCAAGTCACAAAGTCAAAACTGTCGAAATAATACATTTTTCCTATGCTGACTTCCTGTGAATGCGCAGGTTTGCAGTTCTATTGAGTGTCTTCTCTCTAGTTCTGTTCTGTACTGTTTTTGACCACAATTATCCTAAAAAATCTTTCTTCTCATGCACGTGGAAGTGTGTAAAGCAAAATTACCGCAAATTATGTGCACCTACTAGCACAATTTTACAAGCTTTTGTTGTGTTCGCACCTTTAGTTTTTAGTCTTTCGGTTCGGAGGCATTTTTGACATAAGGAATTTTCCTATAGTTTGAAACATGCAGTTCTATTACTGCAACGTCTTTTTTAGTAACATGCTCGGCCAAATAGTTTCAACTTTTTCAAGTTATTGTTTGAAGCAAAAAAAACTCAAAGTAAAGCTAAAGAAATGAATATTTAACGTAGTCTACTCTTTTAGGTATAAAGTCATCAGACTGAATGGCAGTTTTAAAGACGTGATTCAGTTCACAGAGGCACTGGAAAGCTGGACCACACCAAAGGTATGGTTATTGAAACAGACAGGCTTATAGAGTTGTGACATTATATATGTGATATCACTTCATTTGTAACTAAGGCTCTTTTTTCACATTGTCCACAAAGTTACACAAAGGCGTAATAAAATTTGGCAGGTCGATGTTTGGTCAGCGACAGATGTCATGGTGTCTCCTGACATGTTCGACCTTATGGCGGCGATGGTGAGATCTCGCGGTCTCTCGTACACAATCTACATAAACGACGTGCAAAAGTAAGGCATCCATCTATGCATTTTCACATAAATAAACATATTTAAATGAGCCTTAGGTTCAGCACAATGTAGCAACTCTAGCTACTCGTTGAGTTCACTTCTTCATTGTTCTCTTTTTTGTTTCACTTTAATATAGAGCAATTGATGCCGAAGTAGCAAGTAATAGCCGTCGTGCGTCGAAAAGCTTTGAACTGGATCAGTATCACCGACATGACGAGGTAAAATACAATTATTCTGTCGACTATTACTAATAGTGCATGTACACAAGAAACTGAAAGCTCAAAATCCATTCTGGCATTGATATTTACCCCCTGTTGTCAGTAGTAGGAAGTCTGTCTACGGTTTGGTGGATTTTTCAAAACCTGCAGCAAAATTAACCGCAAAATTAAATTTAGCGGAAAGACTGCGTAGACGTGCGATAAAATTGCTGCATAATTGAGGTTCAAGTCAGAATTTATAGTTGAAAACAGCAGTTAAACTGAAAATTGAGTATGACAGCTAGAACTGGTATGTTAACGAAAAAAATCCCACAAGAAAAAGCTTTGTTTTTTAATTGTGGAATTTTTTTCGTTAATTGTTGCTAATGTTGTTCTAAAGAATCAAATTTATAACGGCTACATTTTTTAAATAAAACAGTTAAAGTTGAGGTCGTGGCTTGCATGTCAGTTTAGTTGCGGGGCATGCATTCACCAATGCATCTATACGTGGCATATCTGAAAAACAAATCTAAATAATACCAAATTTGGCAGAAAGGCGCCTATGACTTCCATATATTTCAAACTAAGATGTTGCTCGCAAACGTTATTGTCAATTACCAAATTTTACTTTTCTCACAGATAAATGATTACCTGGAAGCCGTTGCAGCAGCAGACACTGTAGGAATAACCGAAGTCCATAACATTGGGCAGTCATTTTCCGGTCGAGATATGAAATTGATAAAGGTAAAGTGCAAATTATAATTGTCTAAGCAATCACAAAGCTGGATGATGATGATGATTTTGATGGCGAAGATAATGATAGTAAGAAAAGAGTCGACGATAGCAACAGCACAATGATGATGATGATGCCAATGATGACAACGGTGGTGATCATGACAACTGAGTAATTAATGGTATATATATGACTTGTATCCGTTAATTAACACTCAACAATAATTCTTACTACTATTCTACACGAATTATTGAATTTGTTTGAATTTTTAGCTAGAAAGTTGTACATCTTAAAATCAAGTATTTTATTTAATTATTTTATTACCACTAGATTGGAGAACCAGGAAGCAACAAGGATACAATATGGCTTGATTGTGGAATCCACGCCAGGGAATGGATTTCTCCAGCCGTTTGTCTGTATTTTATTGACGTGGTAAAATTACAGTGCCATATTTATAGAATTCACCGACATTAACATATTATTAGAATATTACATACTTTTTACCATTCTGAGTATTTATTGTAATTGTATATTGTATATTTATATTATTTCGCAAATATCCAAACAGTATGGTTAATGGTTAACAGCAGACTAATGATGCTGGTGACATGTTTATTTCTGGTGACAGTATTTCTTTATTTTAGCTAACTAGCAACGATCCTGATGCTCTGGCACTCACCAAACATTTCGATTTCTACATTCTTCCAGTGGCAAACCCAGATGGCTATGAATATACATGGACTAACGTAAGCACAACTTAATTAAATTTCTTATGCATAATAGCAGTGAGGCTATCTTTCTTTTTATGAAACAACACTGGGTGACCATATATTAAAAACAAGCTTAATCTTATTATGTAAGATTAAAATAAATCAGGTTAGTGCACCACATACTTCAAGAGAACTTTCACATCAAAGAGGTCGTCGTCGTCGTTGTTATTATTATTATGTCGTTGTTGTTTTTAGGACAGAATGTGGCGCAAAACTCGTTCAACTCAGTCAGGAACAATATGTGTGGGAACAGATGCAAACAGGAACTGGGACTACTACTGGCTAAGTGAGCCCAATACTCCATTTTTATACAGTTCGGGTTTTGGGTGGCGAGACCAGAATCTAATTATCAAGAACCTTTTAACCTTTTTTTAGGTGAAATCCTAAACCTGCACTGGTGCCTTAGCCAGGTTCATATAAGGCTAAATCCTTCAACAGGCCAAATAGCCAAAACAGTTGGTACATAGATGTAGATTAGCCTAGTTGAATTTACGAACTCTGCTGAGGTGCATAATTATACACGCATTGTACATGGCAGAAGTAAACCAGACCAGTACACAACAGACTGTACATTTGTTAAAATGTATGTCACTTCTCAAGTACAAGGCGAAGTGTACCACTGGACCCAGCGAACTGTGCCATTGGCGAAGTGTACCATTGGCGAAGTGTACTACTGCCGAGGGGTAGCACTGGCGAACTGTACCAACTAAGAATTCACCACATGCGAAATGGGTGGATGCCCATTTGTTTGAGATTTATACGAGCTAACTGAGACACTTGACTATAACAAAAAGTAAACAGCGCCAAAAGACAAAGGCAACATTTATTAATCACCGCTCATTTTAACAAGTAATATTAGCACTGATGGCTATTTAGCGCTACTTACATTTACAACAATAGAGGAAAGGACGTAATACACAAAATAACAAACAACATATAGGGCATCTGTCCTGGCGGTGGCAGCTGCTAGTCTCGAACTCAAGACTGCGAGGTTACAGTCCGAAATCTCAACCAACCAGCCAAGGTGAAATAAGTTGTAAAGATTCTATTTGCTGGATTGTCCACTCACAAAAATTGATCTCTAAATTTAAAACTGCTAAGTAGTTCTTACAACCAAGGGGGCCCAAAAGGCTGTTTAGATTTCATGTATTTAAAAAACTATTTATTCATACCAACATTTTTACATTGTTGCGTAAAAGTTTAGCGTTTACACAAAAAGAAGACGCACAACTACAAATATATATATATATCGAGGATAAAAATAATTATTAAATTTTACAGGTGGCGGCTCCAGTACTAATCCTTGCTCGTCAACTTATGCTGGACCAAGTGCGTTTTCAGAAGTCGAGAACCGAAATGCTAGAGATGCAATTTTGAGTATAAAGGACAACATGAAGCTGTTCATCACCTTTCACAGCTACAGTCAAATGATCCTGATGCCTTGGGGATACACGTACTCACGCCCACCTAACTATAATGCTATGGTAGATCTGAACTGAACTGCTATACCGATTGTTTTTTTTTATATGTGAACATTAGTTTATTGTTGCAGTAATTGAAAGTGCAGTATGTTACAGAATGAAAGTAGTATACCAGATAGTTAGCTTAGCCTGTTTATAACGAGCTTCATAACTTAATTGTTCACTGGTCTGGTATATTATTTACACATTTGCTGGCATTAACGTAAATTAAAAAATACTCTCATCTGGAAGGTTAAAACCTCATGTATTGTTTTCTTTGTTCAGATGGCACAGGCAAGTGCGGCAGCCCAAGCATTGAGATCAGTTCACGGCACTCAATATACAGTTGGTACTATCCCAGATTTATTGTGTAAGTACAGTCTACCGAAAAGTATTGCTTTACTGGTGTGGAGTTCTTGTTTTTTCTGTTTTAAGTAATGTAAACAATAAACCTATTTCACTGAATATTATCGTCATTTAATAAACATTCGTTTTAATTTCCTGCATCAAAAAAACATCTTGTTAAAGAAAAACAGTGCCCAGTTTAAGACTACAACTCAAGATCACAGACGGATATAGTATACTTGATCTGATTTAACATGCAAGCATGTTGTTAGGAAGACTCAAAGTGCTTTACTGTAAAAGTTTGTCTTCATTTCGATTATACCTTTTGAATAAACGTCAACACATTCAAATTGGCATTATTGAAATACGATCTCGCATACAATACAAAAAGTACTCTGCAGTTGAGAAACAGTAGCATAATCGCTCTAACTGCGCCCGCGGACCTCGTAAACTTCCTAAGGTAATATTGAAATAAAACATACAATATATTAGACTATTGGCCAAAATGAGCTATGGTCTAGAAATCACACTGTATTCATTCAAAGTTACTACTCAATGCATTATATTAAATTTCATTCAATATACATTGCCGTCGTTGTTCATTTTACAGATATTGCCTCGGGATCATCTCTTGATTGGGCGTATGGTGCAGCCGGGTGTGAAAATTCCTACACATTTGAGCTCAGAGACAAGGGACGTTATGGGTTCATTCTCCCTGCCGACCAAATTATACCATCTGGCGAAGAAACTTGGGAAGCACTGAAATACCTTGCCTATGATGTCTGTTCAAATTGCTAAGCTTGCAAATTGCTGTTTAAGATTGCCTGATCTTTTTCAGCCTTTTAGATCCTGCTTTGCGCAGAGTGGTGTGTGCTTGGAAAATCTTACGAATTAGGCCTATTATTTTCATTTTTCAGAATTAATTTAAGAGTCGGACTGTTAACCATAAGTTAAAACTGCTATTATTGAAACTTTGACTGGGACTATTGCTACAGCAGATAGATTTTAATTTGTACTGGTGTTAATAAATTTGCGTCATATCAGCGTTGTTTTTAATAAATATGGTAAATTATGAAGTGTTATAAAATTGCTTGTACCGTTTAGACCTTAACAAGGAATGATAATGAATCCAGATTAATCTTGTTGCAGTGAAAAGTAAAACAACGTTATTATAATTAGCTTAATTGGTTTAGATGTTGTTAACAAGCCACTTGCCTCTAAGGGCCTTAGTAAAAAAAGAATATAATGATAAACAACATTATGAACATATCACTAACAGGTAGTTGGATAGTAGACAGACAGAAATGCTAGCAAAACTGTCAAAATGACGTTGAGTAGTTACTAGTTATCATTTCAAACACGTAACTGCTAACGTCAGACACCTATAGGGTATAACCTACAGAATATGAAGTAAAATATTTGCCAAAACACAAAGTGCAATGTGACGGTGCTCTTATATTTCTTAATTGTTTTTGTCAGGACCATGAACCTATTTAGTTGATTAGGCTCGAAAATGCATCTCACAAAAGAAATTGGTTTTTATTAACCATCAAATTAACGATGTGCTGAGCCGAAACGCGGGTTTTTCTAAAGCACGTGTTATGGGTTCTGTGTTTTATTTCCCTAACGTGTACCGTCGTTACTGTTGCGATATAATACTTAGGAAAAATTACTGGTCGACAATCTCAATTAATCTAAATAAGTTGGGCATTAAATTCAATTGCTTTATTTAATCACAAGTATATAACGCATGAAAAACTGTGCACAGATCATTAAAAACTACTGTACAGGTGTCTGCGAGGCTACAAGCGTACCGGTACCAGGTTTACCACGTCACAGCTCCAATCCTGGTGTTAACTGCGACACCATTCGATTTCCATTCCATGACTACCAGTCCACCAACTTGTTAGGAGTCTCACCAATACAAGTCTAAATTAGGTTCCGCATTAACCATAGACCATAATAACAAGCCGTTTTTACTCGGTTTATATCATATGAGGAAGTTCCACAATAGCATAAATCAAAATATCTCAATTAATCTCATTAGAGAAATGTTCAAGCCAAGCAGTGTGGACAGACTTTTGACGTGCCTGCCACACGTTTCGATGTGCTCAGAAACCAAATATCAACTGTGTAGATAGAACGAGAGTTTCACTGCTCGACGAGCTGTATGAATCACCTGTGTTTATGAATTTTTAAATTAAGCAATGAGAGAAAAGCATGCATTAAACATAACTAGGTTACCTGTACCAATTTCGCAACTGTACATATGCAAAACTAAGCTGCTTCATCTCTTAAAGACGTATTTTAAGTTCAAATAATCTCAAGAGTATAATAGGCGCCACATAGAAATTAATAAGAATAAAACTTATTAGGTAAAGCAGCGTTTATATAGTTTGCGCAGGCGTTTAAAATAAGAGACCAAGCTTTTACAGTAGTACGTCCGATAGCGCACGAAAATAGGGCGCTCTTACATGCAAACTGTACAATACTGAATCTTTCTGAGAGCTAGTTCACGTGATAACCAGTTCAAGAGACACAAAAAAACAGGTACACACACCAACAACAAGGTGAAAAAATTTCACAGTTGGAAAAAGTGAATTAGTAGATAAGGATTCTAGTATTGACTAAAATATCATGATCTAAAAGGATGCGAGATCTAAAGGTCAATAATTGGATTTGCAATCTAAAGGAATCCATGAGCAGGCTTAATCGGGGTTTTTCATCTGTCACTCTTTTCAACCAAGGCTAGTAAATTAGTGAAGACTAGCAAATTACTTTTTCTGAATGTAGGTTAAAATGACATAGGTAAAATCTCACAGAAAAAAATGGCACAGGAAAAAATGGGCCAAATGAAAAACTAGGTAAAAATAGCACAGGAAAAAATGTCACGGTAAAATGCACAGGAAAAATGGCACAAGAAAAATGGCACAAGTAAAAATGGTACACGAAACAATAGCACAAATGGAAAAGTAGAAATGGCACATGTTATTTTGAAGCAATTGATTTCTGTAGTAAAACTAGAATGTGGTCGGTAGGAATTCGTCTAATTCTTTTGATTAAAAAAATTAAACACAAAGATAAACAAGCAAACATACAAAAACGTACATGTATTGCTATTATATAGACCAGCAAAGGACTCACAAAATATTTGTTCATTAAATGGATTTATAATTAATAATACACAAATTCTCCACACAGTGTTTATACCTGTAGTTTTGGTAATAGACCGGTAATAGACTGACAAATGTATACATACCTTATAGGGCTATACGCATTAATAAGTAAAGGTTATAGATAGCGTTACACAGTTTTACAAGCAAGATTTTTTCGAAATGGAATCTGGAACTAACTAGTGGTTGGGTGTCCTGGAGAAGATAATAAAAAAGAAGTACTAAACACTCCCTCTGAGACATCCATGAAGTGCCTTTCGAACGTTTTTTGTATGTGGTTTCGGTTAAGTTCTGCGAAAAAAGAATCGGCGAAAAGATTCCCATTTTGACACTCTATACTCACCTTCCTTCACACAGCTTCTTGGAAATCTGTTAAGACAGTTTTTGCGTAATAGTTTTACTGCCATAACAGACAAAAAACAACCAAACAAGCAAACTGTGTTGAAGCATAACTTCCTTGGCAGAGGTAAAAATAACAAAAATAATTATACCTCACTGTAACTCTAACCGTAAACACATATTACTAAGTGCGCCATTTTTCCTGGGCCATTTTTTCTTGTGCCATTTTTACCTGTGCCATTTTACCTAGTTTTTCATTTGTGCCAATTTTTCCTGCGCCATTTTACCGTGCCATTTTTTCTGTGCGATTTTACCTGTGGCATTTTAACCTACATTCACAAAAAGTAATTTACTGGTCTTCTGGCATTATAACTTCCATAACGTATTACAGTATCAGTGCATCGCTTGGTTAATTGTTCACTGCATACCTAACGCTTGCTACTTGCTAAAAATATTACTAATTCATATAATAACCATCAATATTAATAATTACTGACGGCAGAAAGTGAAGTTCAGAACCCTTTTCAAATTCGTTATAGACAATCGGCTACTTTCTAAGAAAAATCGTACTTAATGTAGTACAAATGTAAACGCTCCTAAACGCCGATTAGCGCTAATGCATGGATGAAATGCATTCAGTGCCATCGATGAGTTGGGTCTCATCTCAACAAGTCGTAAAATCATTCTCTTGCTAGCACGTATTAGGCCGCGTTTCCACTGCGCCCGCACAGACACAGACTTTCCTGTCTGCACGTTTTACGTCCGCAAAAGTTATTTCCATTGGGACCGCACTCACTCCATAAAATACGTCAAAAATGAGCCAAAAGTTTAGCGCGAAATTCTAAACATGAGACTTTCTAGAAGAAAGAAGATTTTTATTTTGCTGTGGTGGTTAAAGAAAAAGGCAAGTAGGCGATACAGGAAGCGACAACATCGTTTTTGGGTTCACCTAATATTTGAAAATCGTGGACAGCTAGGCGAATATCATCATTTGTTGCAACAAGTTGTAATGGATGAAGAAAAGTGTCTTTGTTAATTGAGAATGCAATCTGCAACTTTCCGAATTTTACTTGATTTGTGTTTCGAACATCTTAAGAAACAGAACACAAATTTTCGGGATTGTATTTCACCGAACAGCGCCTCGTCGTTACGCTAAGGTAAACAAAGCCAATAACTAATTAACTGTATCTTAGCATGAAATTATTATTAAAATTTTCAGAAATATTATTATACGTGTATTATATATAGGTAATGTCTAATTTTAATTATTATCGAGGCTTTCAATTTACATTAACACTGACAATTCACATTTACATTCCACATTAACAATTTGGTTAGCATACATGTGCGTTATGAAACTCGAAACAAAAAAAAAATGTTGTAATCTTGTGCTTGCGTTATGCAACAATATACATGTAGGTTTCAGCACTGGATTATGCATTCTTGTCTAAATATTCAAGATAACAGTGGGCATCATTCCACCACCATATTTCACCATATATTCCACCACCATATGGTGCATTTTCTTTTACATAACGCAAAAGAAGTTGTTGCACTTCAATACGAAACTACAAGTTCTTAATTGGGTCAAGTTGCCGCATCATTGGCACTAAACTCACAAAAGCTCGTGATTATTTTTCAATTGGTGGTGAAGACAAACGGTAGCAATTTCAATGAAATCTTATGCTAAGCCTTAAAATTATCTACTGTAGCGTTTCTCCTTCTTATTCTAACATGTTGCAGTTGATTATGATTTTGCACGCCCATATGTTGCAATTTTCACAGCGTGTTTTCTAAGGGAATTTAAATAGACTAGTTGAATTCACTTCAAATAAAAAAGTGGCTTTTATTATAAAACTAACAAAGTTTTGAAGCTTATTATTTTCTCCCTGCAACAGCACAACAAAATAATGCAATTTTCAGGGCAAAGTCGAAATATTGTGGCAATAGAGAGTATAGATACATGTATATACTACAAATTTAAAAAATGCATGCACCATAGCATCGCAAAATCAAGCCTAAATTTACAGAAACGTTAATTTAATAACAAAACTACATATATTCTACCTTCAGTATTAAGTTGAAAGGCCACTTCGGCCCACAGCTGTCTTGTAAAATCCCTGTGTCTGCATTGGGATTACTTTTGTCATACAAAGCAGGCCTGATCTCCACAGCGTGTATGATCTGTTCATCCTCCATTGTAAAAATGAGCTTGTCCATCCGCACAAAAAAGGTTGAACAATTAAAGTGCGGATCCGTGCGTATACGTGGCTTTCCGTGCGGACGCAGTGGAAACGACAAACACGTAAAACAATTGTTTTCAAAGACGGGCCATTGTATCAATTTTTTCATAAAGTCATAAAGAAAAAGCCTGTGTATGTCTGTGCGGGCGCAGTGGAAACGCGGCCTTAGACTAGTTTCCCCTAGCTTTAATCTTACTGGGGTCTCCAAAGTGGTCAATGGGACTATCCAAGGGTCGATAAATGCTTGGGGGTCAAAAGGTGATCGATAAACGCCTGGGGGTCAAAAACGGGCGATAAACGCCGGGCTGTGATAGTTTTGGAGTAAAGCTGATATTAGGTAAGAAATAAAATACGCACATGAAATATAACTTGCCTATACGCGTTTCTAATTTACATATAATTAGTTTTTATTGTCTATTTATTTTATACTCTGTTTACTGAAATATAATGATAAAAATATTGTTACAATAATTTATCATTATTTGAAATCACAAGATAATGGACAGTTATAATAATACCTATTTCACCTGAATGCATTAACTTGGATTTTTTAATCATACGCTTTATTTTTAATTACTTGATAAACGTTACTATTAGTGTTGTCATTGGGTATTCCGGTACCCGAGTAATTACCCGCATTGTACATGTCTGGGGATCGATGAGAAATCAAGGATTCCACATACATGCTTTATACTCGCGAATGCTCATCAAGTTCAGCTTCTGGTTTTATGTTTTAGTTTCGTTTCTAAGATGCCTACCAAAATGGAATTAAATTACGCAAACTCAGGATGTAAGAGAAGGAAATGTATCAGCGAAATTTGTTAATATCTGTATAGCATCAAGCAGTTTTTCTGTATGTTCTAGGGATACTTAAGCAAACTGTTCACATAAACCGCATAGTTTTGCTTTGCTGCATTTTAGCAGGTAGCATTTAGCTTTTTACCATTATTTTATTATTTAACATGTTTTCACACTGTTATACATGTTTCCGTATAAGCTGTTAAATTACTGAATTCTGTTATAAGCTAAAATATTGGTTTGAGTTTTGAGTGTTTCCACCACACCTTCTAGTCCGCATAAGTTAAGAATTTTCATGGCAAAAAATAACCACCCCAACATTTCACTGTGAGTAAAATTTGTATTTATATCAAATTACAGGTAAAAGGAAAAGAGAATGAAAATGCACAAAAGATAAGTACAAAGAATTATTTAATTTAGACAATCATTTCGTCGTAACCTTTTGTGTCTTTTAGTTCATAAAATTAATTTTTAATAATATTTTGTGTATTTTTGTTCTTTTTTCTTTCACTTGAAAATAATCCCAAATGTCCAAGTGGTGACTGAAACTTCATGTCTGCTCATTTATACATTGTGGAATTCCTTTTAATATCTCTCTTACTTGTCACTAAGAATTACTTCTTTTTTATAATTAGGCCAATTTAAACTGATTTGCAAAATCGCACACTTTCTCAGATGCAAAAATTCAACCATTAAATTAGTCTGCCGTACAAAATTTCACTAATCTGACGAATTATCTTGTAATCTAAGCAGACACTTATTACTTTAAAAGCCCCATTTATCTTCACTCGTTTTCTTAAACCTGAGCTCGGCTTTTACAAACATCAAAAGAAACTAAAGCTTAGCAACATAATTCCTAAGTTGCGAGTTGCTATTATTATAACGTCTAGCGGCGCAACGAAAATTTCTTGAGTCTCGCAAGCCCGAAACACCAAAAATGCAAAAACTCTCATTCTCGCTACAAATAAGTTGCTGCCTGGTGGGTACGGCTTCTTACGGCAACTCGTACGAAAGAATTACTAACTCATTCATGCGACTATCTGATTTTGTTCTATCACGTAATTTTATTTGTGCCATTTGTGCTACATAGCGCTATATACCTATTAAACAAAGTCTCGCGTCACTCGTTATTATACCAATATGACGGGCTCATATATTATGTTACGCTTTCTTATTGAGTACGTCATCCACCCATTGTTGCACGGGATCTAGAACAATCACGTTATTTCTTGAAATGTTCCGATATCTGTACCAGTAATAAATATTGTAAAATCATCTGGAATAGTCTGTACACCACACCGTCTTAAAATAACGTACGTATTAGAACTTTTTGTAATTACGTAAAATAAACTGCCTAGTTATGTTACGTGTTCAAACACAGAATAAAATAGACCCCGTTTGGCAAATGAACCCAATGACCGAAAGACGGTTTTTAATTACTACTAACAATGCAATTATTGTTGAAATAATTATATAAAACTAGTTACAACAAAACGGTTGAAATTAATATACGCAAAAAACACTAAGGTCATTAACACCACAGATAAAATTAATAAAGTACACTATAAGTAGTAATTAATACAACAAATTTATACGCAAATGATAAGCACAGCAGTTATAAAACGCAAGTACAAAAAAATCAAAAAGTTCACTTAGTAAAACACTTTACACGTACTAGCCTATTCATCTTCACTGCATAATATATGTACCCCTTATCCCCTGCAGGCGGTCCATTTAATATAATTACAAAAATCTCCAGAGCATTACAGAAAGACTCTTTGATGTATAGGTTATTCCTCAGTATTACACGTTTACAATGAAAGTATGGGCGGATGACGGGATTCAACAACAAAGCGGAATTCGTAACAATTACTGTATTTCAATAGTAATAATTATTACTTTGTTAGCAAATAGCTATAAACGTTCTGTTTGTTTGTTTCATTCTGCAAAAGGGACCTACAAGTATTTTATTCTGTCACTTTGTTTGAACACGTAACAGTTATGTCAAATAAACGTTAGTAAATACCCAATTTCAAGATAGCAGTCGTACAAAAGAGACGTATCTGTATGAACCAAAATTTAAACTAGTAAGATATTATGTCGCGGAATAAATTGCGAGAAAAATTCTTTTTTACTTTCCATGACAACAATGGCGACATCACGACTACATTCTTTCATAGTTTGTAGGCGTTTTGGACATAAGAGTGGTAGTACTTGATTGTATGTTCATTGCCGTTTAATATTAATGAATATAGATAAATATACTTAATTTACACTAGTCTAGGTATTACAATGATGAGAGAAACAACAACGGCAAGAGCAACAACAACAATAATAAAAGCTAAGCAAATTGAAATGTTTTTAAAAATAAGATTCCGTTATATTTGAATATGTATTAATTGTTTTATATATGTACATAAACTCAAGTTGATTGTAACTTAATTCCAAGGTTTTGCAAGAATTTGAAAAAACACGCTCTTCCGACACTTTCTTTATTTTTTCTATTATTTTATTTTTTTCCGTTAAAAACCTTAATATGTATTTGCCTATTTAAGCATGACTTCGGGCAATTACTTTCGGAAGGGGGATTTAAGTTTTGCTGAGAAAAGTATTTTTCACTTAATTTGCACACTGGTAAAAAGCCTAGACTATTCTGATACTGAGCCGATTTCTCAAGAACGCAAATAACCAAACTCTGTCCTTAAGAAATCGGTTCAGCGTATCTATTACTATATGTTAGCTAAGTTTAATTACTCGTTATCTTACTGTTCACTAACACACACTCTTAAACTTTATGAAAAGTTATTATGACTAGATTTCCATTCAGCAAATGCAATACTTGTTTGGTTATTTTGCATTTCTGTCATCATTTCAACATATTGCATTCAGTAACAACAGTGCTTCCTTGGTACTCTATTAAGTGACGGTTGTGACGGTTTTGAATTTTCACCTTTTCAATTGGAAGGAGATATCTTGATGTGGTGATGACGGTGGTGATGATAGTAAAGCCTATACTCTTGTAGTAGTAAAATAACTGGCACCTGGATACTCCTGATTTTCCATAGGATACGTTATCATGGGCTTGGTAATATCTGCTGCATCATTGCCATCATCATTTAATTCGACTGTTACAATCTCAGCTCGTTTCTTCATACTACTCTTCTGCGAGTGTGAACTCCGTGTATCTGACGACCTTTGTAAAACAGAACCATTGGGGGTGATACTGTTACTGTTGTCTGTGGAATTTTTCCTATGAGTCTTGCTCATGTGGGTTACGATTGTCGAAGCATTGGACATGCGTGGACCCATGCGACCACGGTCTAACCAAAATCGATTCCAGCGTTTTTTAATCTCATATTGAACCTAGAAATAGTTGAATGTGATTGTAAATTCATATGTTCAACCTGCAGACACAGAAATAATAACTGTATCTAATAACTTCTTAGACTAAACTTAAAAATACAATAAAAATAAACTCCAATTCGCAGCCTAGAGCAGATAATTAGGCGGTAATAAGACAACCAGAAGTTGAACGCCTTCCAAAATTAGTTGAACAGTTCGATTACTGGTAGACTGTTTCCTAGTATCAAATAGACGGGCGTAAGAGGCGGGGGATCAGGAGGGCGATTACCCTCACAGGGCAAACGAATTGTACATTTTCAGGACAAAAGCTGGGTTATTTTTAGGGCAAATATTTTTTTCATGGATTTTATTCAGGCACCGAAATACAGGTACAAAATTTCCTCTTACATAATTATTAGTGTTTAAAATCCAAACAGTACAAAACAATTATTGTGACTTGACATGAGAAAAATCCTAGCACTTAATTGCTGCTAGCAACTCTTTAACCGAAAGAGTTAAAATTAGTATCTTTCTATTATCTTCATTATCAAATTACATACTTTTAAAAAGTGCTAACTCAGAATGATAAGGTTTCAATAATCCTCTTACCTCGCCATTGAAAAAGCAAAAGAGAAGCGCCACAAAGAGGCCCTGTAATGTATAACGGAATCAAAGTAAATGAGGCAACAGTGAAAATCTTTCTACCAGCCACTTTACCTGCGTAATGCATATTTTAAAGATGGAAGAGATGAGCTTTGATCATGCTGAAGCCATGCAAACTATACTCATTATTAATGTCGTTCAAAACTTCTTTACCAGATTTGTTAAAGAGTAGTCAAGTCACGACTTGAAAGAGATCAGTCAAGAAACTGTTACTGCATCGATTCAATGTGAACTGTACAAAATAATTGCTAAACACTTCATCACCACATGGTTTATGACTGCTGCTGCTGTCTCTACTGGTGCCTAATAATTTTATAACACAATTCTGCTTAATTAATTGACAGATGGTGAGAGAATACATCAAAGCTTAAATTCTAAAAAGACAACCACATTCAAGTACATTCAGGACAGTTTTAAGCACATGTCAGTTACTCGTATTGAACATTTTCACAGCTCAAGTTACTCAATTTCATACATGGCGGATTGTAGATGTCACGCACCTAAGGATATCAACAAACAAAGGCGATACACTTGTAGGCTGTGCTCAACTACATATCCAATTGTGTAATACTGTTCCTGAAATTTATTCATACGAAATATTTCAATACAAAATTATATATATTGGTTAAATATTAGCTAAAAAATAAATCAGATTCACGCATATTCCATTGGTCAGATTGCCATTGAACTTTTCGGAAATTATCAGTGTTGTTCTTCAGCCTTTTTGATCGTCTTATAGACTTATCAACAGTTTTTGTCGTTTCTCGTGTCATGCTCTTTCGCCCAGGTTAACTAAAAGGGGAATTGCTGTTCGTCATTGACGGTACCTCTGACGAAGATTCTAAAGTGTTGGGCCATGAAAAATATGCTGCACGTGTCTAAATGTCTTACTCTTATAAATGTCGAATTCTTTTGTCCAAATAGCCTACATACATAATATTCGTAGCCCTATAATTTGTTACAGTTACCTGAAAAGAACTGAAGAACAAATCGAAGCTCAACCATATTACTTCAACGTAGTAATCCTTCACACCAGACAATCCGATAAATATCATGTAATGGACACCAAATAGTGGAACTAAGACTAGAGTAGATTTCGCCAGCTTTCTGCAAATTGTTAAAAATATTCCATTTTATTGTAACATACACATTCTCTTTAAGAAAAAACTTAACATTGGCAGTTCTAATAGTCTAACAAGGATAGTGTGGGACTAGAGGGGCCAGGGAAGCAGGTTCATAAGTATGCCTGATCCATTTAGTTTCTCAATGCTCTTGATTTTCTAATAACCAGGCAATAAAAAAGCATTATATTTTGGAATATAAAACAATTATGGATCATAGCCTTTCTTATACCAGACAACATGCCTAACTGGGCGCTATTAAAAATAACTTAGAAGAGTTTGGCCGGCCTAGGGCTCGGGGGTCAGTTACGAAATAATGAAGTGAGCAGCCTTGGCCAGTTACTAATGAAAGTATATGTTCAAACGAATATAAGAACTTGCAGGACTTTACTGACATGGAAACTTTTCATTTCAAATTGCGAAGTCAATGTCAGTGCTGCAATACAATTTTTTATTTATCATCAGGTGATTTCGTTAATACTATATTTTTTCAAGTAAAACATGGAGAACAGACAAGTTGTCAGCTAAACTTAGTATTATTCTACCAAGGTGACTTCATGTGTCGTAACAACAGTGCAGAAATTTCCTGACAAGCCTGAGAAAAATTACTTTGAAATGCTTCTTTCTGCATATCATGACATTGCCTGAGAAGAAAAAATGAAGCTTGCACTTATGCCTACAAGAGAATAGGAAACCTGAGGAAGAAGATGCTTAGGAGGGGGCAAAGAAGACAGGAAAGCAGGATTGAAAGGTGTTAAATTCAATTATAAAAAGAAATGGACATAGAGATCGTGTGCTGATCAGTGTTCCGATATTTTCGGATAGAAACAACTACGAATAAACACGAGACGTCTTAAAAAGACTTAAGGCCTTTGTTTCAAACAGCCCCGTTTGCGCACTTTTTCAAATCTATTTTAGATTTTGCAGTACCTAATCAATACTATAGTCCCTCACCGCAACAGTGTGTTTGAACTACACCAGAATCATGCGTTGCGCGTACTCGTGCCAGGAAAACGAAACGAAACGAACAAATAATTAACAGATATCATGCAAGGGAAAATACTAAAAACAGTAATAATTTTAACTAGGCATTATATTGCCATTATCACACCGCCGCTCCCTGTATGAACGTAACAACACCAACTAGCCAAAATCACTGCCTTCGTTATTAACATTGCCATCACTATCAGCTCAATCAAAATAATTATCATTGTTTCACAACCATTGTCACCGCTGTCACAAACATACAGGAATTTGTTGGGGAAGAGGTCATTATTACTGATTGATAGTAACGACACATGCTTCATTTACTCATTTCACATTATGTGGTAACGATATTTATGCTCGGATTCGCGCAAATTATAAGAAAATATCCACAAGCACACAAGGGTCTACGTGCTTATAGTATCATGTAGCGTGTGTCTCTGCATGCAGTCGGTCATACACCCAGCATACACCCATCCTACTCACCTATACCTGTATTTTCGCACCTCCGGCGTATGAGATCTTTTTAACTTGGTGTACAACACTCTCAAAATGTTCACAAAGAAAATGAAATTGAGCTGAAACAAAAATAGATTACGTGTAGCAGTTATCAGTGAAACAATCCTTTTCGTGCATGGGTCTTACACTTTTTAGCCCTGCACAATATATCAGGTGCACGCAGAAAAAATATTGAAAGCATGAAGATATTACGAGACAAAAATGTTTTCATACTGCTGCAGCAAACATTCTTATTAGAAACTTTTCATTTTGTAGTAAAGATGTTGAGATACAATAAGCCTTTCACAGTTCCAGCGAGTAATGGTGATCGTGAAAAGATCAAAGATTTAAAGTATTTTTTACACTTGGCAACGCCTTACAGCCCATGCTATTGTAATAGTAATAGTTTCAACAGCTACCTGGAACCCTACCTAGTTCATTTTTTCTTGTTCCCAAACCATATCCTGCTAATAAATCGCACTATGCACAAACAAATGCATAATTAAGTTAAATCCACGTAAAACAACTGACGTTACTGAACTCGTGCCGCAGACGGCACACACACACACACGTCACGTCACTTAACTACAAAAGACACGTTGCTGTGATACACTTAAGTTGACTTAACTTGCTTACTTGGAAACTGTGAAAAGGCTTATTATTTAAGACTTACTGCACAAGTGTATGTGGCATACCATTGTGGAGAAATTACAATACCTATGTGACTAAAGAACTGACAGTTACCTGCAACAACTGTTTAAGAAAGCTATTTTCATTGCCCATGATTGCAGCACTAGTCAAACGTATGTCAACTTGTAAATTAATAATTTTGACGTAGTCATACAAAAATCTGTTTATTCTTTTAAAAATCGATTAGATCACTCTAGTAACATTTTAATGCAACGCATTTCAAATTCTGATATCAGTAAGAATATGAATTCTTATATTTCTAGCAAATGAAAAATAATTTTATTTATAAGTGCGTAAAGGTACCCATATATGATATTGCATATGGTATACATTGATAAATAAGTTTTAAAGGTAGTTTTTAGTAGTGTTTCTTTTTATTTTTGTATTTATGTATTTGTGTTTTATGGACAGAGGACAATGCTTTCTAACTAGTCAAGTGGGTTAAAATGCTTTACACACAGTAGCTGCTAAAATATTGCACTAACAATTAGTTTATGGCAAACGTTCTTAAACTTACAGAACGACTCCAGTGAGAATACTCAGCAGCCACGATAAATATCACGACTTTCATGTTCAAAGACGTTTGATAATAGTGTTACAATGTGAAGCCAATGTTAACCTAATTGTCTGAAGCATTTAGGAAGAAAACTAGAGCGTCGCGTCATTTAAAATAAGTCATAATGCATAATAAACTCCACTTAATCTCTTTTGGATTGCGTTGCCGAGTTACAGCTGTCACGTTGTCAACACTAAAGACATTGGGCGTATGTGGACAGTGCGTGCATTGTTGATATCGGTCGGTTGGTAAATGGTGATTGTGTGTGCAGGTGGAGAATGATCTATATTGGACTGAAGAATAGGAGTTAATTGCGTGAAACGTGGCACCGAGATGCGACTTCTGCCTGTATGGGTGCGAGCGAGTAGAAATTATTCAAGTCTTTGTGGGTTATCCCATTTTAATTTGTCGCACTATTGATTAAGTTAAGCTCAATTAAACATTGGTTAAAAACATCGAGAGAGGCACCACAAGTTTTAAGAAAATTCTAATCCAGTCTAAAACTAAGTAATTCTTGATGGATCGTTTGATTCACTGACATTTTTTAGCTTTGGCTGGGTACTTATAAACTACTCTTAATACCAGACATAAAAACTATAGTCTCTCTTAGGAGTCAGGACGAATATTCTCTCGAATGAGAAAATGATAAAAAATCATGAGCCATTATGAAGTTGAATAAGTAATTTAGTATATAAAGTTCTACTCACTGCAATCGAAAAAGAAATTGGACCCCTGATGATCCAGAAATACCACTTGTTGTGATTGATATTCCAGCATCTGTAAAAATAGCAAACAAAGAAATCGCAGTTCTGAATCGTATTGAATCGCGAATATTGTTTAAATATTATGAAACAAAACACCAAGTTAATGTTCTTTGAAACAATTTGTGTAAGATACAGTACTATAAAGTAAGATTCACTTAAGTTTGAAAAAAACTGTTTCTTACTCTTTGTCTTCATATTCTATTCTAACGGCTATCCATGGTAAAATGAACAGAAGTGGTCCACCTGCCAAATAGTGAACGTGCGTTAACGATAAGCTTATTATGTTAAACTTTTGCTACAGTCGTCATTTTATAGGGCCTTGGAAGTAATTGAGAGATAATATTTCATATGATTAGCGAGTTCATTATCGTCATCCTCATCATCATTATCATTATCATCATCATCATCATCATCATCATCATCATCATCATCATCATCATCATCATTATCATCACGCCAACTACTGGCCTTATTTGTGGCAATTTGTAATAAAAAAAGTTTTCGTCACAGCTATGGACAAAAATAATCAAATCTATCAATTCTAGCCCGCTGCGTAATTGGCGTTAATAAATAGACCAACTTTCCTTTATCTTTATTCTTCAGCTTCAACTTTATCTTTCTCGATCGCACTTTTTCAATAAAAAAATCACGAAAGTCTGTTTTGTAAGCAATAATTGCTATCTTATCACTATTGCATCTTATCACTTCAATAATTTTCTGCGGCTTAAATTTCTGCGTAATAGCAAATTTTAATGGCGCATATCGCTTCTGCAAGTCGGTCACGAAAGTAATTTTCGCTCTGTACACCAAGTAAATTGCCAAAACGTTTGTTTTTGAGGATTAAATCAAAGCCCTAATGTCACTTTTTCCAAACAATTTCTCACAGCTGATTACTACACCTTTAGCATCATTTAACTTGGTATTCCGGCACGTTATCATTTTAGAGGTAAAAGTAACCGCAACGCCCTTATAATGTAAGCTAACAATTATTATTGTAAATTAATCTTAGGTATATCAACTTGTTAAACAATTCGTAAGTTTAGGTACTAGTACATCATCATTACACACTATTACGTTATCTTTTGTCTACAACCAATCACTTCTTTTAAAAAAGAACAAAGCGATATGATATTTAAAAAACATCTATACGTATGCGTTACCTACCCCAAGCTGAAAGACAATACCAAAGAATTCCACTTTTTTCCGTAAAGACGTCCAAGAAAATGAGATTATGGAGATATAGACCTTCCATCAGAATCCAGAAATAATTCACCATCAAACAGTAGTGCCACAATGTGATAATCAGCTTGCACTCCCAATGCTTTTAATAAAAATATGCTTTTTCGTAAAAACAAGTACCAGTTTCTCTGCTAACAAAAGCATAACAACTTAATTTTATTTAGGTATTGAAGACAATTTTCAAGCTAGAATGTTAAAGAAAAAGCCAATGGAACTAGTTGGTAGATAACAAAAACTAAAACGACTGCTACTGCAGCACCTCTGCAGATCATCACATGCAAGAAAAATGGCAGTTACTGCAATGTAACAAAATAAAAGCAACAGTCACAGCAACTGCAACAGAGTGATGACAATGACACTGGCAGCAATAACAATAGCAAACTTACTTTTACATTCACTACCTCACAAGCACAGATAAATGCAATTATGGCAATGACTGCAGCACGGCAGTGATATTAGTAACAAAGGCGACAGCAGTAGCACCAGTACCAGTAGCGCCACTAGCTCCTCTTTAATGTTGACAATTAAAGAAAATAAACCAGAGAAATTTAATCCTCATGAAAAATATTTTATTAATTCGTTTTACTACTAACACACCAAAAAAGCTTTGCAGAAATAGGCTAGTAACCTTTATATAAGCTGCTGGGTGATAGGCTCAGCAGATTTTCGTTGGTTTATAATTGTAATGTGAAATACTCTAGAATAGTCATTAGTAAAATCCTCCCGCGCTGACTACAGAGCAACGTTCTTTGATGACAAATAAAGGGCAGATGAAGCATTAAAACGAGCTTTGAATAGTTATCTTTTCATGGACTAAGTCATTACGTATAAAGTGAAAAGAGCTTTTCTTTGAACGTGACTTGTATGGCAGACAGTTGATTCACGTGGTATTATCAAAATGATGCGCCAATACGTAAGTTCGTACGTTGAGACGAAGCACCAACCTCGAAAATTTCATTATTAATCTTGACTATTTACTTAATTTCAGCTAATCATAATTTCTTATACTTTGTTAAGAATATATGAAAAATCTAACCATACAGCAGGAAAACTGTTGACATCGTGTTATAGGAGGTCTGTAGTTTACAGTTTGAAAATAAGCATTCACGACTTTCCGTAAAAGGCAAAAACTAAAAAGAAATAACTTTTTAACCAAACCTTATACGGTACATACGTACATGTATAAGCAAAGGTTACAGACACATTACACAGCTTTCGAAGCGAGAATTTCTCGAATTGGAACCTGGAGCTATTTAACTCGTAGTTATTTCTCCTGGTGGAGGTAATAAAAAAGAAGTATCCTATCTTCTAGTCAAGTCCTCCATCTAATACCTCTATGAAGTTTTTCAAGAATATTTTTTGTTCGGTTAAGTACCGTGAAAAAAGAACGGGCAAAAAACGCTATTTTGGCAGTTTTCACCTTCTCCGTATGTTCAGGAATTTGCTTTAAAATGCATCTTTTCTGTCCCCTATCTACACAAAATTTCGTGGAAATATATTAAATGGTTTGTGCGAAATACGCACTTACTGCTGTATAATAGGCAAAAAACAAATAAACAAACAAACAAGAAAAGTTGGAGCATAAAGTCCTTGGCTGAGGTAAACATAATTATCCCCCACAGTAACCCTAACCCTAAACTCATTTTGTATTATAAGCTTATCATTTTTCCTATTTTTTCATTTGTGCCATGTTTTCCTATACCGTGCCATTTTTTCCTGTGCCATCTTACCGTGCAATATTGGTAATATTTTCAAGTTTTAATTCTAGCCATTTACCTTATGGGTTACTGGTATGGTGAGATAATCTATATGAAAGAAACAACTTACTGGTGTATAGTCAAGAGTACCATTACGGTAGCTAACATCTTTTTGTAGGCCTAGCCCATCTATAAATAAGTTGTCCTTTAAAAGAGACATCGTGGCCCGTAGTATAAACGACATGAATAGATGGATGTGAACTGTGTTTCTTGGACAGTGAAGACGACTGCAAAACAAAAATAAGCTACGTTGCTTATAATATTTAACCAGTGATTGTAAGAACGGTGTTTTAAAATTGTCTTCTAATCTTTAAATTGTAAGAAGGAATAGCGTGGCTTCGCCGAGAAAGACACACGCAACTGCGGGCGCGTGTACTTTTTTGGCGGTTTTATGAAGCGGTTTACTGGTCTTCCCTTCTTATTATAACTCCGAACAGCAAAAACAGAAACATTAGCGAATATCCTGTCTTTTACGAGTACATTTTATCAAATAATTTTTTTGAAAATTGAACCTTACCTGAATCCAAGCAAAATGATGACAGCAACAACTAATGAACAGAGTGAGACGGCATAGCCTATATTTTCCATGAGTTTTATCTTCGGCATATAAACCTGACAGCAAATGAATTAGAAAAGCACACAAATTAAAAACGATTACAAACTGGCAACCGAAAGGCAATCAACGGACAAATTCGAAAAGATCACTAATTAAATTGACTAAGCTAGTGTAACGCTTTTCCAGCACTTATTGTTCGAGGCAAACATTTGGCCTCATAAATTTTAGTGCAATTAATTATTGTGCGGAGAATACTTTCCTAAAAAAAGTCATCCACAATGCTCTTACATACAAATACATTCTTTTTCTCTATTCACACCGGCAAACACAAACAAGGACCACAGTCGCGCTCACTCTATCGTACAAAAGCAGATGGTCCACTATGATTCACAGTTGTATATATATATATATATATATATATATATATATATATATATATATAGTGTCAGCGTGGAGTACAGATTTTGCTAATAAAATAGTAGGAAACCCGTTAAACGATGCACAAAACGTGTTATTACTAATAATTCCACGAGTGCTTGCTATAAGGCTGCATAAAATGAAGTTGTAAGTACCGAAATTATTTTCAGATCTTCACTCAGATATTCCAGCGGATCTTTCATACCATCATCCTCTTTCTGCTGAACGCAGTCACTGTAATTTGTCCACGTCTTGTTTAGTACTGGATGGACAAACCATCTACCATCTTCATCGCAGTGTCGTCTAGCTATACCTGCACAACAAAATCATGGTCATACTTAAATCTTTAAATTATAATCGGCATTGCCAACACAATTGTCAACTGTTTACGAATTACTTATATCTTTGTTACTTTAATACCCTGTTGCCGACTCTAGAATCGAAACATGGTTCGTTTATTCACCAACGCACCTTTTCATTTATTTACAAATTTTTCTACATGCATTTCAAAAACAAATGGTTAAAACGTAAGCTCAAATCTGTAAGAAAAACGTCACTAACGTATTACATATAGAATTGATAAATTTTTAAAGTCAAAGACGGGGGTCACGAAGCTCGTCTGCATAGTAATTTCGAGACAAAAATACTTATCAAAATACATGTATAATTACTAATCACATTTAGCAATGGGACTGATCGAAAAATTGACTGCCACTGATATAT
Source organism: Tubiluchus corallicola (assembly GCA_030141605.1). Lineage (NCBI taxonomy): Eukaryota > Metazoa > Priapulida > Priapulimorpha > Priapulimorphida > Tubiluchidae > Tubiluchus > Tubiluchus corallicola. The sequence continues at coordinate 569,586 of JAQGDQ010000080.1, forward strand.
TTTCAATGGCTAAAAATGACAGTAAGTGACAATTGTCAAAAATCTGGTACCAAATGTTAATTTTTCGCACTGTGTGTGAATTTCTAATCTTTGAAGCATAAATTTTCTAAAAAAAAAGTTTAGTGGACATTTTTCTGGTAAAATTTAAGATCAATTCGCACGGAAAAGTGGTATAAGAGCAGTTTTCTGTCAGTAGAGAAGCCCCATCAAATAATTTTGCTGATAAATAAATTTGTAATCATTAAAGCACGAACATTCTACTTAGCGTTTGCGTACTCCTTCCCCCTTTAACGAGGGGCAATAGGCTGAAAGAAATACAGTATAACAGTAGGTGATGACAATTGTAATATCACGTAAAAAACTGATTATTATGAACAATGTGGTACATTTACAAATCAATAGAGTGAGCACTGGCAGTAGGTAATCCCACATCTCCCCCTTTCTAAGTTCTATCATAACTGATTGTCCAAATCAATAATGAAATATCAACTGTTACACAATACAGTTTTCAAATATTGTTCGTTATAGATGTCCAGTAAGATTTAGTTTCACGTCTTTGAATCTTTAAACTTAAAACCCATTCTTGCTTCACAAATTGACCTTTTTCGTTGATTTCTCTACGCGACCTGAATAGGTACTTGCTTGACGTTGACCACGTTCAAGGCACGTTGTGGAGGTTGGGATTAGGCTTAGGCAATGCAATAACTGTTGCATGGTTCCGCCAATGCTGTCATTGTTATTGTTGTTGTCGTCGTTTGTGTTGCTGCTGTTATTGTTGTTGATGATGTTGTTGTTATTTGCTCGTTTGTTTCTTGCATGCTGTTTTTGTTATCACCATTGCCGTCGTCAATGTTATTTCGTTGCTGTTATTGTTGCAATTATCTTGTAACGAAATGCTTTCTTTTCCGTTTAGTACCTGATTTTCCAATACCAAACTTTGGACTTGTTCAGTATTTTCTTAATATTTCTGCCTGCTCGATCCGCCTCACAGCTGCTTTGCGCGTATCTTGGTGAATTTGTTTCCATATTTTAAGCAAGCCGCCCAGACAGTTTCAAAAATCTATATTTTCCTGGAACCGTTTGTGTAATCTTTCGTAATAGTTGGATGGGGCTATAAAACAAAACATGCTCATTAACCAACTATATTCTTATAGAATGAGCGTTACCTTCAAATGACCTTGAAAAAATGCCTACCAAACTTTTATACAAAACCTTATGCCCTAAGAATCATAGGTATATGTAATATAGGATAATAGACTAACAGTCGGTACCAGATTTGAAATTTTTTGGTATATTTGCTGTGCTCTATGAAAGATAGGGTCAACCAGCGGTTGTTGTTGAATGGGAACGTTTACCGTGATGCATTACCGAATCCAAATGAAGGGTGTTGGCGAAGTGTCCATCGACTATTTTGAGAACAAAAGCACAAAATTTCCGCCAACAAAAACGGCATTAGTTGTCGACGCTGCTTTTTGCCGTTTTCGCTATTGTCTCTTCCTTCCATCAAACAAACATTGATTTCTATTTAAAATATATGCACTTTGTTGGCAAACGTTGATTTATCGTCCTTGTATTATACTGTGTTAATTCACTGATGATGAGAGGCAATACATGTAACTGTTGAGCAAATCTGTATATGTGCAGGGCAAATTGCTTAAGTCAATAAAACTCGTGTTGCTATAAGTCATTATTACAGTAGTTGCTTTTATGTATCCATGTGTTCTATAAAAAGATCGAACAATAATAATAATAATGACGATGATGATGTTGATGATGATGATGATGACGACGACGACGAAAATGCTCCTTGGCGTACGAAATATAAAAAACTAACTACATGGAAGAACACGAGTTTCAATTAATTTACATGTATTATATTACAATACGTCTTTTAAAGCTATACATATACGAATATATATTGCAAATAAAAAATTCTGAAATTGAAAACAATAATACAGTAGAAAGCAAAAGATCAAAACACAGTTTCCGTTAAACTCCATTAACAACGGCAATAATGATATAGAAATTGCAACAATATCAGAAATGGTAGGTAATCTGTTTTTCTGAATTTGAAAGCCACCATTTTAGACAATTTGTTGTGAATTCAGCTTTTCATATCGCTTGAAATGCTGTGTATACACTTTGTGTAACTACGCAACGAAACGAAACCAAATAATGAAAACAGCAAAATTGTTAAGGAACTTAATACCGTGGTAAAAATTATTTTGTCATTATAGTTATAACTAGAATCCTCAGTTTGATTTATATCCTGAGATTTTGCCAATACACCTTTCCTTTCTGTGCAGATTTCTCTGTATGACACTTCCTCTGTCATCTAGTCCAAGCTCTCTCTTCTATCCTCACTATGTCAGTAGTTCACCTACTAGTACACATATACAATTTCATCAATATGGGGACAAGACTCATGGCTCCCTGTTTGACATTTGATCCTGAAGAAGTAGCATATAGTATGCTTGCTGAAACAACTCCCAAATGTGCAGATTACGCACATTGTAGAATATTCTAAGAGCATTCATTCCAGTGTTTGTATTGACTCTATCAAAACGTAGGGCGCATACGTCATTGCAAAAGTACATAATTTCTTGATTAGTAATAAACAGTCGATTTTGTCAGTAATCAAATTGGCAGATATAAGCAATTTTTAAGACATCATCTTTGTCGATATCGTTGTCATCGTCGCCGTCGCTGTCGTTTCATTATCACCATCATCGTCTTCATTATCATCGACCACACAATGCGAGAATCGAAATGAATTTGAGTGACATGTAGTAGTGATGTAACATTACATTCAGTTACATTCGGGCTGACAAGCTACACACATTGCGCCACAAATGTTTAAAACTGACAAACTGGCAAAAACCTGTAATTTGGAATTTTGGATATGTAAGAGTTTGCAAATGCCTGTGAGCAGTAATGGACACTTGCCGGCGAACAAACTGTTACAGGCATGCTAACTTCATTTTTCCCGTTATCTGCTTATAATTGGCATTTCGCGTGAGAAAATCACGCATCTCAGAAAATTGGTCAAATTTTTGGACATTAGATGGTTGTTTATTGAGGTTTTTTCTAACGTCATTTCTCGACAAATCAGCGGAGGTCTCAGCTGTACACCGAGAATGGCAATTTATGCTATAACAAGCTAATAATAAATAATAATGTTGAAAGCTCGCACAATGCACAGGCAATGACATATAACCAAATAGATAATATGCTAACAAAGGATTATGTTTTGAGAGAAAACAAAGTATTACGATAGACGGATTTTTGACGCATTCGGCACTCAGGAGTATACCCGGTAGTAAAAGTAGCGACATTTTTCGATTGAAATAATTAATCCAGTTCAGACCGACCAAAAGTCAATAAACATGTGTCTCGAGAATGAAAGCGGCCTTTCGTCTGGGACGAGCACCATTCGATAGAGGAACTGTCGGAACAAAACAATGATAACCAAATACCAAAACGACCCAATAACATCCAAATTAATCATTTATTCTTATTAATATCTGAAAATTGGAAATTGGAAACTTAAACTACGTCAAAAAGAACTGTTCGAGACGTAGGAACGCGAGTAAAGGATCCAAGTCGGAAAGGCAGGTTTCATATCGGGAGGATGTATGTCCTACTGTAAATCCGAAAATGGCTAACACTGCAAGACTGATGTTAAGACTCAAGACGCGACTGCTGGTTAAGAATTGTAGTTGATAACATAAGTAGTAGTAGTAGTAGTAGTAGTAGTAGTAGTAGTAGTAGTAGTAGTAGTAGTAGTAGTAGTAGTAGTGGCAGTACTAGTAGTAGTAGTAGTAGTAGTAGTAGTAGTAGTAGTAGTAGTAGTAGTAGTAGTAGTAGTAGTAGTAGTAGTAGTAGTAGTAGTAGTAGTAGTAGTAGTGTAGTAATTGTAGTAGTAGTAGTAGTAGTAGTAGTAGTAGTAGTAGTAGTAGTAGTAGTAGTAGTAGTAGTAGTAGTAGTAGTAGTAGTGGCAGTACTAGTAGTAGTAGTAGTAGTAGTAGTAGTAGTAGTAGTAGTAGTAGTAGTAGTAGTAGTAGTAGTAGTGTAGTAATTGTAGTAGTAGTAGTAGTAGTAGTAGTAGTAGTAGTAGTAGTAGTAGTAGTAGTAGTAGTAGTAGTAGTAGTAGTAGTAGTAGTAGTAGTAGTAGTAGTAGTAGTAGTAGTAGTAGTAGTAGTAGTAGTAGCAGTAGTAGTAGTAGTAGTAGTAGTAGTAGTAGTAGTAGTAGTAGTAGTAGTAGTAGTAGTAGTAAAAAAGCCTACCTTTGGAAAATCCTTCTACATAATCAGGACATGGTAATATGACAGTAGACCCCGGTTCGGTAGAATTCCAGCACACTGCTCCATCAAATACTGTTGTACACCAAGTATCTGTCAACCATAAAAGTAACCAATAACTAACTTTTTACTAAAAGTTTATTGTGCCAAAATGCTTTATACTGTGCATAGCAAATATTGCCATGTTTCTCATTTTAATTAACGGTTTATGCATATATAATTCAGCCAGCTGTAAATTGATGTGATTAATCAGCTTAATTAATTTAAGCATGGAACTTTTTGCTTTGCTTTTATACACAATTGAAAAAAAAATTGTTATCAAAGAAAGTTGTTAATAGAAGACAAAATTCCTAAAAGAGAAAACTAATTATTACCCCCAACTGCACTGACAAATAAGACGTGTACGTCTTAAACAGCTCTCACATTAACAACAAAAAGAAATTCGAAGATAAGAACCGAATGAATTCAGATCTAAATCAGTGAGCGCCATGACAATGCTTATACCTGACTATACCGGGTCAACTGTGGCTAACTCATGTCAGTACTTGTAGATTATTCAGCTGAAGCATGATTAATCAATGGGCGCGATGCTCGTGACTAATTTGAAATTTTGAGACTTTGCATAAATTTACTTTGCAGTTGTTTAATGTTATGACTTGACGGACACAGCTGTTCGCCCTAATTTTCACATTTTAGCTCCTATCTCGATCCTGTTAATGTCAGAGGTTTTTTATTTTTATTTACACCTTCCTTTGTCTCAGCTCCTAATCCAGATCTCTCCCTCTCCTGCAAGTTTCGTTACTATGCGTTATTCGTCGTTATAAATTTTGGCTCCTACTCGGGCCCTTAAAATCTCCAGGCTTTTTTAAAGCTCCACGTTTATAGCTACCTCACAATACCTAAATACTTATGGAAAAAAATTGAAGCACTAAGAGTTGAATGGCAATCGAAAAGTGACCCACGTCCAGTGTTCTGGACCTTTTAACCAAAGTCAACGTTCAACAACGACCCTGTAATTTACCTTGTAAGTTTCGTGACTCTAGGCAGTTGCATTTGGAAGTTAACATGAATAAAAATTTTAAAACTGGGGATGTCTAACGTGACGAAACGTCAGCGTCAAAAATTCTCCTATATCGGCGACGCTGGTGCTCGCGGATAAAAGTTAAATATGAAAAAACACGAATAAGAAAAAGGAAAAAAGTAAGCATGAAGAGAATTTATCTCTTGTACATCTAATACTGATTTATTTATATACTTGAAATCTGCGTCAGAAATTTTTGAGACGTCAGTATTCAAAGAAGTTGGCTTGATGCAACTGTACAACGAAAAAAATTAAACAAAATTTTATCTGTATATCTGTATACCAGGTGAACTAGGTTCTGTGATCTGTCGCTGAAGACATTGCGTTCTCTTTTTGTAAAGAATTTCTCTCTGTTGTTCCTTTGACATGACGTGTGAAACGCGATCTTTCTACAAGAAATAACAAAATTAAGTTAAAAGCAGATAAATGACTTCATCAAATGCTACATGTTTAATTACAGTTTGCAAATAAATTCAGTTTTATGTTATGACATTATGCAAAACATTATGCAGGCTGCTATGACTGTCACAATTCCACAAAAACTGGGCTGTTAATTGACATACCAAATAATAACGGTCTCATTAAGTAAGCAAATACAAAACACAAACATGGCCGTTTAGAGTGAAACTACTGCACTTTACCAAAACTCGTTTTAATTGGCTTCTCAGTTTTGTGAATAAGCGAAAGAATTTATGTAAACCACAAACTTCTTACTGGTGAATCATTTTAAGAAGTGTCCTGAGAAGCCATTATTATTGTTTTTCAAAGTAATGCTTTCATAGGTAATAACTCATAAGCTAAACTTAAAAGCGCTGATGTTTTAATAAAATGCCTAGTTTGCACAAATCATAAAAACTAAAAATTAGGAATGACAATACTTATTTCAATTTCTAAAGTAAATGCAATAAAATTTAAATACAATCTATCTCTAATTGTAGTAACACGTTAACTATAGTAACATTAAGATTCACCTTTATATAGAATTTACTCAAAATGTACACTATAAACGACTTACATTTCAAAACAAGCGAAAACTATAGTTCTTTTTACAGATTCCTTATCAACTTGAATTACCTTCTAATTTTGTTCGTTTATTCACAAACGCAAATTTCTGAACGCTCTGGGTAATATGATGAATGGCTTCAAATAACGCATGATTACGAAGCTGCAATCACAAAAAAGCCTGCAGTCATGAAGCCTTGCTCGTTATCTGACAAAATTTGCAGTTGTTCTTCTGATTAGCCGTTATATGGCCTTACTGCATGATGAAGACTATGCACATGCAGTTGTGAGGAGCTGCGCAGATCACGTCATTGCTGATAACGGTGTTCTTGCTTTATGGTGGTATCATCATCATACTATGCTCTCATGCGACGCAACTTAACACAGTGAACAAGAACAGGTAACATGGCCCAGCATAAAGCTCATTTTTCAAAAAACAAGGTAAAAGTATCTTCCTATCAAATCTTAATTGTGAAGGGTCCACATGACAATGACCTTATAGATTACCTCATTATTCATTACCGATTACGTTTGTTCACAAGTAACCAGCTTAAAATGCAATAACCGAATGTTCAGTTTACTGTGCCTGCAATAAATTATGCCTTCTGCTTCCCAAGTTTGCAGTTAAAAATATCCAGTTATAGCAGTTACCAAGTTACTCGCAACTTGGCAAGAAAGAATAATGATAAAATGTGCTCTAAGCAGTTGTTGAATTATGGATAAAATTATTAAATTGTAGATATCCAATACCCAAACTAAAAAAGAAATATGTCAAGAAAATTACCGTATATTGGGTAATAAGTAAACGAAAAACGAAAGATAGGGAATATTATTTAGAGGATTGCAAGAAGCGTGCTTGATCGTAAAAAAAACGAATAAAAATGAATGAAGAAAAATAAGAAGAACGGGAGAAAAGAAGAAAAAAGCAAAAAGGAAGAAAAGGCAAATTTTGAAAAATTTCTTAATTGCGTGTACTGTGCTCGTGACAGACGATTTTTTTTGCCTGATGATTTTTTGAGAAATATACGTGTTAATGACGAGCGCTATTATGCAATCATACACAGTAATGAGCATGAAGATATGGAGAATCTAGCTATGATAATTACTCGTCCGAATTTTGGACTGTTGGTGAGTTATTAAAGAAAAACTACTTGGAAATTTATAAAATGTACGTAAAGTTGAAGAGGAACAGCTCCAAGGTACTTAAGTGCATAATACCCGTAATTGGTATCCTTTGTGTATAAATTACCTGTGAATTACAATTACCGGTAAATTACAATAGTGATTAGCATGTAGTCTGCGCAGAAACGATGTCGACTATACAAAGCTGTCAGGCTTGTAAAAAACGTCAACCGATCTTACACCTCAGATGTAATGGAGAAGTTTTGTGCCATCCATGTGTTGAAAAAAATAAAATAGCAACAGCCTGTACCAGCACGGAAACTGTATCAGATGCAATATTGGTAAAATCAAACGATTCTTTCAGTTTTTTGACCAGCGAAATGAAATCCAAAAAAAAAACGAAATTAACTGAAATCAAAGTAACACATCTAGATCTGATCACTAGTATCGAAGAATTAAAACTAGAAATTACTCAACTAAAAGATGAAACGTCAACAGATATCGACAAAGATAAGATGAATAAAAACTAAGCAGGTTTAATAGCATTTTTCAGTTTCTCATTTACTATCTGTATAATTGATACAGGTATTGGATGAGAAACTGAATACTACTAAACCTGGTTCCAATACTGTAGTGGCCTCCGGTGGTACTATTAGTAATCAGACGGCTAAGAAACATTCTGCGACAAACGAAAACGTTCCTTATTATCCTAGTCGAACTATAATTATCGAATACATTAAAGATCAAAGTTTAGCATCTTTTAGTGCTGTCATAAAGAAAGTATTTATTTTCCTTGGACTTAGTTTGAGACTACATACAGAACGGCTAAGGGCAAAGTGCAAGTACAACTTTCTGATCCAGAAGTAGTTGACATGATCATAAATCAATGGCAACCGCACTACTTAGGCACTGAAACAAAAGTGAGAAAGCCAACAATGCATGATATGGGACTACTGAAAGATTGTGATGCTTTGTTAGATGATGATGAACTATAGTCATGTGTTAGAGAAACATATCCTGATCCAGAGATTGAGATTCCGAAAGAAGAACGGCAAACTCTGCCAATTGTCAAGATTAAACTCACTGCAGAAGCCGAGTTAACTAAAGCTATACAATTTGGAGTACCTATCGGCTGCATGATCTACAGAGTTTATCTACAAGCAGAAGCCTTTGCGCTGTTATAAGAGTCAGAAGTATCGTCATATCTCTAAAAGGTGCAAGTCGCGTGCTAAATACGGGAATGTAGCTGTAATCATGAAACTGATGCTTGCACCTCAAACAAAGTTCAGTGTCCCAATTGTACTGAAGCACATGAGGCTTGGAGCAGAGAATGCATGGCATATTTAGAAAAAGTTGATCGACTGAAATCACTTCATTCAAAATAAAAGTGCGATACTTGTAATAAATGTCTAACTTTAAACTGTAAAATTGCCTGCTCCCTATGCCATAGTATCTACTACCTGAAATGTACTCGAACTAACGTTTCGGACTATAACTCTTTAATTAAAAAAACTGGGTGTGCTATGTTTGCAACGATGAATTGTTTCCCTTTAATCACTTGGAGATTAACGACGAATTATAAGTAATGAAGTTTGCAAGGTGAATATTAATTTAGATAAACTTAATGAATTGGTCTTTTCCCCTTTTGAAATGAACGAAATGTTAAAAAATCAGTTAGATGATATAAATGTAGATTACAATTGCTATAGCAACAATGCTTCGTTAGACTGTGTATATTACAATGATGTGCATTCTCTGACTTTAAGCTGGATGCCAATCAAATGTCAATAATGCACATGAATATACGTAGTTTTCCGGCTAATTTGAATGAGTTTTTGTATTATATGAAAAATATTTCTCAAGAGTTTGACTTGTATGGCTCCTCGGAAACGTAGCTAATAGATGAAAACAGTTTGTTATATGAAATTCCTGGATATAATCATGTTAGTCAAGTTAGAACTAATGGTCAGCGAGGTGGCGGAATTTTCTTATACCTAAAGAATGACTTTCAATTTGATATAAGAAACGATTTAAAATTTAATGATGCAGTATTGAAAACACTATTATTAAATTTTGTTTAATTGAATACTGTCCCGGCTGCTTGTGAAAGCGTAATTACCGCGTTAAATATGGACCACCAGGCTCAGGCATCGACTTATTTAGTGACAAACCAAATTCTATTCTAGAAACTATGAGAAAGGAAAACAAAAAAAATTATATACTTGGTGATTTATATAATTTATTAAAAGCCAACGATTATATTCCAACACACGAGTTCCTAGAAGCATTTTACTCCCATGGTTACTTCCCAGTTATTGACAAACCAACGAGAGTAACTAAGTCTACAGCTACCTTAACTGATAACATTAAGACTGATGATTTTCTAAGTACTAATGCTAACTTTAGAAACAGTGGCATTATTTGTACTCAAATTTCGGATCCCTTTCCATTATTTTGTACTATGAATATTGGACCCAGACCGCAAAAGGTTACCTATGTCCGTTACAAACGAATGTTTAATGAGACAAAACAGTTAGAAGAAAAACCAATGAAGCTATTCCATGGCAAGAGTTGCTTGCTTGTAATGACGTCCAAGCGCATTGTAGTTGTAGTTCATAAACAAGTTTTTGGAGGCATATTAGAAATGCTTCCCAAGGAAACGTTTTGATTGTGCTCGTAATCCTGACAAACCTTGGATTGCTGCAGGTTTATTTGCCAGCGTAAAAGAGAATGTTAAAGAGTGTTAAGAAATTATTCAAAAAAATCCATGTTCTAGTGCACTATCTGCATATAAAAAAATAGGAATAAATTACCTAAATTAATAAGAACAGCTAAACGAAAGTATTATCAATCGAAAATAGAAGAGAGCAAGAATAATACTGTATATCAAAATCTTAGTAAGTTTTGAAACAGAATATAAACAAGCAAAATAGTAGTGCAAGAAATCAGACTAGGTACTTTCGTGATAAAAGGGAAGTTGATGATCCCGTCGAAATTGTCTAACAGATTTTTTTGTGAATGTAGGTTGTAATACTGGTAACACAGTACAACCTACTGATTAGAGCTATACTCGATTTTTGCGCACGCCGCCTCGTGAATCAATATTTATTGACCCTATCACTAAATACGAAATTATAAATGCCATCTCATCTTTAAAATCCAAAGTCAGTGCTGAATGTGATGGTATTTCCGCGAGTATACTGAAATTTATATCAAAAAGTATTGCCGATCCTTTAATTTATCTTTTTAATTTATCATTTGCTGATGGCGTTGGACCAACAGAACTTAAAAAGGCTCAAATATCTTTCATCTACAAAATCCAAGAGCACAACTTATTCTCCAATTAGCGACCAATATCGTCCAGTGCTTTCTAAAGTCTTAGAAAAACTGATATATAGACGTTTGATTAAATTCATAAACAAACATTAACTGCTGTATAATTTTCAGTTTGGTTTCCGTTCGACTCTGGTAAACGAAATTATGCGAGCTTTTGAAAATAACAAGTATTCTCTTGGTTTGTTCATAGACCTTACGAAAGTGTTCGATACTGTCGACTACAAAATTTTATTGGACAAATTAAAGTATTGCGGCATTAGACGCATCTGCCATAAATGGCTTACTAGTTACTTAAATAACAGAAAGCAATGCGTATTGTATATGACTGTGTTTCAGATAAGTTAGATATAGTCTACGGAGTTTCTCTAAGATCGACATTGGGTCCCGCTTATTTTTGATCTATATTAATGATTTAGGAAACGTGTCGAACAAATTATTCTCTCCCTTATCATATTTGCTGATGATACAAGGTTTATTATATCTGACAAAAGCATTGTGTCTCTCTATAACACGGTAAATGCTGAACTTGAATCTATATCCACGGTTCACAGGCCAACAAATTAAGTTCAAAAATCAAGAAAACTAATTTTACAATTTTTAGCACAAAAAATAAGAAGCATATTAAATCTGATTGCAAAACAAGTAATGACAATAACTGCATTGACCATGTCACGCAAACTTTTGGTGGCATCATAGAAAAAACGAATGCAGCTACATTAAACTTCGGCGTAATATTCCTGTTTTTATCCATGCATGTGTAGATGTATCTGTATAGTACAATTATAACTTTTTTGTGATGTTAGGGAATTTTTAAAATTACTATTTATATTTTGTACACTTTTGCTCTTTTAATCAGAACGTCAGCTTTTGTTAGCTTTTATGGCCTTTAAATTATACTAGTTAACAGACAATTTAGTATTGGACATATAAGTCTTTATTGACCTCAAAGTCCTTATTCCAATTAGTAATTTTATAATTTTAACATAATGTAAATGTATTGTATTGTATAATGTGTCTATTTGTGAATATGGAAATAATTAAAATAAAGAAAAGGAAGAAAAAACGAATGTAAAAATAAGAATTCCAAAAAGCAGAATAAAATGCAGGATAAAGAATCGGAAATAAAAGGCTGGAGCATCAAAGTAAGCAAACAAATCAATAAAACAATATGCAGAGGGAAACTAGAAAAAACAACTGAATTTCATTTTTTGCATTGTCACTGTCATAGAGCCTGCGTTGCCTATACAGATTAGGAATGGCCGTGAGATTCGTTCCAGTACAAAATTACAATATAGTTTTGACAACAAAGCTTGAATTTAGATACAAGCAATAATGTAGGCCTAGATGATATGTTCGCTAGCTCTATTATTTTAACTTTAATTCAGATATTTCTCTAGGAAGCAACGATTACGAAATTGCCTAAGGATTATACTTAGCAATAATTTATTATATCTAACACTAAATCTGTGTTATTTTTATGTGTAAATGTTATCTATATAATTATGCATGTATGGATAATATACACCACTTTGATGTTACTAAAATTACTATGTGGCTGTTTATTGTAAGTTGTTTCTTCAAGTATTGTGCATGATGTTGTTGCCCAATAAATTATCTAGCTACTAGTTACGGAAAAGAAGAATCTAATTAAACTGGTAGAATGTAGTAAAGGAAGAGAGACAAATATATAGTCAAAGGGAAGAGAAGAGAGAAAGGATGGGTGTAAGTGATCTTGACCATTTTGATCCAGTGTTGCTATTTTTCATCAGATTAACACATCATGTCACATGCTACATTACACGAAATTTGGTCAAAATTAGTTTTGTACGGTTCAAAAACCAGTTGAATTTGTCATTCAGAAATCTTATCACCTTGACCTAAATTCCTTGAGTAACCCTTTGGTAAAAAATCTTTTTTTCGTTGAGGATAGCCACACCAAATTTCTCTTAGTTCAAGTTTTCAGTGCCAATAACAAAAACTATTTCGAGTTTTGTGATCACAACAACAGCAGCAGCAGCAGCAACAACAACAACACCAGCATCAGCATTAACACCAATAACAATAAAGAAAGCAATGGCAACAGAAGGAACTGTTTAACTTGTGCTTTTCCAGCAGCCAAAAAGCACCGAGTCGTCGACATTAAGTATTAATTTAGATGGCTAATAGTATCCTTAACAAAAATGAAAAAAGAACAAAAACTCATGAGCAGATCCTTGAGAAGCTTCGCGAGTGTCTGTACTAACAGTAGCCATTGGCATTAATTAACTGTTCGCGATTTGTTAAATGAATTCAAACCACGAAACACAGCAGTGCCTGAGAGGACAGAGAAAATCTTTACAATAGACAAAATAATTTTAAACAAAATTCCACCATCAATCCTGGCAAACTTTTTGTAAATCTAACATAAGGTTGTGTGTAAATTCCCCGTTTTTACAAGTTCAGTAGAAAACTATGTGAGGCTAGATTGTTATACCTGTAGTAATTAAATAGTGTTCAAGAAAGTACTAATTTGTTAAAAAAACTGTCTCCATAACTATTGAAAACACATTGAAAGCACGCAGAGCAATAATTAGTAAAAAGATGGTCGCAAGGAAAATAGCTATTAATTTTTATTCCTACAAGCAAACGGCTCTTTAATTAAAATTAATTGTTTACGCTGGCCATTTTCTAAAGCGGTGACTAAATAAATAAGCCTAAACGTACAGCGCACATTCTCAGATTGTTACCAGTTTACACTAGCTGTGTGTTTGGCAGTTAGACTTGCATTGATATATGAATATCTGGATTAAGTATATATTTATTATCTGTAAGCATACATTTACCTGCGTTGGATTGCCTGCTGTTTACATATACAATCCATGTGCAAGAAATTCATTAATATACTTATATGTATAACAATTACAATCCATACTATGCGGGTGGCAGCATACCGCCTTCTTATTGCTCTATTATATTAGTCTATAATCATGCAGTAACTCATTTATAAGCAATCCTATTAAGTGCATTACAATTATAAATATAAAAATATAACGTAAAATGTATCTGCATCCGTATTTTTTAAAATTCCTTGAGCCATATTTTAAATAAACTTACAATGTTTGGTTGCCATGCAATCTGAACCACTTCTTTAGACATGTACAAAGCCCACTTTGGTACAGAAAACGATCACATGTTGCGTTGTGATTTCTCAAAACAAAATTCAGTTGAAATTAATATTTATTGGCTCTTCGTTATTTCTGGATACCTTTATCCGTTCAGCTGTTTTGTTAGAATTTTGTAGTCCATTATGTTTTTTGTTTTATGTTTAGCTGTGTTGCTACATTGTTATTCTAATTTATAACTAGCCCGAGCAGCCGATGATCCAAAGAATCTAAAATACGAAGTACAGAGCTCGTGTACGTTGCCTATTAGTAAACCGGGTATAGATTGCGTGATTAGTCTTACCAAATAATGTTAACTTACCTCCCCATGACTTTGCAGTGTCTGCCACGACAAAAGACACAAGAAGATGAAATTCATTTTAAATGAGTTCATTATGTCATCATCTTGAGATTATCATTAAATCCTGGTATAACTTCAGCACTATCATGTCGCGAGCACTGTTCACACTTCTATATTAATCGATCGGAAGTTTTAGATCAAAGACTGGCATAAACAAACAACGATGAATGATTGCTCGTACAAAAGAACTATGTCGTCACTTTTTCTTACTTGCTCTTGCTTCGTTGGTAAACACTTGAGAAACACTGCCCTGAGCTGAGCCTGACAGTCTATAGCTACTAGCCTATTGCATCCAATTAGTACGTAACAGCTAAGCCAGGCTCAAATATTTCGGAGTCCCTCGAGTTCTTTAACGATTTAATCTGAACTATATTAGATCTGACAAAATTTCTGCTTCTTGAAAGCAATGATTGCTTTAGTTTGCTCAAAATTCTCATAGGCAAGAATAATACAGTTCAAACTTTCATTTCTTCCTTCAATTGGCCATCAGCCAGATTACATAAACCGCTTGTACTGACTAATGACTAATGTGGTCCAAACGATTAAATCCATGCTCGTCAAACAGTGTCAAAATGTGTAACTCAGAAAACCTTCTTTCATCGCTTTCATTCTAATGATACTATTTTCCAACTGCAAAACGTCGTATAAATTGCGCTTGCGAATTGACGAGCGATTGATGAAAGGAGAATAAATGCGTTGTTCAGACTTGGATATCAACAGGACTGATTAAGAGCACTCATGCTTACTGGCATCTGTGCAGCTGTTGGCTTCATACGAGAAAAGTTTAGAAATAGCTGAGCGCATGAGTTACTGAAAAAATTACTTGACACTTGAAGAGCTCACGTCACCGTTAAATAATTATGAATCTGAAAGTACACGTTATTTTTACTTCAGCTTCACTGAAATGCAAAAGCAGGTATACAAGGGCCAACTTGAAATTCAATACTTCAATGTATAAATGCACGTAAAATTTATTTTATCCGGTTCATGACAAACTGACGTTCTGCTGCACTGCTTAATCGTTACATATGAACCCAGTTTGCAGTTAAGTTGCAATATTTCTTTCTTTGTATGATTGTAATGTTATCTAAGATTCAGCTACGAGAAAGATTTTAAAGTTTATTTTTGCCAAACAAAAATACTGTTTGAGTTGCGCCATGAGTTTCCTCTAACTTTCAGTAAACGATAAATTTCTCAAATAAACACACGTTCACATAAATCAGAATGCTTTTTGCGTCCAGGTTCTGAAAGCAAGTTAATATCTCAATTTCTCAATTTTTTGAAAGAAAAATGGACAATAACACTTTGGGAATTAATAGTAGATGCTAGAAGTATTTATGCAAAATTTTGGTGTGCATTTCTTTCCTGATTGGAGTTAACAACGTGTTCGTAAACTTTTTAAGGTACGTTGAAATTTTGAAGTAACTTTTACTTTTATTTTTAAAACTTGAGACTTAGTAAAGCCACATCAACAAATTTCACATACCTATTTAAAGCTATCTTGTAATGTCTACGGAGCTTTAATCAAGCCCTAAAAGGAAAGTTGTTTGATTCATCAATGTTAATAGGAATCCCGAATGCATGTGAGTCCATTATAATGCAACTTAGTAATAATGTACGCATAATTTTGTTGCAATGCCCCCAGAGCCATTCAGAACCCAGATACGCAAGAATGTGTGCTAATTACAGAAGCCCAAAGCCCTTGAAGTTCATGTTGCGATAATAATAACAGACAGTCTTTAAAACCCGACATACTGAGTCGTAACAAAAAAGCATAAAATTACAAAAGAAGTGCAGTTTGTTGATCTGTAGATGTAATAGCTTTATATAGTAGTTTTCTATACATATATATATATATATATATATATATATATATATATATATATATATATATATATATATAATATAATATATATATATAATTACGTATAATACATATAAAATTGTTAGATGTGTAATATCTATACATTCGTCGAACAAGGAGGAACGTGTCAATGTCCACTTAATTTTCCATATCGTACGTATTATAAGATCTGGTCTAAAATTTTGAATTTACAGCTTGAAAATCTACTCTGACTTTAGGACACACGTGTATCCTACAATCGAAATTGTCAGTTTAATAAATTTTCACCCGGTCTTCTTGAATTTGAGGTTGGTCCACTTGCTATATCTATGTGCAAGGTCAAAAAGGTGATCAAATTGAGAGAACAATAAATGCATCATTTTAAAAACACGCCAGCATGCCTTTTGCCTTTGCGAATAAGTGCCGTATTTTGTGAAAGAACTAATACCGAGACTCAGCCGAATCCAGGCTCTACATCAAATAATGATTTATTACTTCAGCTATTATAGAGTTGAAGTCGCAAACAATTCGAATCAGTTTATGACACAGCTCCCACATGCGTTACCGCTCGAATCACTAACTAACTAACACATTCCTAATGTTGATGGTAATCTAAATGATGAACTTCACTATATCACTGACGAATTAGCATTAATACATCATTGAACATTTGAAATTCAACTGACTGTGCGCATGCATATCAGCCTTGCGACCATAATGGTGACGTACACGTATAGTATCAAACACGTACACTGTAATGGTCGATGCACTATCAATCCCTATTTATTTTGTGTACATCATCGGTCGTCTAGTTTACAGACTTTGTGCGCAGCTTGAAAATATATCTGCTCCAAAATATTTGCTTAAAAGCCTCTATCACATGCAGGTTTAAACAATGATAATAACGTGAATTTTATGTGCTAACAAACTCAGCAAAGAAAGGCTGAATAGTTAATGCGGAGTTAGGTACTTCTTGGACAGTAATAAATCTTTCATTCCATTCGCGCTTACGTTGCAATTTTACAGCCTCCAGCAACGCTTCATGCATCCTGTGGCGAAAATGTCCCACATTTTTTTCATCCATTTTGGTTTTAAATCAGTGACTTGCCATTCGCGCGAGCTGCAAACAACATCGCAGATTCGTAATTATCTCTTCAATTTAATTACTTTTCTCGTCAAAATCGTCTTATTTTACGAGAATTTCAATTAATTGAAAAGTGTTAATTGCTGATGAAGATTTTATTAACTTAATTTTTCAAAACAATTTTAATCTAACTATATTGTTAGAGCTAGTTAACATTCTCCTCTTAACTCGATGGTAAAATGGTAGTTAGCCGCGATACTTTATAAACATTACAAATGTTCCTGTTTATCATAATAGTAATCGATTTCAGTTAGTACTCGTTTGTGTTATTTATTTTTAATAATCACTATTGTAAAATTAGCGAGTTTTATATGACAGTGGAAACAAAATAAAATCACTGATAAAAATAACGATGTGTTAGTGTGTTTCTCCCTGTTCATAATGTATTGTTCACCAAATCTTTTAATATGTAGTACTTAAGTGCTTAACTACACTGCGTGATAGGCTTATTAATCAATTGTCCAAAACAGTTGTAAGTGCTAAGTATAATATGACGAAGTTCAACAGAATTTTGCACATTTTGTTGCGGTGTTACGCGCACGTTTTATCAATATTTGTTACTAAGTTATTAACTGAAATCGATTACTATTATTATAAACAATTGTAATGTTTGCAAACTATTTTCTCGTTCATTTAAATCAGTTGTTCCAAACACAAACTGCTCTGTTACAAGTATTTTAACAGTATATATATATATATGCTGTTGTTCAAAGACACCATGTTGTTCAAACGGGCGATACAACCTAAAATAAAACAACAGAAAAAAATGATAGATACGGCGGAATGGGCCCACTTAGCAGCGTCAATGCTGCGTCATTAACTCATAGCTGGGAAAACGAAACGGTACAAAAAATACTGAGCCGTAATTCCGTATCGAGTACATGTACGATCTACTATAGTAATGTCTTAAAAATTAATCGTAAAAGCGACTAAAATATTGATTCTTATTATGAATTTATACATACTGCAAAAACAGAACTGCAGAACTTCCATACCATTTATTTTAGGTTGCAAAGGGTACAAAATTTTGCGTAAGATATAAATTGTTTGAACTACTTTAGACTTAATTAATAATTTTGTGGTGGACAGGATGCGTTAGGTCTATTAACTAGCTTTAACTGTTGTCGTAAATCACGTGCATGCTTACTAATGCCAAACTTTTAATGCTAACTCAAATTTAAAGTGTCTTACCTGAAACATTTGCGAGTATATACTGATCGTAATGCAACACTAATTAATACAAGAAGTTATATGCAGCTCTTATAGAAAAACGTAGCATACTCATCAACATTAAGTAACAATCTAGCATAATCTGCCTTAAGCTGGATAAATTTACCAGCAGGTAACATGTAGGTATACACAAAAGAATTATAGTATCTCTATAGTCATTAAATGCTGTGGCCGCGCATGTTAATGCGTTAGATAAGTACGTTTCGAGTTTCTTTTATCGGCAAAGCTAACCTTAAACTCAGATGACATGCAATTATTAAATGGTTACTGATTTGCGCAGATCGGCAAAGTTTTAAAGGTTGCTCATTAATGACATACATTTTGAAATGTTCTTGCTTCAAAATATCAGAACTAGCAATTAAAACAGCAGTGCTGCATGAACAGGTGTCATATGTGGGAATCAAGCCTACCCAACTTGTAAACAACAACAACTGCATTTCGGGAAGTGAACAACTGCGCTTCTAAACGACTCCGTTTTTAAATTTACACGCAAAATGAACCAAACTAGCTGTTTTGTATGATAATTAGGGGAGAACAGTAAATGTACCAGTGAGTAAAACAAGTCCTCACGCTGAGTTCCTTACCAATGGTAACGTTACAAGCTGAGTAAAGTGGTACGGAAAATGTACGACAAAAGATATGGAAAAAATGCCCTTAGTCTTGATTGAATGAGCCTTCAGTGTTATGCTAAATAGGCCTAGTGCTGAAAGAATGTTTAGACTCGTTTAGATCATCTACAAATACCATTCCTATTTTTGACAAGCGTTAGAAAAGTTTAAAATTTAATTGTTGGAAAGTGCAGGTCACTAATATTTTTACACCACCTTTCTTCTTCATGTACATGTTGAAAAAATACCGCACCGTAATTACTGTTATTACTGCCAGTGATAAACACTTAACACACGCACGAGAAAATTATGATTTTAGACACTAATTAACAAACCCATGGGAAAGAAGAGAAGAAAGAAGAAGAAAAAGAAGAAGAAGCAGAAGAAGGAGAAGAAGAAGAAGGTTGGTGTAAAAATATTAATGACCTGCAGTTTCCAATAATTAATTTTCAACCTTTTGTAACACTTGCCAAAAAATAGGAATGATATTATTAAGCGATTTACACGAAACAAAATCTTTTTTCAACACTAGGCCTCTTTAGTACAACACTGAAGGCCCATTCAGTCAAGACTAAGGGAAATACACAGTTACTAGCGCAGTCTGAAGGAAAATTAAAAATGAATTTTGCAGGCAGTATTTTGTATTCGAGCATACTTCGTTTAAATCCCAACAATCGTTTGACTGCAAGTCTTTCATCATTAACCCGAAGTAATCTGAGTTTAAATTTTTGCACTAATATGGTCACAGGTACTTCGTGTTGTGCTATGTTGTGCCGTGCTGTGTTGTGTTGTATTGTGTTGTGTTGTGTAGTTTTGTACTGTATTTTGTTTGGTTCTGTTTTGTATGAAACTATTGTACTGTATTGTACTATATTGTATTGCATTACATTGCATTATATATATATATATATATATATCATTTTTATTTTTACTCGTGGTACAATGACATCAAATAAACAAACAGATCAACAAGCAAAATAACATTAATTAACAAGATTAGGTGTGCTGTACTGTACTATACTATACTATTCTGTTGTTCCGTCCCGTTCTTTTCTGTTCTGTTCCATTCTGTTTGCTCATGAACTGTACTGTACTGCAACGGGCCTGTGTTGCGCTAAACTGCATCGCATCGCATCGCATTGCACTGCATTGTATCGCATTGCGTTATGAACATTACGCAAAATTGCTTTGCATTGCAGTCAGAGAATCACTATTGATTCATTAGAAAATGCAAAGTTTAAAACGTTTGGAATCAAAGCACTTATTTAAACGTCCTGTTTGATTAGAAATCTCAGTATCTCTATATCGAATGTCAATAGTAATGTGAAAAGAGCGGATGTAGGCTATACTACTGCTCTAAAATTTTAATGTGGTAACCAACAATAATGCAGAATGAAGCCAGGGAAATAATTCTGGGAAAGAGGAAAGTGCATTTCTTCCCCTTTCTTGCATGTTCTCTTTATCGGAAAGCTCGAACAGAAATCACCACTGGACATGTTATTGAAACGAGCTTACATCGTGAAAATCACAACGGATAATATGTCACTTAAAAGAAGTTACATTTTTAGTAGAATAACGGTGACATTGAGCAAACTGTGTGAGATAATAAATAAAATTCAAAAGCTGTAAGAAACTGGCAAACAAGAGTCACGTATATTACCAGATAGGGAATCGATTTATTGACTAGTTGGCTACTTTGAGTGTTATCATTCAAATCAGTCTATTTCTTGAGAAACGCAAGGAACGCAAAAAGGATGGTAAGCTGAAAAACAAGCGTCAGCTAGAATGTAGTGATGTTATTACTTATCATTCGTCAAGTAAAAGCTGAATAATACGCAACGAGGCGTGCAAAAATACTCTATACCCTTTTCACAGTTTAAAAACCATTTTCGCTAAACGATCTGAGAGTTCACACCGTCAGTGGACAAACCATTTTGAAACAAAAAGAAGACATTTGCATTGTTGACGTCACGCCGCTCAAACGAATTTAGTGTTTAGTGCAAAACAGTTTGAAAACGGTTTTAAAATATCCCGGAAACGGCTTCAAAACGGTTTGGTGAATATGTTTTGAAGGGCTATCGTATGAACACTCAAACTGTTTCAAAAATGGTTTTATATAATTTTCCGTATGAAAAGGATACTCGGTCTTTTTCCTTATTACGCACTGTAATTCAATATATTGCCTGCAACGTTGCAGATCAAAATGTGATAGCCAATGCAAGACTTGTTTCAAATAGATGCTTCCACATATCCGGTTATTAGTAATACTAATAATTAGGAGTGAAAGAGAAACGTCGGCAGGTATTGTAAATAATTATGATTAAAAAATAAATTTTAAACATTTATAATAGCCGATAATATCCGTTTCTTCTTTATTCTTGATTAATGCAAGCCTTTTCTAACCCTGTTGCTGATGACTACTAAATACCTGGCGTCATATTTTGATTATTTGGATTTTATTAATTACCTGTATCACTTTCATAATTTTGTTTTTGTCCCCACGTATATATGAGGTCTAAAAGTAACAGTTTTTGCAAAAATTTGTTCCGTAAATTATAGGAGTCTAAGCGGAAGATATACCGTTATTATAGTAACGTATGGCAAATGGCAACGCTACAAATTTCATTAGCACAGCCGGCTCAAGTACGTAGTTAGTAGATTTAATGTCAGTTTCACAATATTATTAGTACTTAACTGGAGTTCTTATTTTTGTTATTGTTTAGATAAGCCATAATTAGATTTTACACTTGGCTTGAAGTTACAAATTCACCAGCTTTGATATGCGTTTTCAACTGGCGAGTTTTCGGTTGGTTTCAAGTTACTTTCCCGAAAATGTATTTTATGTATGAGAATTAGAAAGAATCAAACAAAAAATCTTTCGTATCTAAATTATACGTAGCATAGTGCAATGAAAAGCGATGAATATGTTGTTGTCTAGGCCTGTGAATATTTACATTAGTTGAAACTAAACGTAAAATTACGTTAAACAAAATATGCTGTAAAATCATTTGAAATGCTGTCATACACTCATACTAACTTAAGGTACTAAAATTATTTCAGCATCTTACCAGTAATTGTATACAATTGATAAATATCTATCATCTGCAACAGATGGCGCGCAAGCATAAAACACGGTTAGGTTTCGCAGAAGCCGTACTATAGTCGCCCCATAGATGATAATAATTAGAGTATATTCCAATGCATCGATAGCAGTTTAAAATGTTTTTATATGTTTAATATCGTCAATGTTTTTAAATAATTTATTCATAATTATTAGCGATTCCAATAAGTATTAGGGTTTGCAATATTTAAATAAAATTATAAGTTTTTTTTTGTTTTATGCTTCGTTATATACTAGAAACAATTATCATAGACTCATTAATACGTGCTTTTATATATGATACAGTCTGATATATTGGCATTTTTAACCGTACTAGATGGTAGAGTGGACATTAGTACGCGAGCATATGCTCAAAATAAGACTAGACAAATGACATGTGCTTACAGCCTAGGTGGCAGTACTGATTTGCAAGTGCATCTTGAGGATGGTTGCATAACACAATGCTGCATAACTATCTAGGTAGCAAGAGTTTACATTGACTAGTATTTTATTACGGACCATTATGGTTCCTCTTAAATGAGCCCGTATTACCCACAAGGCTCAGCCCTACTTGAAAATTGTTACTGCTACCCAGATTATTTATCTAACATAGTTAAAACTGGTCACTAGATTGAGTGAGCGATTTTTGAGTTAATGGCTCTTGGATTAAAAAATAGGCGCGCCTTTTTAAAATGAACTCAATGTTTACCATGGTTTTTTACAATGCTATTTTTGGGTGGTATGACTACTATGTACGCATTTTTGATATTGATGGGCAGTTTGAAGTGGTTAACCTGTTTGACTGATGAGTAGAAGTAGATTGATGTGATGTGCCGTCAACTGTAACTTTTTGATTTTATTATTTTAACATTAAACGGTAACAGAAGCCTGCAAAGGCCTCTATAAGTTCTATTATCAGTCTATTAAATGGACTGACAGGTTCACAGAGTAACCTATCAATTATTGGCTGCAATAGTCAGTATTTGGCGAACGCTGGCACTTTGATGTCACAGAGGTATCACAGAAAAATCAAGCTTTAAAAAAATTAAGCGATGTTGATAAATGTATTAATGATTTCTAGCCTCTATATGTTCAAATCATAATGTGAAACCCAACTATGATCAACACACTAATCTAACGATTTGTGGCAGGCATCGCAGAGTACATCAATAATAATAATACAGCGGCAGCTGTCTATTATTAAGTATGTTCTTATTTCATTGTCAGATCGACGAGAGCTATTGGTTTTTGCCTA
The DNA here is from genome assembly GCA_030141605.1 of Tubiluchus corallicola. Classification (NCBI taxonomy): domain Eukaryota; kingdom Metazoa; phylum Priapulida; class Priapulimorpha; order Priapulimorphida; family Tubiluchidae; genus Tubiluchus; species Tubiluchus corallicola. Next base: position 593,109 of record JAQGDQ010000080.1, read on the forward strand.
CATCTGATCTCTCTAGTAGCGGGATACATTAAGCATGTTTCATGCTCAGTAGTCTCCACATTAAATTTTAATGATCATCAATAACGAAGGATGAGCAGCATCCTCGCATTCATTGGATCACTTTAGGTATAGACGGGAATAACTCTGTAACGGCAGGACAATATGAAGACCTGTTTCAATGGTTTTCTTTATTTTTGATAGCAAAAGTTAAAAGAAAAATTTAGTGACAAGTTCTCTATTACACTCAGCTCAATAGAAATTTCAGTTCAAAACTAGTTTCAGCATTTGTTTTTTCTACAATTATCCGTATCATTGTATACTTTATATTATGTACAAAGACTAACATTCATTTAAACACAATGCATAATTCGCATATCAAAAATAACAAAAAATATTAAATCTAAATTTGGTCTAAATAAGTAAGTGGAGTCTGTTTTTCTAGGGGCTAATGCACCTGGCAATATGAGATGTAATTCGAGCTTTGCACATGGTTATCCAACATATCGTCGTCATAGCTCACACTCCTCTGTCCAGAATTCAATTATAATGAATACAGTTAATGAAACTTGAGCTAGTTTTGAATCTGCAAAATATTTCTTACCAATTTTAACCTGAAAAAACTTATTTCATTTTTCATATTTTAACATATGGGGTAGGTTATTTTCCCAAGATTTGTTGTGGTGCAGATTTCTACAGGTTTGTGTGAAATCTCAAAAATCAAACATTTTCTCGACAAGAAGACAATATAAAAAAGTAACTTGCTTGATAAGTATTGTTATTACTTTTATCGTAATGCTTCTTTCAATTAATATAAACGCAATAGTGACGTCAAGGACTTAGTAAATCATGGTAAAAATGACTTTTTTCTCCTTAAGCGAACTTAGAAAGCCTGTACTCCTTAGTATATAAACCCAGTGTTAATAAAGATACACAAACTTATACTATGGTTATTACAAAAAACCATTTCTTAAATACATACTTCTTTATATTCTAGTCGCCCATTTAGATACTATTCACAGTTTCCAATCTTCATCTTTGGCAAATTGTTTTTAGCGCAAACTTACTGACTTCAGAATAGAAACTAACTAACTACAAATACAGCATATGGTAAAAATCACATACTTTACTAGTACTGAATATATTGCGATCGTTTGATGAATATTTTTTACTGTTAAGACTTATGATTATAGTGACTGCTAATTATAAGACACCAAGTGAGCAGCAGAATAGCTAATTATAAATTCACCAGAACTGCAACGACTCCATCTGATATCTAATAACAAAAGATTTAGGAGTAGCGAGTCGCGAAGTTTCATACCAATCAGACGGAATGAGAGTAATGTTTGCTCCTCTAAACTCAACTCTGTAAGCTGTGTGCTCGTGCACTCGTTACTATAATGAGATCCTTAAATACACATTGTTAGTGTGTCCAAATCAAATGTATTCAGGCTTCCCGTAATGTTTACAGAAACTTGGTCAACAGGCTCTTGCTATTATGCTGCGCTTGTAGGCCCACCACTGTGACTGCTGATAAGTTATGCGGTTATACTTACGAGTATGTGAGACACGTATAGTCACTGTATATATATGAGAGTTTCTTGCATGCAATAACAACAAAATTAAATTAAATGAACAAAGTTAAGCTATCGAAATTTACTTAATTATTATGCAAAAAAGCGAAAAAGCCACTGGACTATTCTTCTTTTGGGCCCTCTAAAATGTGAAACCAGCTAGAAAAATATCTGAGTTATTAATAGCCAAAAAAAAGTGAACTTGCATGCGATAAACCCGCAAGTTGAAGATAATTATGATTTAATCGAGTTACATGGATGCAAGTTGGATGTAATTTTCGCCAAGCTATTTTACTGATATAAACAAGATGTTCTGTCTTTTCAAGCTCGTAATATAAAATTGGACCGCCGCGCTTACACTAGAGAAAGCAAATCTCCATTGACTGACGTTTATGACTGTGTAATCAGTAGCCTCACTACTTGAGTTCTGACGCAAATTTTATATTGCATTAGCGTGAACTGAGGAAGAGGATAAAAATAAAGCCTTGAGCCATGTCTGGAAATTGTATGACGAAAACGTGGCTCAGATTCTCTTCCAGGAAGACTAAGAAGAGTCACTTAGAATTGCTGTTTTGACACAAACTCAGCAATCTGCTGTCTGTCTTGTCTGGGGAAACACCGCAAGGAGGGTACGTAACCTCTTTAGAGTTGCGGTTTGCCTGAAAACTTTACTGAACTGAAATTTTAGGTTAATAGTCTAGTAATAGTTATTATCAGGCTCGATGATAGTTCATTTTTATGCAGAAATATTGCCGCACTCTGCGTCGTCACTGCGACGAAAGAACAACATGAATGAAGATTTAAAAGTTGGTAGAGCTTTAATTGCTATTATTATTATTAATCATTTATTTGTTTCTAAATACACATTAAGTTCAACATTTGTCAGTAGCTCACAAACAACACGACAAAGAACAATACGCCAACAGAAATGAACACGCCATGAAAAGCGTGTATATATTACCATGATAATTTAAAGTTCATCAAGACAATGACAGCCTATACTTTTCTGTTCATCTTTGTTTCACCGCTTCACCGTACAAAGTTTCGAGTTTCTTCTCATTGCCAAATTTTACTCACAGTCAGGAAATTAATATCTCGCCAAAAGGAAAAATTGTTAGCTCAACAAAAAGTGCAAATATTTAGACTTTCATAAACCGAGAATTAATCATATTACCCCAGTTGTTTTTTATCATAGATCTTGGTAAATGATAAGCCTATTCATTCCAAACTGAAGTTGCAGTTGCTGTCAGACGGAAGCCAATATTTACATTACTTCTTAATTTAGTGAACCACAGCGGCTTTACAAGTGCACTCGTGCAGCAGCGCGTCTACAGGGGAAGAAGCCATGAACAAAAAAATGGAACAGTAGATGGGGAAGATCGCAAATGTAAAGCGTGTGGGCAAGAATACTTGATTTTGTAAATTCTTTATATTTTTCAGAAGAAACTATATATATATATATATATTATAGGCAAACTGCGAAACTGGATGCTCAATAAACTGCCTAAGCATTTTATAACAAGTCGAATAAATTTTAACTAATGTAAAATCAAACAAACGGTCAATTGTTTTGATGAAATTTTCCTAAGCATTTTTTTAAAAGTCTATTGTTCAAAAGAATGTGGGAAAATAAATCATGTTTCAGCGTACATCCAAATTGTGTTATTTGTGTGTTAAAATAAATAACTAGCAAACTTGCTATTTAAAAAAATGTTCAAGTTACATGATTGTTTCATTCACAGCTGATGCCTGCCGTAAACGTGCTATGTTTTTGTTCCATGTAGGATGGACGCAGAAGGAGTTAACAACTCCATGCTTAAAAGAAATGGTTGGGAAAGGCATGCAAATACAGCAATGAATAATGTTTTCCTGACGAAAATGACTAGCAATGAATTAATGATGTAATTGACTGTAATGCCAGGGAGAAAAATCAGCCTCCTCATTACTGCTTATAATATATATCGTTATGGTTGTGCAAAAGAAAAATAATCACATAGCTACAGTACAAGAAAAAATGCTGCCAGAAAGTGAACTGATTGACATACTTTGAGATAGAAACGTTGTCGGCTATACAATCTCATAATTGTTCTGAACCACGACTTCTAATGTACATTGTATGCTTATTGCCATTCAGTTACATTTTCATTTTACATAATTTTAATTATATTTAAATTTTATACAAAGTAAACATATGAATAAATGGCATCAAGCAAATAATATTAGAATTTTTTTAGAATAACAATAGAATATAACTCGCCAGCTTATTTGAACTGCATACTTAACACATTGACTAGGCCGTTCTACGCATCTTATACAAGCAACAGGTACTGTGCAAAAAGGGAAGGAAAAGTTAGATTTAAAGCGAATTATGTTCGTTTCGTACTCTGTCAAAATAACTAATCGCATTCTGCATAGATCCTAGCTATTATACAAAATGTCTAGTAAGGTGTCAAAATCTCTCAATTTTGCGTTTTGCCTGTAAAATATATATCAAAAACTGCTATCATTGGCTTTTAAGTTTCAATAATAAAAGCTTTTTGTAATGTACAACATAATATTTCAACAGTACAGCGGTAAGGGAGCGGCTACTTAACTAGACACGTCATAATTTGCGAAAATTATGAATTAACAGAAACACATGATCAGCGCATTAACATTAAATTGAACTTTGCAAAACAACTAATGCGCAGGTCTGAGACTGTCTAGATTCTCAAAGCACTGAGCTTTTTCCAAGTTAAGCGTCAACTGCCCAAACACAACGTACTGTGTGAAAAATTATTATTGTGTAACTGGACAGCAAACATAGATTAAGGATTTCGTTTAAACCACTTAAATCGTCTTTATTATTAACTAAGCGTTTCATTTAATTCCTGGATACGATTTGCTACAATACCTGACCTCATTAAACACTTACTTGAATCTCAATTTGTATATTACATTCTTATTACATTTCTTGTAAATTAAATAATAAATGTGTTTGTCAAACATGGACTTTTACAAATTTCATTTAATTGGAAATAAGTTCTTTAATTATTGCGTAACTCAAACAACAATAATATGTCTAGCCTAAAGTATAGTAGCAATAATAACAATAGTAATAATAATAATAATAATAATAATGATGATGATGATGATGATGATGATGATGATGATGATGATGATGATGATGAACATAGCCAGCTTGATGTAAATTGTGAGTTATTGTAGTGTCTATACATGTCCTGTCTTTACAGGCACGAAATGCTAATTTTGTGTTTATGCTTGCTTCTTCGCATACAGTTTCAGATTCCACATTCACAGGCCATGTAAAATACACCTAACTGAAACCAGAGCAGCCAAGTTTCTAAAAACCAACATATTATACAGTTTATTTTTGCGCACGCCGACTAGGGAGAATCCCGTAACCGCTGTTGGTGCAAGCATATGTTTGCTGATGCTTGCTTCCTGTACGAAGTTAATCTAGCTATCTCTGCTTGGCTTACTCCAATCAGGAAATGGACTGTACACAGTAGTAGTTATTCTACTTCGTTACAGAGGAACAAAAAGAAGCTGCAAATTAAATTGAAATTGTTAAAATATGTATTTTTTGTGAATTTGACAAAATATTGAGAGCAACTGCCACATATAATACAGGTGACTTAAACGAGTTTAAAGATTAAATGAAAAGGTGCTCACAAATGACGATCTATAATGATGCACGTAGTTATTGGATTTCAGCTTGTGGACAATCATATTCGCTGTTGCGTGCGCAAGATGTCCTCATCTCAAGTTTCCTGTTCATGTTTCTACAGATTCGTTTCCAAGAATTTCTGGAGGTGAGCAGCTAACGCATGCGAACAAAAGCAAATTGAGAATTCACAAAATCAACGTGAAGTGTTCTGTTAGTGCTAGTTTCTATTGTGAAAAAAATCTAACGCTTAATGAGTGAAAGAGGAAATAACACTATTTACAACTTAGAAAAGAGATGAAATGATTCTTTGTATTAAAACGGTGTGAGTATTAAATGTTGGCGAGTGAGTACCGCAACAATTCAGATGCAAATACAAAAGAATTTTTCCACAAAAGACTGTTTATATACAGTCCTATAAAGTTTTGTGATATAGAACACACCCAGTGATATGCTGCTGATAAAATCATGGCTCTTTTCTTCCTGGCTACTTTTAGCAATAGCTGGACTCTTATCGTACGGTAAGTTGGATTAAAGTGTAATAAGCAATAATAACAAGTTGTACAAATGGCTGAGAAATAAACAGCACAGCTAAAAATATAACCGCATGGCATGTTGAATTATTTTAAACCTTTCATCCTTCTGCTGTATTACAACTTCTAAAGTGATCCCATAAAGTCTGCCAATAATTTATCGATTAGCTGCTTTTAAAACAAAAAATACAAGCTTTGAGGTTTGAAACGATTGAAACGACCTTTTTTTAGTTTTAAAACAAATGATTGAACCAGTTGCACTTTCATATGGCATGTACAAGATGACTAGGTCTACATAAGATTCGCCTTTTTCGTGATTGTAATTTCTCATGCACTCCCGAACCAGTCTCTAATAACTGTTTTTTATTCATATCACTTGCATATTTCACTGATTTCTGTTCCTAAGCGCTATAATAATTTCCATGTATTGAAGGGAGCCTTTCCAAGAATACACGATAATTACAGCTCCAGCAACGGCATGCTTCGTGGGTCCGGGAAGCTGCTGTGCACATCGCCGAAGCAACTGCTTTCTTTTTGTTCAAGTTATACTACAATGAAGTATTTGTTTATAACAACAGCTGTTATGACACGTGCACCCAAGGTTAGCTTCCATGTATTGTGGAACGCTGAATAGTTTTGTATGAGGCTTGTAACAGTTATTTCTCAACTTACATTGAAATTGTTTGAGACGATAAGCCTATTTCACTTACAATAAAAGTACGAAGAATGCTATACCAATGATGTCATAAGATCGCGTTTCCGTGTTTTAAGGTAAAGGTTCACTATCTACTAAAATTTTGACTAGTGTAATTTTGGGTGCGCCTGACGTCTACTAAAAGACTTTAGACATCGCGATTATTGTGAAAGTTTCTGAAATACAGGTTGATTATCCGAGTCTCGGTCACTTAACGGAGATGTATTCTTATAATCACTGAATTAAATTGCTCAAATAAAACTACAGTGGTTTTGTGGTTTTAGACCACAAAAACTTTAACAATAGTCACAATGCTCACGCTTAGATTTGCTGTGCAGTTGCTGTGGTCTATCAGAAACTCTCTTAGTTTGTTTGGCCGTCTGATTTCATTAGAATCTAAGACTATTACAGGAAGAGGAAGACTCGAAATTATCTAACAATCTTGTTCAAGTTCAGTTGCACTGGCTGGTCTCTTCTTTCTCAATCTAAGTTGGCAGTATACGGTCCGATACGGTATGAAATCTTTCCTTAAAAAACATTTTTTCTGAAAAAATACGGTGCTATACAGAAATTTTTCCTTACCCTTTATAGGGCACAGTTTAATTCACTAATTTTGCTAAATTGGGCTTGGCACTAAAAAGGCCCCGCAAGTTGGAAATTAATATTCCGCTTAACTAGCTCAGTGCTAGCATATCTATGGGCAAACAGTACAGTGCGTGGACCTGCCAACACTCCTTACATTAAATTACATAAGCTTAATAAACAAAGCAAAACAGAAAATAAATTAAATTTTAATGATACATTTGAAGAAGGGAGTTTATCATAATAACAGTAGTGATTTGGGACTGACAAGCTTGTATGTGAGGTGGTAATGAATTCAAAAGTCGTGATAGTAAGAACTATCAGACACTCATAATTCAGAAGAAAGGGGAGGAAAACTTCTCAGTTATCAGCAAAACCTTGTGAGCTGCCAAAATGTAGGATGTGCACTGGTGCCCAGGACTGGCAAAATATGAGCTTTTCTTTTAAGTTCGGAATACTGTTTAATTTAAGAAACATGTCAAGCTGCCACGAATATCTGTTACACACCGTACGTGAGATTACTAAACTGTGCAACTAAATGCTTTCAACAGAAATTAAGATGTTGGTATTGGTGAAGATAAAAATATTGGTGTAAAATCTTGGAGCAGTATGGCTGATGTAGTAATATGTAGCGATGGGGCTGTAAGAACAGGTTGGAGTAATGAGAGCAGGTTGGAGCAACCTGTAGCAGATTGGTGAAATGACGCAGACTGAGAAATGTAGCAGAAGAGAGAGAGATATAGAGAGAGGGGGGAGAGAGAATAAGGGGGAGAGAGTGTGAGGGAGAGAAAAAAAAAGAGAGAAAGACAAAGACAGATAGAAATCGTCTCCCTGGGCATCTGTAAACAGAAAGAGAACTGCTCGAAATTTCGTGATGCTTACACGACCTTTAGGTGCAGGTTATACTTTTCTCAAAGAAGTTAATTGGTTTGAATTTGGTGAAAAATTGACGAATTAGCTTGCTGAATTAAAGACGTGATTTTCAAATCCATTTGGCAAATTCTTGTTACACTCACAGACCAGTTCCTGCTGCCTCAGTAACACCCCTTTCCAACCGCACCATATCCCCAGAAATGTGGAAATAATGATGAGCACGACTAAAAGAATGTTCATGTCACATGGATTGATTACTAAAGGCAAGTAATCGATTGAAACCCCTCGGCAGCTGAAAGTCTACTGTCTACAGCAATCAGTCAATTTGATGACAAAAGTTTTGTCGTACGTGGCCCGAATTTCTTAGCAAACAGAAAGTAATGAATGTCAACAAGAATGATGAGGGCTAATCTTGAAAAGACAGAGATTTCACGTGCCTTTCTTAAACGTATAGTAAAAACGATTATTTATATCCTCTTCCTTTTACTAAATAGGGCTGGTTTAGTGATGCCAAACGCGATACAATGTTTTCTCTCTTCAGATCAGGCCAAGATCATACACCATTACCCGAAAATTTTTGCATTAAAATTGTTCCTCAAAATTGCTCTGTTGAGATTTTCTTTCTTACTTCTATTAAGGCACAACTTAATAGACTCATTTTGGGACTGGCGTATTTTGACCCAATTAACCGTCTGAACCTATTAACCGATGGGTGTTACAGGTAGAAGTTAGAATCATCAGCTTAGTATGCACTGCAACGGTTTTTAATGGGGCACACACAAATATCTTATTGTAAGTAGGTGAAGGAAAAATATTGAGTCAATTAAGCGGAGTTATTTGAGTCAATTAACTATAGTTTTATGTATATTTGAATAGAAGCGGCCCGTTCCAGGCGTTTTTGAGTCAATTAAGCAATTGAGTCTATTAACCGTGAGTCTATTAAGCGGCGACAGAAATGATACAAACATTCTTCTTCCCTGTACTTTTCATAGTTTAAATCTGAATCAAATTCTTGCTGATTGTAACAGATAAAAGGCAAAAGGGAAAGACAACATTTATTTAACGTCCTTCATTTATCTGCTATCGTTGCTATTTGCTGCTATCTGCAGCATAGTTGATACCAAGGTTTGCCCATGTGTGACTTAAATTAATTTTTATTACAGTTTGAGCAGAGATTAACCTCTTATTTGCAGATTCTGTCAACCGGTCCATATTTGAGACGTTAATTATATGTATAGGTTGTTTTCTGCATTTAAAAAAACAATATGTTGCTAATGTCATAAAAATTATATTACCTGTTACGTGGAATATATATTTGCTTCAGTTTTTCTTGCACAGTTCAATATGTTTCTGTATCATATTTGTAACAAGCTGCGTATCTTCTATTATTTGTTCATACTCTTGAGTTTAGTGCTAGATAGCATCAACGGTAATAGAAATTTTATGTTTACCATAGCGTTTTTAGATGTACTTTCAGTGTTTAAGAGTAGCATAATGGCAGCAAAAAATTGCTGGTATCATTAGGTAATTCGATCTCAATATGCAGTACACAACATCAATAGCTTATATACCTATGTAAATGTTCATACGTATCTAATGAGTTTACAATAAGTGATAAAGAAACGAGAAAAAGAGAGTACGCAAAAAAGCGATATAATATCATTTGACTATGCTATGTTGCCTGTTGTTGCTGCTTATTTTCAGTAAATTTCACTATTAGCAGCATATCAACGACACAGATCTGTATTACGGCAAATGAACGGCAGTCTGGCAAAAGCGCCTCCTGTAACTCAGCCTATCACTTTGGATAAGAATAATGCGAGTATGAAGTTGGTATTTGCTCATATTCCTAAGTATGGTGTTATTACACGAAAGATAACAGGATTTCTATACATGGGCTGGCAGAACTAATTGATAAATTGTATGTTTACTCTGCATATCACAATTCAGTTATATGGATGAAGAATTGGTACTAACTACGTTTTGCACTATGAAATCAGCATCTTTTACCATTTTAACAATGACTTTTATTGGGTTTTATGCCTCTGTGTATTGTATTTTTACTAATCTGTCTTGTGTATTTATGTTTTGTGTCTGGGTGTGCATGTATACTTTGTAAATGCACAAGACCTATCACATCTGATATCTATCACATCATATCAAAATCTTATACAAAAGAAATTTGTTTAAATCCCTGATGTATCATACATGTAATAATTTTTTTGAAATATTTAATTTCAGAAATTTTGAACAAAATTTTCATTATCACTTCTGAAATCTATAGTAAAAATAACACTAATAAGAATTTTTTAACATTAATTATTACATGTACACAACTGTATTTATTACAATACAAACACATAAATATTAGAAACATCCCATTATAATTCAGTTTGTAAAAGAAACTTCATTTTATGTACATTTGTCGGAGTATTTTTATTCGGTTTTTAATATTGTTCAGCAACAATTTTTTGTAGCGAAGCAAAGTTTTATCAAGAACTGCACGATCAGGTGATAGCACCTTTCCATTGGGTAAGGTTTCTCTGTAATGATGAAGCATGCCATCCTCAAGCTGAACATATTTGCTAGAGTTAGAGCAAGGACTGTTAGCATTTACACAAGCAAAAGTGAAATGAACCCCCGCATCAACAATCTTCGCTGCTTCGGCTATGTATTTTGTCCGCCAGGGTATCGAATCATAGCCTGTGTATTGCTTTAATCGATAAACATTATTCAAATGATACAAACTTTCTTCTGTGACTGCCGTTTCATGCAGAATATTTGATAATGATGCAGCAGAAGGCACTCGAGAAAAGAAGAAATTGCGGAAGAGAATTGTTGAAGTATTGTTGTTAGGTTTCAGATAAGCCTGCACGAGATCATTCCAAGAAGTGAAATTACCGCGAGGGATTAAAAATTCATCTAAATCACAGACGATTATATATCTGTAGCCAAGCACCATGCTTCTGTATAAGCAATCGTTAATACTAGTCAACTGTGCACGAGAATGTATATTCCAGCGCCGCCTCATTGAAAGGTTCTTGCTAGCACTTAATGGGTTTTTGTTCATGTGAAAGTCCACTACTTGCAGGATTTTGTCGACTGCATAGCTTTTTAGAACTTTGTCTACTTCATTTGAGTGATCAGATGCATTATAAATAAGGATTTTGTCGGCTCCTAAAAGTCGATAGAACTCAAAACTTTGAAGTAAACTCCATGCGTCGCTGAAATTACTGTGTAGATTTCTCAAGCATACGGCAAAACCGCGCAGTTTTCTTTTACTTACTAACACTGGAACAATATTACTCGAGCGGTTTTCGTTTTCTTTACCTAAAATTGACACATGCCCGGGGACCTCTTTTTCATTTTCCGACATGGAACACACTATTTGACAAGCAGAGTGCGTTTTATTTTTATGTTCCAGATTGATGAAAACTTTGCCTGGTTTTAGTACATATCTTGTCTTATATAGCAGAAGACAAAAATGCTGAGGCATTTTTATCCTGTTTATAATTGCAATGACTCTGATGCACCTCAATAAGGTCCTGTTATCATAGAAAGCTGAAAGAACTGCTGTTTCACTGCCATCAACAAGCTGCCAACCTTTTTCACTTGCGTGATCTGCACTATCATATGTCAACGTATTTGAGACATGTTCTGTACGTTTAATTTCGACACCATGTGTTTCATCAAACCTTGCTATGTTTGAAGGCTCTGTGATTCCTTTAAAGTTTGCTTTTGATGAATTGTGCATCGGTACTTGGCAGAACAATATAACGCTGACAGCTACAAATGTAATTAAGCATACAGACAGCCAGCAGAATATCCTTAAGTTCATTCTGCTACTCATATCTCGAAAAACAAAATTTTGTCTTTTGTCCTGTAAAATATCGACGAAACAACGTATTTTCCATAATAGTACTGTTCAAAGAGAAAAGATCGTCGAAATTAGCTTACGTGCTTTCAATAGCAATACCAAAATGTGCATTATATTCTGTATAATTTAGATTACAAAATGCTGAACAATTATGATAATTTCAGATAAATCATTTTGTGCTATCATTCTTTTCATTCTGCAAGTAAACAAGTGTGTTGCTGCGCAGATAAGTTTTTCGCAAACATTGACCAGTTACCTTACTGGTGATTGGCAGGGAGTTACTCATTTGGATGTCATAGGCCACTGAGGTCGCGGTTTTGTAAAAGGTCATTTGAGTGTGGTAAAAGCTGAATCCGGTATTGGATGTGCGAAAAGTACAGGAGTGCGATTCTTGTTAAAAACCGTAAATATCAGTGTTACTAATTGGAAAGTTACTTTTACCGTTTTTCCTATTTTTATATTCAAGATCAGCTGCTTTGAAAACACCTGTAACGTTCTGTGGGTGTTGATGAATTTTAACGTGTTTTTACATTCAAATTTAGCTTTGCCAGAATGTAAATCACTATTAGGTGACTGACATTTAAGAAGCATTTCTAATTTACTCCATCTCCAGCGAACTTTAACATTTGCATTGCATGTGTCGAGCCTGCGAGAATGCTTTTGTTCAGAGAGTTCACACTAAATACCCCTTATCTATTTGGCCACTAAAAATAAAACATTGTCACGATTAGAATTTTATTCATGCATGTCGTCTCCCTGAACAGCCCAACTCGTGTTCCTTGCACAGCATCGCTGTTTTGGCTTTTTTTTTGAAATCGCAGTTGCCGGCAAACGAAACCATGGCGTAAACGAAAATAATTAGCAATGAATAGTTTTTTCATTGTCTTTCCAAAATAATTTCAGTTAAAATTGTCAACATTTTACATTGCATCCTACTGAGTTACTTAATTTATTGTATTATTTAAGCAAAAAAATTTAGTTGTTGTGAAGAACCTACCTACCTATGATATCGTCAAGAAACGTCAAGCAGCGTGAAAGCCATAAAACAATGATTTTATCACGTCTCACTCTATGTTATCCAAAGATTAAGCAATGTTTAAACATATGTATACAACTACTAATGTACATGATGAAGTATATGTAAGAGATAGTTGCATAATTTTGAAATTCAACCTTTAGTCTGAAGTAAGAGATGTAGCTGTCACAAGCCGATAAGCTGTCAAAACTGTTTTGGATATCATTAGTTCCGTAATAGCAACAACGTATATGGTAAAATGTATTATACTGTGGTCGTTGTTTACATTCTTTTGAACTTTCAAAACATAAGATGTTGTGGTGTGTTAACAACTTTGCGTATTGATCGAACAAGCCCACAATTGATTAAATTTTGATACCAAACTCGAATGACAGGAAATCTGAAAGTTGGAAAACAACCTGAGTTTGAACTTACCTTCGGTTTAAAAGGCGGAAATCATAACCCCTAGGCTACCGTTTCTCCAATGGCTGTGACAGGCCAAAGTGCATCCTTAAAGCTTATCAACCACTTCAGCATTTCTAATAATACTTCCAAATTTAACAATTGTGACCTTGTACCACCTGATAAATGATAATCTTGACATTGAAATTATAAATAATTTAACTTTGCACATTGTTTCATACTACAGTAGTATCAACTTTCTCGTTGCTCAAGGGATGGATGAAGGAAATAATCGAATTGTCAACTGATCATGTTATGTACTTAGCGACCCAAAAATTAAGCAACGCCAACGCCAAAGTTAGTAAATGGATGCCTAACCAGCCGAGAAACTGTTTTATAAGTCATGTTTCCCTCAGCTGTTACCATGTTCAGCGAGGACGTACAAGCAGTTTTCGGTCAATGTACCAACGTTTGTGTATAAATGTGTGAGCACATTTTAATCTTCTTTATTTGCAAGCCAGCTAACAATAATATGTAAAAAAAATTTCCTATAACCTTTTCTCTGTTATAATGAATTGACAATTTCATTATGTGTTAATATGTTGTTAATTTGTTAACTCCACTATTTGTTAATTTGGCTTTTTCTCTAGTCGTATTTATCAGCGATTAATGTTGCTTTTGACGCCTATTTCTTGCTGTCCTTTGTGGTCTTCGATCACGTTTGATAGCTCCTGCTATTTATAACAAGTCTTATTTATAATTAACCCAAAGTGAAAACAACTAATATCCTTTCACAAGAAATTTATTTGCACTGGCTCGAAACACCAGTGAGAAGAAACGACAATTGTTGTGAGCTGTTCTCCCGTTTGCACTCCACCATCCTATAGAACATTACAAAATTTTTTCACACACCCGTTCTTATAAATTTAATGGAGCAATGATTATATTAACTTTTAATGCAGATGCTGCGTTTATTTTTTATAATGACGTCATTAGCATTTTTGGTAATCCCAGATGCCAGAAATGTAGCAGTATGCTATCATTATGCTATAAATTCATTCGAGATTAGGTCTACCATATACGAACGCAGCATGCTGTAATGCCATTTTTAGTAAATTTCGAACATACGTGCTTACCAGAATGCATTACTATGCCACTAGCTTTTACCACTAGATTTAGCCTGCATTTGATTGAGATTCGTTGTCCAACCTGATGGAGCTAGTATCCACATATTTTTCGCCAGTGCTACACTTCGCCAGTGGTACAGTTTACTAGTGGTACATTTCACCAGTAGTACAGTTAACCAGTGGTACTTTTCGTCAGTGGTACATGTCACCAATGGTACATTTCGCCAGTTAAATTTCTTTGTTATACTATTATGTGCCTTATTTCTTTAACTAAATGTTTCAGTGCACTAGTGATATACACATATTGCCAGTAAAATTTTTCTGCTATGCAATTACATTATTCTTTCACAAAATGTGTCAGTTTCCCAGTACACGTTTCGCCAGTATACTTATATGTTAATATAACACATATACCAATGCTTCACATTTTGTCAGCAATCGATCATTTTAAATGTTATTTAGTGTCTGAAGAAGAATTGAAAAAACTGGTTCACAAGAAGTACGATATTTGTAATAATGAAATGACAATTATTATGTCCATTGTTTCCAGTTATCTATAATATAGTGTAGCAAGATTAAATCGCGAATGAGATTTAGACACTTCCGTCTTCAGTCTAATCTTATTGTTACTGATCGGCAATGCATTAAGGCTAAAGTAATTCTAAAATGTCAGTTCACTAAAGACATTTTAGACCTATAATTCATTTATTGGGTTGCACGCACTCTACTACTATAGTTCTTATTGTACATAATGTTATTCTATCGTGATAGATGACCTTCAACCTAGAAGTGGCACAACAAAAATAGTAAATTTTTATGTTCCTGTTTATGATAAAGACAACTCATTAGTAGAATTGCAAAATATTTCGCAAACTAGTGTGCGGAAACAAAAACTGTCTCTCCTGAATGATTAGTTGGAGTAAACAGAGTATCGAAGTTAAACATTCAACTATAAATTGAATTGGTCTGATCATATTAAAGTTAGAAGCAAATCGGCAATCAGCAGGCTTTGCCAATTGTTTAGATAAAAGAAAATGTAGAAATAAACATTTTTACTCATTCATTAGTATAGCCGTCGCTATTATATACTTATGAATTATGGAACCGTGTGACCAGATGCAGGACAAAAGCATTATTATTTAGAAAGGATGCAAAATTGTTCTGTAAAGTAAGCCAGCCGACTCATCCCATTAAAAATCTTCTGCCGACAAATGGGAACATCTTACACAACGGAAACCATGTAAAAGACCTAAATTGAAAATAAAAAACAGTTATTACTTTTAAAAATAGATGTATTTTTAACGAAGATTATCATTAATATTTATGTTCTGTTTTAATAGTTTTATTGCCATTTCATATTTATTTACTGCAAAAAATTCTCTCTCTTTTACGTACACTAAGATTTGTCTTAATTAAAGTTTTCAAATGACGTACTGTACGTTTATTAGTAGATGTATCTTAGATTGAACCTAGTGTAAAACTATTTATTTATATATTACTTCGATTTTTACTATTGTAAAAATGAATGACAACTTTTTATCAGAATAAAACGCCTTTACCTACTTGCTTGCCTACTTACTTATGTAACTTATTTACTTATTTGCTTGCTGGCTTGCTTACTTATTTACTGTAAATGTTTGCTTTTTATGATCACCTGTGCTGAAATAAAAATCTAATGATACTAATAAAAACAGGATGTGTGCCATCTAAATGGATAAACGGTCAAAGGACCATCAGGCAAAGCACCACCAGTCAAAGTACCACTAATCAAAGCATTATTGGTGACAGGCCCACCATGGACAAAGGACCACCAGTCATGGAAGTAGCTCACCTGTCAAGGGTACGAACTAAGGATAACAAAGGATGCTTGCTTGCAACTGCAATTTGTAACTTGATATAAATGCAACTTTTCCGTAACGTTAATATGTTTAAGAATGAGTAAAAATGTTTTATACTCCATGTACTTAGAAACATTATAACGAAAGGTTGAATTTATTGGTAGGCTTTAGGACACACACACGCACGCACGCACGCACGCACACACACAACACATAAATTCTGAGTTCCACATCATGTGAACAACAACATGGTTATCATACTATTAAAGGCATATGAGAATTCTAAAAGAAGGGTATCACAATTCATAAAATTCTTTATTGGGAAATGCGTTAACACTAAAACTACCATGTTTTCGATTTATCTAAAAGTATCAATGGGTCAAGAATGACCAGAATACCTTTTCTTAATAAAATAGTTAATTTTACAGATACAAAATCTTTTTGGAAAGGGAGCAATGGTAAAGTGGCAGTCACGATGCGTGTACCTAGTAATTCATTGCTGGACATATGTTTCTTTCTTATATTGCCCTGTCTATTCCTAGCTCAGCACAGTCCACTCTTATTCTCTTTCGCGTCTATCTGTTTGCTAGTCTGTTCTTGTTATTTCTCGGAGACCGTCGCTGATTCGCTTCCAACTAAGCATGCAGTAAAAGATTTGGTTGGTAACGACATTTGCCGAAAAACTTCTTAAACTGATACTTTTCTGGTTTCAAATTCTGTTTCCTCCAAAACTGCCGAGGTGATGAAGACGAATCTCGGTAGTCTGGTAATTATCTAAAAATTGTTGAAAGCAAAGTTTTGAATTTCATAACATGACCGCCTTGTGACATCATCATTACTTCCGGCCGAGCCGAGTCCTGTGTTTCTCGTTATCTTTCGGAGACCGATTGCACCAAACTTGCACATAAGAGTAAGATGGAGGTCGAATTCCAGTTGTACATTAAAAAAATGATTGCCATGGTAACAGCGATGGTGAATAACATATTTGCTGCAATTATGATAACCACTATGTCAGAGAACTTTTTTGGGTGATCTTCAATTTCCAAAGCCCTGTGGGAGGAATTTAGGATGCAAACGACATTAGACATAGTCAACGTTATATAAAGAGCGTTTATGCACTTCACTTGAATGAAGTGGTTTGTGTTGTACCAAGACGCCTTCACAACGTCCCGAAGGTGCTCAGTATAGTTGTGGTTCTTTCCTTCAATATCTCGGCTAGCTTCAGGTTTGCTGTCATTGTCGGTTGCAACGTGATAACCTTTTTTGAGAAAAAATAATAGCAACGGTAATCAGGCTCAGGCATGACCTCATTTTCTGCTAACACTTTTCTCAAATGGCATTACACAGATAAACAGAAATTTTATTCCAAACTTTTCTGGTTTTGAAGTCATAATTACACTGTGTGGACAGGTCAACGTGTCTTATATAGAAAATAATTACTCATCAATGGTCAATTCAAAACTGTGGACGTAACAGCATTTGCAGCTTTGCACAAAAGCCTGCTGTATGTGTTATCTTAGTTTAAATTATTGTCAACAAATAATGTGTCATTTTTGACCATTTTGGTACTTAAAACTAGAAATGTATAAATGTGGAAAAAAGAAGAAAAAGAAAATAATACATAAGCCATTATTAAATTCACTAAAAGTCAGAAAAAGTATTAATTTATGGCTTTATTTAATATACTATAGATTTGAATTTCAAAATGTGCCCAAAACATGTCAATTTCAAATGGGTTGCAAGTGTTAATGTTTGACAATCGGTACAAGAAAAGAAGGAAAGGTGTAACGCCTCAATTTGGCGTTTATCACTGAGTTTCCAATACAGTGCAACCACATCATTGCAACTAAAACATCAAGATTTTGTTAAAATGGTAAACTAATAAAATAACATAAATTTTACCGGTGAAATGTACTACTGGCGAAATGTGCACGGGCGAACTGTACCACTGGAATTAAAACATTTTGTTATTAGAATAAAGTAATGACAGCACAAAAATTTTACTAGCAAAGTGTGCCACTGCAATATCTACCGCTAAAATCGAAGTATTTTATTAAAGGAAAAGGTACTAACGCAGTAGAGAAATTTTATTGTCAAAATGTACTACTGACGAAATGTACCAGTGATGAACTGAAGCATTTTGTTAAGGAATAGCCTAAGGTAATAACAACAACATACATTCGGCACAGCTAGCATCTTATGCATTGTATTCATTAATCTTGATGTCTGTCCCCTCACTTTAATATTGTCTCTGATTAAGGCGCAAACTAGGAAGTATAATTTTCTGTAATTTTCAGCGGTCTTTGGGGCGCTAATGGAAAACACTGGCTGGATAATTGCTTGTTAATCAGCAGGGCGTATCAATGTGAAAATAAAACTCAGAAAGAGATCAAAGTTGGCGGCAGCTGTAGCCAAGTGTTGGCAAATTAATGACATGCTGATTATTTATTTTTCATCGCAATTCATTGAAAATGGGTTAAATTCAGTTTTACTGCCACCGCGGGAGTGCTAAGAATGTTTCTCATTGTTCTGTGTTTATAACAGCTATCCTATACTAGAATATTCTTAGTATATATACAGGAGCCTGGTTTAACAGACAAAATTAGATGACTAAAACAGAAAATTATATATCTACGGAGAGCCAAGTAAGTAAAGCCATCAAAAGAGGCAGTAAGCTGTTACGTATTTCATAGTAAAAGGTTTCATTATTTGCAATAAACCGTTTCTAAGGTTTGTGCAGCTAGACGCTTAGCAGAGTTAGCACTGCAGGAGCTACTTAATATAAATGTTCGTGACGGAACCGACATCTATCTAATTATGATTCATCAAGCCAATATTCTAAGAGGTGTGTTACCATGAATATTCATTCTGCTTGCCTGGGCAATATGGGAAGCTAATCCCCTAGTTGCATCTTTCCCGGCAGTTACCATCCATTTACTGAACAGGTTCGGCATTCCTTAGTTTTGGTTGCACCAAACTATGGCTCATCAGGTATGCAACATCAGAATTAACAGTTCTTGACACATTCATCATCATCCTGTCTAATATTTTTCACATATGTTGTTGTCGATGTCTAATAAGTATTATCGTCGTTGTCATCATCATCAGCGGCGATGTGACAGCAATGGTGGCAACAGCAGCAATAATAAATCCGACAGCAAGAACAGTAGCCAAAGCAGTCACAGTGCTTTATCTTATCATCGTCATTGATATTTATAATTATAATATTATGTCACTTCGGTCGGTGCTGAAATCCAGTAGCTGGCTAGCTGGTTGGTTTTTTTGGTTGGTTGATACTGACTGACTAATCAGTCGGACAGTCGGTCAGTCACTTGATTGAACAGAAGCGTTTTAGTAGTTTACTGGATAGCATTTTCCTACTTTTATGACATTCAGTAAATGCACGACAAACTCTCTTTTATCGGTGAGTCGTACAGAGGGACCAAGTAGACAGAAATTAACTGGTTGCTTAAGTCGCTATTAGGTCGTATGTGTTACATGTTTTGGACACTGATTGGCTTGGTAAATGCTGTTCGTTGCTGATGACCAATATTGTTACTAACATTCACTAACACACATTGTTTGGTTTGCATTGAAATTTTGTAGAGAGACAGCAGTAGTAGCAAGTTAACTGGCAGCGCATGATAGGTGCTTAAAGGATGCACCAACCCTTGAACGATACTCGCACTTAGAAATATTTAAACTACCACTTAATGTACACGCATAAAATGCGTTGCTTAAAAATAAAAAAGAAATTAAAATTAACAAAAATGGCGTAAGCTAGAAGACATTGCGAACGTTTTTAACCTCACGAGGTTTCTTGTATATAATGCACATATTACGTTACTTAACCTCTCTTGACTAATCTGCACCTCTTATCGCATTCAAATCTATACACACCCTAATTTTATGCCTTGCTTTGTCTTGCCTAACCCTTTCTCACTATCAATGTTGTGCTTACAAGGTTTTCTTTCACTAAGCATTTTATTGTAAGCAGTTAGTTCTTTGGGATGCAATTTCGTTATTATTGTTACGTATCATTGACTGTACATCGCTTTTTGTGAAAAATAATGAATCTAACTATAAACTTCTGCACTTCATTCAGAAATTCTGCTGTTTTAGCTGACTAAATCTTTGTGTTTAACTGTGTTTTTGTAATAATTTGTCACCCGATCAATTAACAACACCTTTAAAGCGCTTAATTAGCTTTAATACCCACCATTATACCTTAAAATACCTAAGTATTACACATGATAAAATTACAGATTAGCGTGGAATTCTGCAACGCTGTGAGCGTACTGTGGGTGCCGCGCGGGTTACTTAGCTTATAGACTTCGGTTTTGTTAAAATAATTATTTTGTTAATTATATAATCCCTTTTGTCGGCGATAATTAGACGAGTTGGAGATTATTTTATTATCATCGGTAAACATCAAAAAGTAAAAAACAGTATTAATAATTTCTCGCTTAACGTTCTGGATTGCCTATAATTCACAATAGGTGCGAAAAAAGTTTGCAGAAGCACATGGAGGGATAAGTGTTTGTATTCCACCGCAACCAGATGACGCCTTTTTTTGTTCAAAATGAGCTCGCCCAAGCGTGAAGTGATCGCGACTTTAATTGATTTTTCTAATTACACGAGGCGCTTATCACAATTTTATCACTGAGACTTTTAACACTCTTCTCAAACATTAAATAAGCTTAAGTTTCCGAGAGACTTAGCTTTTGCTTTAATTTACATTTGGGTCATGTGCAAATCGCAAGCATTGGGACCATAGGTGTCACAGACTGGTGATTAGTTATAAAAATGTCAGGCCTAGAAATTTCTTGGTGATTTAAGTTAATAATTGTGCATCTTGATTTTTTTGGATGTTTGTCCCAATTTTAATTGCGTTGAATATGAATTAACGAATAGCTATTTTTTCTCAAGTTAGCAAAATAAATGAAATTATATTCTGATAATTTGCTGATAAGATTGGGATTTTCAGAACAGGAATTCTAGGCATTTCCTATGTCTTTTTACCGCCTCCTAAACGATCCTACAACGTATTGTGATAAAATTTGTGTTTGGTGGTTATTAAATTCGAACTTGCAGTTCTTGTCGCATTAAGTAATATGGAGTTAATTTATTAAGTTTATTTAATAAATATAATAAATATATTGAGTTATTTTATTAAGTTTTCATATTTGAAAATTGTGAATAATCTTTTAATTAATTTAATTCTTTGTAATCAACTCACGAACACGAGACTTAAAATTATTGCACTCCGTGTATGTTGTATCAAATCAAGGACTGATGACTCTGTGCAGGACTTTTTTGCACAAGGTGCACATAGGTAAACTTTTTGGCAACGCCTGGATGTCACTAATAACAATAACATACACAACTCTCTTTTATTATTTACAAAATTAACAATAAATCATTATCAATTTAGTACTTTTTAGTATCATTTTTTAACAAATTTCATCATTTTTGGAGAATATACTGTCGTACACGTGGTTAAAAAAATTAGTTGTTTGTTGGTTGGATATAGCCCCTTTTTCTAAGAAACTAATTTTTTGATGACTTTACTAGAGAGTACAATCAATAACGACTCACATATATTGCAAATGTTATTTCCAGGTTCTAAATTATGTCGCAAATCGTAATGTTTTTTACAAGTCTTTTCGAATTAAAATTTTTTGTTTTCATGCTTTAACAGTTTCAGTTTTTAACGAGTCGTTGCTCGTAGTCTATGCATATTTTATAATTCATTTGGAAAATAATTAAAGTTGTTACCAGTTCAATCGGTTGCATTTCAAGCTTGACTGCTTTCTATTAATCGATGGTAAATTCTGGCAATCAGACACAGTCGATCGTCAGAAGTTGCGAAACAAACAAATGAAAATAGTGTTACATCTAGCAACTCCAAATTTTGTAACTTGTATTGTACTTTTATTGAATAGACTTATACAATAGATTTATTGAACAAAACATTGGGTATTAGCTGTCGTTATTGAATAGAACTGAAAAAACAAATTCATTAATGAATTGTACGCATTAATGAACTGAACGCAATGAAAAAAATTTATCATATACGTTTTTTAATTTCTTAGAATTGTAAATAATTACGTACTCGATATCGAAAACCTTGACACTGACAACTATGAACATCGTTCCTTCATAAAATATACTATTTATCGGCCACTCTCAATTATTGAAGTTTATTTCTTGACGATAATGACTTCAGTGTATGCAAGTCATTACAATTTTTTTAGTATGATTATAATTGGTTAAACAGTTACGGCTTTTCTGGTGAGATAAGACAGCTTTGATTCCAAACTAGGTCCTAGCCTCCTAGGTCGTATAATAAATGTCTGTCATGGATGCGATAGATTTTTCACAGAGTAGACGACAAGGCAACTTCAGTTTAGAATCAATGAGTATGTGAAACTTGTGCTGTACACGTCTTACTTGGAGTCTGAAAAACCTTATTACTTTACTATTATCTTTTCATTGCTATGTTGTTTTGTTACAATAATACCTAATCATATTTTTGCACCTGTTAATTGGTAGTTGGGTGGTTGACTTTAATTAATTATTTTAGTATAATGAAACGACATGTAAGCAATTAAAGACGTAAGATGTAGCGAAAGCGCTCATTTGTTTTTCAACTGACGTATTGCCTGGCCCTATCATAAAACTCTATGCAAAATTGCCATCAAATCTTCAGTACTGTAGAGCTCAGTTTTTACCTAAATGCGACCTAAGGCATTATGCTGAATTCTGTCTTCTCATTAGTCGGTTCGTAAGAAAATCAGAAATGCTTGTCTGCATTCTGAAACTTACACCTGGAAACTTTACTTATCATTCCGTATTTGGACTGGCAAGATGGACGGACGTCTCCCGTTATATTACCACTTACCATAGTTGTTTACTTTCAAGTATTTCCAATATACGTCTCAACATTGTGTGGTGGTAGCTGCACTTCTCTAATAACTAGACGGATTTGATGTTGTTGACCTGGTACTGATATGGCTTGCCAAGTGAACTAAATAGACTGTTGCGAAGCTGTAAAAATTTGGTGCATGTTAACTTGTTCAAGTGATTGCCAAGAGGAAATTAGGTGACCTGCTTGTCGTTCAGGCACAGAGATCCAAGCAACTTGTTTAATACTCAATAGATAAAACGCTGAGGAGACGTGATAGTTGTTCTTCGGTTCAATTTTAAATTAATCGATTTATTAACAACTAGTAATGTACAACTAGTTGGTTGGTAAGGAACTACACGTGAGCATGGTAAGGAACTGGGAAACCCCTAATGATTGTTGGCATGGACTGCATTGAATGCCAGAAGGATCTTTGAATAGAGTAGATCGTGGTGATGGTTCGTGACTGAGGTGCCCACTGAGCTTAACTAAGTTGAGTACGTATTTGACCGGTCTTGTTGTGTAAATAAGACACGTTTTAACAAATAAGATCTTTTTTCCCTGCATGTGTTTTCGTTGTTTGTTCTTTAAAATACTTACAAAAGATTTGAATTAGAAGCGTTATGCAGTCACTACAGTTCAGAAGTTTTCACGTATCGAACACATTTGCTTAAGCTAAAATAATTGAGCGGATATTCGACAGGTGTGAGCTGTGCTTTATTTTTTCTGTGATTTAGCGAAACTAATCCTGACTTATTTTCTAACATTACTCACACCGTCACAAAGCTTAAAAGCGCACTGTTTGTTGTACATTGTCAAAACGGTAGTGCTGCTGTTTTGAATAAGATTTTTCTGTTTAAGATTTTGCGGATGGTAAGTTTGGTTTGCTCATATTAAACGAAGTATGTTTTACAAAATTAGTGCAATTTACACTAAACCCAATAGCAGAGAGATATAGATATAATCTAATTGTTGGTTAGATTAATTTAAAAGATTGTTTTGAATAGGTAGTTTTGAAAATTACAATATATTGTAATTTGGAAAACACTTGCATTCAAAAACACCGCGGAGATCTTATTGAGATTTATAACATATTAACTTGGAAACAAATCATCTTACATGAAAATGTCTTTAAAGAAAGAGTCAACCCTGGAACAACATCTATTGCATTTTAATGTACATTTATTGCATTTATTGCAATTAAAAATATTGAAATCAAGATACCAAATATGCGCATAGAATGCTTTGCTTAAAAATGTAAAAGAGATTTAAATATTTCTTATCTCCCGCCAAACGAACCTTGATGCCGGCACATTTCAAAAAAATGACGTAAGCTGGTGTATGCAGGGCGGCATGAATGTCATGCAGGCTAGCTGTTTGAAGGTACGCGATGCAAAATTTCTACAGTTTGCTTAGATGTTCCGTTATTCTAATATCGTGTTTAACTGTGTTTATCTATAAATTAGTCATTCGTTCGATCAACGATGATCAAATTTAAAGCGGTTACATTGCTTTAATCTACAGGATTACATCTTAAAATGTGTAAGTAATTACGATTAATTGTGTAAATAATAAATTTACAGATTTTGTTGACTTTTTGATGCGCATATAAACTTGCCAGCGCGCACTAGGTGCCAGGCTGGTTACTTAGTTAGTAGAGGCACCTGGTGGGATAAGTGTTTATATTGCACGGAAAGCGGATGACGTCATTATTCGTCTAAGATGAGCGCGCCCAAGCGTAAAGTGTTATCACGATTTTAAATTGATTTTACTAATTGCACGAGATGCTTATCACAATTTTAACCTTTTAACATTTTTCCCAAATATTAAAATAAGCTCAGCTTCTCGAGTGACTTGGCCTTTGCTTTAATTTGTTTGTTGATAGAGAACGTGGTTTAAAACTTTAAAGAGAGATCGTGTCCTTACATTCGTAAATGTTTATTTACTGTGAGAGTAGCGAACGAATTGAGTATTTATCAGTCATGGTAATTGCCGCAACAACCCTAGTAACCTTTGATAACAATTTAAGTCTCGACGAGCTGACCTATATATAAATATAATACACTTTTGACGTCACGTGATCACTAAAATGCATTAATTACAGCTGCTAGTATTAAAAATGGGTGTCAGCACACATATCTTTCAATTAACCTAATGGCCATCCTTAAACATTATCAAGTCCTTGCACTGCCATTACTAGAATTAATTTGACACATTAATGATAAAATAATGACATGTATACTAAGCAAAGCCTTTTAGCAAATACATGTGATTCGAATACCGCTAAATGTGACAAGATACCTAATCGAATTCTTTCAAATGGCATTGCTAGTCACGAAAAAACTTTGTCATTCTCATCTAAACGTATGGAATATTATACACACTTCTACGTGGCCTTACAGAATTGTGTATAGATCTTCCAAGGAATTTAGTAAATTTATTTCACTGCTGCAATTAACTAATTCACATCTACCTAGCGTTGATCCGGGTAAGCGGTTGAGATTAAATTTAGGTGAGATGTAACTACTCTTCAATTTGATATTATTACATTTGTAGAATGTGAAGGCAACCCTGATGCTAAAAGACTTTATGATGACTTGCTCAGCACTTATGATCGATTGGCTAGACCTGTTAAGAACCATACTGAAACATTAATGGTTAAACTCGGCCTCAAGCTCACCCAGCTTCTTAACATAGTAAGTATAGTTGATGGATCGAATTTCCTTATCTGTTATCGTTGCTTACTGTTTGTTGTGCGTCGTACCGCTGTTTCGTTTTACGTTATTTTATGTTTCGCGACGCAAATCAAAAATATTAGTTTATTTGTATGTATGCGCTATGTATGCATGCTTGTTTGTATGGGTATCTACGTGTATGTATGTATGTACGTATATTTATTTGTTTATTTTTGTTTGTGTGTATATTTGTGTGTTCGTTTGTTTTTTGTTCATTTTGTTACCGCGTTAGACACTAATGCATAAATAAAAATATTTTGGGATCGTAATTCATAATCACATAGAATTTGCATTGAACGTCCTTAAGAAGAAATTTATGTTCAAAATTCTATATGCAGCACTGTCGTTACTTACAATAAGAAAAAGTTCAAGCCGAGTTTGGCGATAAATTATTTTGTAAGGCGTGCACTAATTTGTTGAAAATAGGAAAACACTTTCCAGGTAAGCAAAATGTCGGCATTTTAGGTAAACATTTCGTGTGAGCATCACGAAATTTTAGGCTCTCTCTCTCTCTCTCTCTCTCTCTCTCTCTCTCTCTCTCTCTCTCTCTCTCTCTCTCTCTCTCTCTCTCTCTTTCTCTCTCTCTCTCTCTCTCACTCACATTTCATTGTACAATTAGAGAACTAGAGGGAAAGAGCAAATTCTGTCACCATATCTATCAGTTTATATTTCCATCGATTTCTCTTTACGGTTTTCCAAACTGCCAAATCAGTACACCCCCCCCCCCCCCAATCAACCAAATTCGTATGCGAAAACAACCAAGTTGTTGTGTAATCATTTATCTGGCCCAAGTCTCCGTTAGACATGTAGTCCTAACCCTAATTCATAAAAAAGGTGCACATTGTGCAGCTTCTATTATGCTAGCTGTTACTGACAGAGGTACATCAACAAGCTGCAGATATAAGCCTATGATCTCTGAAGCCAAACTTCGGGTAAGATAAAATGTAGTCCCATACAGTAACCGTTTTAGATTTAGAGTTAAGGTTAAGGAGTGAGAGTGAGAGAGAGAGAGAGAGAGTGAGAGAGAGAGAGAGAGAGAGAGAGAGAGAGAGAGAGAGAGAGAGAGAGAGAGAGAGAGAGAGAGAGAGAGAGAGAGAGAGAGAGAGAGAGAGAGAGAGAGAGAGAGAGAGAGAGAGAGACTGCCTGAAATACGTGAATTTCTTGATGCTTAAACGAAACCTTTTCCGCATTTTAAGCGTATTGGAATATTTTGTTACGCGCTCAAGGCGTTAATTTGACTGTAAATCTGTCGACAAAGTCTGAAAACGCATTACGTTAACTGGCCCCCAAGCTATCTAATAAGCTTCATTTATTTTCATGACGTTTCCAAACCTTATTTGAAACAAGAAATTTGTGAGCGCAAATCAAATTTCTGACGCTTTGCCTTGCTATCGGTAATGTTTGCAGTAGTGAACGTGGCGTGTGTGTTTAATAATAAAACGTCAGTCATTTTAATAATGTGTCAAATTAAATTTAAAAATACAGTCATTCTCAATAAATACAGGGAACGAAAGGTTTTTTGTGCTTCTCTTCTAGCTTTGCATATTATTTTTATTATTTTGTTCGTCTTTTTGTTGGAAGTTAAATGATATACATTTTTAAGGTGCATTAAGTTTCATGGTTTAGTTATGATTTTAGTGTACTGAGGATGACAATGAAGACACCTACTCATAGACTGATGCTTTATGTTAAACCGAGGCGATGCACTTCGACTAGACACGTGAAAAGAAGAACAAATTACCTGTTAAGCCAAGAAATTGCCAAAAATTCACAAAAGTTTAAGAAAGACTTAATAACATCTATTTCGTAAAGCTTTTTTTCAATACCCAGTTCGACTCCACATCTGATGTCATTTTTTCTCAATTCAGTATTTTCAACACAACTTTCCTTATTAATTCAATGTCGATTCTTACTACTCTTTTTATTATAAATGTTTACCGATTTGATATAAATTATTATAAAACTTCTCTGGACGTGCTATCGATCTTGAGAGCGCCCTCTATAAATTAACAAACGTTAGCTTTTAAATTTAGAAGCGTTATAGGTTAATGCTCTTTTATCCTTGAATAACTGTGCATTCACTTTTCAACACTTAAATATGTGTTAGTCTTCTAATTACAGAAAAAAATTAATTAAGTGCAGCATTAGTTATTTAGCTTATTAACTAAATTATCCTAATTTTCGATACACAATGTACCGGTGGAATTCTTCCTTGTATGTGTATTTATGTGTGACGATCTTATTTCATTTTACGTTATTTTCTCATACAAACTACTATGAAACTATTCTTTCTATTTTTTAAAATCACGCATTTAGACAATACGAGCCTTCACGTTTTAAATTGTACGGAACTAATGAGACCGTATTTTATTTTAGATGGTGAAGGAGCGAAACATTTTAAAACACTCACGTATCTTTGTAGGCAAATCCTACACAGTCAACTGAATGCGTTTTTTAGTAATTTGTTTATTCGTTATTTTTTTGTTTTCTGCATGTGTGTTGGTTCGTTTGTTTGTTTACTTGTCTGGCTGTCTTTTGCTCGCCCGTTCGCCTATCTGTTTGCCCATTCGTTAGCTTATTCACTTCCCGATTGCTTCTTTTTCATTTATTCACTTGATTGATCATTCCAGCTTTTATTCATTCACTTCACATTGTGAACATTTCTTTTTTTCATTATTTCTTTTTTTATCATACCGTGCAATTTCTATAGTAAAGGATACAACTATAAAAAGGGGAATTCCACTAAATGAGTTTATGCTTTTCGTAAAGCTGTGCAACCCCTTCTTCCTCGAAAGAACTCATGATTAAGGGAATAAAAAAGAAGCTGCACTTCTGCTTAGTTGCCCCAGGCTAAGAATCCGCGTTGCATGTTGAAGAAAATTGACTTTTTATTTCCGCTGACAAACGCGTGCTTTGCATTAATGATTATTTGAGTTAAAATTGAAGTTTGAGCTCAAAAAAAAAACAATTCCACGAATATTTCGCCGAGAGTCCGTGCGACTTAATTTATTGTTATACTGTCAGCTCTGGTTAAATAATTATGTTATTTTTTTAGGATGAAAAGAATCAGATCATGACTACTGTTGTTTGGTTAAAACAGGTAAATTTATTGATTAATTATATTAAGCGTCAAAAGCTGTTCAATGTTTTATTGTGATAAGCTTATTTTTTGACACATCTACCCAGTAATGATAAACACGTTTTATGAACCGAGAGATGGCTGAATTGTAGGATGCTTATAAGTTGTAAGCAGTTGTAAGAAGTATTAATCGTACAAGGCCGTGCTCAACCTAACGAGACAAAAAGTTAGCTAATGTATAACATAATAATTTTGATTTATCTTCAAATAGGTCATAATAAACCTTGTACTATATGGAATGAAATGAAATGAGCTCAAGTAACCCCATGAATAATACGAGGCCTCCTAAAAGTTTTTGAGTTTTTCCGACTTCTATTTTAATGGAGTCAGAGAACAGGCGAACTCTAGTGTTTCTGTAAGCCGCTCATTATACTGTTTGTTGGTATTAGCAAGTGTTCAACCAAGCACAAATTCAGAAACACAGCAGCTGCTTGCTGTCTTGAAATTCGAAGAAGCTCCATCTTTTGTAATATATCTCTTACCGCAATTCTGAGAGGTCAGGATTATATTGCACAAGAAGAAT
This sequence comes from Tubiluchus corallicola, assembly GCA_030141605.1. Classification (NCBI taxonomy): domain Eukaryota; kingdom Metazoa; phylum Priapulida; class Priapulimorpha; order Priapulimorphida; family Tubiluchidae; genus Tubiluchus; species Tubiluchus corallicola. The sequence goes on from JAQGDQ010000080.1 coordinate 622,592, forward strand.
GCTGTTGGAACTCTAAAAACCTTTTTTCTGAAATTCAATTCGCTCGAGTTTTTCCTACAGTTCCTACGGCTGAGTAACAGTTTAGTCCTGTTTTTGCATAATATATGTTAAGAATGTATTCTGGTGTAAACTTCATGTTGTTCTTAGCCTAAATTACGGTAAAGATCAAATGAACGCATGTAACGGTACTAAGTATGGCAATATTTAAAAGTTAAATCTTTGGCACCTTGTCTAATTCCTATAACTCAATTCTACTTCCTATCAATTTGATGGACGTAGGTCTTCCGCGCAGGTTCGTATTTAGTATCTGTGGTCGTTCAGCTGTTGCTTCCATATTCAAGTCGGTTCAGAGGACCTCAATGTATATTAATAATCAATTCAAATGCAAATAAAATAGCCTTTCGGGTGCATTAACTATCAAGTTTTTGAGATTTAATAACGAAGCTAAAAAACCGCAGCAAACTAACGTTGCTCTCCAGAAATAGCAAAAAAACACGCAAAATAGGAGAATTTTCATGACCTTTACCACTCTTCTTACAGAAAGCGAAGAAGAGAAAAGGAATAAAAACATTTGTAAAAGTCGAACTTTAGAAACACAACGATCCCCAAAGGCAGTTCTAAATTTACACTAGTTCTCCTTTTTTCATTTGTTTGTAAGCCATTAGCTGCCTTCTGTGCGAAGCATGTTAATTCCAAGAGGAGTGCAAACTTTACAGAATTAACCACGTGACCTAGTGTCTCTCTAGACTAGAGGTTTTCAACCTGTGATTCGCGAAGCCCTAAGGATTTACAGGACAGTTTACAATTGGTACTTTGACGACTAACGAAAGAGTAGTAATACTAAAGTCTTAAATCTACATTCTGCAGAGAAAAAAGATGCCTGTTATAGATGTGTGCACCGAATCATGCTTCATAACTTCACAGTTCACATTCATTCAGCAGGTCTGAATGGTTCTTATATACAGGAAATGATTATGCACAGGCACAAATGATCACATTTTTTCTGTAGTGTCATTTATATGCAATTTATTCTTCATCGAACTCGAATTCAATTTTGCGTTGTGGTGCTTGATGATTGCAGTCAGCTAGCTTGCATCAACTGATACGTATACTTATTTTAGAGAACCTTCGCTATTCAATCTCTAAAACTTTATAGTTAATGCACCCGAAAGGTTATTTATCTGCATTTGAGTTGATTATTTATTTACATTGTGATCCTCTCAACCGACTTGAACATGGAAGCAACAGCTGAAAGACCACAGATACTAAATACGAACCTGCGCGCAAGATCTATGTTCATGTGTCCATGAAGAGAAGAACTCGTATACTTGTATACCTATCAAACTCTTATAAACCTAGTTACTGCTACATTGTCTTTTAAAAGTTCCTTCCTGTTTTCCTAAATATAGTATATCAATCCAGGATATACTGAAATCCATTGTGGCGCCATTGCCTATTAAATTAGTCTTCATAAAAATATTATTATTAAGTACTGAGTCTTATTCCATATGCTGAGTAAATTCTGTAACGGGGTTCTGGTTTACGGTCCGATATAACTCTGTGGTTGCTTAACAAAAATGTTTGAGAGTATTTCTGATTTATAACCCTCCCATCTTGAAGCCATGTATCAGCCCGACTCGCCTGAATCAGTGAAGCCATGATGTATCAACAGCAGAGTCACCATAACGTAGTCACTTTCCAACCATGGCTTGTTGCTGTTATTAACAGCAATAATAACAGTTTCCTGACAAACTTGTCTGCATTAAATCCCAGAAACAGATTAGGCTGAGAAATGCGTCGTTTCATTTTATAGCTTGTTTAGATTTATGACCAAATGGAAATTTTCTGTTTTCCGCCTTACACAAAGTCGACGATCATTTACCCAGATGATTTATGCTTCGGATTAGAAAAGTGGACACAAACTCTTTACATTTACAAAACCGAAAGTAAATATATCTTAATCTAAGCAAACGTGGTTTTACAATGGCAAATATTTTGGCAAATGTCGGTTTTTACCGTTAAATGTCTGCTCTGTCTGTATGCTAAAGTCTGTTTAGTGCCTTTTTTCACTCATGTGTGCCCCGTTAACTTTAAATTTTCAAAGCAAAAAGTCATACAGTGTGAATTACCTGTATTACGTGCCATTGTGTAGATCTTCTTTTTCTGCCTAAGGCATTACAGGAAATGTCTCCGGTGAACAAATTTCAATCTATTCAGATCGATACTTTCTTTTTTAAGTTCAATCGTCAACAACTATAATACAGTTTTAGTTTGCTCTCTACTCTCTCTGCTTTTTAGTCCCCACTTAATGTACTGGACAGCCTTCTTTATAACCTCGCAAATAACGCGATAAACGCGTTACTCGTAATCTTGTTTATTTTTCGGCAGACTTAAATTTATTTAATTTTCTAGTGTTACAGTCAGCGAGTTACTGTTGCTGCGCAACGTCCTGCCTTTGATACCTATAGCGCACAAGTGGTATCATTTTCTCCGGAGACGTCTTTAGTTCTGAACAATACGAAATTAAGTAAACTGTTACCTTGATGCATCTGTAGCAGTGACCCAGTTCAACAAAATTGCTATCCCTTATCATTTGCATAAACTTGTATTAATGGTCGACCCTTGCGAACTTTGTACTCACTTACCTCAGTTTTCAGCGCAGTGTACTGCTCAGTTACATACTTGGAAATTGATTAAACATTAATTTTTTGCTAACCTAACAATTTATTATTACTGACAAATTATTAATTTCAGCAATGGTTCGATCATAAACTAACTTGGGATCCACGCGAATATGGTAACGTGTCAGCATTACACATTCCCTCACAGCTGATTTGGATACCTGATCTAGTTTTATATAATAAGTACGTAATCTATTTGAGAAAATATTTTTATATGTTTACGAATGTACATACAAAGGTAATATGAGTGTTAGAAAACATGCTGGTCAAAATTCAATACCGAATTGCTAAGTTCTGCCACCAAAATAACCCCGTGCCCGTGATCTTCTAAGTAATGAACATGCTTGGTCAAGTAATAGAAAACGTGCATATTGAGTTGACTTAATCTACGTTGAATTAAATTTTATACAAAATTTGTCTACAACTTTTATAATGTCGATAGGTTTAATTTAATACAAAATGATGCCCTACAACTTCGTGTGTATTCTTGGCCGCTCTTTTTACCAAATTTAAAGATTTTTGACTCATCACTTAATAACAGTACTATTCGTGGCCTGTGTGAGTATGTAATATCCTTGTATACTTACATTTTAATGGATTAGCGAGGTTTATACACGCATACAAAGCCAAAACAAACAGCAATAAAACGGATTTAAACGTTATTTTTTGTTGCGTTTCTTGCCTTGAATAAATTTGCTTTCTTTTCTTCTTGCAGTGCTGATGGAAGTTATCAAATCACAATTATGACCAAAGCTACCATCACCTACAAGGGCGTGATAACTTGGGAACCACCAGCTGTGTACAAGAGCTCCTGCGATATCGATGTTCAGTTTTTCCCGTACGATGTCCAGACATGCCGGTGGAGAATTGGCGCTTGGACCTACGACTACACCAAAGTTGACTTGGAACATATTGATGCAAAAAAGTTAGCTACACCTGAGTTACCAGATTATTATCCGAAAGGTGCGGTGGACATTACCGATTATCATCCGAATGTCGAGTGGGAGATACTGGCAACAACCGCCAACAGAACACGCAAAAATTACCCTTGTTGTCCACAGGACAAATATACCGACGTGACATTTTATTTAGTATTACGTCGAAAGACTTTATTTTACACAGTAAATTATGTGATTCCAGTTGTGTCTATGACTGTTTTAACCACCTGTTTATTTTATCTTCCTGTGGTTAGCGGGGAGAAAATTTCACTGGGTGTCTCCCTACTTGTGTCGCAGACTCTCTTCTTTTTGCTCTTATCTGAAACCATTCCTCCAACATCGCTAGTGGTACCGCTGCTAGGCAAGTACATTCTCTTCGCCATGATTCTAGTCTCAGCTTCCGTGTTTTTGACTGTTTACGTGTTAAACGTGCACTACAGGAAGCCAGGAATTCATAAGATGCAACCGTGGGTCAGGCTTATTTTTCTCCGAGTGTTACCTCGTTATTTGATGATGAAGCGACCTCAGTTTGAGAAGGACAGGAGTGTGCAGTTGGTACACGGGGTCACGCGGCGGTTTAGTGCAATATTTGCTTTCGAAGCCAGCGCGCTTACCAGACATATTAAGAACGAAGACTGGAAGAAAAAATGTCCTGAAGTGTATCGGGCAATGACGGGTGTAGAATTCATTGCTAGGCATATCCAAAAACAAGACGAAATTGACTCTGTAAGTTGATTATATTGTCAGCAATGTGCATGTGCATATAGTAAGAAAACAATTTAATTGACTTTTCTAAAACTGACCAGTTAAAGAAATTGATTAACTAATTTAATTTATGTCATACAATGTAATTAGTATAAATGAGTTGCTGTGCAGTATTTTACTCGTCACTGAAAGTATTGAAGAATCAGTGACTACTTAATCGCCCAACAGGTGGAAGCACGTAATCGCCCCATAATTTATTTTGTCAGTTTCAATGGCTCTCTAGCTTTCAGATGAGTGAGAAAATATGTGAGTCCTCCCATTTGATGAAAAGTGTGCATTTTAAAACAATCATTCTTTTTTCAGATATTGTATAAATAATTAATCACATATGTCTGTTTTTGGATAAAAATTTAAATTACCTAGTGAAACTGTTATATCCGAATTTATCCACAATTACTAAAATGTCTATAATATTTATGCGTGTTAGTAGGCCTATACAGTATACTATTGTCGTCTGATCATTATAGTTGTCTAATAACGAATATGTTCTAGTTTTGTTTTATTTACAGATCCGAGAAGACTGGATGTACGTGGCAATGGTTTTGGATAGGTTGTTCCTGTACATATTCATTTTTATTTTCATCGTGAGCACTGCTGCAATAATATTTCAAGCACCTGCACTTTACGATAACAGCCCATCTATTGAAGATGAGAATATATCAGAAATGCTAAATCTAACAAGTGCATAGATCTAATAAGAAACTGCTACAATCTTGGTGTGAATCACGTTAAAATTTTTGTATTTTTCAAAGTTAAGATTATGTGTACATGTATTTGAGTCAGGCTGTCGTTTGCTTGAGCAAGCAATTTAACAAAGGCCTTACTAATCAAAGTTTAGCTACAGCAATGTTACTTTTTTCTTCTTTGTGTAATTATCAGCGAAATATCACTGTGTGTAGGTGTTTATACATGTACAAATATATTTTGCCGAGCTTAAACGTGTTCCACCATTATATTACTTAAATTTTGTAAGTATGTAAATATTATTTATGCAAACTAATTATATATTTTGTAAGGTGGCGATCCACTGATATTTTATGTAAGCTTTAAAGCTTATATTAAGGCATAAATAAGGTTCAGTCGGTAAGCTAAACTGTCTTGCGTAAGTACATCTGTATCATTGTCTTTATTGTTCTGTTTGGAAAGTATCTTCTGTAGTTCTTTTTGCAGCTAAAACATGCAATTAGCTCCATCACTTAACAACGTCTGTCAATATTCAAATTTATTCACTTTGTTTGAAAAAATGGCTGAATCGCTATACCACGATAATTTTATCATAATAATTATGGTTGTTTACAAATAACTAAATTTTACATTCACAATTATTCACAGTTTTAACGCAGATGTTATGTATCGTAGATTACGAATGTAATTTTAATTTACCAAACTGTTTCGTGTTCTGAGGTTAACGCTATACTAACTTGTTTTATCTCTACGTCTAGCCTCGCGAGAATCTTTTACGCTTGTCAAAACTGTGATTGCTGTGCATCGAGCGCATAATTATTCTCAAATACCGAGATGTTCCACTACTGACTTTTCATCTCCTTGTATTTACAACATTTGTAATTGAGGCTTCTGGCATTCTTCCCCTTTTCCGTGATTGATTGATTGATATGATTGATTTTTCGACGGGCAAATATTATTTCAATGGGAATTTTTTCGAGGTATGGATAGTACTGTTCTAGATAGACGCACTTACTTTTAACAGTTTAATAATAAATTTCACAGGACAAAACTAAATGACTGGAATGTGAAATGGAGAAGGGAGAGAGAGAGATTTTGATAATGATGACAATTTTTTATTCTGTACATGGACATAGATACATATATGCATAAATATATAGAAGACCGCTTGTATATATACAAATATGTACAATTCCAACGTTAGTTACCATATCAAATAATAATAAAACAAGCACATACAAAATATACAAATCAATGTACACGTAGTAATGAACAACAACGCCCCATAACAACATAAACAGCAAGAAAACAATAAAATAATGTAATAAACGGTATAATTTCCACAATTAACGGTTCATTAATAATTACACTTAATATTTGATTAGGCATAACTTTTACCAGTAATTGTGTGTACAAAATAATTTTATTTGCATTAAATACCTAATTGACTGACATATCGTAATGTGTATTTATATCTGTTGTCTATTGTCACTGAGTTTAGTTAACACTTCCACCAGTCTTTAGCCCACCGTTACAGACTTACAGTTAACACTATTTAAAAACATTTATTGCCAAATGGTATAGTCTAGTGGTTAGGCGTCCGCATTACGTCCGGGAAGTCGTGAGTTTGATGCTGCGGCCGGGTTATACCAATCTGCTATTGGCTTAAAAGTGGTATCTACTATTGCCCTATCTGGCGCGTAGTATGTGAGATAAAAGTGGGGTAATGATAATCTCTGTTATGTAGCGTAGTTTGTTATTTACAGTCAGCAATAAAAGCCATGAGCTGTGTAGGTCCTAATTAAAGAGCGTTTGAGAAATTGTAGGTTTAGTTAAGTTAGGCTTTATTTGAAATGTTTTTATGTGCTACAATAACAATAATATAACTAATATAACAAATAACAATCACTGCAAAAATGCTTGAAAATGGCTCAGTAACTCTTAACCTAGGCTAAATACAGCTTTCATGAAATTTAGCCTATTTATTATCTTTAATAACTGTGCATATATTAATTTAGAAAGTTGTAGCTTACTTGCAGATCACCGATTTGATTCACGGAAGCACTCAGCAGTCCTCACACTATCGTTGTCCATACAGGTCTCATAGTTTGCGACCAGATTAAAAAGTAGATCAATTGCATTGATGTTGATCTGTTGATGTGTCGTTCCAGCTCTCCTGATTTGATCGGGAGACTCCCGAGTTTAATGGTAATCACTCTTTCTTAAGACAAGACAGGTTCACCTGGGAGCATGCCTGCTGTGTTTCTACCCCGGGGAGTACACGAAGTACTCACGTGCCCTGCTTCTGGTTCACCTGGGGGCAGGCCTGTTGTGCTTCTGCGCCAGGGAGTACGTGTGCTTCTGGTTCACCTAGGGGCATGCCTGTTGTGCTTCTACCCAGAGAGTACGCGAAGCAGGTGCCCTGCTTGTGGCTCACCTGGGGACAGGCCTGTTGTGCTTCTATGCCAGGGAATACGCAAAGCAGGTGCCCTGCTTCTGGTCCACCTGGGGTAGGCCTATTGTGCTTCTACTCCAGGGATTACGCGAAGCAGGTGCCCTGCTTGCGGCTCACCTGGGGACAGGCCTGTTGTGCTTCTCCCAGGGAGCAGCGATTCTGTCTATTGGTTATCGGTTTATTAGTTAGTTAATAGGCTAGTTAATTAGTTAAGCTAGTCAGTTAGTTTTGGCGAGTTTTTCGGGTTTGACAGTATGGCGTGTTTGGCGGTTTGGCATGTTTGGCAGGATTGGCATGTTTGGCATTATGGCAAATTTGGCAGGTTTTGTAGTGGTGCATTCAGTGATGAGAGGACATGTGAAGCATTTAAAGGAACCCCCTGTGAGACTCCTGTAAGGCCTTTGTGGGTGTTCCACGTGGTGTGTTACCGCATTATAAGTTTTAAAACATTTTGTGATGTTCTTACATGGAATATCTACCTGAAAGAAAGGCATCTTTCATGCGTCACCGCATCAGAGAGAGAAAGGGGGAGAGAGAGAGAGAGAGAGAGAGAGAGAGAGAGAGAGAGAGAGAGAGAGAGAGAGAGAGAGAGAGAGAGAGAGAGAAGTGAGTTCAAAGCAGCTCTACTTAATATACAGATATACAAAATATGATATTTCTTACATGTGAGTTGACAAATAGACAATATCATACATGATAACACTAGCACTAAAACCAAATTAAGTATTTTACATTAGTAATATTTAAAAAAATTTAATCCTCGAGTTTATTTGACAAAAACTGTGTATTTACAATGTTTCGTACTACTTTTCCAAACAAGTCGCAGATATTGCCAGCCTGATTCTACCAGGCTTCATCGCATCCTGTGGGTACAATCTCCATCTTATTCGTGCAAAAGTTAATGAAAAGCTTCCACTTTTGGCACCATTTATAGAGTTCCTTGCAACATGTTTGAGCAGTTTCATAACATTTATATGTTGAGGATTCAGCTACTATTATAGTACTGTCATCGAATATTTATATACATCTACACAATCATTTACACTTTCCACATGTTCAAACATTAGCTACATGTACAATGAATTACAAAAGGAGATATTACAGAATTTTGCATATTACAAATATATTCCTTGAAGAAATGATTCCCAGTTTTAACGTTCATTTTTCTTTCAAGTAAAAAATTTCTGATGATTCCCAATAAATTTCCTTTTACATATTGGATCCGATGAGTTTGTAGAACAGGCCTTCTAGCCACTCGGTGTCAAGTGCGCATTCAAAATCCCAACAAATAGCCATATAGTTGGGTTGTTCTGGTAAAAGTAGTCCTCCAGAGAGGAAATTAAGCACATAAGATACCTTGTGGTACTCCGACAGGGCATGAACCCTTCTTGTTCATCATCAATATATGCGCCTCACACAAGACGTTTCTCAGTCTTTTTGTGATCAGCCGCTCTATTAACTTACCGAAATAGGATGTTTGGGAGCAGTAAATGATTTTAATTTGAACAGCTGAAGAGGGCAGCACTTGGTTTTATGAACGAGATACTTCCCAGATCGTCGAGATGGCAGCAATAGTCACGTTAATGGTTAAAGCTGGCTAGCCTTGATCGTACAGTAGAAATTCTTAAGCTTTGGTAAAATCACTAAACTGGTTCTCTGCACTGTGCATGGAGTTTTATCTTTGTAGTTTAAAAACTTTTTTCTGATGTTTAAACAGTATGATTTTACTGTGTATATATATATTTTATTGTCGTGTTTTGTTTACTGAGTTAATAAAAGTCCGAAATCATTCGACTATTACAGCTTGAAGCGTTGTGTGCAGAAAAAGCAGGCTGCGGCTCATTTAGTGTCAGATAGTGGTCTCAGTTAGATTGTAGTTTATTGTTGTTAACTAAAAAATTTAAATTAGAATGCATGACTTGCATGCTAAGTATCTATGATCTTTTTTGTAGTCTTTTAGTTTGCAGTCTTTATAGTTTACGTTTAGCTGTACCCATCTATGTGTCAAACCATTTTATACTGATTATTTAAAGACTGTTCATTATGAAAAACTTCATTTAACGACAGTGAAAGTGAATTTTGTCTGACCCCATAACCTAACTGAGGCAAAAAGTCAACCAACTTCATACTGCTAAATTTAAGTTCATTACACATCAATGTGCTGATAAAAGTGATATACATTGCAGATGTACGTAACTTGCATGCATTTTGAAACGTAGAAGTCTTGTGTCTTATGATTTTACAGGTACTAAATTTTAATTACAGCACAAGTAACCAGCAATGTTATTACTATAGTGAAGAAAGTCTGATTACCACCCAATCCCAACACTGCTTTCAAATAGATCTAAGATTGTACGACTCACATTTTTCGGATACTTCTCTAATGCTCCCATACTCGGTGTTAAATTTGGCTTCACTAATGAAAGCTATGATATCATGAGATGATTTGGAGATGCTGAAATAACTTGTGGTTTTAGTTTAGACTTTTAATCAGATGCCTGGTTGTTCCACAGGCAGTTAAATTTAAATGAATGCCTGCAATATACATCATCTTCTATAAGCCTGCAGAGCAATTTACATGGTGTGCAGTGATATCTTTGCTTAAAAATTTCAATTTTCTGAAATCTTCCAGTAAACCCAGGAGAACAAAATTGCTGTTCAGCACACAAGTATATTTTTGCAGTACTCCTCACACCATTACCAATTAACGTCTAAATGTCACTGAGTAACGATCTTAATCATCAGAAGGCGCGTTTTCTGAACAATCATCACAATGGACAATCTGGAGTTGTACAACCACTTCTCACCGGTATGCAATATTTGTCAAGTTATACTATTTTCTAGAGTAATTGTAAGGTTCCAGTCGAGCCTTGTTTTTTTATTACCTATTAAGCCTGATTTAAGTGGAAACTACAGTATCATATGCATGTGACAGATAAAATTCTTACTTCAAAAAGCTGCATGACCACTAATGTTTTTGGATGACGCTGTTTGCTTGCTAGTAAGACATATCTTTTTCATGGCTACATAATTCCCTCTATTTCAAAAAGAACATGATTTCTTTTATCCCAACACTGTGTGTCTATTCAACTTAAATGCTTCCACAAGATTAATAACATCCCACTGTCGTTTCAGTCAGATCCACTTCAAATCGAGAACATAGGCAAAGTAACGACATTTTCTCTGTACTTCCACTATTTTCTCATGTATAAGGTACTTACTGTGGTATTCAAACATCATCAGTACTTCTTGGAAAGAGACACCTACATCTGGTATCTGCCTCATGGTATTCACCAGAGCAGATCTTCTAGTAATCCCATTTTTGATGAGCATTTTTTACAAAAGCAATGTAACAATTGGTGTTTAGCTAGCAGGTCAGCTAATGTATAGCTCACTAGTTTCCATTGAGTTATCCACATAAGGTATTATTTCATTGTACAATACGGTGTTTCTTTATAAGCTATTATTTCATTGTACGATACGGTGTTGCTTTAATGTTGGTTAGTGTTAAGTCAAGTTTTTCAGCTCTAGTCCAAGTCGATTCCTAAATCCCTGGCGTTCAAGTCTGAATCAAACCCCAAATCATTGTAGCCCAAGCCCAAGTCAAGTCTCCAGCCATTTATACTCAAAAACAAGTTGAACCTCAATTTTTTATTGCCCACGTTCAAGTCTAATCTCGGTTTGCCATGTCTTTGTCTGAGTTAAGCCTAAGTCATATTCAAGTGGTCATGTTCAACTTCTTTCGAGTTTCAAGTCAAAGAATCCAAGATTTAATCAATTCTCAAGTTCCTATTTAATATTAATGAACTATCTTGTTAATTTTGATATTATTTTACTTATTACTACATTACATTTATTGAGTTATTATTGCTTTCACTTTTGGTATATGTTAGACTATATATATGCAAGACAAAATTATTTTACAACTGGTTTTATATTTTAATAGCAATTTTGCAGTGGTGTTATATTGAACATCTACAACTTACAAGTGACATTACAGTTAATAATACTAATTACAGTCTACATGTTGTAGGTTCAAGTAGCTGATTATATTTAAGAAATACTATGTTAAACCCAGCTCAGTGTGACCTCACTTTCCAGAATGTTGAGATTCTATTTTTGTTTTTCTTAGATTTGTATCAGATTACCATGGCTTATGCTTTGTGGCGAACAGGGAAGAGTGAGAATAGAGCTGTCTATAATTTATTTTTTCGGAGAAATCCCTTCCAAGGAGAGTTTACTATATTTTGTGGTCTTGAGGAGTGCTTGAAATTTTTGGAAAATTTCAAGTATTCACAAAGTGGTAAGTTCACAACTGTATTAAATCACTTCAGCCGTCATTTAGACATATGCCTGTCACCCGTTTCTGTAATGTTCCAATGATTGCTTTGTGAGTCTTTATCTACACAGTATTGCTGTATTGCTCAAACTTGAACTTGACTGACTTCATAAATAATTTCCTGTTAAATTAATTTAAGTAATTTTTCTCCTAGTTGCATTCTACTCTGACGTTTTGTTGTAGCACAGAAACTATTCTTGCCCTTAAACACACTAGCTTTAAAGTGCTGGTGCTGATTGGCTTGGAACTAGAGCAAGTACAAGTAAAAAATATACCATACTATACTGCACATTGACTGCAAAAACAACTTATAGAGTCCCTTTTGCTCTATAATTTCAGTAATTTGTCAGTTACTATATTAAACTGCAGTAAGCTGAATAGTATGAATAATATGAGCAGAACTACTGTAAATGGTTAAAAAATAGGTTTTGTATGTATTTGCAAATTTGTAACCTTCATTTATGTTACTGTAGCATTGTAGTACTAAAAACAATATTGCCTTTGAAACTTATTGTACATTTATGCAAAAGAACTTTTCTCAAAAGCATTATCCATATTTTTGTGTTTTCATTGGTGAGTAATGCATTTTCTCAGGAGCTGCACTGCAAATCGAGCACTACTTGGAATGTAATTTATTGTATTCAATAAGATCAAAACTTTTTGTCTTGACAGATGTTGCATATCTGAAGACTGTTTTACCATCTACTGTTGAGGACGAATTTTATACGTGTCTGTTAAATCTTGATTCCCGAGATGTCACATTGTGTGCTGTTGAAGAGGGTTCTGTGGCTTTTCCTCGAGTTCCACTGATTCAACTTGAAGGTCCGCAGATTATGATGCAGCTCCTGGAAACTACGCTCCTTACACTAGTCAACTATGCAAGGTAAGCAATGAAAATTTACATGAACTATAAAATTCATTACCGTGGCACACATCCCGTGCAGTGCAAAACACATTACATCCACTGTAAAACACCCACAGTCCACTTCCAAAATGATACTGTATAAAATTCAAATAAAGATGCATGATAATCACTACTATGGTATTAGAGAGTAGCGAAAATGTTGTCTTTGTTACCATTATAAGTAAATAGTTAGTGTAATGCCAACCATTACACTAACCAGTGTTTCCTAGTCTTTAAGAATGTAGATCTTTTCGAACTTCACACATGCCACATATGAAACTTAATATGTCTGCTGCAGTTTAGTGGCTACAAATGCAGCAAGGTTCAGATTGGCAGCAGGTTACGATAAGCAACTACTAGAGTTTGGACTGCGAAGGGCGCAGGGCCCAGATGGAGGATTATCGGCTTCAAAATACTGCTTTGTCGGAGGTATATGAATATCTATTAATTACAATAAATTCAATAGTATTTTGTGTTCATTAACAATTAAGATATCCATAAAATGATGCTTATAACGATTTTCTCCTTCAATTTTATTTTAATGTGCGGGATTTTTGAAAACATTATCAAAGTTTTGTATAAGGTTATATAAGATTTTTTAATACTTACCGATATGAATGTTAGATCACACCATTTTAGTCCATTTTCAATAATTTTAGAGACTCTTACATCGTTGTTAATACACCTAGACAAATGCTTAAAACAGCATTGTGCATTGGGTTGTATTCAGTACAAAGGCATAAAGCAAATGAAATGGAAAAAATTGCAAGTGGAATCCGTGCTTGATTCACGATACATGATACATGAATGATTTATGTGAACATCTTCTATTCAATACATAAACCGAAAAAATGAATTTTTGGTATTTGCAGTTTTACATTTACAAAACGAACGACATTTTGAAAAATTAATGACAGTACACTAAAGTCAACATAACAAAAAGTTATAACAGTGTATAAAGTAGTTGATTAGTGATAATAATTAAAATTAGAATAATTTCATTCAATGCCACCGACTGTAAGATGCCGTGACACACAAGTGATGGATACATAATGTTCTGTATTTAATAAACCTTTGACATAAATGAATTTGAAAAATACCTTGTTAAACTAAAATTGGCTAAATGTACAGGGCTCGATGGTCTGCCCACTGAGTGTTTCAAGAAAGGATCTGTCGAGTTACAGCAATGCTTGTGAAAAACTTTTAATGATATACTCATAACTGTTGACATACCTGAAGAATGGTCATATGCTATTATTACTCCATATCAATGGTCATATCATATTATTATTCACAAATCAGGAGTAGCGTGCGACCCTAATAATTATAGGGGAATTAGCTTACTTGGCTTTATTGGTAAACTTTTCAAAAGGCTTGATCTGTACTAAATTAGAGACATGGTGCAATAGCGACAGTATTGTATGCGAGATTCAGGCAGGGTTTCATAGCAGTTACCAAATTCTCGATAATATTTTTCTATTAAAGCCATTGCGGATAAACGTTTTTTCCTAAAACAGAAACTGCATACCTGTTTTCTAGATTTCAAATGAGCCTTTGACTCTGTAGACCGAACATGGTTATTCTACAAACTTATACAAATTGGAATCAAGGGTAAAATATTGAGAGCCATTGCTATTTTACTGCACTTGTGTAATTTAGATGAGTGCTTAAATGTACATGATCCTGATGGCATAATATTAATTAATGCAGTGATATGCTTGCCCATGTTCGCAGATGATCTCGTTTTAATGAGTGTAACCAGGGAAGGTTTACAACACCAGTTAAACCTCTTGAGCAGGCACTGCAAGAGTTAATGCTAGTAAAACTAAAATTTTGGTATTTGAAAAACCTGCTGCATCTCAACAATTGAATTCTTTTTCAACGGCACATTATTAAAACAGTGTACTGAGTATAAATATCTTGACATCTGTGTCAATAAAAACGATTATTTCAATAAAGCTGCAAATTATCTTGCTTCCCAGGGCAACAAAGCCAAATTTTTTTACTGAGCAAATCTAAAACTTTGGATATTTTGAAATCAACTTTGTTAAACTTTGTTTGATGTATACATCAAACCTATCCTATGTTATGGATGTGAAATCTCGGATGCAAACTTTTTTCCTGTTTTTGAAACCTCTTGTCTCAAATATTATAAAACTATTTAAGTGTCAAAATGACAACTCCCACCCCAGCCATGGTTGGGGAATTAGGAATGTATTCAATCAACTTGGGCATTCTTGTAGTGTAGCAAAACATTGGCTTCAACTAGTTTCACTTCCAGAAACTAGACTGTGCAACTAAGCATACCATCTTAGCAAAACCCTAAATCTTTCTTGGTATAAATCATTAAAACTGGTGTCAAACGGGATACGTTTAAACCATTTGTTAGATGTTGACGTAATACTGCTTTATTCCAATACAGTTTACCTTGCTGAAGAAAGACTTAAAGCTAATTATATAATACCTGGAGGCAATCTCTAACAGACATGCCTAAATTGCAATTTTATCATCAAATTAAATCAGATTTTGTATTTGAATCTTTGTTTATTGAATGTCAAAAATATTGAAGACAGAAAATGGTTAACTAAACTTGCTCTTTGAAAGAAGAAGGCATGTAAGTCGTTACAATTGGTAGCATACTTTGCTAACATGATTAACATGACCTTAATCTTGGCATGCATAAGTTATACAGAAAATGTTAATTCTCTTTACCAAAGTAGACCTTGCACAAAGTAGATGTAGTTACATATAGATGTTGAAGAAGGTACATGATAATACGTGTAGATTAGATTGCAAAATTAGATGGAGCAGGGTGGATGAGATAAAAAGTAGATGTTCAAAAGATTTAATAATATTGTGTATATCGCTTGCTTATTTCACAATCTGCTAAAGACTTTTGCTTTGCTTATCCATCTGCATGGATAAATGCTACCATTTTTATAGGGCTTAAAATAAGTTACAGACTAAAATGCATCTAGTTTCATTTTTTGATTACATCTGTCCGTTCTGCTTTTAGAAATGTAATTGTCCTTGAAGCTTTAGATTTAGTGTTCAAAACATCAGCAGCAAAATAGGTTTTTAAGTGTACATGTGAGCAAGCTGGAAATTTATTATTAGAAACTTGTGTGCAGCTCTGAGCAAAACACATCCATTTGCATTTGTTACTAAACGCTGGCAAACACTTCCGGATTAAATAAGTGTAGATAATACAACATTAAGAGGAAAAGTACAAGAAAGAAAAATGACATAGTAATGCCAATAATCATTCTAGTGCATTCGTTTAACGGTTTTAAGTGAGCTGCTTATAGTAAATGTGTATTTAATAGTATTTTATGCAGAGTAATGTGAATAACTTCATTGTTGTAACTATCCATCACTGAACTCTATAAAACTGTTATAAAATGCATTTTGCAGATTATGTGATTCCTGAGGGATACTGAAGTTTTCAGCGTTAATACTTCTGAATTAGACAATCATCTTTAAAGATGGATTCGGAAGCCAAACATCAGTTGAAATTTAGCACATTTCTACTAATAATAATTATTTAACATTTTAATATATAAAGAAACAGCGTGTAGATAGAATTTGTGAATCTTGGCATTTTTAATTGGAATGTTGATATTTTTCTAGGCTTCGATGCTACAAGCAATGTTCTGGCAGGCAAAATGTTTGGAATACCTGTTAAAGGCACCTTAGCACATGCATTCGTTAGTTCGTATTCTGGTCTTCAAGAATTAACACACAGAGTGAGACATTACGTACATCATAATTATTAGGTTTTTGGTGTGTTTTGTTCACTGCTCAGTTAATCTGTAATTGTTACTTTTAAAAAATGTATTATCTAGTTATATTTTTGCTTATATTATTATTACTTGATTTACTTATTTAACTTGGAAATATATGCATACGTTGTACTTTATACACAATGTGTCATGGAAAACTTTGAAATGGTGGCATAGTTTTATTTTAATATCTCTCTTATCTATAATATATGTTGATGTAAATTCTACTCATTTATTGATATATTTTCCTGAGTACACTCGTACATGATGTTGTGAAAATCAGTGTTGTTGTTAGTTCTTTCACAAAATTGTTAGATCATTTAAAAAAACCTTTTCACGTTATCATTGAAAGAGTTTTGACAACACTAAACAATTTTTGCAGATTCTGATACGAAATGATGGCTCGGGTACCTCAGCTGATCTTCTTGAACTATCTGTCAGCTGGAGAGAAAAAATTGCAAAAACAATGGGAGTGCTAGCTGAACAAGCAAATGATGGCGAATTAGCAGCTTTTGTGAGCTACGCTCTGTCTTTTCCAAAAGGATTTCTAGCTTTAGTGGACACCTATGACACAATAAGGTTAGTATAATGCATGGTAAGCCAGTGGCAACCACACTGCGCATTACATTGGGTAAAGCAAAAAAGATGTGCCGAAGTTTTGATCACGATAGTATAAGAACAAAATAACAGAATCATTTGAAAATTGCCATACTGATAAGTTATTATGTTAGATTTTTCCAAAGATACTGAAGTTTTAAGGCAACACTTCAAAAAGAAAGCCAGATTTAACTCGTGTGTCTCTGTTGCTTAAATTTACAGCAATGCTCTATGTGTTCACCATTTTCACTACAAACTAGGTGAAGGCATTCTGTTTCCAACAACCTGCATAGTTTTTCACTTCTCTAAGGTATGTTTGGTCCTAGCACTCAACAGTTTTTGCCTCTAGTTCTGCATCAAGCAGCTCTGTGTGACCATTTTGCACTTTCTCTTTAAGGGAATTTCAGACACAGTAATCCAGAGGATTAAGTCCCATTTTCTTCCTGGCAACAAACTTTAGCAGTGCTTTATTCTCTGGTGATGACCATGATGTAAACTGATTGATTCCTTTACTGTTTTGCTCCATAAATTGAGTGCTTTATGCATTATTGAATGTGCTTAGCTGACATTATTCCGGCATTTAATTTTTTAACATGCAAAAGTTTTCGGTCATAGCTTGAAAACCACTAAACTATAAACTTGTAACTTTCAAAGCCAAAATCTAATGTAATGTATTGTATAGACCACTCACTTCTAATATTATTGTAGTCTAAACTTTGGCACATTTTTTCTGCATCATTCGATATATTTTAAATTAGTCTCATTAATCTTTGGAGAGAAACCAAGCAAATGAATTCTTATACTATGTAGAGAAATTCACTGTACACTAAGTTTTACTCCACTGCTTTCATTAACTTCTGTGCAGTAAGTTGCAACTGATTTGTAGCAAACTATCAATAAAACCATATTGTCACATATCCTTTTTATATAATTTTAAATGCAATTTTAAATAACAATAATTATTAACTTTTATTGTACCACATAACCTTTTATAACTTTCCCTGTTCATATAGCCTTAAAATCATGTTACAAAGTAATTTAGCAATAGGCTGAAAACAGTATTTTTCGTTTTTACTAGTTTAGCATGTAGCAACTCTTTAGAGTATCTATTATTAAATCAAAAAAAGTTCTAGCTGAAATGAAAATTTAGCAAATCTCGGATTCTTCTGTTTATAATACTAAAAAATGTTGTTCAACCAGATTTTGCTAGGCGATTTGATTGCATATGAGCACATTAAAAACTCAACTTTAATTTAATAAGAATGTGTCTGCTCTTATTAATTTTATCACCTTGCTTAATTAGTAGAGCGATATGTTGTAAAGTAGACAGCTTAGACACTGATACTTTCATTTCTTTTATAGTGATGAAACCAGTGATTTTCAGTAGCACACTTAATACTAAACCAAATGCTGGAAATTCATGTGGATGAAGAAAATCTTTAATAAGAAGAAACTGTGAATAGATGTGTGGCATATATGTGTTGGTTTAATCATTTCTACTTTAAATGGGTATTTCTAGCAGTTACAACTGGTCAGACACTGCAAGCAATTAATGAAACTATATAATGATGTGTTACTATTTCAGGTCAGGAGTTTTAAATTATGCTGCAGTTGCTTTAGCATTGAATGAATTAGGATATCATCCCATCGGAATCAGAATCGACAGTGGGGACCTGGCTTATCTATCAAAGACTGCTCGCAATATTTTTAAAAACATTGCCAAAGCGTAAGAATAAATCATTAGTTTCAGTAATGTAAAAGTACAGGTTTCATTCTAATTGGATATACTAATATGTTAGAATTTATATACTGCAAAGTGGATTTAGTTTTCACATCTATTGGATTTTGATTTCAACTGTCCCGTAGATATCAAATGAATGCTAATAATTAGCATTTTTTTGTCAATCGTGAAAAACCTGTGGAATTCATACACTAGTACTCGAGTTAGTAGGTGACAAGCCATCAAAATCAAGTTTTGTAACATAATGGTTTTGAGAAAATAAAAGTATAATATTTCAAAACCTGTAGCGAATAAGTAGTCTTTCTATTGATAATATGATTTTTTTCATTTTTTACAGGCATAATTTTCCAAGTTTTGAACACTCAGTGATTGTAGCGAGCAATGATATTAATGAAGATACTTTGTATTCTCTCAGAGAACAGGTTAGGGTCATGCTCTGAAATTTCAAGGGGCTTAAAAAATTAAGTTTTGTTATACCACACAGGCCTCATATTCAGAAGTTTTTCTTATTGGTTTTGTTGTGCTTTTTGTTCTTGCTGTCATCACCATTACTTCCGACTGTGCCAAAAAATAAATTTTGCCCATGGATGAAAACTTAAAACAAACACAAATTTACTGCAACAAAGTTAAATTTTTTGTACTTTTTAATTTCTTTATAATTATAGTGCTAGGGAAGATACGTAGAAAAATGTCTAAAATGTCCACTTCTGGTAATAGTTCGAGAATTGATGTGCAACAGTTTTTGAATATGCTGAATTTAAAAAATTGTTGAACTAATAATTTAGTGAAGTAATAATGTAATAACTGTTTCAAATTAACTTGAATGGAATTTTCTAGGGACATTCAATAGATTGCTATGGTGTTGGAACTCACTTGGTAACCTGTCAGAAGCAACCAGCTCTTGGCTGTGTGTACAAGGTAACTGCAACTTTGAACAACTTATTTTTTGCCTGAAAGATTTTTGTAGGGTAACTAAGTGATATCTAAAAAATTATTGTGGAAACAGTTACGTTCTTACTAAGAAATTTTAATGTCTTTTACAAGACTTCACTAATGATCAGAGTTGTGAACATTCTGTTCAGAGTTTAGCTTTAGACCAAAGACCAGACATCATTATCATTCTGTAATACCGTAGTAAATCAAGAAAAACCAGTGTTGTTCCATAGTTGAAGTGGAGATTTTTGCACTTAAGTTTCAGTTTGCCTGAACGTTTTTGCATAAGTAAGATTTTTCTATGAAATTTCTTTGCTAAAATTTTGCACAAATATATGATTTGTCCCGTACTTTTTCAAAAATAACGTATTTTTAAATTTTGTAAAAATTTAATCTACAATTTTTTAAGGGTTTTTGTTGAGGTCTTTAGAGAAAATATACCTTCGAAATATGCCTTAAAGCATGTAATATATGTGCAATGTACAAGATAATTTACTTATTTGAACAAAGATGAATTTTTTCACTTATTTGTTCTATCATTTTGATCTGTTACATAAAATGTGTTATGCAACTGTTATTAATTTTTATATTTTATCAACTTTTTAGCTGGTCGAAATTGAAAATGAACCCAAAATTAAGCTGAGTCAAGATATTGAAAAAGTGACCATTCCTGGAAAAAAAGAAATTTATAGATTGTGTGGCAAAGATGGTATGAAAAAATATTAATTATAATACTCTTTTTTCTTATATTGTTTTTCTTATATTTGCTTTGAAACAAAGCTGTCCATTTTTGATCTTATTAAGGACAGAGGGTGTAGTATCTGCTTACACATATATGAAAAGGGATAATAAACACAAGAACGTGTCCCATCTATTGCCGTGCAATGGTCCTGTAGGTAGCTAGGTGGATACACATGGGACGTAACATTAGAAAAACGTTAACTTTAACTATTTACCCAGCGACAAAAATTATCACTGGATTTATGTGGATTAAACAAATTTTAGCAATTCTGAAAGCGTGTATTGATAAAATAATTGTGAAGGGAAAATGTCAAACTTGCCAATATAAACTGGTGACAATCATAGACCTACTATTTACTTTAATTTTCATTAAGCACTTTCATGGGGCGTACTAGACAACTAGATTCCAGAAAAATACTAGGATGAAGCCTCTTGTAGGCCATCATATGCAAGCTTGCATGTCATAACTGTCACAAATTCCAAGTTTACATGAGAATTTGCCTATAACTAATATGAAAAAAATGTTTAATGTAAATTTTGTTAAACAGTTACAACTCAGTTAAATACAGTGTATAGGCCTATTGCAGCCAAAAAGTTACAGTAACACTGCATGCAAAACAAAACAAAAATGACAAGAAGGGAAATGGCCGTACGACCATTAAGCATTGTATGTGTCTAACATAAAACGTTATGCTGCTTGTCAAAATTAATTATTATTGTCTCTTAAAGGATTCTTTTTTTAATTGATACATGGATTCAGTTCACCTCAGCACTGGATACATGTAAACATGAAGATGTGGTGTAGGCCTTGGCGAAAGCATAAGTAATGTTACACATGACTTTTTATCACAGTATTGTAAATGTGTCAGGAATTAATTGTCGTTTCAGGAAAAGCATTAATTGATTTGATATCACGAACAAATGAAAAGCCGCCTAGCCCTGGGATGAAAGTGTTGTGTCGTCATCCATTCCAGGAAGCTAAAAGAGCTTTTGTTGTACCTGCAAAAGTAGAAACTTTGTTGAAACCTTTCTGGAGAAATGGACAGGTAATTTTTTTGTTGGCTACTGTATATTGGTCAACTTTCATCTGACGGTTATTTTTCTACCTCTTACATCAAGCTGCTATAAAAACTGATCAAAACAAATACAAGCGGGGAATATTTATAGTGTGCAAGCTAATGCTGAAATAGGCTCCTAAATAAAAATTAGCTTTTTTAAGTCTTGTCTACCGAAACTGCATCAACAGTGTACAGTGATCGCAACAACGTACTGTACACTGATCGCCACTTTGCATTAAAATACCATAGAACAATAAAGTATTTTGGCTTTCATATTACTGGTCACTGTTTGCTTTTTTAAAATGTTGAAGCATACACATTTTCTGTCACTAAAGACTTTTCATTAACAGCTGTTTTTAAGTGCCATAAATCTTCTAAAAATTACTTCACATTAATTATCATGTCGTAAAACAAATCCATGTTAAGTATTTGTTTTGGCATTGTAAATATCGTAAAAAAGATCAGCAGACAGTGTTCATTGGTTTCCGAATGAGTTGCTAGCGAGAAACACTGTTGTACAGAATGCATTATGATACAGATTTTTGATAACTAAAAACTTTACTTAAATGCATGGTGTTGATTGTCCTGGATTAAGCTCTACGTGCTGATTAGGCAGCCCCTAAATCAATACTTATTGAGTTAAGTGGACAACCATAATGTAATACGGACAACACCTCTGGTGGCATCTCTAGTTTCTCCTGTGAGCCGGTTGACATGCAACTGTTGCCGAGAATGACATGATTATATGTGTTACGCTTTTTCACTACAGGGATAAAATGAAATAGATCCTTTTTGGAGAACGAAAGCAACGAATAGAATCGTTTTAATTTGTTACTAACAAAGCAGTTATTATTGAAATAATTTTAAAAGCTACTTACAGCATAACATTTGAAATTAATTTTTGCAGAACACTGACACTAATTTGGCAGAGCACTAACATCGTTAAAGCCACAGATACAAATAGTAGAACACATTACAAGCAATAATTACTATAATTATTGCAAGGCACAAATAACAAACACTATATATCAGCAGCAGTTATAAAACGTATACACATAAAAATCAAAAGCACATAAGTCAGTACAAGCACATGTACCAACCTATCAATCTACACTGTACTCATAATGCCTGTAGGCTGTTTTCCTAATATAATTGCAGTAAGTTCCAGAATATTGTAGAAAAAGTGTTGAATTCCACACAACGTTATGCAACTATGGTGTGTGGATGTGTGACGTCATTCAACAATTTTTATCAATGAAGCAGAGGCTCATAACAATGTGCCACTAGTTTATGTGCTGTCACCCTGTAAAAAAGCCTGGACAACTATGATCCAGTTATGCTGAATAACCTTTCTGTCATAAATAAAATAGATGCCACAAGTTAGCCTGATTTGTGGATGAGTGAGGAGGTAAAGAGTTGCAGCCTTCATCATAAAAATTTAACAGCATCTAGCAGCAGTTTGTTAAAAATGTTATGCTGCATACTTATTAATAAATGTTAATTATAGATATGCCAGACGATGCCAAATTTAGCAGAACTCCGTGGCCGAGTACAGGAATCACTGAACAGTTTGCGAGAAGATCACAAACGAAATCTGAATCCGACTCCTTACAAAGTTTCTGTGACAGACAAATTGTACCATTTTCTGCATGATATGTGGCTAATGAACGCTCCTATTGGGGAGCTTTATTAAAAGCTTTACTTCTGATTTCCAGCTTATGTACGTTTACCCGGTAAAATGTGATTTTAACATTAAATCTGCCGCGCATAATATAAATGTGATATACAATTTTTCTTGTAACACGGGTCATCCAAATGTAGATACTTCGAATTCATCTTGGTGTATCAGTGTGACATAAATTGTCCAAAAGTGA
Source organism: Tubiluchus corallicola (assembly GCA_030141605.1). Lineage (NCBI taxonomy): Eukaryota > Metazoa > Priapulida > Priapulimorpha > Priapulimorphida > Tubiluchidae > Tubiluchus > Tubiluchus corallicola. Next base: position 646,084 of record JAQGDQ010000080.1, read on the forward strand.
CTAAAGCTTTGAAAACCAGGAAAATATTTTTGTGATTTTTTTAATTACTAAATTTTTGCAAGAAGCACGCATTTTTGGCTAAATGTTTAGATGGTTAGTCATTGCTGCTACTTAGTGTCTATAATGTAAAACCCATGTTGAATCTTATAAACATAATAATAATGTCCATTGCTAACCTTAGCATATTTCTAAGACTTCTATTGCCCATCATAAAAAATGGCTAGCGGTTTGCTGAATACAGTAAAAAGGTATGTATGAGTCCATGATGTGCGAGCATTTTGTATAATCAAATTGCTGCTGTTTTGTTGCCTTTCAGCAAGAGCATCTTCCTTCATTTTCATCACAATTACTCGTCCGTAAAAGGTGAGCAAGTTCGTGGCGTATGAGGCTTCTGGGATGAATTCTTACGTCTGTATTGGTTTTGTCCAGTGTTAGTTCAGGCTGACTTCAATTAAGTTTAGGGTATAATTTTCTATTTCTTCACCTACCAAGTGCATGCAAAATACTTCCCAAGATTTGATTACTTTCCACCAATGTACGAATATTCTTTTTATAATATTGTAAGCTGTTTGACTCCTAAATAGTTTGCAAGTGAAATGTAGTACTACCCTTTACTGTATGATTGCAGGATTCTTGTTTGTCAACATGGGGAATTTTTTGTTAGTACATGGCGAAAACATAAAGCGCAAGGAAATGCTGTTCTTGCACAAAGCTAAAAAAATTGTCTAGTGATTTTATGTCATATACATGCGGCCTTATTGCATACAGAACTCGTAATGGCAGCAGTGTTGTAGAAACTGTAAACACTTAAATTCCCATAATTAAGCCATTTTAACAGTAAATCAATTGAAACATGTTTAGATAACATTGCATAATCAAAAAAATAATCAGAAAGATCTTAGCGCACACTTCACTAACTAGGAAAAGTATAAATTACTTCTTTTGTCAGTAAGATTAATAATATGTTTTTTGTTGAACAGATGATGTTTTGTCAGCTGGTGTGAACATTTAAATTATTAAGAATTTCTTTTTCAGTTACATATATCTTTCAAACAGTGTAAATGTAATGCAAAGTAATATAAATTTATGTGGAATGTTTTTTGAAACATATTTTAAAATTTCTTTTTCTTCCCTGTTAATGAAAGCTCAGACCTAGGCTACATCCACTAAGTGTTATGAAATGTAAGACAGATTTCAAACAAACTGTTTTTTTCATCTTAAAAATGCCTATTTTATTTTCATGGCCTAAGCCATCGTTAAATAGCACGATGATGAATTATCTTTAAACTAATCAAATAATCAGAAATGAATGTAATCGCAATTTCAAGCTTGTCACATTTGACTGACCTGTGTCACATTTGGATGACCTAAAAGCAAATACTTGGCTACATCTCTCAGAATTAATATCATTGTTGTCACTTTGGATGACCTAGTTGCATTTGAATCACCACTATAACATTTGATATTACGTGTGTCCACGTTTGAGTGGAAACCTATCTAAAAATTTCTTTACAAAATACTCATTATCGTATGTGCATTATTAGTTATAAATCATATGTTGAATTATGCAGAAAGGTGAAAACTTTGTGCAAACTTGTCTCTGTATGACACATTAATAGCATCATGCATACATGCAATTTTGATGTTTTATGTATTAGCAATACTTATGTTAGCGTTCATTATCGTATTACGTTGCAGTTTTTTGGAGTTGTCATCACTTTAACTACTTAATCTTACTGATATTTGTAGTATAAGCAGTTTTCATTGATTATGATCATGAGTCTAATTATCCTGGGCACCAGTAAGAAACTCGCCCCATGAACTGTTCTTGTTATTATTTGGCAGCTAGTTTCTACAGAACATATCAAAAATGACATGATCCTCAATATAGTAACATTAACATGTGAAAAATATTGTCAGTTTTCAGACAATAATCAAATACTTTTTTCATTGCAAGGTTTTAATGATTGTTTAGAGTTCTACCATTCTTGTGTTTATGTAAAACTGTGATTTGATTTAATTCAGTTGATAGTGTAAAGAGAGGCATATTGTTGTACTAATATTGTTGTGTAACAAATGGTTAGATACCACTTTAGGAGATTAGTTATTGCATTGTTACAATTGCCTAAGCTTCAAAATAGAGGAAACAATGGCAAAAAAACTAGGTAGCTTGGCCCGCTAAATCACAATATTCCACAGGTATTACTGCACAAAGTTTTGGCAAAAAAATAGGGTTGACTTTATTTTTGTAATGAGATCTTCAATGAGACCTTAATAGGAGTAATAGTAATGTTTTCATTTATCTTAATATACTAGACTGTACGTTCTTCATTGGTTTGTTTAAAAAAACTACCTCTTTAATGTGTCCGACTGAATGTCATGCTGCATTTTTACAGTGCATTGGCAAACCACGATATTATTCATTAACCTGCTTTTTCAAATTATTGACGCTTTATATACATAGTTTGAGATGCTGATTATACAGCGAATAATATGATGGTTTATAAGTAAACTAAAATATCAATCACTGCAACTATTACAAGTGAGTAAAATAACGAAGTCTCACAGGAACAATAGAAGCGTGACATAGCGAGTATGAATTTGCCATTGAGTACATTTTCTTGTTAATAGTAAGTGCAAATGTGGTAGATTTTTTAAATGTAGGTGTGCTTGTTGCAATGTTGTGTTTAGCCGACTGCACGTCAAAATATCAGAAAAAAATGCAACATGGCATACTGTTGGACAGCAGTACTGAATTACTGCTCAAAAAAATGAGTATTTACATCGGAGATGTATATTATCAATAAATATTTCCAGTTGTATGCCACAGCAGGGATTAAAATAATAGTTGTTATTATCAGGAACATTCCCTGATGATTTCAATTTTTGCATGTCAGTCAGAAAGTATCGTTAGATTTTTCTAGAGCATGTATTCACTTGCAGTCATTAACAAGGCTAACAATTACAAATTAAATATTCTATGTTTTAAACTAATTTTTGACCGTAGGGAAGGAAATGTCAAAAAGTTGAGACAACCTAAATTTGAATTAGGGGCCTTTGCATTACAAGCTAGTGTCATCACTAAACCACACCACACCGCCACACTGGAATCCTTAGTAGCTGGCCTACCAATCCAACATTAGAGATTTGCATTCGAAAAGGTAATAATTGTGAGCTACTTCCATTATAAAAAAATCATTACTTGATAAATTTGAAATTAAGATTATAAATGTTAATTTCCTACAATAATTTCAGGACAAATTAATTCAATTAGTTAGCAAATACGTTAGTATGAGTACATTGTAGTACTTGGAAATGTTGGATCGGTGGCAAACTGTTGCAATTGTTTTAAGGCAGTCTCAAGAGACTGAGTAGTCAATGGTATTCGTTTTTCAATGCAAAAAGACCCAAGTTCAGTCTTGACTTTTTAACATTTCTTTCATTTTGGAAACTTAATAGCCGACTTTGCGTTTTGCAAATTGACAAACTTTCTGTTACAAACCTTTAAATAACAAGTTGTAGTTACGTTTCTCTAATTGCCTAAGCTGTAGGCTCACACTATATTATTTATTGAACACCTAAAAATAGTACATTTATTATTAGTTAGTAATTAGCATGTTTGTAGAGTAGGAAAATTTAATTATATTATTCATTTTCTTGTTATTGCATATATTGTTAGTTGTTAATTCAAATCATTACCGTGATTCTCTCATTAGTGAACCTTCTGGTCACAGTTACTCAGTATGCTTGTTTTTTGGCTTTTATTAGGCTTTTTCTACCCCTACAATAAGCTAAAAGTCATAATTTAAACGAAAATAAAGGATACAAAAAATGAGAACTGTGTTACACTTCTCCTCCTGGCCTGAGACAGTTTCCTGGTTTTTGAGTAAAAGTTACAAATTCTTCAATGCTGTTTATAGTTATAGAGTGTAATCAGTTGTTAAACAGATCTATGTATTGCATCATGTATATTTAAAAAAACGTATGTAGCTAGCAAAGTATATGAATGTCGACGTAAACTGGTATTGTTACGTTGACAAAAAGATTAACTTGATTTATTTTTGTCTTGTATGCATTATACAATTTGAAAGAGATATAAATTATATTATATTCGTGTTGTACAATTAAATTTTATCTATACTTTTTTAAGTATTTACAGAATATGTATTGCTTGGTGAGTTTGAAATCTAAGCAAAGTGAGCTAATGTTGTTAAATGCTTTGTTTGCATCTCTATGCGATATATACAGGTATAATCATTAAATTTTGCTTTTACGTGGAATCTGCCTAATATTAATGTGGCAGCATAAAGTTGTTTCTGCTCGTCTCATTTTTGTGATCTATAGACTGTGCTGTGTAGGACTATTTTTTTCTACTCATGCTTAAATGTCCAAGTGTGCTTTCTCCATTAATTTTTTTTTGTACATTCCTAGTATATTTAATAATTGCTTTATTTAGAAGGAACTGTTTTTAGTAATGTCACAGCCCAGTTTCATTAATTTCATTCAAAAAATATCATTTACATAGTCTTCAGTACTCAATTTGATTAGTTTAATCTGTAATAATGAATCCTTTCAATAGATAATGTGCAGCGCTTGCCGATACACAAGAGAAGCAAATGCATGGTTATTGTTATTATAATGAAATTGTAAAATGGGATGCCTTTGTGTCCTGTACCAGCATCTTGATACTTCAGCTATTTATCTTTAGTAACATTGATATAGTTTTAATATTGGTATCTATATTTCATGATGCATGTAGTTGTAATATATACAAGGTAATATTGTTGCTGTTGCACAAGCTTTCTGTTGAATACATACATACACGCTAGAAAAAACAAAATTATTGCTCATTAAAATGTCAAAATAATTTTTATTGTTTGTGTCCTAATGTAAAACATAAGATACATAGCAATGAAACCAAAATATGAACAGAAATTCATCATTACTATACACTGTACAAAATGGCATGCTTAATTTTTAACAAGCAATATAAATACAATAAAAAACCCTCAAACATTAACAAAAATGCTCATTTTCCTTTTTTCCAGTTAACTACAGCTTTAAGACTAAGTACAGCCTTAAGATAAAGGAAAGAAATCAAATGTCATTATTGATAAGCTGGCAATTTACTACACAAAAAATATAAAAAAGCAATTTTTTAGTTTGACTCACTGGTATACAAATTACGATCAAGTCTGCTTAACCGAAATCTGGTTAACTCATATCAGCTAACAAGTTCTGACTGGTTTATATGCATGCGCGTTGGATGTATGTATAATCGCGTAAGTCCTCATCTTATACACTTAGCCACCAATGATTTTCTTCCGTCCCCTGAGATACGAATTAAGCAGAATAACTTGTACTAGGAAAAGATGTTTGCATGGAAAGACTCATGAAATTCTCACAAATATATATGCACGAATCTCTAGTGGATAAGGAATACTTTTGATGGTCATTCTGGAAAATACGTATGGCATTAATTTTCAGAAAATGGACATCAAAAAAAATTTATTATCACTGTACACCTAAGTTCTTGCACACCTTTTACACAAAACTTCCTATTATTATGTTGTAGTAAGAATAATAACAACAGTTTATAAAAAATAATAAAAGGTCATAAAAACAGCAGTGCAGAGAGCATTACATATAAATATGTTTGAAATATTAATTATAGTGGTATAATGATTGACATGACCTAAAGTTGAATATGCATCATGAGCAAGCAGCTACTGCACTAAGTAGATTATACTTTGCATAGTGAAGATGAAGAATGTTTGATGACTTTGAAGGGAACGAACCAATCAGCTCTGGCGATGCTATACCATCTGCAGACCTGCATAGAAAGAATGCAAAATTAGACCGCTATACATATTGATCTTACCGCAAAAGTATATGTCAAGTACATTGTAATAATATGTATGCATATATTCGTATGTTGTATGTACATGTATGGACATAATATACATGTACTACTTATAATCTAAGTATATATATATGTGTGTGTGTGTGTATGTATACAATACAGTTATATTATAAAGAATGTCGCTTAATTTCAAGTTTATTAACTTCAACAATTGTTTTGTTGTAAAGGATCATCTTGTAAATTAGACACTGAACAGGCAGTACAATTACACATTTGCATCCGTCTACTTCCTCCTTTAATGAAATAAGTAACAATGTAGAAGAAACAACGCAGAAACAGTTTTACTAGCAGTCACCCCTCCACGTCGTTCATTTACTAATTGGGCACAACACTAATTTTTTGGCCAAATGCACACCATGTCCGCTCGGCATTTCCTTTGCATATGAATTTTGAAAAATTACAGACAGCACTTTTTACCAGCACATAAGTAGCTGCCAGTCTCGACTTGCACAATTCTGACTTTGTGCTGTCCTTGCACAAGGTGTCTTACTTATTCAAGTCCCTACCACAGTAGCCTGGTGGCCCTATCAGGAAAACTGACCTGAGATGAACAGTAAAAAATATTAGTTATTGTAAGGTCAGATAGGCTACTGCATGTCTGCACACTGTCATGTCTAACGGCCAGTAATTGGTCTCTCGGCTTCCTAGCAAGTTGAAATGGCTCGTAAATAAACAGCAATCACGGGATAAACCCATTAGGTCCTGCAAATATGCAGATGACTACACAACACATCTTTTTTTAAATATGAGCAATAACAGAAAAAGAAAGACAACCAATTAGTGATTCTTCTAAAAACTGCATATTCTTCGAAGCTTCTGAAAACCTAATATTCTCTACCGAATCCAAACTGAATTATTCGGATCGGTCACAGCATAAAACTTTCATTTCGTTTCATGTTTTGAGATTTAGCAGAAAATGTCTTGCCACCTGGCTCAGTGTAAGAGTACACACTATCAGAAGAAGGTTATTAATTGCTAGAAAAAGCATGTTGCGTATTTGTTACACTACACACGGCACCACTCAAACAGGCCGTAAAATGTTAAAATGTGCCACCTTCCCAAATTAACATATGTTTGCAAGTTCAACTGACATTACAGCTTTTGCAGTTTTGCAACCATATCACTACAGGATCAAAGTTTATTCTGTTTATGATATTAGCTTATTAGGTCTAAGCACACCAGTGTAGTTAGCAATTCTTTAGCTTGCAGAGACGATCAACGCTTCACAGCTTGTAAATTGAGTAAGAAGAAATCTTCAAGTGATTTACTTCAGAAGTTTGTATTACATCACAGTTTTTACATACTACCTTAATAAAACAGTTTAATAATGCTAAACAACTCCGCATTTCACTCTATATTCTGCTATTTTCTAGTTTTACAAGCTCGCTACCTATATGCTAGTATTCAACTTAAAAAATAATAATTATAACGGCATAACAGCTACAAGATTTTTATTATTAAAACAACAAAAGCAAAAGAAGTTACAGTGTGAATACATAAATTAATATTTTGTTCGGTTTGCTTTGGTTCGGGTTTCAAAAGTATGATTGGGATTTGATTCCAATTTGAAGGCAAAAACTTCAGCAAATATAAATTCGGCTATTTTAGGTTCACAGCATCACTGCAACTTATAAATGACAGGGTTAAGTTTAGCAAGTTAAGCAGTATGCTTTGGCACACGATGACACAGGTCAGCATGACTTATATTAACAAACACAATTATACATTAACCACTTCTTATTACGAACAAATCACTCTGTCTTAGCACATTCTGCATTATCACAAATTGATAATAAAAAATACTTACGTGTTTGATAAAGTTGTTTTTCGCACATCCCATATGCGTACCACATTATCCATGCCACCTGAAAAAGCAACAAACAAGCTATGCGGTAAAAAGCACACAGTCTCGTTTTTAAACATCTAAAATTGCATTGGATTTTACGAAATTAACAAAGTTAACAAACTACCATCATTCATTGGCAAGGCCTACTTGGTAATGTAAACTGTAAAGAGTGGTGCATAAACGTTTGCTAAAACAAAATATTACATAAAACTATTGCTGAAACAATAGAGAATCTACTATGCCATCAAAATTTAGGCCTATCATATCTCTCACAGCCTGCAGTCTTGAGGCGTATGACCAAAGCAGCAATCTGAAAACTCTAGAATTAATTTTTCCGGTCAAATTGAATATCCGGGAAATTCACCGCCTCAGCTCCAAATTAAAGCTAACCTGAAAGGCAAAAGGGATGCTAAGAACATACCACTGATTGATATTCAATGGACAAGCTCATGAGACATCTGCAAGACACGTTGGAGGAACTTGAGTTCTTCTAAATTTCTGCTCCGTTCATACCCCTCGAGACTGCAGACTGTACGAGACGCGAGAGGCTTTCATGTTAAATTTTGAGCACAGGGTATAACTGTTTCAGCAATAGCTAAATGTAATGTAATTGTTCAGTACTATTACAGGTGTTTTTGGTTTCCACTAATAAAAGGTTAGGTAGATAATTGTGAAGGAACAGTCATGACAAAATAGCTCATTAAGGACCATCAACAAATAAAAAGACAGGGCAACAGTCAAATGAAAGTGCACAAAAGTAGTTTTTACAGCAGCCAATCATACATTTACTGCTCAGACCTGACATCACTTAATCTAACAGCCAAGCATTCAATGTCAAGGAACCAGTCTTAGTAGAGGCAAAGCTATTTCTTGCTCTTTAATAAATACTGTTATACCTGATGCTATTGAAGTCCCAGAATCATTAAAGCAAAGCGAGTAAACAGCATCAGTATGTCCCTTCAGTTCTTTGTACAATGTTCCTCCAGCAATGTCCCATAAGCGTATCCGCCTGTCTTCCCCTATATTCAAACATTCCCATAAAAGAGTTGCAAAAATTTACATGCAAATGCTTACAAAATGGATCTGCTCAAGTTACTATTCAATATTTAATTTATCAGATTACCTTCTCTTCGTATCTCTGAGAAATTCCAATGAATTAAATGAATGAAATTTTTAAATATGCAATCCATAAGTTAGCACTAGCAAGCTGAGAAAGAACATAGGTGCATGCCGAAAATTATGTTGGTACGAGACCATGTTTTGGTTGGTTTCTTACAAGTTCAAATGCATAAATAATACAAACATTTATTAAGCTTACAAAATAGAATTTAGCCAAGCTAACAAGCACTAAAAATAGGCAATAGTTGTGTATTTACCTGCAGAGGCGAGATATTTCCCATCAGGGCTAAATGCCAAGGCAAATACAGAGCCTTGATGGCCACGAAAAACTCTAGCAAGTTTGGCATCTTGGACATTCCACAATCTCACTGTCTTATCAGATGAACCCGTCGCAATGTAGTTTGAATTGGGATGAAACTTCACAGACTAAAGAAAAAAGCTATTGCTATAAACAAACTGCAATTTGTCAAACTTTCTTTAGCTATCATAATTAATAACAAACAAAATGTCAATCATTCTCAGTCAAGCTCTGCTGACTGCCCAATCAGCGTGCATACGCTCACAGAACCGGTTCGTTGCCTCATCTTTCAGGACAATAAAGGACATGAGCTGCAACTATGTATTGCCGGTACATATTATACTTTATGAAAAATACCCAACTTTTCATTAGTTCGCGGGAGAGAAACCAGCCTGGTTTTAGATATTATTACAGACTGTCAATTGTCTGTATTGTCGATTGAAATTTCAGGTGAATTAGTGAAAATATATAATCTAATTTCGTTTTTACAGGAAGAAATGCGCAACGCTTACATCAATGAGTTACTGATTTTCTTATTAATAAAATACGCAGTTTAGTTAATGCATGACCTTGCAAGCTAGATAAAGACAACTATTTGATTAACTTTAAAAAAGGACAAATTAACTTAATGAGGTTAAGCCGATCATATGATGCTGCTTTAAATTAATGATCGCAAACGTAAAATGGTGACAATTTAATTTAGGTGACAATAAAATTTATAACATTATATTGAAGCCCGAGTTAGCAGGTATAAATGATTCAGAGTTAATGCGTATGTAAAAATTGCTTCAAAGTAGGTTTACGTACGTAGGTAATAGGAATGGCTAGTTTGTAATAGTTGAGGCCTAGCATCAGAAATGAACTCATCCATGGGAATCTGTGACAAATTTCAGGATTATTTGGTAGGTGAGCGCACTCATAGAAATCCACATTCAGGCAAAATGTTTTCAGAAATTTTCAGGCAAAATGTTTTCTTTCCTGGTCAGTTTTTATAAACCTCAATAAGATCTTTACTGTCCAAATCAATTCAAATGTGGTCAAAATTTATGTTATATATCAATGCAATATTTGTATCTGGAAATAATCAATTTTATGCTATTTTTCTGGTTATAATCATAGTTAAATATGGAATTGGGACTTACAAGTTATGTAACTTGGGCAAGATTGCCTACGGAATTTAACAATCAAATTGGTAAAGGCAAAGGCAAAGAGACTTTCATAAATATATTTTGTTGCTCATTTGTCTTAAAGCTATGTTTTACTGGCTTAGTTCCTTTATAATAACAACCTGACTAGGTATTGCATTGCTTTGTATTAGGATGACTTTTTTTGCCTACTTAATGTTTTAATTTCTTGTTAAAATAGCTGCTGCTTTGCAAATTTTGAGAATGAAAAAGCACAATTAGTACGTCCGCTGATCTGATTAGACATTAGTTGTCATGTTGTTTACTAAAGAAAGTCGTTAATCAGCAGGAGCTGATGTCCTGAATGCCACTCAGAATGCTTACGTCACAATTGAGGCAGAGCGATAGACTAATATGCTAGACATCAATTGCAGTTGATAACGTTCTTTTACAACTTAGCAATCTACAAGCTACCATATATCACTCAGAAGCGGGGCTTACTTAATGTGAATGGGTATTACTGGTTGAGGCAAGAGCAGGATGTAACTAATTATCAAAGATAATACTCTGGGATAAGGCTCGAATCTCAAGATGACGTACCAAACAGACGTGTCTGAATTGTGTTCAGATATGTGAATCAGGGAAAATATCCACTCGTATCAAGATAAAACGACAGCTGTAGTACAGTAATTTTTCAAATGTAACTGCCAGAAACAGTTTTCCTGCCAGTCATATCTGTATTTACAGATACTAAGTTGATAAACCAACTATTTAATATAGTTGCAACATAATTAAATTATGAAATTATGAATGAAATATTTACACATGTTAAACTGTTATATAATTACTTAAAAAAACTCAAGTAATTTAGAAGCTGATAACAAACAGCTTACATCGACATCACCGCCATGGCCAGCATAAATTCTTAATGGATATATCCTATCTATTGTCCACAATCGAGCTGTAGAATCTTTGGAACCAGTAGAGAAATAGAGACTGAGTGGTCCAACATCTAATGCCCAGATTGGATAATTATGTCCTCTATATACAGCCAAGTTTGTGCATGTCTTCATGCTCCACAGTCGCACTAAAAAGAAAGCACTAAGTTTTAATATATAAACAAACCACATATCAAAAACGAAAACGTAGAAAAACATGAAGCTTGTATATACAAACTAAACTAATTTAAAAAATTAGTGAATATTTTTACAGCAGGATAGTAATTTTACCAATATCACGGATGGTTCTCATTTGCAAATTTATCAAAGCTTTTTAATCCATTTACTTTTAAACAGTACGTTCAAAAATAGCACCTGTTCTGTCAGCAGATGCAGACATAATAAATTCTGAGGTGTGACTGAACTGCACTTTGTAAACAGGTCCAGAATGTCCTCGCAATACAACCATTTCACTAGATAACCTAAAAAATGAAAGGCACACTCTTCTTGCAATTGGTATGGAATAGTTGGTCTTATTAGCCAAATTTCATTTTATATTTAATCAAAGCAAGTTATTAAACAAAAACATACAGAGCAAGTATTAGACTAATGTAGTGAAATTATTTAAATTTTGAATCATTTATTAAGTTGCTATAATAATATATTCATCACATAAAATTTTGATGCTTGCCTTTCAGAATGTTCCTCTTCATTAACTATATCACAGCCTAAAGTAATTTTACTTGCATCTGGACTGCTAGATTCCACCTTTAATTTACTAGAAGTTAAATTCCACAACCGCATGACCGAGTTGCCATAACCACAAGCTAAATGAGAAGCTGTACTTGATATACAAGCTGTGGTCAAACTGAAAATAAGAAAAAGAGAAAGTGAATACAATGACACTCAACAGTTTACTTGCTGACAATAAAGAATTGAGAAGATGAGTCTACTAAGGAATTAACCATTATAACGTTACTCAAACTACAGTACACTCTTCTTTTACAGGCACATTAATTATGCTGCACATTGTCCATGCACTACTTACTACTCTGTCGCATTAATTTCATACTTTTGCAGCATAATTCTGAACCCTTCTAAAAGCATTCAACCGAAAGCACCAAGAACACGCTTGCAGCCATTTTTACATAAAACAGCCATTACCCAAAATTTTGATTATTCATACTTTCAGTTATCCACACACAATGAGCCAAGGGCTAGCACTAATATTAAGGAATACAGTGGATATGGTCTTGCAATAAACTAGAAAAATCTACATTTAAAAATGGAGTAACGAGAATTACATTCAGAAAAGCTCTAAACAACATTGTTCATTATTACAAATTAAAGTCTGTCATCATATTCTCACCTATCGAAAGAATTGTGGCATGTATATAAGCATATTGAAGGCAATGGAAGAGGACCAGCTCTTACAGCAGCAATACTTTGATTAAGCGATGACAACGAGACATCTTGCATGGAACTACATGAAGCAGAAGTTGACTGTGGTAGACTACCAAATAATGTCGTAGATTCACCATTCCGAAGACGAGCATGCTTCTTAGAAGATACATCTTTCACTGTTAAAAAATAATTGTCCAGTGAGATTCGATTACTCATTATGGCACACTTAATTTGTGGTGCTTTAATGTAACAATATGCATTAGTTTGGTTAAACACAAAGACAAGATTTATTTACAGTCGGTCATTTAACAGACAACACTAGCACAAATGGCTATTTAGTGATTTACACTTACAACAATACAGGCACAGGCGCAACACACAAATGACACACAACACGTAAGGTATATACCCTGGTGTTGGCCGAAGCTAGTATCGAACTCAGTACTGCCTGGCTGCAATCCGAAATTTAAACCACTCGGCCTGGACAAAACGCATAAGACAAAATCTGGCTTCACTAACTCTTTCGGTCATTCAACAATTCATGATGTGTGACAGCTTCAAATTTATACTTAACCTCAACTGATGTAGTTGAAGTCTGTGTGTCTGTACTAACTGCACCGGAGAATGTAACATGGTGAATGCTCCACAGGCATAGGTGTGAGATTACCATCGCGTTTGAAAGAGCTTAATTATAACTGTACGTTCATGTGCAAAAATACTATATTAAATTTCATCTTGGGCTTGACAACAAAATCCATCACGCTTCAAATGTCTGCCACCAGCCTCGAGTTAACTTAAATGCAAAATTTAATCAAAGCTGCAGCCCTTGCTGTGAGGAGACAGAACCTATTTCATAAGTCTAGGACAATCCTCTAAGATGAGATACTTTTAATTATTATATGAGTTGTTCGAATATTCTCTACACCTAAGGGTTGTTAATGACACAATTGATCAGAGAACACTGACAGTGAACTATATTATTTTCTTTTACACAGTTCTTCATTGGATTATACTTTTCTAATTTGCTTGCATAACAAACCAAAAAATTTCAGTGGTCCTACCAAACTTAACACATATTACTTAGTTGTACCAGTGTTATCTTCTGCATGTATAGTTTACAAATGATCGATAATAAGCTATTGCCAATGATTTATGTCATTTTCTCTATTCAGAATTTTTAAGCGGTCATCTAACGTCCTGTATGATAAATACTATATATGAAGGCCTACTTGAAGTAATCTAAATTAAGTGCTTTTAAAGTGGCTTGTTTAAGTTGATATCTCATTTATTTCCTGTTATTGATCCTATAAAAATGGTGATTTATTTGACTGTTTGCAACAGAATCTTATATAGAATGTTGGGAGATTTTTTTCAGTTCCGTAATTAGATGCTGGGCCGATAATGAATAATGTATCTTTTAAGAAGCTTGTACTTGCTTTAAGAAGTTATTTAAGTCGGTATAATCATTATAATTTATTTTAACATCCTCATTAATACAACATGGCACCACACTCAGCAGAAGGGCTCGAAATCTATCCTCTTCCCTTCTCCCCACAACATCCACTGCTTTGTCGACTGGTGTTAGCTAAGCGTCCAAATACTAAGAAGCAATTTTTATTTATGTTTAAATAGTATTCAAATCTATAACCTGCAAATGACAGTTGTAAAAATAAAATTATCTAAATCTAAATCTAAATGTAAGAAAATCTGGCAAAGAAAAATTAAGCAATCTGGTTACGGTGTAGCAATTAAATAGTATAATTTGCCATTTGTATTTTTTATCAGATATGGTTTGTAAGTTTTATACATATGTTGGAGAATTTATTCTATTACTTTCTAAATTTGCTATCTTACTTACCATTTAATTGCATATGAAGATTAAATATCTGTAGAAGCAAAGCATTGTCCTCACACTAAAAGAAATAAGCCCTAACACCATTAAATAAAAATGACAAATTTTATGAAGAAACATAATATATAAAGATGCATTCTTTATTACACAAATAACATACTAGCTAATAATTACCATTATTATAACTTTAGATACACATTTTAGAACTGTATAATATATCTAATTTAAATGAAAGAAGGTAACTATGTATCAAATAACAAAACATTACAAATAAAAACAATTTAATTTTTGTAACTGCAGTTCTACAATATATCATAGTAGTATAAAAAGCACTGACTTTACTATATTTAAAAAGTTCACTAACCTTTAAATGGTGAAGGAGATACTCTAATGCATTTTCTGACACAGTGATAGAATATTTATTTTTCCTGGAACATTAATGTGTTTTAGACACAACATGTACTACAAATAATGTGGATTAAAAGCTCTGCATCTGTATCCCATTATCTTCTTTTGAAAAATTGTCAAACTAAAATCTTAAAATTACAATTAAAAGAGCATTGAGGTCTTTTTAGAAGTATGTGTTTTTGTGATGTGTCCATATCATACTATAACCTGCCATGTGCAACTCAGTCCATGAACTCACTGTTTGGCCCACTTCTAGTTGGCTAATGACATCACATGAATCATAAGCAGCATCAACATACTGTTTCACGCTCAGCAAAAGTATTAAACTGCTATGCAGCAGAAACTTATAAAATTAGTACAATTGATTTTTAACAAAGTAAAGTTTGTCAGAATAATGTAAATCTATATCTAGCACTAGAAAATCTTTTTCCGACATCAATTTTTAATTCCTTAAGCGTCTGTGAACGATTTTAGACACTTAGGAATACCTTTTTCAGCTTTTTTTCAAATGTGTAACTATTTTCTGAGACAAGAAAGATTGCTTTAAACATTGTCTATAATAAGTCTATTAAACTAAAATTAAAATTTGGCTACCCTATAATTTAATTTAAACTCATCTGTTATTTGTCAAAGGCTTGCCATATCGCAACTTAACTTTCAGTCTCCAACTGGATGCAAGTTCCCAGGTTAAGCAACTTTATTAGCCAAAAGCTTTGTGTAGGTCACAGAATAAAAAGAGTTACCCGCAAGTCTTTATGCTGTGGTGCAGGTGTTATTACGACAGGTAAGTGCAGGCGTGCACGCCTACTCTATGTAATGCATTCTCAGACAAATTTTTTTCGCATTGTTTAGCACTATGGATGGTGATTCTGTTTTGGGCAAAGGGAGGAGAAGTTCCATCTTACTACAATTGCATTTTGTGAGACATTTACGATGGGGTCAACTTTCTCATTTGCAATTAAGGTTAATCATTAAACATTATAGGGGATACAAGGCACTCAAGGATACATTGAAAAACAGAACCAATGAAAACAAATTAATTAATATGTGCCATAGATAATAGATTATTTGTTTACTGTGAAGTAAATAATATTTCTGTATTAAATTATTATAACAAAGCAAGACACCCACCATCTAAAAAAATGTCTGTAATTATTGGTAAAACTGTTCATTGGGCACATTGTCCCTAGCTGCTTTAAACCTTGCACTCGACAATTTGCTCATAAGACTTCAGTGAATGAACTGCAGAAAGCTACATCCCATGAGTATATTTATGACCTTCTCTCTTATCTGATTTGAGATTATTACTAGTACTACATAGAAAGGAGCTCATGTGCCAAAGAATTTTTTGAGTTTCCAGTAATCTGTTGACCTATAGATGACTAAGAAAATAAAAACAGTTACACAAAACAGTAAGTGTTTTAGCATTTGGTTTGGCTGGCAATTGTGAAAGTAGATCAGTGTCATGCACAATATTAAACCGGACGTGCATGGAGCATCAGTAAAATAAAGCCAAGCAAAATCAATAATTAGTCTTGGGGTATCATAAGTAGTTTTTACATGTACTTACTAAAAAAACCTCAACGCTCCTTTAAACTTAAATTAGATTAATGAAAAATGAGAATTACTTATTAAATTAAATTATATGGGTTAAGTAACATATAACAGTTGAAACTTATGAGATATTATTTTTTATGTTACAGGAGCTTTTTGTGTCAAATACTTATAAGTGTACAGTGTTCCCTCACTTATTGCGGGTGTTCCGTCCCAGGCCCACCCACGATAAGTGAATTTCCTCGAAGTAGGGACGCTATACTTATTTTAGTAGTTATACATTATCTTAAGTCTTTATAAACCCTCCCCATACTCTCAAACCCGCAAGTGTACAATCCCAAGTCGGCAAGTAGCATCTCAAGCGGGTGCAAGTACTACATTTCGTTTTTGGTGTGTATTCATCCGCCGAATAAATACACTATTTACTGTAAATGGTAATTTTTTATGATTTATAATATTCTTTTAATGTTAGAATTAATATTTTTAATATGTTTTTATACATTTTGTGATTTTTTTCATGCGAAAATACTTTAGACGGAGTACCGCAAAAACCCGCGAAACAGCGAAAATACCGCGATAAACGAACCGCGAAGTAGCGAGGGAACACTGTACGTGCATTTACCAATAAGTACTGAAATCCAGGACACATGCATGCTAACTACTAATTACTAAAAAAAACACAGAAATGACAACTGTGGTAATAGTAAGACTAAAGTAATTAAGAGTATGCTTACTTGAAAGAACTAATCTCCTCATTCTGATTAAGCTCGTTGATATTTGTAGTGACAGCAAGAGCAGAAATCACCACTTTACACGAATCGTCTTCATTAAACAATGTATGATGACGTGCATAAAACTTCTGGGCTGAAATTAGAAATATTCAAATTTTTGTAAGTAATAGCTGAAATTGGTGCCATTTCCTACTTGAATTATGAAATCAAACAGTCTATAATTTTACATTTTCATTCCTAATGGCCGATAACTAAATGTGAAAATCATTAATGCTAGATATCATAATAACGACAGTAATACACTACTAGTATGATCACATAAGATCTACACATTACATCTATGCATTTAACTCAATTTTTTTTCATGCCTAAATCTGTCAAGCTCGTTACTGCACTTATCCCATACAATTACCTGCAAAAGCTACTCAAGGCTATAACTAAGTAGGTGCATGAATTGAAACTGCACAGTTACTACTAATCAGTTATTACTTTGTGAGCTATGTGTAAAAGGAAAAAAATGGGTAATTCAATATGAACTACAAATATAGGATTTCGTAAAATGTAAGACAGTCTTTAAATTTATTTTCCAACAATGCTAAGGTAAAAATTATAAACAATGAACATTTGCATTATTTTTGAGTAACAACAAATTTAGCAAATAGATGCTCCTTTAGAATTACATGACAAAGGCATGGTAATATCATACATTAGACATATACTTGCTAAACTTTATAGTTCTGTGACTTAATCAGTATCATTGAAATAATTATTCGTGATATCAAAAGTAACGTTATTATGCAAGGGCCGCATTATCTTGTTGAGATAAAATCTGAATTAGCACTGTTTTACTATTTAGTTCAGTTTTGTTCTCACATGTGGTTAAAATGCAGCTTTTTCAATAGCTAATTTACCTTGCATATATTTTTATGTGCAACACATAAAGCACAATGTTTTTATTGCTCTAAATTTAGCAAAGAACCTCATAATGACTGAGAATTTCTGAGTAGGAAAAATATCAGAAATTTACCAGTGCAATATAAGTACAAAACATACAGAAAAACAAGCATACATTACATTGTAACAAACAGAAAAATAAGTTTAAACAATAACTGTAACGCTGCATAAAGTACGAAATAATTGTAGCATCTAGAGTTTACAGATCAAGCCTAAATCTAAAACGAATGATTTAAGATATAGTATTAACAAACTATAGATTGGGACAATAGTAACTGGCTCAATATTACTAGGACTACTTGTGATTTATTGCCTAAAATCAATGAAGATTTGAAAATTGTAGGCATACTAGGAAACTATTATACAATAGACTACTAACAGCTATCTCCTACCACTAAAAATTCGACTTCTTTGGACATTTATTCATAGTTTCACCTTTCTGTTCATTAAGGCTCTGCTTACCTTCGAATTGCTCGGAGCAATCATTTCTGCATAAAAGTGAACAAAAATAACCAAGTAATTTATCATTCTCATATTGGTACAGCAAATCATATTTACCTGGAATTTTCTGACCATTCGCTACTAGTTGTAAATACAAATGTATAAACATTGGATAAAGAACCTCAACCAGTTCTGTACGGAATGGCTCCACAGCATCACTGATGAAATTTTTCAATCTGTGTAAACATAATATATAGTTAAAAACAACCTAAACACAAAAACTATAAAACTGCATTATGCGCTATCTTACATTAATGCCCCAGAAAAGCCATTGGTTAACCAGTTTGCACCCAATTTACATTTGTAAATGAAATCTATACTGAAATTTTTTATACAAGGTCTAGACTCAGTTCTTACAGTAAGACGAAATGGTATATTCTTGGCCCCTTTTGGCAATAAAACCAAAATATATATTGAAAGCAATAAAAAAACGATGTCATATAAGGAATGAACATTTCCAACTTTTATTAAGCAAATGCGAAATGTCTTGTAATAAATTCGCTTGTTTTTAATGTACTCTACTAATAATGACATGGTTATTACTATTGTTTGCAGTGCATCACAAAAAAGAAACATGTAAGAATGGGTGAAATTTGTAATCTAGTTGAATGAACTTCGTAACGATGGACTAGTTTCATAACCTACTGATTATACAATCCTTAAAGAATTATGTAATAGTAATGTGCACTTTTCCACACTACAGATTGCCATACTGAAGGTACTAATAGTTGCACTATCTGATCGGTGCACACTCAAGGAACTCATAAGCAGGGCTGGATTAAAAAACTCATTTTAAAAAAGGAGGCCAGGAAATCTGAAAGCACAATTTTAAAGTGGCTTCTCATTTGAAATATTAAAAGGATTCTTGTTTGAGTCCTTTTATTTGAGACACAAAGTACCTTTTATTCAAGGTAACAGCCCATCTCTAAAGCCCTTTATTTGAAATTTGGTGACTCCAGCTACACAGATGTTCCTAAAATATATCTATCACAAGTAAAAAATATTCAAGACGAATGCGAGCAAATTAGAGGGTGGCTCCATTTGAGGGAAGCCCCATAATTTCATTAACCTAGTGGCCCTAAAAGATCATAATTTGGCCCTGTTTATAAGTGTGAATTTTCTATAAAATACACTTAATGTAAAAAGCAAATTTTAGTCTGTTATTAGCATTATACCACTTACCTAGAGAATTGTTGATCACTTTGAGTAGCATCCCCACTAATACTACTATATGAAATGAGACTAGTTTCTCCTGTATTGCTTTGTACACTACCATGAATAGCCATCTGTTCCTTGTTGTGGTGCAATATCATATCCTTTCTTGTGTAGTAATCAGTGCTTTTGTCCTAAAAATACAAAATGTAATGCAGGTCTAGATAAAAACTGCTTATAAGTACAATTACGCATCATTATCCAATATTTTTTGTAGAATATGATACTGCCTTTTTATAACCTAAAATCATTTCTGGTTTTGTACTCAAATCTTAAGTTCCATTTGGCCTTTCGGGCATTGCTTTTTGGGCCTTTTGTCAACTCTACATGGACCATATTTTCATTTTTTTGTTTGCCCATGTTTTTAACTACTTAGTAACTCGACATTAATTAAAAGCATTTGTTTGCAAGCAGAACATTGCATAACTGTATCATAATGTTTACAACTCAGCATCAGTCAGCTGATGGCTAGCAGAGTATTACATCATGATTTAGAACTTATCGAATTTACATATAAACATATTTTGTTTTTTCACAACCTACAGTATACAGAAAAAGCCTGAGTGATGTACCTTGAGACATTTACAGTCAGATATCCACATTTTAATAGTGACAGTGCATGAACTGCAATCTAGCGATACAAATGTTAAACTAACATTTACTGAATTGATTTGTACCTTTTAAAAATTTCTGTGTATATCTAAAATAGTTTTATTTTGGCCAAGATTAAAAAGTAAGTTACCATGTAATAAAGTACAAATTTAGAATATACTACACATTGTATATTCGTGACACGTCATAACAGCTACTGATTCTATCTATGCAAAAATGCTTTGCTGAATACATTACGAAATACTTGTAGGGTTACTTTACCAGTGATTTAAACATGTGACAAATCTTTATTCAACACAGAAAAAATTGGGTAGTAACCAAAACCATCAAAAAACGAATTTTCACAAATTTCAGGGTTACGCCTTTTTTTCCACTTAATTAATGCACTGATTCATACAAAATTCTATTTTTTGGAACAGTACCTATTTTCCATGAATAGCTATGGCCATATTTGCATAGCCATATACAACTATACAAAAATATGTATCAAACATATTTATTGTGAAAAACAAAAATTGCATTTGTGAATGTAAATCGTCAGCTCCTGAAAGTCAACATCCAGGAAAATATAAAACATAACAGCCAAAGGTTCTAGGTTGGCAATGTATTTTCCATCATTTAGGGCATTGTGAAAACATCTAGGATTAAGACAAAGTTTTCCACATGTCACAAACCATATCATAACACGTCACATCTATAGTTCAATACAGTCACTAAATGCTCATTACATTTTTTCATTCTACACACTTTAAAATTTATTTGCTGGCACTTCTTAATTCTGCCATGCACTATACAGGTGCCTCTTGAATGTGAGAACCGAGTTAGCATACGGTATTACATGTTGGGGGAGGTTATTTAACATGTCCACTACCTTTGGCAAAAGAAGCAGTGTCTTGGGTTGGTATCTCTTTAACAGCTTTTGTGATAATTAATAGCCAACAGATACACTTTACTTTATTTAGTATCAGTTTTGAATATAATGCACACTAGTCTGTAAAAACTATTTTCTGATATAAATAATGCCCTACATAAACCCTAAAACAGTACAACATTGTATTTTTTTGCATAGAAAGAGAAAGTAATACCTGTTAGTACATAAGATTGTTTGCAGACAATACTAAAATATTCAGTGAAATCAGCTCTATATAAGATGCTGAGGAACTTCAAGCAGATTTGAACAGCCTACAAGAATGGACAAGAATTTGGCAAATGAAGTTAAATACAGAAAAGT
The DNA here is from genome assembly GCA_030141605.1 of Tubiluchus corallicola. Taxonomy (NCBI): domain Eukaryota; kingdom Metazoa; phylum Priapulida; class Priapulimorpha; order Priapulimorphida; family Tubiluchidae; genus Tubiluchus; species Tubiluchus corallicola. The sequence goes on from JAQGDQ010000080.1 coordinate 667,791, forward strand.
GCAAAGTAATGCATATAGGCTATCATAATATATACTTGAGCTATGTTATGAATAAAAATGGAGAGACATAGAATTAGATAAACAGACAGTGAGAAAGACTTAGGAGTAATAGAGAGAAACATAAAATAAAACATAAAATAGAGCATGCGGAAACTGTTGCTAGCAAAGGAAATAAAATTGCGAGAATGATGAAATACTCCTTTGATTATATGGATACAGACATGTTTGTTACACTATACACTACTCTAGTTAGACCTATAATGGAGCTGTAGTATGGCTGCCTTGCTATAAGAAAGACATTAACTCATTAGAGGTACAACGTAGAGCAACTAAAATGATGTATAGCATCCCAAGTCTGGAATAAGAGGACAGATTACTGAAACTTAAATTACCTAGCTTAGTTTATAGATGGCTTAGAGGTGACATGATTGAAGTTTACAAGCCCATGCATGAGTATTATATGTACACACAAATCAATCTGGAAAGGAATGAAGAAGGCAGAACCAAAGGGCATGCAAACAAGCTTAAAGTACAATATAGTAGATTAAACACTAGAAAATGTTTGTTCACACTGAGAACACCAGGTTTATGGAAAAAACTACCAGAACATGAGGTGGATGCGCCGTCACTAAATACCTTCAAGAGTCGTTTGGACAAACACTTTGGAGACATAAAATATTCTCGAACTGATTTAAAGGAATACTTTAAAGGGTAGTTATAGCAAAAATCCATATATATACCCTGAGGAACAAAATGTATGTGTATATGTAAAGCATTGGCAAGATCCTCAACAAACAAATAGCCTATGGACGAGGACAGTGACTGGTAACTGGTAAAAAATTGTGCATACTGTGCACGCTATGCCTGGGGTACATGTGTGAACCTCAGTTAAGTGTGTTTATGGGTGCTATGGCTGTGGCAGAATTCTACGACATGTCTTACGAGAAGACTAAATCATTAGACTTTAGTAGAATGAGGCACAGATTGTTGGGCGCCGAGTGACCCACTAGCCGAAGTAGGACACTTGGCATACATAGGCTAGCCCAAGTAGGATGCGTCGCACCTGGGCTGCCCAAGTAGGACACTAGAGACAAGTCGCAAATTGAGTGCGTACTGGCATCATCCACTGTTCTTGTTTATGTAATAATAATAATAATTAAAAACGTCAATACACGTTGAGTAATTTATTATACGTCTGATAAAATAAAGGAATTTTATTCTGACCTAGAATTAATATTTGCCAATATTAATCTTCTTTGAAGTGAAATAAGCGCACTTTTAGGCGATTCCAACGTTGCCTAAAGTATATAGTTTTTTATTTTGTCTTGCTTCACAGACAGGCGATCCTTTTCACTCCTTCGTGGACAAATAATTGTTTTCTACTAAGTAAACGGGTTAGCGAGTTATGTGACCTACATAGCTTCTCTCTTTAAAGCATTAGATACTTAGTTTAATGTTATGAAGATATTAATGGAACTAAAGTAATAATAATGATGATATTGTTGTAAAAATACATTTGTAAATTGTCAAGGACTATCCATCGTTATAATAAAAATACTTTTTTTCTAAAACAAATTTAGTTTTATGTTTTATTATGTCATAAATCTCGAGTATCTAGAGAAATCGCTAGTGTCCTATTTGGGCTGCCCATGTGCGACACTGCTTTTCCGCAAATTTAGCAAATGCGTTTTATCGGAAGTGTCCTACTTCGGCTAGTGGGTTACTCGGTTTATCGGAAGTGTCCTACACAGATGACTGCGACGATATGGTTTTTACTTCAAAGTGAAATTCAAAACTACACAACTAATCATTCCTTGTTTACCATCTGGTGAAAATAAAATATACTCACAATGTACTGTCTTCTTTTTAAGTAATTTATTGCAGAATGTTGTATTTCTTCTTTTCTTATTCTTTTCATCTTTCAAACAATTTTTTTCTAAAATTGAAGGCTGCATGCCTATTACCTATTATACAAGCTTCCTACACTAGGCAAACTGCGCCAGAGGAACACCATATAGTAACACGTGTACTGTCACCTCGTGACGCGACGTTGAATCTAATTCTAAGTAAGCCCATAGATTTAAATCCCGCACGTGCGCTAACCTCGCGTAAATTGTTCATTTCAGTCCAGTACAATCCTTGGATGACTCACGACTGAACCTTTTTGTATCAATATGAGTATTTAAAACCTGCTGCTCCGCTGAAAAAACAAAGATTGCAAAACCTGTTTCACAACGTTTTTCAATTACTAGGAAACTTTTTCTATAGTTCAATATACTGCAAGGAAAAAAATTATGCAAGAGGAAATAATTATTTATAAAAATTTCATATTATTTATAAGCAGTGACTGCGTTTGCGTCTGCTGATTCTTTCTCTGCTTTTCACATATGTATGTGTCACGGCCATGCAATTTTTTAAGTAACTTTATTTATTACTATATTTTTACTAGTATTACTGTTACTATTACACGTTATACAGTACTGGTAATATAAAACATAATTTCTTTATATTATAATATATAGTTTTATATTACCACATATGATACAAAGTATACACAATAAAGTAGGGAAGTCCTTCTGCGCAGTAGTTCGCGCAGTTAGTGTCGCCCTAGCAGCTATTCAGTACGGCCTGTTGCTGTCAGGTATGCAACAGCGCAGGCTGTGGGTACTGTAGCAGATGAATTGATGAGACCATCAAAACCAGCCCGGTTAACAGGCACTCATAAATTGCTCAGCAGTGAGTTGCAAAAACACAAAAAATATCTTTTTAGATTTCACAAGGATGCAGCCAGGTAATTATAATAAAATGTTAATTACAACACAGTTTTGAAACTTTTGTTACTAGTTAAATATTTTGTACGCTAAGCAAAGACTGCAAGGCCTACATCTCTCTTTGGCGATTTATAGCAGCTGTTATCTTTTTGAATATTATTTAAAGCAAGCATAAGGCATTAAGAATAATTTGTAGTTAAAATAAAAATTATTATAATCATATCTCATAAAAATTAATAGGCTTATTTACAAAAGAAGTTAAGAAAGTTGATCAAAAGAAAGAATACCTGGCTCATGTAGTATTCGATTTCTGGAGAAATATTTTTTCTAAAAAACATTTCTATTTCACATGTTCTTATCAGGAAATATAACTTGAAGAAATATTAGGCCTGACTTTCATGTGTAATACCTTTCATAGAAAAAAATCGATTTTTTCAGAAGAGCAAATAATTTTCCAGAACATAACTTAATCTAAGCATCTGCATGTTTTGTTAATTCCAAGTTAAAAAATGTTTAAAAAGCATATAATCATACGTTGGCCTTTGTTATGAGTTGGAGTTAGTTATAAAATTACGTTGAACAAGCAGAGATGCATTTACGAATTTACTCCTTTTTTTATTATCAGTGAACAAAAAATAACTGAAGGAAACATCAGAGCTGTCATCCTAAGCAGCCTACATAACTTCCACCTCTATAACAACCAACTAACTATGTCAAAACCTAGTTAAAGAATTCAGGCGAGAAGCATAAATTAGAATCTGCACGCGTGTCATAATACCTTATAATATCATGTGCAGACATTACTTATATTTGGCCTAATTTTTTAAGATTCAGTTGGGCTTACATCAAAATAAATGTTCATTAAATACAGTTTGCTTACGTGTAAAATATGTACTTGTATAATGTTCTTTTGTTTTGTTTATTAATTAGACTCTTTAGTATTATTTTAATGCATGTACTTTGCAGCTTGATTCAGTTCCTTATTTGAAAGTTTGTTTAAATTTCTGTTTGGCTAGCTTGCTTTTCATTTTATTTAGTTTGTTTTTATTATTTTTATTTAGTATTATTGTTATTATTTTGCATGTTTTTCTCATACTGAGTTATGCATGGACGATATGACAGCTTGAATTTGGTCATTTTTTGCACTAATGTTTTTCTTTTGCTAATAGGTACCATTACGACCTTTGTTACTTTATTAGTAAGGTATAAATCAATTTAAATGAAATTATTCATTCATCGCAGCCTATATCAAAATCGTAATCACATATTATGTTTTCCTTATGTTTCCTTGCTATTTATTACATCATTTACTTTATTACATCAATTTCATTAAGTCAACTACAAAAGCACGCATATCTTTAATAATTTTTTCATTTTCATTTAAGTAAGGTGAGTGTGTTAATGACCGTATGGTCGTACATTCACCTCACACTACTCAAATCATTTTATTTATTGTTTATTTATGTGTACAATATTGTATTTTGATGTGTGAAATAAAATTCATAGTTCATAGTTCCGTCTTTCTTTTAACTCTCTCTCTCTCTCTCTCTCTCTCTCCCTCTCTTTCTCTCTAAGAGAGGGAGGGAGAGAAAAATCAATAAATCAATGAAAAATGCATTACTTTTTTACATAGCAGGCAGCCCATCACGCAGTCAGCTAGCCTCTTTCCTCAGGAAAAACAATAAAATTTTACTTACAAGAAGACTGAACAGGCCTATTTGCAAGTACATAATGCTTATTGCTACAATTTTTTTCCTTTTCATGAAATGTTTTTAGTTTTTTTAAACTAATAATTGCTTTTAATTGAGATATACTTCTTTTATTAAAAACGCAAAAGTGATTTCGGCTGATCAAAATTGCACGTATGCCAACACTACTGGTGAACTTAATAATATTATTATTACAGTCAATGCGGCTCTCCAAATTTTTTACTGATTCGCCGTTTGATGCCGCCAGCATAGCCACTAATCGCAAAAATGAAATACGTAACAATAGGCGAATTTCGTCACTTACTCTTTATACACTTTGTATGATATGTCCACACTTGCAAAATTAAATATTTCTTCTATTGCTGTCAACAGATCCCCACTTCGTATGTGGTTAAAACTGGTTATGTGCTGTTATGGTTATTATCATCGCGGGACAGGTTATATAAGCTCTGTGAACCCTGTGTTTTAAATTAATGTGTAACTTGTAATATCTCTGATATCATAGTATATTTTGAATAAATTCAACTCACATACTGTGATTTCTTTTGTCTTGAAGGTCTGTTTATAAGTTCTCTCTGCCCAAATTCCAATGTCTCGCTACGCGTAACGTTTCAAGTGATGCAAGTGTCTGACAGCTAAACGGCAAAGGTGCTGCACTGCGCAATATTCTTGTTTATAAAATTTCATGTTATGCAAACAACAATGGTTGAACAAGAACAAACCCTTACTGGCACTAATGAAGATGCGGAGCCCTTGTTGGGGAAGCCTGACGATGCACTAAAAGGTACAACCAATGGAAAATCTAAGTAAGCTTAAAGCCAGTGGTACTATTTCATGTTTCCACAATTCATTTTACATGTCAGAGTTAACATCTCTTCATAGAAAGAGATTAAATTAAAATTCAAAAAAGAGGAATACTTGAATCACAGTTTTCATTTTTGACTTAGACTGTCAGGCTCGGGTTCTTTTTTCTTGCAGGGCAGGGAATCAAGGAAAAGTTTTGGAGCCACTTGAAAGTGAACTATGTAGCTGTTGTAGAATTAGTACAACAACATTTGCTGTATCCGTGTTCGTTATATGTAAAAGGTTTAAAACATACAAAATGTAATTTCCTCTTTTCGTTATAATCATACAAAAACGTTATCTACCATAATTAGCACAGTCAAACGGCATTATAACGCCAGGTCTAGGGCAGCACTGAAAGTAGCGAAGTAGCGTTATAGCAAGTTTGCCAGTAAGGTGAAGTTCATTTTATCTAGATTGTAGAAGTGTAATTTAGTTTCTCAGTTAATCTTAATATACAGTAAATTCAATTTTTATGTTATTGCACCTGTTACATTACAATTTTTTGTTGCGTTAACATCACAGACGCTGATATACTGCTAATAACTTGCAAAACGCAAGGCATTATTAGAGCAACCGCTTGTAAAATGCTGGCAGTTAACCAACTGTTGATAACAGAAATATGCAGCCACCACTTCCGACATGCATATCTCTACTGTACAGTTATGAATTCACCCAACTGAAAGTAACTTAACCCTGAGTAAAGCAGTGAAAGCAGCTTGCATACTAAGGTGCAAATTTACATCAGTTTAAAGCTGTAAATTTTCTGAATATTAGGGGCTATAACAATTAAATTATTTTTTGGATCGCTGTTTGTTTTTTTTTCTGTATTGGAGAGAAATAGCTGAGTGATCACAGTATGTGCTTGCTTGAGTTGCGATGAAATTAAACAACAGCCTAAATAGTTAGTAAGTACTTTATTAACTACTACCTTGAAAATTTTTGTATAGTTGGTATAATTTTGGCATCTATTAACGTATGTAAATGTCTATGCTAGTTCAGTGTCTCACCTTAGAGTGAGATTAGAGATTATCTGACCATACTCTATCATTTTAAAATAGCAAAATGTACAAATGCCTGGAACTTTATATCAATAAATTCACTTTTAATAATATTTTATATCTATTATAGCATTAATCGATTTTAACTCTAATTTACACTATAATACAGCAGCTACAAAATTCGTGTTGCCGTCCATGCTCCTAATAAACTTAAAATTTCTACAAATTATGAAATTCGGGGATCAGGGCAAAAGTTGGTGTCATGGGGAGGCTGTCATTTGTACAAGGGGTTTGACGAGGTTTGACTGAATTATTATTATTGTTATTATTATTATTATTATTACAATTTTATTCACCTAATAGTTTATATGTTGCTATATCATGATATCAACATTGCTGGAAAAGATCCATGTTACTAATTTCGCAGGCTGGCTCAACATTATGATTAAAACAATTAGAAATCTTAATTACTGTAAACGGACAAGGCGAAACCTGTAAGCTTTCTACCAAAGTTTTTTTAAATCCTCACATTTCTGTTCATCATATTCACCTGTTGTTTTTCACTTAAAGTTGTCTTCCTGGTTGAAGTGCTGTGGTAGGGTGTGGAAGGTGTGTATCAACTATTATGAATGTAGTGTTTAAGTTAAAAGATTCTGCTTAAGATTGTAGTTGACAAAGAGTTGAATTTGTAAAAGACATTTAGTATCCACTAGGACTGAAATGGATCGTGGAACTTCACAGGATGGTTTTCCCAGCACTTGATCAATTTCTTCTGCCAATGTGATGCTCCATTTTGAAGTAGTGATGGAATTTCAGTCATTTCTCACACTCTAAAAATAAATTTGCCCTTGTTTCTACATCTAAGTTTGTTAATCTTAGATCCCACTCCATGTAGACTTCTTCAGAATTTTTTCTGTTATCAGTCCTTATATGGCTGTTATTGATGCAATATGGCATGATTTGGTCTCCTCTTTTTCTTCTGTAGGGTAGGGTGGTAGATCAATCTCTGCATCCTCTCTTTTTAAACTGATTGTACTGGTTTGGTAACTTCCTGCTGAACAAATTCAAGCTTATGTATTGCTTGAAATTTTGAGGGATACCAAACTACATCACCATAGTCCAGAATCAGTCTTATAAATGTTTTGTACAAGATAGCCATCACAATGTCCACGTAGTTGAAAGAGCTCCTTATCATCCATAGTCATTTCGTAGCTCGTTTGGATATATCTTCAATTTGTTCATCAAATGTGAGGAAGTAGTCGATTACAATTCATAATTTGTGTTTTGTCACTGCTCTTAATGGAACTGACTGATTCATATTGTAGCACGTTATGTTCGTATTAATGTAGGACCTTACTTTTTCCACATTGAAAGACATTTGCCTAGTGCGTGATCTTGTATAAATTATGTCATTTTGCAGTCTACCATAGTATGACTCCAGTATCTTGTATATTTTTGTGTCGTCTGCAAACATTTTTACTGATGAGTTTAAATTATCTGGTATAGGCCCTAATGCACCTCCCTATGACACTCTGCTCTTGACGGGCCACCATGAAGATTTCTTCTAGTTGATTCCAACATATTGTCAGCAGTCTTTAAGTTGCCAGTGATCCCATGTGTAGCAAAATTTAACATAAGTTTTCTATGTGGAACTATATCATTGAAGGCTTTCTGCAGATCAAAAAATAGAACAGCAACAGAAGAACCATCATTCGGTGCTTCTTGCTGGTCATTTTATGACTCCACTAGATTTAAGATGCAAAAATTTCCTTTTACAAATCTGTATCGTGAGACAGTAATCAACTCGTCAGCAACAGAATAGTCCATAATAGTATTTCTAATTACTTTCTCAAGAAGTATTTATATATAATAGATGTCAAGGTTATTGGTCTGTAATTAGTTTTTTAACTCTTAAGTCCCCCTTCCTAAAAAATTGAAGACAGTTGAATTTTTCCATGCTACCCCAGTAATTATTTTAAAAAAAATACATACTAATGATGCTGTTACACTTGACATTAGTTTTTATTGCAAAGGAATTAATGTAATCAGGTCCCATGGAGGAATCAGCTTCAAGTTCTTTTATCGCTTAGGATACATTCTCTTCAGATATTTCTCAAGAAGTATTTATATATGTATCATGTATATATTTATATATGTATCATTTCTTAATCATAGTTTTATCAGTTTTCATTAGATAATGAAATGTAATTAAAAATAATTCATAATTGCCCTTTCAACACATATTGAAAGTCCTTTTTCATTTACTTGGTACTGACAGATACAAATTTCTAAACACAGCGTTCTTGTTCTTTGCATTAACAAAACCATCTGCAAATACTACTACGGTTAAATAGAAAGTGTTGCAAAATATTGTTCTTCCAGCCATTACAATACCGAATTTTAACCTAGGGTATCAATTCGATAAGATTCAATGTTGTTAAAAAAACTTTGATAAACTATTTTTTGTTTATGTTCAGAGATTAATTTATCCAGCATCACTTTGCAAAATGAGGTGCATTTTAAACCCTGCTAATGTGATACACTTACTATGTGCATAAAATTAGTATCATTTTTGAATTTAATATTATTTCCTTGAAAAAAATCATTATATTTCCCTGAAATACCGTTTTTTCTGCCGGTTTGTATCACAATTCAAGCATCTTTTTGACCGACATTGGAAGTGTTATGCCATTTTGCTTATATAGTGTATTAGAGTGAAAAACCTGTCTGATTTTTTCTGGACATGTCAAGAAATTAGGCTTGATGTCAAAGAGTCAAATGTGTCTTGAAATCATCAGGAAAAATCAGTATATTTTAGTAACGTATGCAACATTTCGTTTAAGATTAACTTACTAAAACACGCTGAAATTTGGTTGTTTTAACACTGAGCGTCAATAATGAACATAATTAACCCCTTGGCCATTCTGATTTCCATCTCTTGTTTGTAAAATTTTATTCAAAAATTCCAATTGAATTTAGTGAAATTGGTGAAACAGAACCTTATAAGCTTTAAACTGGCAACATCATTACAAGAATGACATAATAAAAGGTTTGCACTTATGCTTTGCAAACTTAAAGCAATCTAGCGAGAAATTAGTTTTAAAGTTGAAGTTCACAGTGATGATTAACGAAATAAATGATTAACCATTAATGTTTAATAATTCCAGGCAGCTTATGTATTAGTTAAATACAACCTGTATCTATGGCATGACTCATTGGTTTGAGGTTTCAACAGAGGAGGGCAGCAAGTTCAGGTCATCTCACAGTTATAATATGTTTAAACGTTGACTCGTTAAGATGTAGAGATGACGTTATACATGGTATTCTATCTCATACATGTGTACCAGCCCAGTAAGGTCACTTACTGGTATGAGTGGTACTGCACCCATTCTTTCCAAGAATCACTATAACTATTGACAGTTTAAGCAGATGAACTCCGTAAATTCTACAGCCAATATTGGCAATTCGATATATCCGGATGTATCGGAATTTTTGGGAAAATTCCAGAAATCGAGTTATCCAGTATCAAATATCATGTATCATATAACACTACTGTATAAAGTTTTTCTTTCTTTTGAAATAGCTTTAGACATCTGATTTGCAAATTAGCTAAATGAATAGCTTGAACAAGTGTTTTGTGGTTCAAATTTAGTTTGGGTGGATGGTTCAGCATAATCCTAAAGACAGTGACAAATAACTCATGAATCTTGTACCCATTACAAGACATATTGCTGATTTATAAAAAATTAGTTAACCCAATGTTTTCACTGTATTTTGCTCTCATTCTATTGTCATACCTGTGCCTTATTTTTTGCAGTCTATTCGAACAGAAGAAGCAAAGCACCTACATGTTCTATTATCCCTGCTCGCCATGCATTGGCTTTAATGGCATTTCTAGGATTTTTTAATGTCTATGCACTTCGTGTTAACCTTAGTGTTGCACTTGTGGATATGGTTAATGGTTCTAATCATGCAAGCTCACCAAATTTTACCGACGATTGCCCTGATCGTAGTGACAATAGTTCAACTGCTCACCATGTAAGTTACAAATTTAAACATTGAAGTTTGTATTAATCAACTGCCTGAAATTTTCAGCTGGGGGTTTCATTAACCCATGGCATTTGTAATTTTGTGACTGAGCATGCTAAAAGCAATAACTTATTATACCATATTTATTGTGTCTTGAAAAATCTTATTTGAATGTACACATGCAGAATAGTTGTTTTTGTACGATTCAGGAAGGAGAATTCAACTGGGATAGTAAAACACAGGGTGTTATTCTTGCTTCATTCTTCTATGGCTATATTTTCACTCAGATTCCAGGTGGCAGACTGGCAGAAAAATTCAGTCCTAAAAGGTTTGTGTTAAATAATAAGTAACTCTGTTTTGCAAAGGCACTTTCTTTACGGAAACATGTTAAAAGTTTTAACCATATGAATTAATTGGATTTAGAAAGTTAAACTTTGTTTGATTAAAATAATACTGTTTAGTGCTAAGTTTACTATAAAAGACCACACATATATATATATATATACTATACTATCTGAATGAAGTAAGTTTGTTGTGGGCCACCAGTACATTGTTTGGAAAACATGGGTGTGTGGATTGTGGAACAGGTGTTTGAATATTTTTCTTCAAGATGTTCTCTTACTGATATAAATGGTTATGATGATTCCTCTTTTCTAAAAAATTGTTTTATGCTACTTTAAAATTTTTGGTAAATTGACAGAAACAAATTTTAAAATCCATTTCCCTACCTTACTGGTTTCCTCCAAATTGTTGGCTGTATTTCAGATTAATTTTCAATCAAGCAATTTGTAACTTATGAGCTAAACAGTAAACCTCAACTTTAGGTTGTATGGATTTGGTGTACTCTGCACAGTCATATTTACTCTGCTCACACCACTTGCAGCTCGACTAAGCGTAAAAACATTTGTAGCTTGTAGAGTCCTAGAAGGCTTTGGGGAGGTATGTTACTGTAATAATTAAGTAATAATATACAGTAAAGCAAGTCAACATGTTTAAAAATGCATAATGCCTTATATTTGACTGGAACACTAAAACCTATATTGCATGTAAGTTGGAACAGTGTAAAAAACAGCTGTCACCACTTCCTAACTCAGTTGTTCTGGAAGTGAAATGAAATCATGGGTTCAGACATTAAACAGCTTCATTTTTCAGGGAGTGACATTTCCGTCTATGCACGCTCTATGGGCCAGCTGGGCACCTCCTTTAGAAAGAAGTAAACTAATTACTTTTTCATATTCTGGAGCAGCTTTTGGCACTATTATTTCTCTACCAGTATCTGGCCTTTTGTGTGATTACTTAGGATGGCCTTCTGTTTTCTACGTTTTTGGTAAGCATAATTATTGTGTTTGCTTTTAACTGATTGTTTTTTTGCTTTTAATTGAATTTATGACTTATTAAATTAATTCAACTAATTAATTGATTAATTGGTTTAATTTAATAAGAATTCTAACTTTAATGTTATGAAACACATGTACTGAAATATTTTGTTTGGCAACTTTTTTTGCAGGTGGAATTGGTTTGTTATGGTTTATTTTATGGATGCTTCTAGTGCATGATGCACCTCAGGAACACCCGCGAATTAGCAGTGAAGAATTGCATTTACTGACAACTACTATAGGACAAGTTGGTGATACTCGAAAGGTACAAATTTAATATTTCGTATGTGGTTGTATTGTTTTTCTGTTTGTATCTTCTATCCTTTTAAGATTTGAAAACAAAAGGCAGTGGTGTCCCTGTTGTCTGAAAAGGTAATATATAAGCTACAACGAACGTATGGTCAAACAATGTGCAAAACTTGCAAAAAAAGATTGCTGTTATTGCTGAATGTAATTCACGTTGTGACTTCTGCCTTCTGTGCAGTTTTTTTCTGCTTGTTATCGATTTTTGTCTATTCCAGTGGCTCAGAAAAGGTATAAAGTGTAGAACAAATTAGTAACTTTCTGCCAGATCGAGTCATCAGATGATGGTAGATGATGCCAATCCTTACATGTAATTAGATATAGGTGGTTCAACATTGTTGGTTGATAAATTATGTGCATGCTAGCTAAAAATTATAGCTATAGGCCTATCTATGCCTTTTATTTCTTCTACACTCGAATGTCTATTGCGTCAAATGACACAATATGAATGTTAGCCGTTGTGCTTACATATTTTACAAAAAAAATAGTACAGTACAGTAAAATAATAAACTCACTTTGGGATTGAAGTGTTTTGACCCAATTAACCAACTGAACCTATTAACTAATGGGTGAAGCATTACTGGTATAAAAGTATGAGTCATCAGCTTAGTATGCACTGCAAAGGTTTTTAATGAATTTTAGAAACGAAGTAATCCTAAATTCCTTTGTGCAGTTAAAAATTAGAAAAAAATATTTTAAAATATTTATTTATATAAGTGAATTAGCATTAAATTAAAAAGTATACTTATCTAAATCACACACGCAAAAATTACAAAAGTTATTTCAAAGTCGGTTGCTTCATTTTATCGTGAAAAAGTTGGCTCACAAAGTTCTCATGATGATAAAAACATTGAAAATCTGTTGTTGTATGATGCACAAATTCCGTAAAATTTTTGCACCATAAAATGCTAAAACTGTTGGTGGTGCCCGTGTTTCCCGGCAAGTACAGCTTGGTCTAACGTTTCGCCTAAGCTCCGGCTTGCCATAATTGTGATGTATTCACTGTACTGTACCTGTGTCCCTGGCATAACAGCAACATCTAACTGACTAAACTTTCTGGCAAAGGCAGCCAGAGCATCAAAAGCAAACCGCTAAGCAAGTGATTAAATGTTTGGCTTCCAGGAATTCTTGGATAATGAGGTTAATTGCAGATGGGCAGGTCAAAGTAAACCATTGGGCTAGCATATTAACGTATGATAAACGTTCCTGCTTACAAACAAAACGGTACTTAACATGATTGTTTCTATGTATATTATAGGACAAGAGCGAACTAAGATGATATAAAAGTCATAAAAGTTTATTAGTCATACGAAAGTGTCTTATTGAAGCATGTGAAGCAAAAATATTGAGTCAATTATGCGGAGTTACTTGAGTCATTTACTGACAGTTTTTGTGTACATTTGAATAGAAGCAACCCGTACCAGGCATTTTTGAGTCAATTAAGCGATTGAGTCTATTAACCATGAGTCTATTAAGTGGCACCTTCTGTACTAGTTGCTTGTGACAGCGGTGGCAGCACTGACAGAAGATGCTGGGGAGGGGGGGGCACAGTAGCTATGATGGCAATAGTGACAATCGTAGTGGTAGTGGATATGATATAGTAGCAGCTGTACTAGTAATAATTTCAACAGCAGTGACAGTAGCAACTTCTCATTTTCTTAACATATTTCTATGCGCCAGCTGGAATTGAATACAAATTGTACAGCAGTGAAGAGATTAAGGTAACATTAAAGACCATTGACTCTTTCTGGTGATGCCAAATAATGAGTTTGAACGTGATCATATGACACTAATACCCAAAGTGATGAAACAGAAACTAGTATCATTAAACCTGTAAGTTTAAGTGAGTAGGTAAGACTAGTTAGATCTGCCTTGCCATCCTTTATTTACTGTTTTAGACAGAGTAGCATAATTTCTTACTGATTTTCTTTTCAGAAGAAGCGTGTTCCATGGAGAAGTGTTTGCACATCATTGCCAGTACTGGCTATATGTGTCAGCCATGTTTGTCAAAACTGGGGCTTTTATACTCTTCTTACATGTTTGCCGACATATATGAAAGAAGTTCTCAAGTTTGATATCTCAAAAGTATTGCAAAATTTTATGTTTTTTTAATTTATTGTATGGAAGCTTTTTTATTATAACATGTAACACTGTTGAACATCTTGCACACTTAAATTTGTATTGTTTATAATTCTCGTAGGATGGATTTTTATCTGCTTTGCCATATGTCTTTCAATGGTTTGTAACAATAATAGGAGGACAGACAGCTGATTTTTTTCGTCAGCGGCACATTATTAGCACAACAGTAGTGAGAAAGCTATGGAACACAACTGGTAGGCCTTTTGTATTTTTCTAGAACTACACAGCCTTTTTTGGCATTATACCTGCAGTGTCAGAAATTACTTTGGTCATGTTGTTGTAATTCACCCTGTTAAACTTGATGCAACTTCAAATTTGAAATGATTTCAACTAGTGATGGGCCAACCTGGTTAGAGATCTGTGATTGGTAACCAAACAGTAGTATTTGGCTGTGATTGGCTCGGCATTAAATTATTGATTGGCTCGGTGAACTATTGAGCCGATCAGACCTTAAAAATTGTTGAATTTATAAAAAACGTAAAAATAAAATATCTAAAACTTACGGTAACAGTTTTGAAATGTTTAATGTATTGTTACTCCAGATTATTAGGCAAAATTATTTGCATGTAGCAACCATGTTTCGTTCAGTTGTCATCCCTATGAGAACCCACACTCAGAAGGCGCAATCCATACAGGTGCGGCAGATTAAGCACTTCAGTCTCACTGCTGAATTTTGATCATCAGGCTGTTTTCTTATGCTACTTATTTCATACCATAACGAGCATGAATAATTGAAGAACTCATGCAAAACCATTGTAGTTATTTTATGACTCTTAGCTTTCTGTGTCCTAGCTGAGAAATTTATAAATTTGTGGACCTACTCTGCCTTTTTGGCCAGGAAGATGAAAATTGTTGCACCAAAGAAATCATTAATTTGTGTAGTTCAGTGAAGCTTCAAAGTTCCACTAAAACATTTGGGTTTTATTTACTTTATTGATAAAAATAATAAAGTCCTGAAAGAACTGATTACAGTTCTTCTGATTACATGAACACTGATTACAGGAGTTAAATGACGAAGTTTCTTTATTGGAGTCCGGTGGATAATATCTTTTGACATAAAATAACAAGATAGGACAATGCATTTTAAAGAACGTTTTTGTATCAGTAATGTCTACGTATTTTATCCGACTTGTAATCGGCTGGTGTCAATAAATTGCAAAGTTGATAGGCTCAGTACCCAAAAATATTGATCAACCCATCACTAATTTCAACATGATTCATCCAATTTAATCTAGCATGGTTATGGACATTTTGAGAAAGCAAAACTTGGTGGATAAATCGAGATCTCAGATTCAAGACCATTTTTCTGTAGTGCAAAATGCACTAGAGTTAATTTCATAAAAAATATGACCTGTGTTAAGCGGGTCAAGGTCACCCACTCCAAACATGAATAATATTGCATACTAAAAATCACAGAAAGCTTGCAAGCGTGTGTGCGTACGTGTAGTAAAAACATTCCATTTGTTCATTTTCAGAAACAAACATGCCTGAACAAGTTTGGTTGTATTGACTCAGATGCACATTTTATGACACCTGCCTTGTTGTAAATTAAAAATAGCTTTTCAATTAATGATTTTTATGCATGTTAATATTATTATCTTCAAGGATTGACACTGCCGGCTGTGTTTTTGGTTGTGATTAGCTATGTTGGTTGTAATAGCACAGCAGCTGTTGCTTGCCTTACCGCAGCTGTAGGACTTAATGGTTTTGTCGGCTCAGGATATAATGTCAATCACTTAGATATTGGTCCAGCATTTGCGGGTAAATATTGAAGTTAGTAAATGTTTATTTTCTACTTTGTGATTTACAGCCTGCTTTCTTTGGTTATATGGTGTGTGCTGCAAATTTGATAAATTAAAATTTCTTAACGGTTTTTACAGCATTTGCTCTTCCATACTTTAACTGCGTATTTAGACGATGACATTGCCAACAAACTTATTAGCAATGTTTCTAATTAAAAACATAAGCTTGTCAGTACCAGTCTCAGTTCAAATTATTATAAGTAAGTGATAGTGTTTTATTGTTTCTAGAGCAACTTTTCGAAATATATGTCATATCACAATGTTCAGTATATGAATAAACTCAGTTTTCTTTATCAGGTTGTAACAACATTTTACCTTTTTGAACAAAAAAATGAACAAACCTGTGCTGAATTTATGATGAGATGGAGATTTGAAATATTGTTTGCATTTGCATGCAGGTACTCTGATGGGAATCACAAACACATTTGCTACTCTGCCAGGCATATTTGCACCAATGGTTGTAGGAGTTCTAACAGAAGATAATGTAAGTATATTGCTAATTACCCTATAGTTTTTGCATGAAAAAGTAAAGCATTGTTTTCAGTTATTAAAATTAATTGAATAATCAGAATAAACGCATGAGTCATCAGTTATCAGTTCAATAAATGACTCACGACTTGACTTGGACTCGAAGTGACGATGCACTGACTTGACTAATGACTCAGTAAGCCAAACAGTAATAACTCATGTTATTACAAAGTAATTACAACATCCATATTTATGAAAGCCTTTCAATTCCTCGTTCAAATAATCAGCGTTCGTTGTCTGTAGACATTTTTTTATATTATGCCTTAAGTGTAATTCTAAAATACATTCACCGGCTGTCGTTGCATCCAACTTCAGCTAAAAATGTTTCCATTTTATTACGATGTTAACATTCACTGGACAATCCATTAAAAAAATTCAAAATTCATCATACACAGCTTTTTAAGCTGCTAGTTTGCCTATTACCTGAGTGGGCCTTCGCTCAAATTGGTTTATAAGTAATAATGCGCAAAACTTGTGCTCTGTCAAATCAAAACCTATTTGGCAATTTTGACAGCTTCTTAAGCAATCGGTAACTTGAACACTCGACTTGGATAATTTATGTTTTTTGTTTATTTGCTAATGTTGCAAATCTATTTAGGCTTAAATAAAGATCATAACCTTGCCTTTCTTTGGAAACTGCTTACTGTAACAATGCAACAGTGTATAGCAGTTGCAGCTTTTGGTAAGTACTGCTGTGAAACATCTCAAGAGTTTGAAGATAAAAATGAAGGTTCAACAGGATTTATACGTTTATGCACGTGCCGCGCACTGTTTTTTCCTAAAATAAAAAACAAATATTAAGATTTTAATACATTGCCATTTACAGTGTCATTGGATTTACTTGAAATGTTCAATGTTCTCTTCTGCCCGCAAATTTCAGGATTTTTGTCAGTTATCCTGATTTGGTTATCCTGTAAAAACTCACATTATTTGTGCCTTACTACCAAAGCTAATATTTTTGATGTTCTCCTCCACTACCCTAACATACTACTTTACATTCTATACCTTAAATATTTAATCTTTGAAAACTGCCATATGTCCTTATAGTTCCAATCGCTGGTTGAACTGCACACTTTGATGACATGTGTCAATTGATTGTGCCACTGATTATCTAATTGATATCAGTAACTGAAACCAGTGCTTTAGTTCACTTTATGTTTTGTTCAGAGTAAGTCTTCTTGCAAAATTACTTTATTGTCAGTTATCTTAACTAAACCAACCTTAATTTTTTAGTCTGGTCGGGGACAGTGGCAAATAGTGTTCTACATATCTGCAGCTATCAACGTTTTTGGAGCCCTGTTTTTTCTTATTTTTTCTTCTGGGGTTGAACAGTCTTGGGCTCAGAACCATGGAGATTTTAAAACGTTGAAACATCACAAGATATCCAATGACGAAGATGGATTAACAGGAGTTACAGGAGTAATTCAAAATAGTGATTGAACAATTCTGCTGTAAAAAGTTGCTCGGAAAAATCACGATGCACATTTTGAGCAATGCTCATTTAGTCTCAGTAATATTTCCTTACGTATACACGTCAGCCGACAGACTTATTAACTTTAAGATGTGCGTCTAATATTCTGATCAACATAATAACGGCAAGTCATACATATTGGTTGTAGAGATTTTTATTGTAAATATATTGTTTTTTTGTCTTGTAATTCTTATTTCATGTGCAAATAAAGATGTATTATGCAGTATGTACTGTTTAGACATTTATTACAAGTTTAAATAATAAACATTATGTGAAGATTATCAGTCAATATGTCAACCTTTATATTTTATTACGTATATATGTTTGTTGTATATTTTTTGTTCAGGAGTTATTAAAGGAAAACAATACCCAATTTTAAACTATGTTGTCATATGATCTAATGTATGACATATTGGAAGCGGAAATATTGTTTCTTTAAGAATAACTTGTGAAACAATTATTACTGCAGAATTGTAATTAATTTTCGTGTTAATGTGGTTTGTTTTTTGCAGTTTGCACTTCATCATTCATTACTTAGATGGAACAACATCTCACAAAACTCACAAACGTGTTACACAAAAACGGGTATTATATCTGCTGTCACTTGAGTTTTGACATAGAACACACTTGTGAAATTGCATGTTGGCATAGCTGTAAGCTTGAAATTTAAATTTTGAACATAAATTTGCCAAATTGTTGTAAATCATAGTCAATAATGAACATTCTATTTAAATTTTCATTTCAACAAATACATGCAGCATGTTCAGGGAGTGTTCCTGCAGTTAGAAAATTATATTCAGTTTGAGTGCCATTAAGCTAATATTTTTTACCATAAATATTTTGGCATTATTATAGGTAATAAAAATGGGATAGGATCTGAGAAATCATCCCCGTTTGCCTTTAAATTTACACATGCCATGGTATTTTGGTAATACGCTGTTTTATATGGAATGAGCTTATTAAGTGCATTATGTACAGGTTTCACTTTTGTTTTTATGTTACTGACTGACCCATTGACCCAACACACATCAACTGTGTTTTTGATTACTGATTAATTGTTCCTTTTGAAAGCACATTTCCCTGTATAGTGTTTGACCGAGTGTTCAATTCGGTCATGATTTATACACTGTTCCTGTTATTTATTACATTCAGCACAAATAACTGAAACCAATTTCTTGCATCTCATTTAGGCATCTTGCATCGGATGAAAGTTTTTTAATGATTTTTTTAAAATAAACTCATCTGTGATAAACTTGTATATCTAACATCTTACTGCTCATGTATAAAATTGTTGTAACTGGCAAATGATAATATATGTTCAATTTAAAATCTTAAAAAAAGTTTTCAGTCACTTTTTGGTAGTGTTCTAGCTGATCAGTCAAGAGGACAATTGATGTTTTCTGTACTGTCTAATACACATTAACTAGAATTTACTACAACTCATATCACACTTTTTGTTTTAAACACTGGTTTCTTTCCAAAAGTTTTTCTAAGTGTCAATATTGTATGACTGAACAAAAACTTAAATTTACATACCACATATTTCAAAATTGTAACAGCAACGCCATCATGGTTATCAAGGGACCATCATTCTAATAACATGTATGGCAATTTGTTTTCCCAGACAACATAGTAAATTTATCTCGTAAGCTTTAAAAATCACAATGTAATTTATATACATACTCACAATTTTCTATCTGTGGGGACTTCATTTTGAAGTTCCTTCTAGCAATATTCATTCTGCAGTTGTTTAACTTTATGTGTAATGTAGGCAGCTTTATTTTAGAAGATGTTATTCTGACTTAAGCAATAATGTCATAACTTCAGGTTATTTTTAGCATATTTAAGTATATCACAAGGAAGTTTAAATATTCATAGCTGTAATGCTAAAATGAGTAGATCTATCACTGACAGCTTAATACAATATATTAACAGTCCTTAGACAAACAGTGCCTCTTAACATTATATTTAATTAAAAATTGTAGTACCGTGCATTATGACTTGTGGTTTTTAAACAACAGCTAAATAAGTTTGTCTAATTTTCAAAAATGTTGTTACAAGAGTTAACAGTTCCTCTGGGTCCACCAGAAAATGTACAAAAAGTTAAAAAAGAAGTATAGAAAAATTTGATAGCTGAACAATACCAACTGTTAATGCAGTAATTAACAACAGTAACTGTAATTCAGTGTATTCTTGCTGTTTTACATTAAAACTGTTCGATTTGCTCGACTTACTGCATATAATTATGGCTATAATTTGCTATATTGTTTAACAAAATTGAAATGCACTGGACCTTACAATTTGTGTTGTTCTTACATTTAAGATCGGTGGTCACCAAATTTTTTTTTGAAAGACTCAAGGTTCTTGTGACAAAATCAAAGATTTTAATATTTCAAAATTAACTAGCCTATTTAACGTTTTGGTACCAACTTTCTTAAATTAAACAATAGGGGTGAGCATCGAGCATTGGAGTTCGAACATTCGAATCTAAAACTACAAATTCGAATAATTTGGCACTTCAACTACACACGTGTTTTACCATAAAAATGTTTAAAATAGCATGCGAAACCGCTTTTTATTAATGATCTGAAAATCTTTACAATTGTTGTAAAATTCGGTTTGATTCGAGTTTAAAAGTCACAAATTCGGTTTCAATCCAAATTCACTTTTGATAAAGAATACTCACTCCTATTAAATAGGCCTATTGCTATTGGTGCTACAAATTTATCACTATATTAGTTTTCTGTCAAACACTTGATATATGCTCTAAAACCTCGCATGCTAACCGTTGCCCATACAGTATAACATCATTATAAGGGGCCAGAAAAAATACTCTACAAGCATATGCAGCTAATCATATGTACAGTCTAACCTCGTTATCTCGCCCCTCGTTATGCCGCCAAACTCGTCTCTCGCCATAGAAAGTACCAGGACGGATGTCCTGCTTTGATATTTAACCTCATTAAGTCGCCACCCTCGCTTCTCGCCCTCGCCACGTCATGCTAAGATGAGTGCTTATGTAAACTATATTTGTTATGTCGCCAAACAGACAAACTCAGAGGTGAATCGATCAATACATATACCGCGTGTCGATCAATATAACCTCGGTATGTAAACAATGCTGCTGTACTCGATAGACAGACGTAATTAATCTAGTGTGTGTCTCACCAGGATTAGATTAGGAGTGCTGTGGTTGGTTAATGCGCAGAGAAACTAAAGCGTCACCGATATCCTTACTCTATAACACCAAAGCTGCGTTTAAGTTTGAGTTTCCACAAAGTGTGAGCAACTACATGATGTCTCTGAAGCGAAAACTGTTTTGTCTTAATCCTGAACAAAAAAAGGAAATTTGTATTATCATACGAATAATTCTTCAAAGACACAGCAGGAAATTGCTACTGTATTTAGTGCGAAATTTGGTGACACTGTTAGCCGGAGAAGTGTCTCATGGCGCATCTCATGTATCGAATGACCAGGCAGCAGCAGCTGTCGACACACTGATGCGATACTTTGAACAGTCTGACAGAGTCACAAGCGACGATATTCAAGGATGTTCAACGAATATATTATTCATGTTGACTGCTTGCGTGTATCATCAATGAAACAGTCGTCAGTAACTCATTTGTGAACATTTCTAAATCGTTTGCTAAGTTTGTTGCATTTAAGTGTATACCCGAAAAAGGTTTTTTAAATAAAAAAGTAACATTCTACGATTATTTTTATGACATTTTTTCATTTCTGATTTAATGTTGATTGGTATCATAATGCGAAATATATTTTATATGTACATAGAGGAACACTATGTTAATCAACTATTATGTATATACATATAGACTAACTTCGTTATATTCCCGTTTTCTCACCATACTCGCCTCTCGCCGAAAATTTGCCCTAGACGGACAGTGGCGAGATAACGAGGCATGACTGTATATGACTTCCAGAATGGACAACCATGTATTAATAATAATAGTCTATAAATAATCTACAATGTGTGGTTTCATAGAAGATGTAAAATACTTTTACAAGTTACTTTTAAGCATCAACTACTTTGCTGTATATTCAATGAAATGTATTTTATGTACCTTCAATAAATTAAAAATAAATGAATGTCTTGTATTCTGTGGTACACATTCAGTATTAAATTTATGTGACATATTCACTAAAGTCAGTGAGATTCAAAAAGTTTTGTTTGTATAAAATTTCTCCCATGTATAAAAAGTTTTAGCAGGAAAAAAATGTAGTAGGGTTCATCACTTGACGAAACGTCTCAGCAGTGCACTGCCTGTGTATGCACGTAAAACAGCTGGGTACCAAACCGCTGAGTGACTCATTGTTTTTATACAGCTAGTAGACAAAAAGAGCTTTCTACACAACATGTTAACAACTCTGCCTGCTGTAGGCCTAACAAAAAATTTTTTGCAGCACCAGGAATGATGGGTTCAATTTAAATGTGAATTGAAAAACAGCTGACAAAGGTAAAGTATGCAATAAGAGCTTAAAATACATGGTAATGCAGGCATTGTGGCCTGACAAAAAGTCCACAGTACGCTGTATTCAAACCTATTACCATAGTTAAATAAATTGTGAAAATTCGTAAATTGTTTCTAAGTTTGCCAATAAACCATGTTTGCTATAATGTATTATACTGTACATAAAAGGCTGCAGCGAACACTAACATATAAAATTAAATACACATATGTTTTTCAATTCCGTTTATGCATATTCTGATGTCATGACTGTCGTTGACATTGCCCAAGTAATGCAGTGAGTCTGCCAGAGCGATACAATCTGTTTAGTTCATTTGCACCACCCACACATTCTCCAGAAATGAATACTCTAGGAACCTAAAACAGCAAAAATCTTCATGTAAATACAAACTATGAGCGTTTAAATTTTAATGTTAATATAATAAAATTCCCATTAGCGAAACTATGACAAAATCTAATATGCTTTGCTACAGAGATGCACCAAATGTTCAGATTGCCAAATTTTTTTCCCACATATCAGTATAAAAATCCGATCCAGTAAACTTCGGTTTCAATCCCTAAAAAAATCAATGAACTTTGGTTTACTCCTTTAAAATTGTCATTCAGTGACAATTACACTAAACAAACCGAATATTTCTCTATATGCTTATAAAAAGTTATCCGAAAAAATCTGATTGTAAACAGTGAACTCAGCATAGCAGCTAACATTTTGTTTTCTGTTTTTGTATGACAACTCAAAGAATACGATGCATCGTCAGTACACAAGCCGTGCCAATGCGCATTATTGTGGCAGTGCTGTACTATACATGACGAAAAATAAATCAATGAGAACTCGAGCTCGGTGGTAACCAAGCATAAAAAAATCGGCTTTGGTTCAATTGATGAAAATGTGCCTTTGAGGCAACTGTACTTTGCTATATTATAACATTGTCAAATAATTTTCATCATTTAAGATGAGATGCCAGATATACCGTGCGTGCTCCTGTCATGGAATGAAGAGCGTCCATAACTGCAGATGCATTATAGTCATTGCTTAATTGATCAATCTCTACAACATCATACTCAACATGTAGCGAGTCAAGGCGCTTTTTAGCTTCTATGCAATATGGGCATCTGGTTTTGGAAAACATCATAACGCAATTAGAGTTTATTTTATTTTTTATAAAGTTCATATGTTTGGTGTCTACTGCTGTCGAAGATTGTCCTCCCATTGTCCATAAGCCTCTATTCAACAACCCCAAATACCTAAAAATATTAAAATTATTGAAACTTCAGGTGAACCCGCTTTAACAGTAAAATCATAATTACAAAATTATCACTATCCATAAGCGTGCGGGCCGATTTTTTCGGGGGGGAGCCACCTTTGCCCAAAAAAAATACTGGGAAAATCAGCAGGTCAACTTCGAGTCAGGAATGGTCTCATCACCACCCCATGATCAAAAAATGCCCAGATTTCGGGCACTTCATGTGGCGGCATGGAGAAATTTCGAGCTTTCCTTTTATGAAAAATATTATTTGGCCGGCGTCCGAAAAATTTTTTGATTGCCCGAATCCCTGGTGGGCTGTAACCCCCCCCCCCCCCGCCTATGTGACACTATCACCAACTCATAAAAACTATTCTTCCAGAAATAGAATCTTTATGACACATTAAAATTTCAAAAGTTTCTGAAGTTGTATTCCAAGCGTTTGCATGCAGTATGTGAGATAAATGGTGCAAATGTCAATTATTAAGTGCAAGAAAGACTTCATTTGTCATAAGGTTTTACTTTGCTACTCTACGTCTAGCAAAAAGTTATGTACAACACTGTACAGTAAACCCTCCTTACAACGGATTTTGGATAAGACGGTTTATTTTTGCTGTCTGGTTTGTAACTTTGTTATGGTTGCAATGGTCCAGAGTCCAGTATAACAAATGTATATATGCATGACTTTTCTACATCCAGGTTAAACTCACAATGCAATTTTTAACCTTGCATGATAAGTTGATCTTGCATGCACTTAACTTCTGATAATGAACTCTATCAAAAACAATATTATGTCAATAATTATAAGATAAACTATTATGGTACTCTGTTGTTTCAGAGCCCCCAGTTGACAGAAAAAGGCCGACCTGACTATCACCTAGTTGACTTAAATGACCAGAACGTTGAGATTTTAGTAATCTGTTGTAAGCACAGTTATTGCTAATTTCTTATACATTTATTACAACTGAAAAATGTTGTTAAAATAGGTCCGCCTGTGCATGCAATGCCAGGCTGTTGATAACGACTTCTGAACGCTTTCAAAGCCTTCCACACTTAACAGTCTCATATCAGTTTTATGTTTGACCATCCACCTTTTGCTGGGTAGATAATCTTGACACTAAATAAATAAAGGTTAAGTAATGGATCATCTGCAATGTAATGTATTATATGTGACCCTGCGTTGCAAATCCGTCCATAGTGCGCTAGTTATCAATTTTTATGCATACATACATATTCTTATTCTCCTGTTCATTGTGATCATTTTGGTACCAGTTTCAGCTATCTAGGTTGCTTCTGAGCGAAGATGAGCGGATGGCAAAAAAATCAAACTTAAAATTGAGAGAAGATGGCTTTCAAAGTTTGTGTTACAATTTTCAGTAAATTTACATAACAACTGAGAAAGGTGTTGGTTACTATGGGGTTTGGGAGAGAACTATTAAACAGCAGTGTACAAACTAATCCGATAGAAGACTCGGGTAGCGTACAGCATGCCAGTCATAATAAAAAAACACGTTTGAAATCATGATCGGCATGCAGAGTTACAACAGGTTTAGTCATGCCATTTTTTCCTGCTATACAAGCACCCGAAATAGTAAGGGTTTAGTTTTTTAATAATTTTTCTAATAAAAACTAATATTTTAGGCAAAATAATAGTACAGCATGATAGCAAAATAGTCTTAGTTAGAAAAAAAGCAAAACCCGAAAATTGATAAAAATTGACTATTCTGACTTTTTTACCTGTACCTCTATAATTAAATTAGCGCACTACGGACGGTTTTGCCATGCACGATCACATATATATATTAATAGATATATTATACAGTTTACTGCATTTAAGATATATGACTATACTGCAATAGAACACAATGAATATTTCCTAGGTAAATGTAGGTAAAATATATTTAAAGGAAGACCGGACGATTGTTTAGATTCAATATCATTTTAATTTACTGTCCAAAATAAACATTTTCTTGTCAATACAAGTTAACAATTGTTCCTTGTATTTGAATAATTAGCTTAGAAAGTTAATTAGCGGCAACCGAACACAGCTATTGCTTACATCAGAAACTAACCACAGTTTGTGTAACGGCAAGCATCTTCCCTTGCACGTCAAGCAAATTTGCATAGGTGTTACAGTACTGCTTAAACACATGTCTCGAAAAATGGGCTTTACATCATATGGCATCAAGAAACTAACACAGCAGTTCATGATGGTGGTTATCACGGAACTGCCTTCTACTGGTATATGTGACAAAAATGCGCAACTGCCAATCTTAGTAGATTCACTGAGTCGTGCATAGCTTTGAAAGTTTAACGAAATTTGAGTATCCGAGGTAATTATTATTTAATCTGAGCTTTGATTTAAAATAAGCTATTGAACGTATTGTAGTTTTCAATATTTTAGAGCATTCTTTATTTTTGAACTCGTGTTTACACAATCATTCGGTTCTCCTTCAATAAGGCAGAATTTTTCACGTTTGATAAAGTCTATGTACCAGAAGTTAGATCTCATTTGAGGCCTCCAAAAGTTGCTAAAATACAGGAAAATGTGTTGGTGGCCGGGGCGCTGGGAAACTTACACAGTTACAGCGCTCCCCCAGACCCCCTAGCTGCTTGTGCGTAAAATTTGTTAAACTCTGGCGACGCCCATAATGCCAGTGACAATTTTATGTTAGGTTAGTAACTGGAGTTCACAATGGAGTTCTACGCAAAATGCATTTATAACAATCCATGTATGCACGACTTCGCCTTTGCGGTATGCAAAAACTATGCCGTGAAAGCTAGTATAGCTCGGCGCGAATGCGTGAATGCCGTCTCATCCAGACCGGTTGACACAAGTTCGCCATACATTAATGCCATGATCTTTGCCCTTTTGCAATTCACAGTTAGATTTTGATTTCTGACGGACTTCGATAGTAACGTTGACACAATATACTAGTTTTCAAAAATAATCTCATAAATTGCATCATATTACTGGTCATTGCAATTAATTTCGTAAAAAATAAGAAAATTTAAATGAATGAAAAATGGTGGTTTCAAAGATTTACTGCATTTGGATTTCTTGAACAATTAGTTTTGGAAGTGGTGCTGAGAAGCCATTGGCATAGCATAATCTAGTTTTTTGCTGGATTAACTGCTGTGTTTACCTGTCTTAAAGACAGATTTCTTTTATTTTAGAGGTCTGTCTGCCCAATGTTTACAATATACGTAATAGGCATATGATGATGAACAATTTTTTGAACTCCATATGGCATTTGTCTTCATTTTCGCATTCCCATAGCTACGATTATCATTATTATCAATATAATGATCATGGTGATAATGACGATAATTGCCATTATTATTATTATTATTATTATTATTATTATTATTATTATTATTATTATTATTATTATTATTATTATTATTATCATTATTATTATTATTATTATTATTATTATTATTATTATTATTATTATTATTATTATTATTATTATTATTATTATTATTATTATTATTATCACTATTATTATTACTAGTAGCATATATAACAATACAGACCCAGACCTTACAGTTGTTAATAAAATAATTATAGTGGTATACTTAACGCAAGCACTATATTATTATGATGAGCAGCATTTTAATTCATTGTACATAATTGTACGGGAACAACAATTCTAAAAGCCTCTTATCTCTATTGCATATAAATATTCGCATATATGATACTTATATGAAATTCTTTGGTAAAGCCTTCTTTATAAAGGAAAATATTCTTTTTACAGAATCAAAATAACTTAAAGTTAATGATACAGATATCGAATCCATTTTTGTTGGAATTCAAATTAAAAAATGCAAAAATGTTATGGTGGAAACTATAATAATAGAACTCCTGGTAGCAATCCAAAAGAATTTATAATTGTAGATAAATTATCAAAGTTAATGCTATCTGCAATTACCCTTTGCAGTCCTTAATATGAATGTCAGATTAATGATGTATGAAAGGGTAGTACTGCAGATCAGAAAAACAGTAAAAAGAAGAAAACAAGACAATAAATAATTATTGTCAATAAGTAAATCAGTGTAAATAATTAAAATTATTAAAATAAAATTAATTACGTAAACTCAAGCAAAAGAACACAATTTCGGGAGGACAATAAGAATTCTGTAAGTAACAAGAAAAACTATGAAGTGGCTTAATTATACTGAGTGAAACACACCGAGTACTTGCAAATAACATAACAATAGCAATGTAGTATTGCAACATCAATGTAATCTAAAAGAAACATTTCTTAATGATAACAACAGAATTACCAAAACAACAGTAACAACAACAAAGTGAAAAATTACGAACAAAAAAGCACACAGCATTAGCTTAATTGAACAAAATTAGGCGAAAGATGATTAATATTATAATAATGAAGGCAAATAATAACCATTATTGTAATCAATTTAACTAAATGTTTTTTTATCAAAAAAACTAAAGTTGGCGTCCTAGACATAGATCCTAGCCCAGAGACAACTGACGTCTAACATCATTTTTGTTGACTGCCCAATCACCGTGCAAGTTATTTCACACACCTGCAGCAAGTACGTTCGGGACATTTAGCTACAGTACCGTCTAACACTGTTATGAAAAATGCCCAGCTTTTTATTGGTTAGCACGAGAAATATTAGCCTGGTTCTAGATTTTATTATTGTCATTTGAAATTACAAGTGAATTGGTGGAAATACATAGTCTAGTTTTGCTTATAGGAAGGAATGCACAATGCTTACGTCTCTGAGTTGCTGATTAAACCACTTTGCAATCAAGAAAATAGGCATTTTAGTTTAGTTTATGGCTTTGCAAATTAGATAAAAACAACTATTTGATTAACTTTAAATAAGGACAAAACAAAATGTTTTATCTGTCTATAGTTTTTATGAACCTCAATGA
Source organism: Tubiluchus corallicola (assembly GCA_030141605.1). NCBI lineage: Eukaryota > Metazoa > Priapulida > Priapulimorpha > Priapulimorphida > Tubiluchidae > Tubiluchus > Tubiluchus corallicola. The sequence goes on from JAQGDQ010000080.1 coordinate 696,406, forward strand.
GATCTTCACATATTATTGCAAAAAAGTTCGTCAACTCTTGCGAAAAAAGTGCTGAAAATTTGCTAAAATGACTTCGAAAATAGCGCGCGGATAATGATGAAGTAAGTAGAATTATACCATCATCCGTACTTTTGCATTCAATGTTTTGTTTTCTTATGTGTGGAGTTACTGGTGTACTGTAGTCCGCAAATCTATAATCGTAATGGCAAGGAGTCAGCTGTTTCCATAATTACTCGCAGTTAAAAATAATGTGGGTCAAGCCAGATGAAGTACTATTGGCACATGCTCTTTGGTAACCAAGTATTTTGCTAATACAATCTGAGATTGTATCTTGTAGTAAAGGCTCTAATTGCAGTTTGTTCGTTAAAGCTATGTCGATTATAGTATAGATACGCTTTGGATATTAGGCACGAACTTTTGCATTGTGAGTTGATCGCCATGGTCAGTATATGCAACAACTTACCCAAAGAAAATCTATAACCATAGAATGGAATCGCTATAACTTTGTTAGTTACACATATCTTGTAATATATGTAATTTGGTTTTTGTAATTTTATTCTATCCCAAACTGTTATTTGTGTATTTGAATAAGTCTTAGCTTGTTTTGCTCTTTTCTGTAAGATAATAAAAAGTAAGAACTACCATGTAAAATTGTCATTCAAATGTGAAGTTGAAAACCCACCTCAACTTGCTTTGTATTTCATGCTTGTATAGTAAATTGCGAGATTTAAATTAGAATTTGTTGTAATAAATTGACAAATTAGAAAATAGGAAAAAGTTGGGACTTAAGGCTGGCATTTGAGTTACCTAGTAGTTCACCCATCCAGCCAGAAAGGCATAATGTCACTTTCAGATGGTGAGTTTTCTTTATGATACAGCAAACTGCAACTGTGAACTGCATTGCGAGTTTCTGTCAGCAAGTTGTTGCACACTCTCCAAAGGTTATTGACTTGATTCCCTGTAAGATATTTCTAATGTGAATGCCTGGGTGAGTTACTCTCAACTCTTCCCGCAGTGAATAGAGAAGGGATTGTCAGCTCACACTTACTGTCAGCGAGTAACTCTCAACAAGTTTTGCACCTAGTCTGAGTGCACTTGCTAGTTACTTGGCGAAAAAGCCTGCTAGTCTGAACATGCCGTTAAACTGTTGCATGTAGGCCTGTTAACGTTTTGTATCAGTCCCAGGGTTTCCACATTTGTGTATTATGTATTACATGTTGCAAACAAATTTTGTTAGGCACTTCTTGCTTTACTAAATAGAAGCGCTGTCAACAAAGGATATGTGATACTCGGACATGGACACTTGAGCATATCAGAGTTGTTTGGGCAAGAACATTTTGGCACCAGTAAAATTTTATGTGCCATGCTGAAAGAAATACTTTAGGGTGTGCAAATTTTTTGACAAGATATTTGACATTCACTTGTTGGACTAAACCGTGTTGTGGTGTACGTATGAGTCACCAAGCTATTTAAAAATTCTTGGGATATTGGAGATCATTTTGTAAGTTTAAAGAACTGCATGCCTCCGATACCACCCACACAGGCAATGTTATGAATGACAGTAATCAGCAGTATTTACAGCATTTCTTTTTCAAACTTCTATGAAATTATTGTGTTCTAATTTGGAGTTGGTCCTACTTGGATGCAACAGAAAAATCTCATGCACATGGACTAATTTTGATGCACATAAAGCAGTGGTGCAGCTTGCATGATTTTATACCTTTTTCCAAAATATTCTTTCAATTTTTTGGTGCCTTTGATATTTTTGGTGCATTAAATGATTGCTTGTTTCAGTTATATGGTGCTGTTGATCAGCCTGACTGTCTTAGCATAAGAAGTCTACTGTTAAGAGATATATAATTATGAGTAAATGATTTCCAGAACATTTTTGACATTTTTGGAAGTGATTTATTTAGAATAATTGAAAATTGATTTTTTTTTATGGATTTGCTTATAATTTGTGACACAGCCTCATTTGTGATACAGTTTTCAGGTTTTTTTTCAATTTGTAAACAGGGCTACAGAAAGAGCAAATCCATACTTTATCCTGCAGTGTAGGAAAGGTCATACTAAGGGTGGTTTAACATCTCTTCTGGTAGGAACGCTGGACACAGTTTTTGATACAAAGGTATTTTAGTTTACAGCAACTTGTGTTTTTTTTTTGTAACATATTAAACTGGAGACTTTTATAATATCTTTTTTCCTGTTTATTTTTTTGGAATGTATAAGTAACATTCTGGAACTGGGATTAAAGTGATGATAGAGCTTGTGACTTCATACAGGTTTTAAAATTGGAATACTTCTTATTTGTTATTGTTTGTTTATTTCCTTACAGCCAGCACCGTACAGAATTTTACACCAAACACCAGGTTCTGAATTGAGCTATGGTAAACCTATTTTGCACTTTTTTATGTTACCTTGCTAAATTATTTAATGCATATTATTTTATTTGGTATTACACAAGATTGTACATTTATCGATACTTCTTGTGCTTGTGTTTATAAGGCTGGCAGACCAAATATTTTTTGAATTGCACAAATTTTATACAGTAGGCGCCGCATAATTTGCTCGCGGTTAATAGACTCAATCGCTTAATTGACTCAAAAATGCCTGGTACGGACCACTTCTATTCTAACGTACATAAAAACTGTAATGTTCATAGAACCAATCATGTTAAGTACTGTTTTATTTGTAAGCAGGAACGTTTATCATATGCTAATATGCTAGCCTAATGGTTTCATTTGACCCGCCCAACCACTGCAATTAACCTCGTTACCCAAGAATTCTTGGAAGCTAAACATTTAATCACTTGATTAGCAGTTTACTTTTGAGCTCTGGCTGTCTTTACCAGAAAGCTTAATAAGTTTCCCAAAGCTGTTATGCCAGGGACGCAGGTACAGTACATTTAGTACATCACAATTATAACAAGCGGGAGCTACAGACAACTAAAGGCGAAACTACAAACAAAGCTACTTGCGAGGAAACATGGACATCACTAACAGTTTAAGCATGCCAAGCACCAAGTATTTTACGAGAATTTGTGCATCAAACAACAAACAGATTTTAAATGTTTTTATCATTATAAGAAGTTTGTGAACCAACTTCTTCGCAATAAAATGGAGCAGCCACCTTTGAAGGAATTTTTGTAATTTTTGCAAATAAACAGACTTGTGTGATTTTGAAAAGTATACTTTTCAATTTATTGCTAATTCACTTATATAAATTAATATTTCCAAATGTGTTTTTTTTAATAATTCACTATACAAAAGAATTTAGGCATTACTTCGTTTCTATAAAATTCATTAAAAACCTTTGCACTGCATACTAAGCTGATGACTCATACTTCTATACCAGTAATACTACACTCTTCGGTTAATAGGTTCAGTCGGTTAATTGGGTCAAAACACTTCGGTCCCACTAAGCGGCGCCTACTGTATATTGTAAATAGCCTTAGTGTAGAGCAGTTTATTACTTTACATGCTAAGTTGTTGTTGCAATTTAATTCATTCTAATTTTTTAAGTGCAGGTATTTTTAATTTATTTTACTAGCTGTGGCAATTGCAGACAATCGACAAGAAATTACTTTTCATTGGGAATGGCTTGAACACAACTTGATGCTGTCATTAGGTTTGTATTTATGCATTTGCTTTTAAGTCAATTTCCAAATACCTAATAATGTAAGTTGCTAGTTACGCTGTCGTTACTGCACTTTGATGTTACACAGGTGAATTTGAGACAGATGATGAGATCACAGACTTTGTACGGTGCAAAATAGAAAGCTTACTTGCTCAAACATCTTCAGAATTACCGCGAAAAGAAAATGAAGGTAATGAAATTTAATTAAGTCCATCTTTCTTTTTCTATCAATTGGTATTTTGTATTGTGGCCTACTTGAAATAAGTAATTTCCAAATACTTCTCTAAGATTGTTTGAAAAAATATGTATATTTAGAGAGAAAAATACATAGCCATTTAGCATGCCATAAAATACATAGCCATACTAGTAACCTCATAGTAAAATGGCCTGCAGAGATGACAGAGATGGAGATTACACTCAATTCAAAGAGATGCTTGTAAAATTAATATTTTTACAGAGTGCCTTAGAAGAAATTTGTTGGCATTGCAGTGATGTGGGTTGTATGTTAAATTATTTACAGATGATGATCCAGAAAGATTTAAAGCAGCTTCAAAGAGGTTTCAGAAGCTGTTCAAAATGCCAGCAGAAGAGAAACTAGTAAACTGTAAGAATGTAGTTGTTGCTATTACTGATTCTTATAACAATTACAGGTGTACACTTTCTATGTAGTGTTTTTCACAGATGTACATTTGATTTGTATATTGAAACTTATTGACCTGGCCTGTTTTGTGTGTATGTGTGTGTGTGCGTGCGTGCGTGCGTGTGAGGGTGCGCATGTGCATGTATGTATGTGTGTGTACAGAAAACAGAATTTTCTTTTATGTTTGCTTGACCAATTACTTTAAAGGCCAAAAGGAAGAATCGTATTTTTTCTGGTACAGGAAACAAAGACTTATATTTAGCTTTTTAATTCATTTATTATTCTGCTGCTTAATAAAAAAATAATGTTTATTTATGCTTTAATATTACATTTTGTGTTTTTTAGATTATTCATGTAGTTACTGGAAAGGGAAAGTTCCACGGCAAGGCTGGATGTACTTGAGCGTCAATCATCTGTGCTTTTACTCATTCCTAATGGGAAGAGAAGCCAAATTGCTCATTCGTTGGACAGATGTTACAGTATGATAATAAAATTTAAATATTGTTAAATTTTTAAAACCTGTTTGCTCACAGTGAGAATAAAAGCAAGTCTTTGTATATTATTATTAGTCGTAATTAATTTTATAAAGAAGTAAACTTTAACAGATTTTTTGATGTGTGCTTTTCCTTGCATATTTTTGTGATAAAAAAGTGATTGGTTGAACTCCCTCAAACTAGACGCATACTTTTATTTTATAGATTATTTAACTGTATGATTTACCATCAGGTGCTTATTTTGATCGTTAGGATCCATGCAAAATCAGTCCTTATAATAAATTCAACACTGTATTGAAGTAAGAGCTAGCATAACTGCACAGTCAATTAGTAACTTAATTATATGTAAAAGCCTTACATGTAATTAACATAATCAGTTGCATAATTAGCTGCAGAGAGATTTAGTGATCACCAATGTTTATTCTTAATCTTTAACATGACCGAAAAATTGAAACGTGACAAAAAGCGATCCAAGAAGTATAAGTTGTGAAACATGTAAACATTTTGACGACCATCCAGCAAACTATTTTATTTGAAAGATTATTAATCTTCCTGGTTTTTTAGTTCCAAGATTCACAAGATTCATGAATACTATATAAGGTTTTCTGTTTTCCTGTGTGTGTGTGGGCGCTTAGCAGACAATCTAGTCAGAGCTTGTCCAATTTGAAGGTGGTATTGCAAGTTTGTAGCAGAGCTGTATTGTTGTACGTAGTATGAAGATTATTCAAATTTGACGTTGTGCATTTTGATTGTCTGTGTGATTAATGTATCATGATTACAAACTCATTAACACATTTAAATTTTCAGGATTTAGGAAGCACAAATTCGTATGTCTTTCCAGATAGTATCAAGGTTTCCACCAGAAATGTCCCAGTAAGTAGCAAGCAAGAATCCTTTCATTAATAATACTGGATCTACACTCTGCTCTAATTACGTAAATGTGTCATACAGCAAAATGTGCAAAGTATTCCATGCTTCACTAAAGTATTCGATGAAAGATTCATAATTATGTGCAGCAATTTTGCTCAAAACTAAACTTATTACTTTGAATTTGTGTTTTTCAGTATTATTTTTCTATGTTCTTGCACAAAGCGGAGACATTACGTTTAATGGAGCAACTGGCCAATATGGCTATGAAACAGTAAGAAAGTTTAATATGATAAGAAATCTAAATCTAAAGTTTAAGCAGATAAAAAGTTTTTTGTTTAAGTAGGAGCAGTTTTTGTTATACGATTATTGCCCTCCACAGTCACGTTGTTTTTTTCATAGCTGCTTTTTTCTCATTTCTTTATGTAATTCTTAGATGGAACAGTAGCCCATTCTTGTTATTTGCACCAAAGGCTCATTATCAAATATAGAAATCAGATTTTGTGCTAATTGTTGCTAACATTCATATTTTGGCTGTGTATGATCAGTGTGCATTCAAATTCAGTCTTTTAATATTTTATACATTGTATTTAATGAATGTACACGCAAGCAAATTAAGTTTTGCTAATTTATTACTGTTAAATGTTTCAGACTAATTTCCGAAGAAGGATTTCAGGCTGATAAAGAACTCCCACAAAGAATAAGGTTAGTTGCTAGTTGTAATGTCTTGCTGTAATAATTCCTTACTAAAATCTTTAATATAGTTTGCCGTATGGTTAACAGTAACTGTGTTAGCAATGCTGTTTGTCATTGTGTATCTGATTTATTTGAACTATGGTGATTCTTAGGTAAACTATTGAAGTTTAATTTATACTATTTCTGAACATTTTGTAGCAACTATACGCCTAGACAGATTTCATCCTTGAAGAGAGATCTCGATGCACGGCAAAGAAGTGAAGTGTACAGGTAATATAAGAAACACCTCACTACTGAATACTTTATGATCAGAAGCAACTATTTGCATTCTTACATAATTTTTATGAACTAATATCTTTATATTTGCTTATATTTCCTAAACATGCAATGATAGTATATTTTTTTCTAGGATGAAATTTAACTTACCTTCTACAGAGAAATTACATGGTGACACGGAATGTACATTGTGGACACCATACAATAAGCAGCATATTTGGGGAAGAATGTACATTTCTCTAAATTACATTTGTTATGAAAGTCGGGTAGGTGTATGTATACTTAATTTATTATGTTCACTTTTAGTATGATTTTTAACAGAGTTCCTGTTTTTTTGCACGGAAACCTTCACTAATGTTCATACAGCATTTAACTAGAAGTAGTATTTGTTAAAATATTTACTTCACATCGTTAGGCTGTTTCAAGTACAAGTCTTACCAAGTTCGCAAAACTGGATTTTTTGTAGCTTTGTTCTAGGCAGTCGAACTGTTCAGTTTAAGAGAAAAGTAATCATAACATTTCGACATTTTTGTGTCTATTAGTAAAATATAGACAGAAAACAATTATGGCTTGTAATCTCTGTGTAAGTTTTAAGGAGTCTCCTTATTATTAATTAATTACTGTTTTCTTAATATTTATTTATTTATTTTTGAATTTTTCTATAGCTTTTTGTCATTTTGTACATTTTCTTTATGTTAGGTCAAAGATTTGGTATCGTTGGTACTTCCTATGAGAGAACTTTTTGTAGTTGAAAAAATAGAAAGTTGTACTGGTACAGTTGTTACAAATGGACTTCTTTTTACCACAAAATTAAAGGTATGTTGAAGTCAAAATTGAAAACTTTCATTTCATTTCTGTTTCACTCTATTCCAATTCTCTTTCATAATTCGTTACTTTGCAGTCTTTCGTATCTTATAATTTTAACATTTTGGGCACTGTCTAACCTTGTTAATTTTTAGTCATTCATTGTTTCGAAATATTTTGTAACAGTGACTACAATTTTGCTACTTTATAAAATCCTCTATTATTATATTGTTTTCAGCTTGTGATGTATATATATATATATATATATATATATTTGTTCATCATTTGTTATAATTTTGTAGACAAATTTCCTTTTTGCTGAGCTAAAGGACAGGCAGTTCATATTGGAAAAGATTTCTGACTTTCTGGCCAAAATTCCAGATCAGAAACAGTGAGTATGCTGCAATGAAGACTATGCCTATTACTATTCATTTTATATGCTTACCATACAATTGTGGTTTTCAGTTTTTCAGTACATACTATAATTAGTATACTGTATAACAATATGTATGCAAGCTCGAGTTTTTCTGCATAGATCTCTAGGTGATAATGATCGTGAAAGTGTGACAAGTACTAGCAGCAGTAGCAGTTTTATCAAGATTGTGCGAGAAGCTGGTAGTGGCAATGGAACTGAAAGTGCATTGAGTACATCTCCATCCTCAGAAAGTGGATTTGTTAAACTAAGCCCGATGGAGGTGCCTGTTAAGCCGGAGGAAATTTATACAGGTAATTTTTAGCTCTGGACATTATTATTTTGTCAGTTTATAGGAAAGCCAATAGGTAGTAATCCATAATGTTAAACAAAATTTCACTTCTAACAAAAAATTGAAAAGGGATAAGAATTGGTATGCTCTTGATTTCTATTAGATTTAATATCAGTTGGCAAAATTCCATAAAACAAGTAAAAATCGGAATGGTCTTTATCATGATTCGTCATCATAACCTTTATAATCATCGTCACTCTTGTTATCATAATCGCCATTGTCATTAGCTTCATTTTCTCTTCATGTGGCAGGTAGCCTCAGCTCCAATCTGCCTGGAATTTCAAATCAGCCAGCTTTAATCAAAGTGTTTCCAATGCTCCATTCAGATATTGTCAAATCTCAGGAGAATGCTAAGGAACACTTGTGGAGTATGCATTTCACTGAATTTGGCAGGTGAGCTAAGCATCATCGTAGTTTCATTTCTCTATAACGAATTTCATAGTTTCTTTTTACATATTTTCTGCAGTATTCTTTTACGTGCACCCATTTATTCTAGTCGGATTTTGATCCATTTCTGTTTGCGAAGCAATTAATTTGTCATTCATCCACAGGAGTGTTGAGATAAGCTCCTGTTGACATACGATGTTTTTGATATTGGTCAGTAGTAGATTCCAAGTGCTGCATAGACCTTGTAAAGCAGTATTTACAACTTTGGTGTGATCTTCCTCAGTGCATCACTAAAATTACTTTGCAGAATGATTTGCATATCTTCAAGAAAGTAATATTTAATTTTTTGTGTAATTTGCATTTTTTATGTAAATGCATACTACTTTTTACAGAGGCATATGTCATTATCGCACAACAGCCACACATCATCTCGTCATGAAGGGAATTCCTGAAAGCTTACGTGGTGAACAATGGCTGGTTTACTCATGCTGCATTAAGAAAAGCTGCATTTACTGTAGCTGTGATTTAGTTAAAATCTTGAAAACTGAATGAATGGAAACACTCAAGCAAAACACATTCTACTCAAAACCAAGCTGTTCCAATAAAACAAAATTATGCCTCTACAATACACCTTATACACCCATCACTTTATACAGCTTTTTATATCATCAGGTTATAAACTATGCAAAAAAGGCACCTATAAAACAATACATTTTTGGACGTTTTTCCTGCAAGCTGGGATGAGAAAAGGCAACCGCCTCTAATATGAGATGAAGAGTTTGATGT